>CM019824.1:166881813-167556283 GCA_009763385.1 Coix lacryma-jobi var. lacryma-jobi
CCTCCATGTGTTGATGCAACACATGCACCAACCTCTTCATCAAATGATATGATCCACTTCATATCATCACATGGCCTCCATGGTCCATCGATCTTGACATCACTTGCTCTTCACCATCGCTTCGGTCCTTCGGCGCCAAGTCTTGCTTAAGCCTCCCGACACTCGGTACCAACGGCTTCAAAGCCTCCAACTTGCCCTTCACCTTTGCAACCGGTCCATCAAGCCAAGTCTTGCCTTGATCTTCACCATCTTAGCCACATGACCACATGTCATGTTTCATGTGCATTAAGCTCCTTCTTCACATGTGTGAGTCTTGCAACATCTTCCAAGCCATTTCACCTCTATGGCATATGTTGCTCACACATGATCACCTATGGACTAATCACCTGTGTAATTCACTTCAAACACATATTAGTCCACCTAAGTTGTCACTCAATTACCAAAACCAAACTAGGACCTTTCAACACGCTACGCAGCAGCAGCAGCATCACGTCGTCGTTCATTATGAACTTTAGGCAAATTGGCAGAAGCCAAATGCACAACAACCATACCAGCTAGCTGGCCAACGGAAGTGGCTGAAAACTTAGGACAGACTAGCAGTAAGAGAAGCAAGAACTTTAGATAACATGCAGGGATCATCACGGAATTTTAATGTGCTTATTATCTGCATATATGTTCTTATTGTGCGTAAATTCTTGCGGGTCATAGTGGACTTCATCAATTTATCCGCCAGCCCCACTGGCCATTCGCGGCCATTGCGATGTGGCAGGTGGACATCCGCAATGCCCGCTTAAAAATTTTGCGGCCAGCTTAATGGCTTGTGGACGGTCCACAACCCGCCCCGCCTGCAATTTGAAAGCTACTCATGCGAGGTATACATACCTGAGAGTAGTGTAAAGCCCACCCAGGATGGTCAGGAAGCCCCGCGTAGTTCACTTGCTTGACCCTCGGGTGAGACGCTAGGAATTCAGCAATCTTCTGGGCATTAGCCTAACAATAACAAACCAATTTTTAGCCTCTTTAGAGTTTAGAGAGAAATGATGAGATGGCTAGAGAGTAGAGAGACTCGAGGGGATGAAAAGATCTGTAGCATAAAAGTTACAGAAGAGTTTCACCTGCTGTTTCTCCACCCGCAAAGCCATGGTTTTGATTCCCCTCAAGCAAAGCCAGCAGTCAAAAGGTGCCAAACCTGACCCTTCAGCATTTTGCAGAAATGCTATCTCTTTAGCCAAGCTGCCAGCAATCAAATGAAGTATTATGCCAGCAGTTCACAAGTATCCCGATTGATGATAAGCTTACATGAACGTTGCTTTATATAACTAAACGTGTGACTTGTTAGCATTTGACAGAATGCAGTATGATATGATCATTAAGAGCAAGGTAGGAACAGAGAGCACACCTTTCACCCTTTACTGCAAGAATTCCAGCCATAAGATCACTATGCCCAGCTACAAATTTGGTCGCTGAGTGCATCACGATATCTGCACATAAGACGATAGATGGATCTGAACTGCACCATTTAATTGGTGTAGAATTCTCTTGTTTCTAGTTAACAAATTGTTCCATACCAGCTCCTAGTTCTATAGGATGGGAGAGCACTGGAGACATGATGCTGTTGTCTACCAAAACAAGAGCACCATGAGAATGTGCTATCTCTGAGATTGTCTGTCATGCAAACAAAAGAGTTGACGGTTAGCTCCAAAAAGACACTTCTAGTAATAGAAAATCTAGCAATACATTCTTAATGATCACTGAATCCATTGATCAAGAGCCTTACCTTAATGTCAGTAATTTGCTGACGAGGGTTTGTGGGACTTTCAAGCCAAACTAGTCTAGTGGAGGGTCCAATTGCAGACACTACATCACTAATTTTTGTTGTGTCTACTCGTCTGCAGTGACATAATATATATACAACATGTTAGTGAACAGAAAAAGAACAAAAATATCACTTTCATAGAGATAATCAATATCACACTGACTTCACAACTATTCCATTTCTTGGCACAACTTGCGAGAGCAGACGATCAGAGCCACCATATATGTCCTCACCAGCAACTATTTCTTGTCCTGAAATCATAAGTTTGACCCATTAATTTATAGGCATACACAAGATTATCTGTCAAGCATTAGAAATGGGACGCACAGGAATATGTCAAGTGCTTACCAGCCTTAAGGAGGTGTGTTACTGCAGCTAATGCTGCCATCCCACTGGTGAAGCAGAATGCTTGATCTGCCTTCTCAAGCTTAGCCATAAGGCTGAACATGATATAAACTTCATCAAAACCATAATGCATTTCTCTACACTACAATAGTACGTACTAATGAAAAAGAACTGATGTACTAACCTCTGGAGAACATCACGAGTAGGGTTACCACTTCTAGTATAATCATAAGATCCATAATCTGTAGCTGAAGGCTGGAGAGTAACTTTTTGGAGTAAGTCACTAGCCACTACTGTAGAGTACGAAACACGCAAATAGAGAAATAAAATCACGAATCATTTTACTTTTGAAATACAATTATTATATAAGCGGAGTACTAGTTACTCAAACTGAATAAAAGATAATACCGACACAATAAAATACTAGCATAGCTGGAAATCAATAGGATCGAAGTCTACACTCTAAAGAGGAAAATGCATTTGGTTTGTCAAATAATTATAACATCTCTTGGTATTTCCGTTGATCTCAATGGAAATGGGCCCGGGAGGCCCTCGTTTTGAAAAAAAAATATACTCCCTCCATATAGGAAATAGAAGTCCTTTTGGACAAGGTTTGAGTCAAACATTGAAAATATAAATCATGAATAACTTAAAAATTATTGAGTTTAGAGATGTAAAAATCATATAAATAAATTTGTCTTGAAAAGTACTTTCATAAAAATATATATATATACTACTTTACAATAAATATTTTTGAAGAAATAAGTGGTCAAAGTTATGCTGTGGAGACCGTGTCGCTGTCCTAAAGGACTTCTATTTCCTATACGGAGGGAGTATATATATAACATCTCAATACCTCAAGGACAACCAAGTCAATCTCAAATATAACTAGTGGATTAAGAAAAAAGAAACCATCACTTAACTATTGTTAGTTATACTACAGTTTCAAATACACAAACAACGACCAGGCCCATAGAATTCTTCAGCAACGTATAATAGTAGATTTTTGTCCTAAGATTTGTAATTTTTGAAGAAAATTCCACCAAGCCTATTGTTCCCACATTTGCCTGAATATTAATTCCATGTTCCACACAACCAATACAAATCCAGTAAAAAGTTCTAAAATACCAATTGATCACAACTGGTAGTGCAACCTTGTATCAGACACCATCATCTCAGAAGGTGGGAAATGAAAACGAAGAACATATTTATCAAAGCAATCAAAATGTCGTACTGGCAAATGGGCAGCATTATTCGTTTGTAAATTGTAATCTCAGTTCCCCCATTTTTGTAAAAAAAATAGGCAGCATTCGTTTGTAAACTGTAATCTAAGGGGGTGTTTGGTTCCCACCCCCTAGAGTTTAGCCTTAGTAGAGGTGATTAGAGTTGTAGTGTTAAAGGTGACTTTTAGTGGGGGTGTTTGGAACTTTAGTGACTAAAAGTGACTAAACTTTAGTGGCTAAACTCTAAGGGTGGGAACCAAACACCCCCTAAGTTCCCCCATTTCGTAAAAAAAAAGGGCAGCATTCGTTTGTAAATTGTAATCTCGATCAGTTACCTGCTTAAAGGTGGCGGTTTGGTACAACGGTGTGCTCACAGCCCCATACTTATCGAACGAGTTCTCGAAGCTCGTCAGCATCGTCGCCACGCTCGGTTCCTTCTTCGCCTCCAAGTCTGCACAACCAGAAAACCGGCCAAACAAGCGCCCACAAATTCCCAATCTATCAATTTCAGTTCTCAGCAAAACTGACATATAACATAAGCCCAATCCCAAAGCCCCGAGCAACGCACCAGAATCGGAGACGACAGAGTCCAGGGCCTCTAGGGAAACCGCGGAGGCGCTGATGTCCCGTTCGGAGTCGCCGGAGGCGCCCGCGATCACCGCCAGCGCGCGCCCAGCCATGCGTCGGGGTAGCGAGAGGCGGAGGGCTTGGGCTTGGGCGGCGGCGGCGGCCGTGCTGCTAGGGTTCGGGGACGGGGTGGCCTGGAGGAGGAAGAGGCGGGGCGGAGCGGTGGGGACGGCGGCGGCCATTGGCGAGGAAGCAGGAGTGCAAAGCGGAACGGAGTCGTTCGTCCTCGTGGGTGGCGGTGCCTTCGGTTGCGTCATAGCGACATATTTATAGGAGGGCGGGCTATGAGTGAGCCGAATTGCAGCGCGGTCCTTCGAAGAATATTATTAGCTTATAGGAATTGTCCAGGTTCATTCAACGTGAATATATAGCCCGAAATAAATAGCATATAATGTGATGATTTGTTAATTAAAGGCTAAGAGCAGACGCCACACTTAGGGCCTTCTAAAATTTAATAATCTTTAAAGTTTAGTGACTAAAAACCACTAAAATTTAGTCACATTTAGCTACCCCTTCATTACTACTGATTAAAGAGTACTCTCTATGTCTATGAAATAATCAATTCCTAAAGTTGTCTTAAGTCAAACTTTTTAAATTTTGACTAAATTTTTTGAGAAAAACTATCAAGATTGATAGTACCAAATTCATATCATTAGATATACCATAGAATATATTTTTATAATATGTACATTTTATATCATAGATGTTATTATTCTTTTCTATAAAGCTAGTCGTCAATGTTAAAAAAAATTGAACTGACACGGATTCTATGAATTGCTTCTTTCATAGACAGAGGGAGTACGTCTAAATTTTAGTCACCTTTAACTACTACTTCATTACTATTGATTAAAGAGTACATCTAAACTTTGGTGGAGTATTTGATACTTTAGAGACTTTTTAGTGACTAAACTTTAGAGAGAGTTAGACCCCGTTTGGTACAGCTCAGCTTCACTAGTGAAGTGAAGTTGTTTGTTTAGAAAATAGCTTCATGAGCAACTTACTAGGTGAAGCTGAGCTGTTTTGAAAAAAGTGTTTGGCAAAACAGCTTCACCAACAACTTCATGCATGGTTTGAAGAGAGAAATAGAGGTATAAGCTGTGAAAAGCTACTTTTTTCAGCTTTATCTCAACTTATTGTTTTGTGAGAGGGAGAATAAAACAGTTTCATGGGTGAAGCTGTTTTGGAAAAAAAAATGTTTGGAAAAAAAAAACAGCTCACAACAGCTCATGAAGTTGTTGTGAGCTGTAACAAACAGGCCCTTAACCAAATATACCCTAATTTTAGTGACTAAACTATAAAAACATCTAACTAAATAACCCAACAGGAATTACTAAACTTTTAGGAGCCCTGAATTTTAGAGGGAATAACCAAACACGTCCTAGACTAGTTCGCAGCAGGCCCTTAGACTAGTTCGCAGCTTTGTGCAACGGCCAACGAGGCAACCGATTACTTTGCGGTTTGTGCAACCGGCAGTTTGCTCGCCGCGGCAACTGCTGCCAGTGGCCACAACTCCACGGCGGCCACCCATGACCCACCCAAGGTGAACAATCCTAGCACACAACTAGTACGAGAAAACGTAGCAGCAGCGTATCCAAGCAACATTCCATTATTATTATCACTCATCACTCAAGCAGTCCACCAATGAATCATATAAGATATCTCCCGTAACCTAACGATATGCTTCTCCCCTTTCTAGGCAGGGCCGGTTCTGAGCGCGCGGTCCAGATCGGCGATGAGGTCCTCGACGTCCTCGATGCCGACCGATATCCGGACGAGGTCGTCGGTTAGGCCGCGCTCCTCGCGGACCGCCGCAGGGATTGCTGCGTGGGACATGAAGCACGGCAGGCTGATGAGGGACTTCACGCTCCCTGAATTTAGGAAAGGCAACGGAAAAAAGTCAGTCGAGAGTTCAGTAGGCAGATCCACAGATGGTAAACTTGGAAGGGATCAAGTTCGTCTGGATGCTCACCGAAGCTGACTGTTACGCTGAAGTACTTGGTGGTCTCGACGACGTGCTTTGACAGAGCCAGTGAGCCGGTGAGGAAACTGAGAACAGAGCCCGCTCCCTTTGCCTGATGAGCAAGAGAGAAATGTAACAGGCATAACTGATCAGGGACAGTCCTGGAGGTTAAATTTCTCATAAGCTACTCATCATGCGACTATGCGAGGCAGCATGGAAAATAAAAGGTATACCTGAGAATAGTGTAAAGCCCGCCCAGGATGGTCAGGAAGCCCAGCGTAGTTCACTTGCTTGACCTTAGGGTGAGACGCTAGGAATTCAGCAATCTTCTGGGCATTAGCCTAACAATAACCAACCACTAAGCGTCTTTAGAGAAATGATGAGACGGCCAGAGACTCGATGGGGTGAAAAGATATATAGCATACAAGTTACAGAAAAAGTTTCACCTGTTGTTTCTCCACCCGCAAAGCCATGGTTTTGATTCCCCTCAAGCAAAGCCAGCAGTCAAAAGGTGCCAAACCTGATCCTTCAGCATTTTGCAGAAACGCTATCTCTTTAGCCAAGCTGCCAGCAATCATCAAAAAAAGTATTATGCCAGCAGTTCACAAGTATCTCCTGGTTGATGAGAAGCTTCTATGAACGTTGTTTGTGGGACTAGTTGCTAGTATTTGACAGCATGCAGTATGAACATTAGGAGCAAGGCAGGAACAGAGATCACACCTTTTACCCTTTACTGCAAGAATTCCAGCCATAAGATCACTATGTCCAGCTATAAATTTGGTCGCTGAGTGCATCACAATATCTGCACATAGAACAATAGATGGATGTGAACTGCACCATTAAATGGTGTAGAATGCTCTTGTATCTAGTTAACAAATTGTTCCATACCAGCTCCCAGCTCTATAGGACGGGAGAGCACTGCCATGATGCTGTTGTCTACCAAAACAAGAGCACCATGAGAATGTGCTATCTCTGAGATTGTCTGTAATGCAAACAAAAAAGAGGATGGAATAACAGTTAACTCTAAAAGGATAATTCTAGATAATAGAAAATCTAGTAACACATTCTTAATGATCACTGAATCCATTGATTAAGAGTCTTACCTTAATGTCAGTAATTTGCTGACGAGGGTTTGTGGGACTTTCAAGCCAGACTAGTCTAGTGGATGGTCCAATTGCAGACACTACATCACTAATTTTCGTTGTGTCTACTCGTCTGTAGTGACATAATATATATACAACATGTCAGTGAATAGCAAAAGAACAAAAAGATCACTTTCATAAAGATAATCAATATCACACTGACTTCACAACTATTCCATTTCTTGGCACAACTTGCGAGAGCAGACGATCAGAGCCACCATATATGTCCTCACCAGCAACTATTTCTTGTCCTGAAATCATAAGTTTGATCCATTAATTTATAGGCATACACAAGATTCTCTGTCAAGCATTAGAAATGGGACGCACAGGAATATGTCCAAGTGCTTACCAGCCTTAAGGAGGTGTGTTACTGCAGCCAATGCTGCCATCCCACTGGTGAAGCAGAATGCTTGATCTGCCTTCTCAAGCTTAGCCATAAGGCTGAACATGATATAAACTTCATCAAAACCATAATGCATTTCTCTACACTACAATAGTAAGGAAAAGCACTGTACTGATGTACTAACCTCTGGAGAACATCACGAGTGGGGTTACCACTTCTAGTATAATCATAAGCTCCATAATCTGTAGCTGAAGGCTGGAAAATAACTTTTGGGTAAGGCACTACTCACTACTGCAGAGTAGGAAACAGGCAACTAGAGCAAATCATGAACCATCTTAAGTACAATTATAAGCTTACTAGTTCCTCAAACTGAATAAATATATTGCCACACAATTTGAAAAAATCAAAATCCGCACAATAAAATACTTGCATAATTGGAAATCAATAGGATTCAAGGCTCCAGAGGAAAATGCATATAGTTTGTCAAATAATTACAGCATCCCAATACCTCAAGGACAACCAAGTCAATCTCAAAATAACTAGTTTTTTTAGGCAAAAAAATAACTAGTGGATTAAGAAAAAGAAATGGAACCAAAAAGAAATCATCACTTAACTACCGGCAGGTATGCTACATTTTAAAATACACAAGCAACGGCCAGGCTATTGTTCAGCGACTAACAATAGTAGATTTTTGTCCCAAGATTTGTAATTTTTGAAGAAAATTCCACACAGCCTATTGTTCCCACATTTGCCTGAATATTCATTCCATGTTCCAACCAATACAAACCCAATAAAAGAAAATCTAAAAGACCGATTGATCACAACTGGTAGTGCAACCTAGTACGGGACACCTTCAGAGGGTGGAAAATGAAAACGAACAACAAATTTATCAAAGAAATCAAAATGTACTGGCAAAGTTCGAAGCTTTTGGTTCCCCATTCCAAAATGGGCATCATTCGTTTGTAATCTCAGTATTATACCTGCTTAAAGGTGGCGGTCTGGTACAGCGGTGTGCTCAGAGCCCCATACTTGTCGAACGAGTTCTCGAAGCTCGTCAGCATCGTCGCCACGCTCGGCTCCTTCGCCTCCGAGTCTGCACCACCAGAAAACCAAACCAGCGCCCGAAAATCCCCAATCTATCAATTATCAGCAAAACCGCCACATAAGCCCAGTCCCACAGCCCCGAGCAACGCACCAGAATCGGAGGCGACGGAGTCCAGGGCCTCCAGGGAAACCGCGGACACGCTGAGGTCCCGTTCGGAGTCGCCGGAGGAGGCGGCCGCGATCACCGTCAGCGGGCGCCCAGGCCCAGCCATGCGTCGGGATAGCGAGAGACTGAGGGGAGGCACGCGGAGGGCTTGGGCTTGAGCGGCGGCGGCAGCGCTGCTAGGGTTCGGGGACGGGGTGGACTGGAGGAGGAAGAGGCGGGCGGGAGCGGTGGGTACGGCGGCGGCCATTGGCGAGCAAGGAGGAGCGCAAAGCGGGAGTCGTTGGTCACCTGTGGGTGGACTGGTGGACCTGGCCTGGGCATTGCTGCCTGACAGGGACATGTTTAGGGCGTCCCCAATGGTGTTCAAATCGCTCGCTATTTGATCTCTAGCAGGAATGCTATTGGCTCTTAATAGCAATTTACAAATAGCTAGCTAGATAAGACATATAAATAAATACTATTTCGATGAGACAATTTAAAAAAGTAGCACTCTTATTGGCTATTGAAGAGAGAGATCAAATAGCTAGCTATTGTGAAGTCGCTACTTATTTGATCTCTCTTCGATAGCCAATTTATTATTATTTTTATACGTCATCTCGCTAGTTATTTGTAAAGTGCTATTGAGAGTCAATAGAATTTATGCTAGCTAGCTATTTGAGAACCATTGCGGATGTGAGCGTGGGATATATCTGACGTGAGTGGAATTGATCTCTCAAAGTAAAAATTAGTTCCTAAAATATCAAATATATCACTAAAGTTTAAGAGTATTTAGTCCTAAAGGATAGCTAAAAAAAATTAAACTTTAGTAGTTTTAAATCACTATATGAAACATGAGTCACTAAATTTTAGAGTGAGGAAAAAAACCCTCAGATTAGTTTGTCTAGGTTCGTTGAACGTGAACCTATAGCCCAAAATAAGGGGTGTTTAATGTGATGATTTAGGACATATTATGATTAAGAGCTAGAGGTTGACGTTACACTTATATTGAGTTTTTTTTTTAAAAGAAACAGTTTGACACACTTTATTCATAAAGGAAAGTTACAACGTTTTTAAAAGAATCACCAATAAAACTAGAGTCTTTTGGTCCTCAATACAATTTTGTTTAAAGCACATAGCTCTCCTTGCTGGTTCGTGTGCTAGTTGATTTGACTCCTTACTGTAATAGTGGATATGGAACTTTTTCCATGTGGTGTTGCATTTGTCATATAGCATCACAACTAAGTTTATCGAGAAGCCTTCTTTTTCTTTATTGTCTCTACTGCCTCCACGTAATCCAATTAATAATAAGCCAATTACACCCAACTTGCCACGCTAACATCAAGCCTTGCATCAGAGCATCCATAAAGTGAGGCAAAATACTATTTGGATAGTTTGTATCTGAATCTAAATTTTAAATACCCGACACTATCTGAATACTCACAAAACAGTGAACGCATCTTGGCCTCTAGTGGGTTTCGGTGATTCGATGAAACACAAGATTACTGTGACTAACGTGTGTTTTGAAGAAACAGAGATGAGTTATGTCACGGTAATGACGACGATATGGGCATATGGAGTTCATGTCCCCTGGCGATGGAAATCGTTTCGGTTTCAAAGGACGGACGACAAAAACGGTGGTAGACTAGGCTAAGTGTCATATGGTGTTGGAGGACACTTAGGTAGTCTTAGGTCTTTGTTTTTTTTCTTTGGCCATACTATAAAGGAGAGCGTGAATCAGTAGCTTGACCTAGATGAGTCTATTGAGGTAGGTGTGGTGCACACTTGTTATTTCATAGCCCTAGGTAGCTTTGAGAGAGCCCTTATGTCGTGAGGATGAAAAGTCGTTAAAGCCGCGTCGCAATCCGAGTTAGTTTTGCCTGTGAAACAAGCATCAGACGCTGGCATCGGATGGCCATGCAGAGAGGTTCCAGAGAGGTCAGAATCGCATCGGACGCATCCTATGCGATGGCATCGGATGCTGCCCAGCGTCCGATGTCACTTTGAAATGTCTGACAGGTAGTACAGTTGACCGTTGGTCGAGGGCATCTGAGCGTCCGATGCCCCCGAAAAATGACCTGTTCAGTGCTCTATTGGATGGCCGGTTTGGGGGAGTATTTATACTCTTCCCCCTCCTCCATTAGAGTGTTCTTGCCACTTTCCTTTGCTGAGAAACACATTGTGAGTGTGAGAAAGAGCAAGAGCCCTAGTGAGGTTGAGAGAATTGCTAATTGAGAGAATTAGTGACATCCTAGTGAGAATTGAGTAGCAAGTGTGCATCCATCCATCTCTTTGGCCTTGGCTTGGTCAAGTGAAAGTTCTAGCTTGTTACTCTTGGTGATCGTCACCACCTAGACGGCTTGGTGGTGATAGTGAAGCTTGGTGATCATCCGGAGGCTTGTGGATGACCCAAGGAGGCTTGTGACCGGTAGTGAGCGATTCACCGGACCGAAGTGGCAAAGAATCAGCTCATAGTGAGCACTTGATCCTTGCGCGGATCAAGGGAGAGCGATACCCTTGCGCGGGTGCTCCAACGAGGACTAGAGGGTGTGCCGACACCTCGATACCTCGGCAAAAAGATCGTCGTGTCATCTCTACTCTCCTTACTTACGCATTTACATTTGAGCAATTCAATTCCACAATTTACTTGTTGTTCATTCATACTTGAATTGCTCTGCTAGAATAAAAATGACATAGTGATAGTCTTTTGTGCGATAGAGTATAGAGTGAACGCATCTTGGCCCCTAGTGGGTTTCGGTGATTGGATGAAACACAAGATTACTGTGACTAACGTGTGTTTTGCAGAAACAGGATTCAGTTAGGTCACGGTAATGGCGACGATACGGGCATATGGAGTTCATGTCCCCTGGCGATGGATATCGTTTCGGTTTTCAAAGGACGAACGACGGAGACGGTGGTAGACTAGGTTAAGTGTCATATGGTGTTGGAGGACACTTAGGTAGTCTTAGGTCTTTGTTTTTCCTTTGGCCGTACTATAAAGGGGAGCGTGAATCAGTAGCTTGACCTAGATGAGTCTATTGAGGTAGGTGTGGTGCACACTTGTTATTTCATAGCCCTAGGTAGCTCAGAGAGATGCCTTAAGTCGAGAGGATCAAAAGTCGTTTAGGCCGCGTCGCGATCCGAGCTGAGTCTGCCCTTGTAAAGGGCATCGGACGCTGGCCAGGTAGGCATCAGACGCGTCTGATGCCCACCCCGACTAGGGTTTGTCTGGTGCGCGGCATCGGACGTGCCTATGTGTTCACATCGGATGCGCCTGTGCCACTGTTCACGTACGTGTGAACTGAAGGCCGCAACGGACGCTGGCATCGGACGCTGAGAGGGCCAGCGTCCGATGGCCATGCAGAGAGGTTCCAGAGAGAGTAAAACCACATCGGACGCGTCCGTTGTGGTGGCATCGGACGCTGCCCAGCGTCCGATGTCCCTTTAACAAGTCTGACAGGGTGGTACAGTCGACCGTTGGTCGAGGTCATCGGCGCGTCCGATGCCAGGCATCGGAGCGTCCGATGCCAGGCATCGGAGCGTCCGATGCCCCCGCAGAGAGCCCTGTTTGGTGCTCTTTTGGATGACCGGTTGGGGGAGTATTTATACTCCTTCCCTCCATCCATTTGAGTGTTCTTGCCACTTCCATCTGCTGAGAAACACATTGTGAGTGTGAGTGAGTGCAAGAGCCCTAGTGAGGTTGAGTGATTTGCTAATTGTGAGAATTAGACACCTCCTAGTGAGAATTGAGTAGCAAGTGTGCATCCATCCATCTCTTTGGCCTTGTGTTGGTCAAGTGAGAGTTCTAGCTTGTTACTCTTGGTGATCGGCATCACCTAGACGGCTTGGTGGCGATCGTGAAGCTTGGAGAGCATCCGGTGGCATTGTGGATGACCCAAGCAAGTTTGTGACCGGTAGCGAGCGATTCACCGGGCCGGAGTGGCGAAAAATCAGCTCGTAGTGAGCACTTGATCCTTGCGCGGATCAAGGGGGAGCGATACCCTTGCGCGGGTGCTCCAACGAGGACTAGGGGGTGTGCCGACACCTCGATACCTCGGCAAAAAGATCGCCGAGTCATCTCTACTCTTTTACCTACGCATTTACTTTCAAGCAATTCAATTCCGCATTACTACTTGTTGTTCATTCTATATTGAATTGCTTTGCTAGAGTAGAAGTGGCATAGACTTGATCTTTTGTGCGGTAGAATAAAGAGAAACACACTTCTAGACACTAGGGGGTTAATTGGGGCTTGATAGGTTTTATTCTTGCAAGAAGTTTTAGAAAAGCCCAATTCACCCCCCTCTTGGGCATCTTGATCCTTTCAATTGGTATCGGAGCTTCGTGCTCTCGATTTAGGCTTAACCGCCTAGAGTTAAGATGTCCGGAGGTGATGGACCACCTCCCATGTTTGAGGGAGACGACTTTCCATATTGGAAAATCCGTATGGAGTCGTACCTAGAAGCGGTTGATGTTAAATGCCGCGATGCCGCAATCACTGGCTTTGCCAAGCCCAAGGAAGGCACAAGCCTCACTCCTAATGAGGAGGAAAATGAAAAATGGAATGCAAAAGCCAAAAACATCCTTTTTAGAGGCATTTGCAAAGATGTGTTCAACCGTGTTCGGAACCACAAAAATGCCCATGATCTATGGGAAAACATTTGTGCGCTCCATGAGGGAACCAAGAGTGAGCGTGAGGAACGCTATCATTTAGTTATGCAAAAGCTTCACTCCTTTGATATGCATGCTAATGAAAGTGCAAATGAAATGTACTCACGGTTGAATGTTCTTGTAGAGGAACTCAATGGACTTGGCCTCACACAAATGCAACCATCCGATGTTGTGAGGAAAATTCTTTGTGTCCTTCCAATTGAGAAGTATGGACACATTGTGACGGTGCTACATCAAGGCGATCTTTCCACCGCTACACCAACCCAAATCTTGGGAAAGATCAATGGTCATGAGATGTACATGCACATCACACCAAGTGGTGGCTCCTCCACCGACAAGAAGAAGGACTTGGCCTTCAAAGCTAGCCATGACAAGAAGGGCAAGTCCAAGGCTATTGAGGTGCATCATGAGAGCTCAAGTGATGAAGAGGATGATTCCAACATCGCTCTCATGGTGAGAAGGACCACCAAGATGTTGAAGAAGCTTCACAAGAATGGAGTCAACTTTGACTCAAGAAAGAAGACGTTCTTCACAAGTAGCAAGAGGAGGCCAATCTCCGAAATGGATTGCTACAATTGCGGTGAGCTTGGCCATCTTGCTCATCAATGCACCAAGCCCAAGAAAGAGAGCTACAAGAACAAGAACAAGGGCAAAAAGTATGACTCATCTAACGAAGATGAGAAGAAGAATGACAAGCCCTACAAAAAGAAAGATGGCAAGAAGAAGCAATACCACAAGAAAGGTGGTAAAGCATACATTGTTGGTGATTGGCTCACCGACATTGACTCCTCCGGTGGCTCATCCAATGAAGATAGTGATGATGAGAAGGAGAAGGTGGCCGCTCTAGTCATTGGATCCTCTACACCACCACCACCACCGTCACCATCATCATCTACACACCTATGCCTCATGGCTAAAGGTGATCGAAAGGTACAAAGCGATGATGACTCTAGTGATAGTGATAGTGATGGTGAATTTGAGGCACCCACTTATGATGAGCTTGTTAAATTGCTAAATTACTACTCTAAAATCATAAGAAAGACTAGAGCTAAAAATAAAAAGCTTGTTGATGAAAATAAATCTCTTGTTGAGAAATATGATCATGCTATTCATGCTAGTGATGAGTTAAAAGATGAACTTGCTACTATGTCATCATCCATCAAAGAGCTCAAGTCCTCTAACAAGGAGCTCAAAGCTAAAAATGAAAAACTTGATAAGATGCATAGTGACTTTACCACTAGTTATGCTTTGCTCAAAGAACAATACACTCAAGTGAAAGTTGACTATGATGCTCTCACCATTACTTATGATATGCTTTCACATGAGACACATGATGCTCCTAACCTTGTTGTTAAGTGTGACATAGCAACATCTTGTGAGGACTTGGTTAGTGAGCATGATGAGCAAAGAGCTAGTGGCAAAGGCAAGAGTGTGGTTGTGGCCGATCACTATGATGATTATGTCAAGATCAAGAATGAGAATGCAAAGCTCAAGGTTGATCTAGAGAAGCTTGCAACCACAAAGCAAGTCATCATTGAGACCCAAGATGATGAGTATAGCATGTCACTTGAGCTAGATATGCTAAAAGAAGAGAACAAGAGATTGAAGATGGAGAGAGATTACAAGATGACACCATCTCAATTAGAGCTCCAACAAGAGAATGACAAGCTCAAGAAAGAGAAGGAACACCTCACCACCGGGTTGAAGAAATTCACCAAGGGGCAATGTCTTCAAAGTGAGCTACTCATGAATACCGTGATGAAGACAAATAGAAATGGTATTGGCTTCCTTGAAGAGAAGATGAAGCAACGCAAAAGCATCACTAAGCCAAATAAGAAGAAGATTAGAAGATGCTATGAGTGTGGAAAGGAAGGACACTTTGCTCATGGTTGTGAAGAGCCTAAACCTACACCCTTGCCCAAGCATGCTAGGCCCTTTGCTTTCAATGCTCACTACATGCTTAGACAAGACTCTAGTGGCAAGATAAAAGTTATGTTCATGGGGCCTCCTAACAAGAATAGGCCAAAGCAAATTTGGGTTGCAAAGTCACTAGTTGAGAAGGTTAAGGGACCTCAACAAGTTTGGGTCCCAAAAGCTCAAGCTTGATTTCTTGTGTGTGTAGGTGAACTACAAGGCCGGTGGATCTCATTGGGTGATTGATAGTGGTTGCACACAACATATGACCGGTGATCCCCGGATGTTCACCTCACTAGAAGAGAATGTCAATGACCAAGAAAAGATTACATTTGGTGACAATTCAAAGGGCAATGTCAAGGGATTGGGCAAAGTGGCTATTTCAAATGATCATACCATCTCCAATGTGCTTCTAGTTGCATCATTGAGCTTCAACTTGCTATCCGTTGGACAACTATGTGATCTTGGCTTTCAATGTTTATTCACCGATAAGGAAGTGGTTGTGACCAAGAAAGATGATACACAAGTGATATTCAAGGGCTTTAGATACAACAATCTCTATCTAGTGGATTTCACCTCCGAAGATGCCAACTTGAAGACATGTTTGTTCACTAAGCAATCACTTGGTTGGCTATGGCATAGAAGATTGGCACATGTTGGAATGAACACTCTCAACAAGCTATTAAAGAAAGATTTGGTTAGGGGCTTGAAGGATGTCAAATTTGAGAAGGACAAATTGTGTAGTGCATGTCAAGCCGGCAAGCAAGTTGCAAACACTCATCCAACCAAAGCCTTTGTATCAACATCAAGAGAGTTAGAGCTACTTCACATGGATCTATTTGGGCCAACAACATATGCTAGCTTGGGTGGAAATCTCTATTGCCTAGTGATTGTTGATGACTACTCTAGATACACTTGGGTATTCTTTCTTCATGACAAATCCGAAGCAACCCCTTCATTCAAGAAGTTTGCCAAGAGAGCCCAAAATGAGTTTGACTTGAAGATCAAAAAGATAAGAAGTGACAATGGAAGAGAGTTAGACAACACCCACATTGAGCAATATTGTGATGAAGTTGGGATCAAGCATGAAGTTTCCGCAACCTACACACCACAACAAAATGGGGTAGTTGAGAGGAAGAACCGGACTCTAATCACCCTAGCAAGGACAATGCTAGATGAGTACACTACACCGGAGAGATTTTGGGCGGAAGCAATCAACACCGCTTGCTATGCATCAAACCGGTTGTTCCCCCATCGTCTCCTTGGAAAGACCCCCTATGAGCTACTCAACAACAAGAAGCCGGATATATCATTCTTTAGAGTGTTTGGGTGCAAATGCTACATCTACAAGAAGCGCCAACACCTAGGGAAGTTTCAACGCCGATGTGATATTGGTTTTCTTGTTGGTTACTCATTGAAGTCCAAAGCATATCGAGTATTCAACCATGCCACTGGGATGGTAGAAGAAACATATGATGTGGAATTCGATGAATCTAATGGCTCTCAAGGAGAGCATGAAAATCTTGATGATGTAGGTGATGAACCATTGAGAGAAGCAATGAAGAATATACCGGTTGGAGCCATCAAGCCTAAAGATGATGATGATGATGTGCAAGTCATTGACAAGCCATCCTCATCCAATGTACCACATGATGATGACAAAGATGGGAGGGATCCATTTGAAGATACTCATGTCTCCCATGATCAAATGGTGGTACAAGCTCATGATGTTGATGCTCCACAAGCGGCCCCTCAAGTGGTTGATCAAAGAACTACACCTCTATTACAAGCTCATCCTCAAGATCTCATCATAGGGAGTCCAACAAGGGGTGTAATGACTTGATCTCAAAAACTTGCTTTATTTATTGAACATCACTCCTTTGTGTCTCTTGTTGAGCCTACCATTGTAGATGAAGCTCTAGGTGATCCGGATTGGGTGAATGCTATGCATGAAGAACTAAACAACTTCACCCGCAACCAAGTTTGGACACTTGAAGAGCGACCCAAAGGCGCAAGAGTCATTGGAACAAAATGGGTGTTTAGAAACAAGCAAGATGATGAAGGCAAGGTTGTTAGAAACAAGGCAAGGCTAGTTGCAAAGGGGTTCTCTCAAGTTGAAGGTTTGGATTTTGGAGAGACCTTTGCACCGGTTGCAAGACTCGAAGCCATTCGTATCCTCCTTGCATATGCATCACATCATGACATTAAATTATATCAAATGGATGTGAAAAGTGCATTTTTAAAAGGCTTCATAAATGAACTAGTCTATGTTGATCAACCTCTCGGGTTTGAAGACCCTAGATACCCTAATCATGTTTATAGGTTGTCCAAGGCGCTATATGGGCTCAAGCAAGCCCCAAGAGCATGGTATGAGCGCCTCCGGGACTTCCTCATTGAGAAGGGCTTCACCATAGGGAAGGTCAACACCACACTATTCACCAAGAAGCTTGATGGAGAGATCTTCATTTGTCAAGTCTACGTTGATGATATCATCTTCGGGTCAACAAATGAAGACTATTGCAAGGAATTTGGTGACTTGATATCGAAGGAGTTCGAAATGTCCATGATTGGAGAGCTCACATTCTTCCTAGGCTTCCAAGTCAAGCAATTGAAGGAGGGGACTTTCATATCTCAAGAGAAGTATACAAAAGACCTCCTCAAGCGCTTCAACATGGATGATTGCAAGCCTATCAAGACTCCAATGCCAACAAACGGACATCTCGACCTAGATGTGGGAGGTAACCCGGTTGATCAAACTCTCTACCGTTCTATGATTGGTAGCTTGTTATATTTGACCGCATCTAGGCCCGACATCATGTTTAGTGTGTGCATGTGTGCTCGCTTTCAAGCCGATCCTAGGGAATCACATCTCATAGCGGTGAAGAGAATCCTTAGGTACCTAAAGCACACCCCAAGCATTGGCCTTTGGTATCCCAAAGGAGCTAACTTCCAACTCGTTGGGTATTCCAATTCGGATTACGCGGGTTGCAAAGTAGATAGAAAAAGCACATCCGGAGTGTGCCATTTGCTTGGGAGATCACTAGTTTCATGGAGTTCAAAGAAGCAAAATAGTGTGGCCTTGTCTACCGCCGAGGCGGAATACATAGCCGCGGGTGCTTGTTGTGCACAAATCCTTTACATGAAACAAACCCTTTTAGACTATGGTGTAGTTCTAGAAAGGGTACCTTTGTTGTGTGACAATGAGAGCGCGGTTAAGCTTGCTAACAACCCGGTTCAACACTCTCGCACAAAGCACATAGATATTCGCCATCACTTTCTTAGAGATCATGTTTCAAAGAAAGACATATCCTTAGAGGGAGTTAGAACCGAAGATCAATTGGCGGATATCTTCACAAAATCCCTAGATGAGAACACCCTGTGTAGATTGCGAAGTGAGCTTAATGTGCTTGATCTAAGTAACTTTGTCAAAAGGTGAAAGGGGGTTGTCTTTGCATTGCATTGTATAATATGCCATGTTTAGATTACGCTATGCACATAGGCTTGTCATGCGTGGTTAAGATAACCGCCCTAAAAAGCGTGTGAAGAAGCTTACCCATGAGCAAACTTGACAAGCAACCTAGATTCAAATTTCGTAATGCATTGCATATGCATGTTTGTTGCTTTGTCGTTTCTTTTCGGTTATGTTTTGAGCAACCGCTGTGTTCGTCCACCGCTAGGGGGAGCATTTGAGGCTCCTAATGGTTGAGACCCCTAGTTTTGGTGGCCACATGTTGTCTCCTCGGGATTTATCGCATATTTTCTCTAAAAATGATATGTAGCCTATGGCAAAATATTTTCAAATTGAGGGTTTATGCAAGGATGCTCATACTAGGTTCCAACTGGTGTTTATTTGCCTCTTATCTGAGTTGGAACTTGGTTGGGAGAGGGAGCCGCAATGGAGATCTTCGAAACAAGCCAACATGCAGCATCGGACGCTGCATCGGACGCTGGCTCCAGCGTCCGATGCCCCCACTGTACACAGCCCCGGCTGGAACAGTGTTGGCGTTGCGTCCGATGTATATTCATCGGAGCGTCCGATGCTCCATCGAACGCTGCTCAGCGTCCGATGCTGAGGCATAGGACGCATCCGATGCGAAATGTGCGTTTCTGGAGCTCTCTGGACAGGCATCGGAGCGTCCGATGTGAAACCATCGGCGCGTCTGATGCCCCTTTAAGCGGCGCAGTCTGTTCTTCTATTGACATCTGGGTCCCACGCGTCATACCTCTCATTCCTCGTCTTCAACCTCGCGTCCACACCCGAGCCCGCCGCCACCGAGTCGGTTCCCCGAAACCTAACCCTAGCTCGCGCTCCGCTGTGCCCGCGCCTCCGTGCCCTCACGCTGACCGCCGCTGCACCGCCGCGCGTCGCCGTCCCCGCCGCGGCCGCCTCGTCTCCGCAGTCGACCGTTTCCACTGCGCGCGCGCACCCGCTCTCTGTGCTCGCCGGAGCCCACCAAAGCTCGCCGGTGACCGAGCCTAGTTCGCCGGAGATCATCTTCTCCACGTCCCCGGGCCTCCTCCTCTCCCCGGCGACCTCTCCCCAGTCCGCTGTGCACACGCAGTATGCTCCCACCCTCCCTATACGATTCCGTGCACATCACCTGTTTGACGAAATGACACAATCGCCGTTCCACCATGTTTTGACCCCGTTTCCACTCAAATCTTTTGCAGTCCCTTCTGGTGTGACGTGTGGGTGCCGGAACGTCAGTTCTTATCTTCTGCTTGGTTCGGTTCGTCGTTCCGTCAGGTAGCAAAGCTACACTCATCTCTTATCTCCATTGCTTTGCTTCCATAGGACCTGCTCGCCTCTAGACTATATATGCTTATATATCCCCTCTCTTCTCGCAGCGAGTCAATGGCCACGTTCGAGTGACAGTTGGCAGTGACAGCTAACCCGGGGCCAAGCCCGCAGGTACGGATCGAGGCCAAGCCTCGCAAGTGTCATCTTGGTTTTCAGGGTCAGTGGATCTTTCAGTGACAGTCCAGTCTTTCAGCGGCAGTTGTTACGTCGTTCTTGTCAGCCATGCCGCGCTGCAAGAATGTCGGTGGTGGCCCAGGGGACTCTCCTCCACGTCCCCCTCCCGGTCAGCGGCCTGGGAAGGCAAAGCTGATTACGCGCCGGAAGCGCTCCAGAGAGCAGCGAGAGGCAGACCAGGCTAGAGAGGTTGCAGCCGCCGCAGAGCGTGCTGAGCGTGGTAGCAGTACGGGCGGACTCAGGATTGAGGACCAGTTGTCCCCCGACCAGCGCAGGGCAGTTGAGGAGGTTGAGCGGTTCCACCACTCTCCGACTGGCACGCTTATGGCTGCCGGTCGTCGGACGACGTTCACCTCCCCAGGAGTCGAGCCCCAGAGCTCGCAGCAGGGCCAGATAGAGGCAGAGGCAGCAGAGGCAGAGGCACCAGAGGCAGAGGCCGAGGAGGAGGTTCCTGAGGAGGTTCCCCGGTGCCGGTCCACGCGTCGCAGGACAGCGGTGCCACCCCGGCCCGATGTCCCTATGCGGGGAGCACGTGCTCCGTCGAGGCGTGCGCCCCCGCTGATCCCGCGACTGGATCTCCGGGCGGCCACCTGCTCCCAGATTCAGACCCTTCGCTTGGTGCCAGTTGAGCAGTGGTTTCCCCGCGAGAGGCAGCAGCAGGCCAGCGCAGACTTCTACACCGTGCTGCAGGAGGACTTTTACCAGGGCTACCGGAACGCCGGTATTTGTCTTCGCTCTCAGCGCGTGTGTCCGCTAGAGGCCGTGGTTACAACAGCAGGAGAGCAGATACGCCCCATACTCACCTATCTACCCGGTCTGGCAGACCTTCTGGGGCGGTCTGGCTCATATATTGAGGATTGGGTCTTTCAGTTTTATGCTTCGCTATGGGTGCACCCGGACCGAGAGACCATTGAGTTCGCTTTTCAGGGGGAGCACTACAGACTCTTCTCGTCAGAGATCCGGGGTTGGTTCGGCTTGCGACACTCCCAGACCTGGATCCACGACTTGTGCTACGACAGGACGGAGCCACCCCACCGCCCTCACGGTGGTGCCCAGCCGTCGACAGACTTGGTCCTTCCCTGTTTCACTGAGCCTTTCGGTGAGGGTTCGAGTCGAGCGCCTAAGGATCTCACCCCTACGACTCGGATCCTCAACGAGGTTCTTCGGCGGACCTTGCTTCCCCGGGTTGGCTTTCGAGAGGGTCTTTCCAGACTGCAGTTGTGGTTACTTGCTTACTTGGTCAGGCAGCAGGAGTTCGACGTCTAGGACGTCATTCTTTGTGAGATGGAGGACACAGTGGCAGAGGGCATCAAGGCCTGTAGGCAGCTTCCTTACGCACACTGGATCTCGTATATCCTTTGGAAGGTAGCTGTCACTACAGGTGGTCGTCCAGTTGAGTCTCTTACGCACTCTGCGACCGTGTTCCCCGAGTACAACATGAGTCAGCTGTTGGGACACGGTCGGGATCGCAGGCAGCAGCAGCAGCAGCAGCAGGATGCGCCGTCTTCTTCACGACAGAGGCCTGAGGTCCCAGAGTCCGCTCAGGAGCAGGACGAGGCTGTTCAGGCACTCGCAGAGCAGGAGCTAGCAGAGCTCGAGCGTGGTGACACGTACGTCGCAGAGGACCCCACCGACAGCTCTGACGAGGATTACCAGCTCCCGCCTCGCTTTCAGCCGCGTGCACACGACTCATAGGCCGGGAACGGTGGTACTGCTTCCTCCGACCCCGCTCTTCTTGCTATTCTTGCACGAATGGAGGAGCAGCAGAGGACGGTCACGCAGGACGTTCAGCGCTTAGCCCAGGAGCAGCAGCGTTTGGCACAACAGCAGGCTCTGGCACAGCAGCAGGCTCAGGAGCGTTCAGACGCCCTGCAACGTCAGATGATGGCTCTACAGCAGCAGACCTTGAGCTTCATGGAGCGACTCGCTAGCGGACCTCCCCAGTGGCAGTGGCAGCAGCCTCCCCCACAGCAGCAGATTCAGTGGCAGCCACCTGTCCCACCTCAGCAGCAGCAGCAGTTTGGTCAGCCACCCCCGGTTTCGCAGCCGCTCTCGGGCCCCAGCTCTTCCCAGTTTACGAGTTTCACTACTCCTCCAGGCGGGGCCCTGCTTTTCAGTCCCCTGCGGACCGGTTTCACTCCTAGGCCGACAGAGTCTCTATATGCGACGACTACCTCTGTGACACGAGACCTATCAGCTAGTTTCAGCGAGCTCACTGGATTTCCCACTCCAGATCTTCCGGATCCAGTGCAGACGACGACGGCTCCAGTGACTTCTACCACTGAGACTCTCCCGAGCTCTGTCGCGTCTTCAGAGCAGACAGAGCCTGTGCAGTCCGAGACGACCACGATAGTTCAGCCTGAGTTGTCAGTTATTCCAGAGCTTCCACACTCCGATACTCAGGTTGACACCTCTACTGAGACTGCGACCGAGTTAGAGCAGGCAGAGTAGTCAGTGCCCGAGCCGACCCAGACCGCTACACAGCAGCTTCCAGCTTCAGAGGGTCAGCAGGCTACCGACACCACTTCTTCCGACTCCGAGGAGTACCTACAGCAGTTTGAGTTTTCTCAGCGTACTCCGGAGACTGCTCCTGGCTCATCTGCACCACCTCCGCCCTCCGACGCTTAGTTTGGCGCTTGATGCCAAAGGGGGAGAGTGGATGAGTATAGTGATAGGGGGAGCGATGTGAGAGGGATTTGACTTCTTATGTTGTGCTATTTTCACATATGCTCTTTACTTATCGCTTCTTTTGTGCATGATTTTGCTATATACTTATGCTATGGACCTTTATGACATGTATGTGCTCACTATGATATATGATATGGCATGTCATTTCGTTTCGCTCATTTACTTGCGCTTAATTCTCACTTGGTTATGTATATGAGCTCTTTTACTCTTGCACTTGTTATTCACTCTAACTTGATTGAGTGCAGGATGATGGCATGATATGTATGAGCTTGCCTCTAACCATTTTCTCTTATCCATTGCAAGTTCATACATGTCATGATTTAAAAACCTCTTCTCTCTATACTCGATCTCGTGTTGTCATCAATCACCAAAAAGGGGGAGATTGAACGCATCTTGACCCCTAGTGGGTTTCGGTGATTGGATGAAACACAAGATTACTGTGACTAACGTGTGTTTTGCAGAAACAAGATTCAGTTAGGTCACGGTAATGGCGACGATACGGGCATATGGAGTTCATGTCCCCTGGCGATGGATATCGTTTCGGTTTTCAAAGGACGAACGACGAAGACGGTGGTAGACTAGGCTAAGTGTCATATGGTGTTGGAGGACACTTAGGTAGTCTTAGGTCTTTGTTTTTCCTTTGGCCGTACTATAAAGGGGAGCGTGAATCAGTAGCTTGACCTAGATGAGTCTATTGAGGTAGGTGTGGTGCACACTTGTTATTTCATAGCCCTAGGTAGCTCAGAGAGATGCCTTAAGTCGAGAGGATCAAAAGTCGTTTAGGCCGCGTCGCGATCCGAGCTGAGTCTGCCCTTGTAAAGGGCATCGGACGCTGGCCAGGTAGGCATCAGACGCGTCCGATGCCCACCCCGACTAGGGTTTGTCTGGTGCGCGGCATCGGACGTGCCGATGTGTTCACATCGGACGCGCCTGTGCCACTGTTCACGTACGTGTGAACTGAAGGCCGCAACGGACGCTGGCATCGGACGCTGAGAGGTCCAGCGTCCGATGGCCATGCAGAGAGGTTCCAGAGAGAGTAAAACCACATCGGACGCGTCCGTTGTGGTGGCATCGGACGCTGCCCAGCGTCCGATGTCCCTTTAACAAGTCTGACAGGGTGGTACAGTCGACCGTTGGTCGAGGTCATCGGCGCGTCCGATGCCAGGCATCGGAGCGTCAGATGCCCCCGCAGAGAGCCCTGTTTGGTGCTCTTTTGGATGACCGGTTGGGGGAGTATTTATACTCCTTCCCTTCATCCATTTGAGTGTTATTGCCACTTCCATCTGTTGAGAAACACATTGTGAGTGTGAGTGAGTGCAAGAGCCCTAGTGAGGTTGAGTGATTTGCTAATTGTGAGAATTAGACACCTCCTAGTGAGAATTAAGTAGCAAGTGTGCATCCATCTATCTCTTTGGCCTTGTGTTGGTCAAGTGAGAGTTCTAGCTTGTTACTCTTGGTGATCGGCATCACCTAGACGGCTTGGTGGCGATCGTGAAGCTTGGAGAGCATCCGGTGGCATTGTGGATGACCCAAGCAAGCTTGTGACCGGTAGCGAGCGATTCACCGGGCTGGAGTGGCGAAGAATCAGCTCGTAGTGAGCACTTGATCCTTGCGCGGATCAAGGGGGAGCGATACCCTTGCGCGGGTGCTCCAACGAGGACTAGGGGGGTGTGTCGACACCTCGATACCTCGGCAAAAAGATCGTCGAGTCATCTCTATTCTTTTACCTACGCATTTACTTTCAAGCAATTCGATTCCGCATTACTACTTGTTGTTCATTCTATATTGAAATGCTTTGCTAGAGTAGAAGTGACATGGACTTGATCTTTTGTGCGGTAGAATAAAGAGAAACACACTTCTAGACACTAGGGGGTTAATTGGGGCTTGATAGGTTTTATTCTTGCAAGAAGTTTTAGAAAAGCCCAATTCACTTCTAGGCACAAGGGGTTAATTGGGCTTGATAGGTTTTAATTTAAGCTAAAGTTTTAGAAAAGCTCAATTCACCTCTCTCTTGGGCATCTTGATCCTTTCAAACGGATTTTTGATATGTATATGAGATAGATATCACTATCCAAATGATAGTCTAAGATCCGAAAAAATATATAGGATACAATATGGAATATGGAACATGAATGCAAGAATCCAAATACTAAAAAATCAAATTTCTGATATGTATATGAGATAGATATCAACATTCGAATAATTTGTATTCGGCTCTCTATGATACAATAAAAAATATGGGATATAAATTCAAGAATTTAAATACTCAAAAATAAAATTTCTGATACATATATTTGATAGATATCAATATCCGAATCAGATCCGATAAAAAGATATAGGATATAATATAGAATATGAGATTTAAATGCAAGAATACCAATACTCAAAATTCAAAAAAAATTATATGTATATGAGATAGGTGGCAATATTCGAATGGTCTATATCATTATCAAGCTATAAGATGTAATAAAAAAATATGAGATATAATATGGAATATGGGGCATAAATGCAAGAATCGGAACACTAAAAAATCATATTTCTACTATGTATATGAGATAGATATCAATTCTGAATGATCTATATCCGGCTATAAAACCCGATTAAAAATATGGGATATAATATAATATGGAATATGAAACATGAATGCAGGGATCTAAATACTAAAAAATCGGATTTCTCATATGTATATGAGATAGATATCTATATCTAAATGATCTATATCCGGCTCTAAGATCCGATAAAAAAATACGAGATATGATATAAAATATGGGATATAAATGTAAGAATTTGAATACTTACAATCAGATTTCTTTACATGTATATGATATAGATATCAATATCCGAGCGATTTGTATACAACTCTAAGATCCGATAAAAACATGAGATATATAATATAGAATATGGGACATAAATGAAATATCCCGAACACTCAAAAATAAGATTTCTGATATGTATATGAGATAGATATTAATATCTGAATAATTTGTATCCGGCTTTAAGATCTGGTAAGAAAATGTGAGATATATAATATCGATATGGGACATAAATGCAAGATCACTAGTATCCGTCTATATAATTCGATAACTAGCGGCAGTGCCACAACAACGGTTCAACATCATCCTGTCCGTCTCCTGGCGTCCCCTCTCCCTCTCTCTACCCATCTGCTCTCTGGGCTCTAGCTTTGCGGTCCTGCCCCTGTCCTGCCACACTGCATCATCTCACGCACGGAGGTTATCAGGTATCATGTTTGTAATTGTCGCCGTGAATCATCTTTTCTTTTTTCTAAAAAAATTGTTCGCGTCGTGAAGACTTGAGGACTTCAAACATCTGTTTTTTCTTTAAAAAAAAGAGTAAAATCTATCACCGGTCTCTGAACTTGTGTCGTTGTGTCATCCCGGTCCCTAAACTCGCAAATCGATCATCTAGGTCCTCAAACTTGTTTGGTTGTGTCATCCCGGTCCCTAAACTTACAAATCGCTCATTTAGGTCCTCAAACTTAGTCAGTTGTGTCATCCTGGTCCCTAAACTTTGTTTTGAGTCTCATCTAGATCTAAACATGACAATTTAAAAACTTTATATCAACAAATAATTCATAACTCTTTCAAACAAACTCGAAAGAAGACAAACTTTATATCAAAATTATAGCCCTCGATGTGATCTACAACTTTGTAGTTGAAAAGTTTTTGATTTAAAACTGTTTAGGGTTCCAAAATATTGTTGTATGTTTATAGATTTTGAAATTTAAAATTAATTTTTTTGGATACTAAATAACTTTAAATAAAAAAAGTTTATCTACAACGTTGTAGATTGCATTGAGAACTATAACTTTTATATAGATCATATCAATATTCAAGATTGTTTGATAATTTTAAATTTTAAATTTCAAAATCTATAAACATACAATAATATTTTGGGACCCTAAACAGTTTTAAATCAAAAAAATTTCAACTACAAAGTTGTAGATCACATCGAGGACTATAATTTTGATATAAAGTTTGTCTTTGTTTGAGTTTATATGAAAAAGTTATGAATTATTTGTTGATATAAGATTTTTAAATTGCCATATTTAGATCCAGATGAGACTCAAAATAAAGTTTAGGGACCAAGATGACACAACTGTCTAAGTTTGAGGACCTAAACAAGCGATTTGTAAGTTTATAGACCGAGATGACACAACCGAACAAGTTTAGGGACCGGGATGACACAACCGAATAAGTTTGAGGACCTAGATGATCGATTTGCAAGTTTAGGGACCGGGATGACATAACGACACAAGTTTAAGGACCGGTGATGGACTTTGCTCTAAAAAAAACTTGCATACATAATTACATATGAATAGTTATTTATATATCAATCAGGAAGGTTATCCAGATTATTCATCACTAGATATTGGTTTGCGGTTCGTCCAACATTAGTATGAAAAAATAATTCTTGGAAAAATGGTTTTTAACGAATTGGATATGAAAATTCTTGGGAAAAGTTCCTAGGTCAAGATCTTTCTGGCTCAAATTCTTTCTAGTACCTCTCTGTAATCCGAGTTCTACTATAAAAGACTAGTGATCCTCAACGTACGTCTGACATGTTGCATTGCTATCTGTTGGATTTTGTTTTGGTGGCAGACTTTTTTCTTATCGGTTGAAATTCACCAAAATTTTTGTTTTATACCTAGGGTCCAATAAAATTTGATATCAACCAAATTTTCGGGTTTTTCCTTCTCTCGCACAGACGGTCCAAATTCAGTCGCCCCACAATCCCACATTTATAATGTTTTATTATTGTTTTTATGTGTGAACAAATGATCTTTAATAGCTTAGGAATAGTTTCAAGCCAAATTCTACGAATTTCTTCAAAACAATTTGAAAGTTTTGAATTTGGTTTGATATTTTCGGTATATCTTGTTTTATCCTATTTATCTATGATCTCCTATACTTTTTAAATTCTGATAATTAAAACCTTGTTTGGAGGTGTAGTGCGGCTGTCGTGTGAAAACTGCGTGATGGAGAGAGAGCTAGCGGGTGCCATGGCCGCCGTACTAGAATTGGAAACTGTGCACATGGTTCCCGGAGACGGAGATACAAGCTACGCTCGCAACTCCACTTATCAGGTACTGGCTCCGTCTTAGCAAGGATGACGTTTTAGCAATAAATCTAGTTGCTTGTCCAGATTTATTACTAAAACGTTATCTTTTCTGGGACGGAGAGAGTATTCGAGTATTTTTCCAAGTGTCTCTTTTTGTTCTAATTATTATGTTATTTAAATCATCTTATGTCTGTCATTCAAATGTATATTAGCTTCAACCGGTAGTGATAG
Organism: Coix lacryma-jobi var. lacryma-jobi; assembly: GCA_009763385.1. Classification (NCBI taxonomy): domain Eukaryota; kingdom Viridiplantae; phylum Streptophyta; class Magnoliopsida; order Poales; family Poaceae; genus Coix; species Coix lacryma-jobi. The sequence goes on from CM019824.1 coordinate 166,910,011, forward strand.
AACTGTCGGTTTATGGCTCTAACCACAAGTCAACTTGCTTGTTGGAAACAAGAAGAAAAATAAATCTGTTTGGAAGGATAAATAACATATTTGGGACAAAGTAGTTTGGAAGTTTAGTGCTTCGGAATGATGACTAATATTTTTAGATAAAAAAATAATATTTTTTGTCAATCAAAAACGAGAGTATATGTACGTGTTCTCCGTTGATAATTGTAGAAATATTATTTTCTTCTACCTAGTAGATTAATTAATGTGGGCATTTTGTACGCATCAACTATATATCCAGAGTGCCATGCAAAGCAAACTAAAGCCGATGATAGAAGAAGCTGTGGCAAGCCTGCTCAACGGCGATGATGGCGTCACCGCCAACGCGTACTCTAGTGGCATGACGATCGCAGACCTCGGCTGTGCCTCCGGTCCAAACACGCTTGCGCTTGTGTCCACGGCCGTCGACGTCGTCCGCCGCCACTGCTCGGAGCTCCAGCAGCAGCCACCGGAGCTCTGCATACACCTCAACGACCTCCCAAGCAACGACTTCAGCCTCGTCGTCAGGAGCCTGGCCACGTATACAAAAACCCAAGAGAGCTTCAGTCCTGCTACTCCTCCTATCTTGACCAGCATCGTTCCCGGCTCATTTCACGGGCGACTCTTCAACAAGTGTAGCCTCCATCTAGTCTGCTCCAGCGCTAGCTTGCACTGGCTCTCAAAGGTCAGCATGCATGTATTACTCCTTCCATTCCAGAATTATAAGACGTTTTGGCTTTTTCTAGATCGTGCGTTAACCGGAAAACATGACATTTAACACAGGCACCTGAAGACCTGGTGAGGAACGGGATCCCTTTTTACGACAGGGACGAGGCGGTGAGGAGTGCTCGGCGTCCCACAATAATCAAGGCCTATGCTCGGCAGTTCAACGATGACTTCACACGGTTCTTGCACATGCGAGCTCAGGAGATGGTTCCCGGAGGCCGGATGGTTTTCTCCCTTGCTGGACAACGTTCTGATGATGATAAACCACCGAGTGCCATTCTGTTTTTAGAATTCATAAATGCCATCCTACACGAAATCGCGTCAAAGGTATTGTATATGTCAATGCTCAACCATTCTACATATGCAGTTACTACTAGATATAATTAAGCGTATATTGTTTGGTGGTGATTATTAACAGGGTTTGATCGATAATGAGAAACTTGACTCTTTCTACATACCAACTTATGGGCCATCAAAGAAGGAGCTGAGGGAGATCATACAAGCCGAGGGTTCATTTTCTATCGACAAGATGGCTATCCTTGAACTTGATGAGAATAACATTTTCACGCCGAAGGCAGGGGCACGCACGCTAAGGGCTATAATGGAGCCGATCATAGCACAACATTTCGGGTCATCTGCAGAACCTATGGATGAGTTCTTTAGGATCGTCGAGAAGTTGAACGAGATGTCGCCTCTAGATGCATTTCCAAGTAAATCCAACACTCATGTTGCTGTGTCTCTCACGAGGAAGACATGACCGCAATGTTTGTTTACAAATTTGATTGACGGTGAACGAGAGTTGCAAAGTTGCGTATATGTAAGTTTAGCAAATCACATGATTACATGCATGTATAAACTATAATAATGATCACATGGTAATCATGAGTAAATATTATTACATATAGAACATGAAGATCGTGAAATGAATTAGTTCTTCTTTGATACAAGGGCTAATTTAATATAGCTAGCTAAAAGTTAGCCCTGACAATTTAAACAGTAGGGCTAACTTTCTTAGTTGAGCTCTAGCTAAAATAAATCCAAATTCCACAATATTTACGGTTTTATATGTATTATATTTACAAATACTCTCTCCATCCTAAATAAACACACATTACACATTTTGTGGAGTCAAATTCTTTTAACTTTAACTAGTATCGTATAGAAAATAGTGTCTCAATAGCTGTATATCCAAAATAAGCATATTATGACAGTAGATTGCGTGATCTATACAATAATATTTATTACTTACTCCATTCTAAATTACAAGTCATTTTAAAAATCTTGAAGAATCAAAGCATCTCAAGGTTTGACCAAAATTATCTCTATCTCTATCTCTATCTCTTCTCTATTTCTATCTCTATCTCTATCTCTACAACTAAAACATATATAATGATTCCTTCCACAGGCTACACCAAACCCACCCCGAAAATAGTTTTCGCCCGTCCACCAAAACATACGAGTTTATATATGGAAGGAAATGCGTTAATTGAGGAGAGAAAAGAAAATTATTGCCTTTCAGGCATCATGCACTCTCGCCCCAGTGTGATGACTGCCCGGTGAAAGATGCAAAGCCCCGATCCAATACCCACGCATCGTGGTGCACCCTCCCCTTACAGGGGTTATGAAGCATCAATCATCGTTATATAATTTTTCTTTCCTTCCCAACGCAATCAGGGGCCGTTTGGGAGAGCTCTAGCTTCAGCTTCTCCGAAGAGAATCACTCCCAACCAGCCAAACGCTTAAAATGTCAACTGATTCAGGTGGGGATCTAGAGACAATCACTTCTCCATTTACACTAGAAGGTGGGAGCTAAAAAAAACCTGCTTCACCCTGCTCCATGTTATATTCCGGTGGGGATCAGCTGAGAATCAATTCTCCTTAGCTCCCCACCCTGCTTCCTCCTAAGAATCCAATAGAATCACTCTATCGGAGAATCATGGAGCGGAGCTGGAGAATCAGGCAGTGGAGCTCTCCCAAACGAGGCCTCAGGCTCCCAATCAGGAGACCATCCGATTCACCCAGCCATCGATCTTGCCCCATCCACCGGGCCAACCATCGTGCCCGCCGCAACCATCGTTCTCGCGCCCTCGACGACCTCCGTAGCTGTCGTCGCTGTTGCCTGACGGCCGCCACGTCCATCCGGCAACCATTGTGCCCACCGGCCGCGCACAACTGTGTCATTCCAGCCCTCGACGGCGCGGCGCCCGTGCTTTGTAGCTTGACGAGGATAAGGACGACCTCTGCGCCGTCGGACTGCACCGACCTGGCCTGCGTCGTGCGCCAGTGTCGTCGCTGCTCGGTGAGGCCCTGCACTTGCAAGTTGCAAGCGTAGCGGCGACACATGCAAGTCCTTCTCGGCACCGTGAGTTCCATCGTTTTTGTCGTCCTCTTATGATCACTCTATACGAGTCTGAATATTCCATCCCTCTAAATCTCTCGTGCATCACAGAAACGTCAATCCACCTTACATATTAATCTGTGGCTTATTTGGATTGGAGACATAGGGAATGTGTTGGGGGTAGAGACAGCGGAACCTGCTCTCCACATTGTAAAAGGCCTGACGCCTAATAGGTCCAAGGGGAATGATTGTAGAAAGGCAACAGATGAGGAGTTGAACTTTTGACGTTTGTAAGATTTTGATTTCCGATAAACAGTAGTACTCTTTATTTCCCGCATATTTGGACATGGAGTTTTCTATTCAAATAATTTGGGTACAAAAAACACTTAAAATTCATTTTAACAATATCCTAATAAATGCAGCTGTTGGAAATAACTTTTTGACAACAAGTCTACTAAGAGACCTGATAAACTATCATGAAGCTAGGACACAGAGTAAGATACCTCTGATGATTAATCACTCATAAGAGCGTAATTTCTTTGTTAAAGGCACTGCATTATAAAAAAACATTATTTATTTTGATTATACTCTCAGGTTAGCTTTCATACAAATAGAGCATGTCCTGGGAAATATTCAGTTAATATAATCTTCTGTTTTTATTCTGTGCAGACCACTCTTCAGAAATACACATCTCTCTCAAGTTTGTTCAGGTGGGCAGTGAAACTTGACATTTGGCGCTATAATATTAGCAGCTTTTAGGTTCTTGATGTATGATCATTATTCCTATATAAAGCACAAGGATCAGCGAGGTATGATAGCAAATGGTACATGATACAAATAACTAGAGCACTTTATGAACACTGACTCAAATCTTCCGGGTTACACTATTAGATATAACTGGCATCCTTTTTATGTTTTTCCTGTGATAGTTTATATTGCAGTTTTTTCCTCACTATTTTTTGGCAGAATAAAAATTATACCCGTGCAGCAATTCCACGAAATGAGAACGAATGAGCCTAAATTAGATAGAATTTTTTTCTTAAATAATAGTACTTTAATATTTAATTGTAGATCTAACAGCTATAATGGTAAAATTGTAGTTTTAGAAGCCAATCGGCCATCCAAAAGCCGATAGGGACTTAATCGGCAACGCAGCAGCCGATAGCACCCAATCGGCATTTGGATTGCCGACATATGTCATCTACATGGGTGTTATTGGACATATCGGCATGTGAGGGGCCAACAGGCATTTCTTCTTTTTTCCTTTTTTATATGATCAACTTTTTACTGATTTAGATCCAAAAATTAGTATATATTTTAGGTTACATATTTAGGGTCTGTTTGGTACAGCTCGCAATAGCTTCATGAGCTATTGTGAGCTGTTTATTTCTCAAACACCTATTTTTTAAATAGCTTCATCTATAAAGTTATTTTATTCTCTCTCTCACAAACCCATAAGCTGACATAAAACTTGGATGACATATATATAAACTGATAAAGAGTGGCAAAAGGGAAGAATGGGTGCAGAACGGACGCGACACGTAAAATAAAAGAATGTATAAAAACAAAACAAATAAACTAATTTTCCTAACTAACTAGAGTCTTCGTCTAAAAAAAACTAACTAGAGTCTACATCTTCTAACTGCATAAATACCTGCTCATCTAAGGTCCTGTTTGGCACTATTCAGCTTCAGTAGTGAAACTATTTTTTTACAAAATAGCTTCATGAATAACTTTTATTTGAGCTAGGTTGAAAAAAATATAAAACCCTAAGGCGTGTTTGTTTGCCAGCAAAAAGTTTTAGTCACGCCACATCAGATTTTGCGGCCCCTAATTTAGTCTATTAAAAATATAGTAATTAAAAAACTAATTTATGAGACGAAGACTATTTCTCAAGACGGATCTATTAAACTTAATTAGTTCATATTTTGACAATATGGTGCTACAGTAAACATTTGCTAATGATTGATTAATTAACCTTAATAGATGTATCTTGTTAATTAGCATATGACCGTGTAGTTAGTTTTATAATTAGTTTATTTTTAATAGACTAAATTAGTACCACAACATTCGATGTGACAGACTAAATTTTTTTTGCCACAAATACGAAACACCCTCGTGAATAGTAAAGAAACGTGATCAACAAAACAAATTCTACAGATAGTGTAGTCGGTCACCCAATGGCCGATAGGCCCTCTAACTACTCATTGCACCACCTATCGGCTCCTAGATTGCCGATAGATTTTTAAATATTGTCTGTCGGCTCCTAGATTGCCGATAGATTTTCAAATGTTACCTATCAGCAACTCATCGGCCGATAGGGACACTATCGGCCACTGCACAGCCGACAGGATACTAATTTTACAATTTTATAAAAATAACACCCAGATTTGTAATTATTTATTAAAATAATATTATTTGAAAAAAATCCAAATTAGATATACATGTGTGCATGGGTTGGGTGCTTATTGTTTTATTTATTTTACTTTGCTTATTCACCATTAGTAAACACCTTCAGGCGGTAGCTGTTGGGAGAAGGGACCCTCGACAGTGGCGCCGCGTGGGCTGAGCAGGAAAAAAACCTCCGCCGACCCGCGCGCCCTCACAAAGCCTCGCCCTCCCGATAGTAGGGGCTCTTCTAGGTTGTTTTTTCTTAACCTTCGGATGCAAATCCGACCCTCGAAGTTCGCTTTGTTTCTCGCAGGTAAAGGCGCTCCGAACATGTAATAAGTAGCCTTCGCAGGTTCCGAGGCTTTGTCGTTGAGGTGTCAAGCTTGGCAAGTGGCAACTTGGCAAGTGGCGAGGGGATGCTGACCCAAAGACCGGCGAAGACGAAGGTCCGTTTTCCTCTGTTCTCCGTTGAAGGCAAACAGAGCAAGGTGGCGGCGGACAGGAGGAGGACTGATTAGGGTTTTCCGCTTCTGCTGTGTTTTTACGGCTTTGCCCTTTCTGTCTGTGTAGAGCCGGGGAATCTTTTTGTACCCTATTGTAATTATGCCAGCACCCCTTGGTATTCCCTATAAATACCACGGGGTGAACAGTGCAAAGGGACGATTTTTTGGAAAGGAAACATTTTGACCACTTAATTTCCTTGTGCCAACGCCTTTACCTTCGCATATAGCCGACCGTTGTCCACCCTCGCTCCGCACCCTGTTTGCTAACGGGGGCCCAGCAGGAGTGCATCCAACAGTTTGGCGCCGTCCGTGGGGACCGAAGTTCGAAATGACAGGAAACAGGAGAGCGCCCGCTACCAGGGACCCTCGTGTGACCAGAGAGGCCACAGCGATAATCCAGCCTGTGGAAGAGAATGTAGTACCCTCGGAAACAGAAGAAGTTGCCCCAGGGACGGAGGTCCCGGGCCCTCACACTCGGCAGGGATCACAGCCGCACCCGCACACCTCCGGAGGAGATGGGGAAGGAGATGAGGAGGAGTTGGGCCTCGAAGCTTTAGAAAGACTTCAAGCTGAGTTACAGGAAAAGAAGAGGCGCCTGAACCAGCTTGAAAGGCACAACCGGCTGCGCCTTATCAGGCAAAAGGCGGATGAAGCAAGAGAGCAGCTTCGCCGAATAGAGGAGTCCCTCGCAGCAGCTGAAGCCGAAGCCGAAGGATGGAACGATGGGGAAATGCCACCGCCACAGGAGGGAAATGAGCAGGATCATGACAACTTCCGCCGCCATCCACCACCCCCACCACCACCGAGACACCCAGAACCATACCCCATGAGACAACCAAACTTTCGCCAACTCTACCCAGACGAGATAGAGCCAAATCTTCGCAACCAACGCAGAGCCCAACAACACCAAATGCCCTATGACCCGAAGTCACCGCTCTCCCAGATACTACAAACCCAACCATGGCCACCATGCTACAATCCACAAAACCTCCCTCGTTACGATGGACTCACTGACCCTCGCCAGTTCATAATGAGCTATGAGGCAGCTGTCGCCGCGGCAGGGGGCGACGAATCAACAATGGCAAAATCTTTTGTCATCATCCTGCGTGATATCGCGCAAACCTGGTACAACAACCTTCGCCCCGGAATCGTGGATTCCTGGGCCAACCTCAGAGATAGGCTCTGCACAAACTTTAAAGGCATTACAACAGCCCCTTCAAACCCCATTGAGCTTTTCAATTGCAAGCAAGAAGAGCGTGAACCACTTCAAGACTACTGGCGAAGGTTTATCCAAATCAGAGCAAGAACTCCAGGGATATTCGACGAAGCCGTCATCCTCGCTGCAGTCAGTGGCCTGCGGCCAGACCCATGCTCTTCAAAATTTGCTAGAAAACCGGCAAATACGATCGAGGAATTACATGAGACAATGAAAAGGTACTGCAGAGCAGACATGGACTTCAGGGCAAAGTCTGATGCTCGAAGGTCACAACAAAAGCCGCAGCAGAGGCCTCAAACAAGGGAAAACAACCCTCGCCAAGAACAAAACAATATCGGTGCCATCAACAAAGCAGTACACTATGATGACCAAAGACAGAACTCTCAACCTCCGAGCAACCAAAACCCTCAAGGCTTGCCACCACCGCCGGAACAACGGAACCAGCAAAAGGATCCTGCGAAAATGTATTGTCATTTTTGTGGTCTTGGAAAGGGTCACACTACCAAGCAATGTGAATGCTTCGCCAAAGGAAAAGAGTACCAGGAGTCCAAAAGAGCCGTTTCGGCAGACAACCGAACCATCAATCACACCAGGAAACCAAATTTCCACCCTCCAAATCCTCCATACCTTTATACCCTCATAAACTACGGCCTACCCTCGCAACAACCCATGTACGCACACCACCCACATTACAACCAAACCTCTTACCAGCCAACCGTGATCCGACAACGCCAAAACCCACCTTACACAGTCACATACCCAACAACCCCCCAAAACCAAACCCCAACCACCCAACAAGTCAACAATGCTCTACCACCACCACCACCACCACCAATACCCGCATTACCAGTGCCTCAACCCGTCAAATCTGAAGCCCAGAACCAAACAACCATCAACAACCCAACATCAACCTTCGGTGTAATACTAGCTATCACCGGGGGTTCAAATGAAGACCATGGCAACAAAAGGCAGAGAAAGGAACATGCCAGACGAGTACACCATGTAGCCGTCGAAGGACCTCACAAATTCGGTCGATGGTCTCACATTCCTATAACCTTCGACTCCAGTGACATGAAATTGAGAGATTACCCTCATACCGACGCTATGGTGATCGAGACCAATCTAGCAGGGTGGACAGTAACTAAAATTCTGATTGACACAGGAAGCTCCGCGGACATCCTGTTCGCCTCAACCTTCGACAGCATGAAGCTTGACAGAAACCTCCTGCAACCTGCTGACAACCCTCTATACGGCTTCGGCGGTCAACAAGTCAGAGCTGTCGGTAAAATATCGCTGCCCGTGACCTTCGGCGACCAAATAAACTGCAGAACCGAGCACATAACTTTCGACGTCGTCGACATGTTTTATCCGTACAATGCAATATTCGGCCGAGGGGTCACTAACGCATTCAACGCAGTCATTCACCCCGCTTACCTATGCATGAAGCTCCCCGCTCCGAAGGGGGTGGTTGCAATATGCGGGGACCAAGACATTGCAAGGGCAGCCGAGGGAACTGTAGCACCAGGACAACGTAATGTCCACAACTTATCCAAGCCTCAAGCTACAGACCTGAGCATCGAAGGTGAAATTTGCACTGACAAAGCAGGGGTATCTCCCAAGGAAGAGACCAAACAAATTCAACTTTTCGAGGGCAACACTGAAAGAAAGGTGTTTATTTCAGCTAACCTAGATCCCAAATCAGAAAACAACCTCGTCTTTTTCCTCAAAGAAAACTCTGACACCTTCGCCTGGTCCGCAGAAGACCTAAGAGGGGTGAACAGAACCCTGATAGAGCACAGCTTAAACATCAAGCCAGGCTACCGCCCGGTCAAACAAAAGCTTCGCAAAATGTCAGAAGAAAGGAAAGAGGCAGCGAAGGCTGAGGTAAAAAGGCTTTTGAACGCAGGCGTCATCCGCCCAGTCAAGTACCCAACATGGCTCTCAAACGTGGTCCTAGTACAGAAAAAGAACAAGAAGTGGCGAATGTGCGTAGATTTCACGTGTCTAAACAAGGCTTGTCCGAAGGACGATTTCCCCCTCCCCAACATAAGCACCTTGGTTGACAGAGCAGCCGGATGCCAAATGCTATCTCTACTCGACTGCTTCTCAGGATACCACCAGATATGGATGAATGAAGAAGATGAAGAGAAAACAAGTTTCATCACACCTTCGGGAACCTTTTGCTTCCGAAGGATGGCAGAAGGCCTAAGAAACGCAGGATCAACCTTCGCTCGTATGACGTCTGAGGTCTTCAAAGATGAACACGCCGTCTCTGCCTACGTCGATGATCTGGTTGTCCAAAGTGAGCTGAAAGAAAACCACATTTCAGACTTATCGAGAGTGTTCAGCAATCTTCGGTCTGCCGGATTAAAGTTAAACCCCGAAAAATGTGTTTTCGGGGTAAGCGAAGGAAAACTGCTGGGTTGCATCGTTTCAGCAAGGGGAATCGAAGCTAACCCCGAGAAGATTGATGCTATCATCAATATGGAACCCCCAACAACCAAAAAAGCAGCTCAGCGTCTGTCAGGCCGCTTAGCAGCACTCAGCAGATTCATCTCCAGATCCGCCGAGCGAGGGTTACCTTTCTTTGAAACATTGAGAAGCACTGCACCATTCAATTGGGGACCTCGGCAGCAGAAAGCCTTCGAGGACTTGAAAAAGTATCTCACCAACTTGACTGTTTTAACCAGTCCAAGCAAAGGAGACCTATTACTGCTGTATGTCGCAGCTTCGCCTCACGCAGCAAGCGCAGTCCTGATCAAAGAGTTACACGAGAACAACAGGACAAGGCAAGCCCCAATCTACTATGTATCAGAAACCATCGAAGGTCCCAAGCGGAATTACTCAGAGCTCGAGAAGATAGCATACGCCGTGGTCATGGCATCTACAAGCTCAAGCATTATTTCTAGGCATACGAGATCCATGTACCTTCGATTTGACACTCATAAACTTTTTACCCACCGACTAAACACCCCCTAAGATTTAAGAATCAAGAAACAACTTACATACAGGATACTTCCCGCTACAACTTCAGACAACTGCGTGATTCAACTGCAAAAAGTCAGATGCCTCATCTTAAACATGAAAATCTTTTGGGTCATCTTTTATGGTTGGATGACTTACAATTAGGGTCAACATTATTTGTTCATTCCTTAGCATTTTTGTAAGGTCCTCAACATTGATTATGTGATCGGTAGGACTTAATTTATGCTTAAGTATATATGACTTTTGGATGAACTATGTAATTTTATATTTTTATTCTTGCTCCCGTCGCAACGCACGGGCACTCATCTAGTAGAGAGAAAAACAAAGATTTATGACATCAAATAGATATACTATAAAAAATATAATTAATAACGAATCTAATGATACTTAGTTGATATCATAAATATTATTATCTTATTATATAAATTTAGTCGAACTTAAAAAGTTTGGCTCTTCAAGATTCTTGGAATGACTTATAATTTAATTTAGGACAGAGGGAGTACATATCATGAATACTAGTATTTTTGTATATAGTTTTTTTTGTCAAATATAAAAGGTTTTAAACAGTCTAATTGATGGTGTAAAACGCCTAAGCTGACACTCACCATATTCATATCATTGCTCACGGGTCTAGTAATAAACAAAAGGCAATGTCACCATCCATCATGTGACACTAGATGCAGAGTAATACAGACCTGCCAGCAAGGTCACAGATTTTTCTCTCTTTATTAGAAGCTGATCCTCGCCTTTCATTATTTACCGTTGTGACGCTAATATATATCTCCTAAATCACGTGCCTACTGTTGTTTCCTCTAGGAAGGAACCCAACCGAAGCAATGGGGTCGGCTGGCTGGCTATCTTTTCACGGACTAAGATTATTAGTGTTATCTTTAAAAAAAAAAACTCAGGGCTCCTTCGGTTGACGTGATTTATGGCGGGAATAGTTCCAGATGCATGTGAAATGAGATATATAAATTATATAAACTTTTCTGATAGGAATGGTTCCCTCATCAATCCGTGTCATCCGAACGCAGCCTCACGCATCAGCATCACCGCGTCAGCATGCAGCGAGGACAAATTAAAGCATGTCACGTTTCAGGCTTTTTGCAGCCCGGCGCGATGAGGCTCTTCTTCCATGACAGTGATCACATTGAACAAATTGGAGTAAGGACTTACTTCTATATATTTACAGACATTGACGATTGGGAGCATTGAAACACGTAAAAAATGCAACGATCAACCCTGAACAAACTAAGCAGATTAGTATATTCAATCATATTATTATTATGACGATCGCATTTACAAGGAAACTAGCTGAACTGTCCTTGAACGGGTTTCTTTCTAACTAGTACAAGGATATGCTTCTTGTTGCAATTATTAGCTGTGTCCCTCTGAAAACTGTAAAACATATTTACAAAGGGAAATGAAAAGGATAGTATTACACTCCGTAGTATTGATCGCTTGCACTAGTGAACTGGAATAGAGGATCTAACTGTAATAGCTGGGGGCAAATCTATGGATCAAGGGCGGGCCAGGTGCCTTCTTGCAAGAAAAGATGATAGGAAAGACGTAGCTGCAAATGAACTGAACTGGGAAAGAGATGCAATTGTAAGAGTGATAAAAAGTTAGGGGTCTGAATTCATGCGCCAGGGGCATATCTGTAAGAAAAGAAAGGACCACTGGAGAAATAGCTGCATGCAATAGGGGACTGAACTGCAAAAAGGATGTAACTGTAAGAAAAGGTTAGGGGTCTGAATTCATGCACCAGGGGCATATCTGCAAGAAAAGCAAGGACTGCTGCGCAAATTCTCAAAAAAATTTGGACCATTTCTCAATTTGTGCGTGTCATCCTTGTGCAGATGATGTTTATCTTCTCTGTATCGTTCCAATTTTATCAGATGTCTCCGAAGAGAAGGAACGGTACTGGAGCTCCGGGCTTATAAGCTGGTCTTCGCGCAGCTAGCTCCGCGGTATGGCACTAAACTTCGAGTACGTTGCCCTCGTCTCGTCTCCTCGCGCTCCCCCCGCCTTCGACCGCGGCGGGGCCGCACTGCGCGGAAGGAAGCCCAGCGGACGCGCCCGCCAACTCGTGGGCCGGATCATCTTCGGCGGCCCAGTCGTCCTCCTCTGTACGTCCTCTTTATGAACTTTGATTGATGCGTGCGTATATATACAGTACCTCTTGTATGGTATAGTAGTGGTAATGGTATATAGTATATATAGGTGACAGTGACACGCTGCATCGTCCATGCAAGTCATAGTCCGTAGATGCTTTCCGTTTCTTTTTCGGGTTTTGTGTTTCTTTTTTTTTCTTTTGCGATTATATTAGACGGCTTTTTTGTTGAGCTCAGCGTCAACGAAAGTGGTAAACTCTCTCCACCTGTGTTGTCTCCCACTCCCAGCCATGAAGGCAATGCTCATAACTCTAGAATGCGGTATTAGACTATCTGCAGCGGCCTCCGGTACCACCTCCTGCAGGAGAGCGATACCGAAAAATGCCCCACAGCGGGGTCCTGGGACGCGTCCGGTAACCGGACGGCCCCCGATGCTGGCTCTGTGGCGGACGTACGGCGGCGTCCGGTAAGCACCAGGCGGATCCACGCGGCCTCGTTTTTGTGGAACCGGAGAGAGAGAGCGGAGTTGGAGGTGGAGGCCGCGCCGTCGGCGTGCCGTGCTCTGGCGGCCGGCCGCCGTCGCGCCCCAGAGGAGGGCCGCCCGCGCGCGTTTCGCCTCCGTCCATGGCGGCGGGCGGGAGACCGTGGTGCCTCGGGCCACTGCCACCCGCGCGGAGAAGGAGACCGGCTGTCGCGCGCCCGCAGCTTCGCTCGCCTCTGCTGCTCCGCGCCCGCGAGCAGGGAGGAGAAAGGAGAGAGAGAGGCCAGGCAGGGCGGCTCGCCGGAGCCGGAGGAGGCGGCCGTCCTCGGGCTCTCGCGCGGCTCGCCGGCGGCCCGCGTGCCGGCCTCGCCCGCCATGACCTCGCCCGCCATGACCTCGCCCACCATGCTCCGGCCCCGGCTCCGCCCCGCGCCGCCGCGCCGCCATCTCGCTCCCGCACCCGCCGAGGGAGGCCGCCGTCGAGGGATACGCCATCAGGAGGGAGCGAGGAGGTCGCCGGCGCTGGTGCTCCTCCAGTCGCAGGGGAAGAGAGAGAATGGGGGAGGAAGGTGCGGACTCCGGCTGGATATCGAGCCGCACTGCGGAGTGCGGAGGAACCGAGCGACGGAGGGAGGGAGAGGAAAAAAGGAGAGAAAAATAAAATATTCTGACATGTGGGTCCCATGTCTGATAAAGGATGGTATAAAGGATGCATGGCTGCAGGAAAAAAACAGTATAGAGGAAAGAATCTTGATGACTAGGATAAAATATTCCTTTTAATGATGTATTTAGAGTAACATGAGTGGGTCAGTCTTAAAAAAAACACTAGAACACTTAGGTACGTTCTCCGTACGTACGTGTGTGCCATCGTCAGATCTTCCATACACACACTCACACCATAAGCATGCTTTTTCGCCGCCACCATCATCTAATCTGTCACACCATAAGCATGTACACGTACGACTTCACCGTACCGTTCAGAGTCAGAGGAGGCAGCAATGCAATGCAACAAGCGTGCCTGATGCTGCGAAAAGTCAGCAGGTACAAGGACGAGCACCACACCACATGGAGATGGAGATGAAAACGGAAGGGTGCAAATGCTGCCATTGTCCCTGATATGTCCGTGTCTACTTTAAAGTTGCAGATTCATAGAATGCATTGTTCAGTTTCTACTAAAAAAAAAAATTTAACCAATCGCATCAAAAGACATATACATAGAATATTAAATATAGACTTAAAAATAACTAATTACACATATATTGTGGTAACTTTGCAATATAATTTTTTAAATCTAAATTAGTTCATAATTTAATATTATACTACAATAAACATGTACTACTGATAGATTAATTAGTCTTAATAAATTCACCTCACGATTTTCAAATAGAATATGTAATTTATTTTTTTATTAGTCTATTTTTAATAGACTAAATTAGCGTCGAAACATTTGATGTGATAGAAAAAAACTTTTCACTGACAAACTAATCAAGCCAACCGATGATAGAGACATACAGTAGTCATCCACTCATCCCATGTCCTTTATTTTGTTGATGAAGAAAAAAAAAGAGAGGAGGACGACTAGTTTGGTGCTAACGAATCTGGAAACCTCCTCTCAAAAAAAAAAACGAATCTGGAAACTTCAACAACTTGCCGACGCCACCCAAAGGCGGTCAAAACGACAAACCAAATACTACTGGTAGATTATTTCCGTGGAGTGCAAGACGTGGCTGTTGGATTTATAACTAATTAGTTAGTTAGACTTGGAATATTTTGTTTAGTCCACATTTAAATAAATCATAATACTAAATGCTAAGTATAATAATGGTTTAGTCTCACATAAAAATTGATTAAGGGTTAATCCAACTTAAATAGACACCTATGGTACGTGTTGTATATTGTATACTACATGCTTAATACTAAATGCTAAGTATATTATGTTGTACTATATACTCCCTCCGTCTACGAAAGAATCAATTTCTAGAGTTGTCTTAAGTCAAACTTTTTAAACTTTGATCAAATTTCTAGAAAAAACTATCAAGATTTTGATGGTATCAAATTCACATCATTAGATATATCATAGAATATATTTTCATAATTTGTCTATTTTATATCATAAATGTTATTACTTTTTTATATAAAGTTAGTAAAAGTTAAAAAAGTTTGACTGACACGGATTATAGGAATTGATTTTTTTATGGATAGAGAGAGTACCTATATTGTGTCACTGCGGACACTTACCTACATCAAATCTCCATCGCTCGACTACATCAATGACTGCTCAATGATGCTGTTTGGTATAGCTTGCTTGTCTGGGAAGCGTTTGCTAGAGAAGGTGCACAAACAGAGTAAAAAAAACATGGTCAAACTATGCATGTATGATTCTTAGAACTTCAGTATTTTTAGTACAAATGAGAATGATGGGAATAAAAGGGATTAGAATAAGCTATAAAAAATTGGTGTGGTCTTTGGCGGTTAGTTTTAGGTTATTTTGGCAAGAAATAGTGAGGCTCAACGTCGACTGAGAAGGTATCATATCGGTGCCCCTGCCTTCGGCCCTAGTCCCACCTAAGGGCCAAGAGTGCCCTCAATGATATGAATAGATACTAGTTCTAAGTCGACATCTTCAATAATATAATGCAGATATCTCCTAATAGCAACTCATGACATAATTAGCTTCACATGACAATCTCATATGATTTCAAAATATATGTATAAGACTAGCTCTTGATAAGGGATAACTTTTCTCCCTCTCGTATATTAAAATATGAAATAATTAAAATGCCTAGGAGAGCTATAGCTCATAAGTCACTGTTAGAGTTGCCCTAAACATATCACTACTACTTTTGTTGCTTTAAATTTCTTTCATATGGTTATTACTATGCTAAATGTTGCTGTCACGTTAGTTGCCTACAATTTGACAAGATGACCATATATTATACCATGCTAACTTTTCTGAATTAAAATATACCCCGCCGATTTGCCTAAATTTTGTAACGTATAGTAGGCACCGATCGAGCGAGCCATTCCTCCGTTCGCTGTCCACTTGGACTTGGCCACCTGAATGAAGAACTGAAAGCAGCAGCTCATCAGGACGGACGGACGACACTGAAGAATGCCCGGGTTTTGCTGGCCGGGTATTTTATTTGACTGAAGAATCTTCTATCTGCATCATTCCTTGCACTGGTTTGGAGGAGGATGCGTGAGAGCTGATCGAGGTGCCGCGTGGGACGGTGGGACAGCCGTTCGATCTGCTTCTGTGCTCTTGCCATGGATGATGCGTTTGTCATGTCAGTCAGTACGGCAGGAGCAGACGGTAGGTAATAAACGCTTGTAATTTTGACCGTGGAATTAAAGCGTCGGTAATCAGTGACGTTCCTCGCGGCCGGCCGGGGCTTCCAGATGAATCCCCCCACAACATTTGAAGCCTTCAGCTTCGCATCATCACCACCTGGTCTCAAAGGCAGGAGAGGGGGTTTCCGTTTCCCGACTTTCCCCCCGGCCTGGACATCTATAATTCAAAATTGATTTCGTCAAACAAAACAAACCGTCTTCTTCTTCTTCTCACATCCAAAAGGGAAGAAACCAAACTGTCAGGAAAAAAAACGCAGGTTTTCTTCTGAGACAGGGAAAAACAAAAAGACCGCGGCGTGTGGCCGTGTGGGCGTGGTTGATCGTGTGGAGCAGCAGCCAATCGGGGCTTTTTGAACCACAAAGTCCACGGCGGCTGAAGCTGAAGCTGAACCATTGCTGCTGCGAATGTCCGGGCTGCGCTGCGCGTGCTTACATTTCTACGCCGGTTAAGGATGAACGCTTAATGTGGACAGCCAATTAGTGACGTTCCTGGAGCGAGAGCGAGAGCGCTTGACATTATTATCTTCTTCTTCTTCCAGAACCCAGGACGGTTCACCAGAGGCTTTTCGTTCCAGATCGAACCCGGGTGGGGTCATCGTCATCGTCATCAGGCTTCAGGCCCGGCCGTCTTCTAGTTCTAGATCGTCGTCAGTCAGAGCCGTCGCACACAGGACGCTAATGAGCTGGATGATCTTGACGGGTCATACGCATATGATACGTGTACAGGGACACGGAAATGTAAATGGAATGCCAGCCCATGGACATGGACTGTCTCGTTGTCGTCGTCCCCTGTGTGTTGCTTGCTTTGACTGGGGATCCTGGGAATGGGAGGCCATGCTCATGCATTCGGTAACCTGGCTCTACTGTTCAGAACTTCAGGGAGGAGTAATAGCAGCCGCACGCACACAACACAGTAGTAAGGTGTTGTTTAGTTTTGAAAAATGCACTGTAGCACTTTCGTTGTTATTTGGAAAACTTTGTCTAAACATGAACTAATTAGATTCAAAAAGTACAATCAATTATTTTTTTACCTATATTTAATGTTTCATACATACAACTAAAGATTGATGTGACGGAGAATCTAAATATTCGGGGAAACTAAACCAGGACTAGGGCCGTGTTTGGAACGCAGGAATTTCACAGGAATCGCGCAGGAATTTCACAGGAATCAGTTCAATTTCACAGGAAAAACACAGGAAGCGGGGAAAATTCCCGCGTTCCAAAACAGGGCTAGATCTTTTTTCTCGCCGGCCGTCGTCTACATACCACACTTTCTTGCCTGTGATCGTGTGGCCGCAAACAACGCATCCGGCCAGCTGCAGCCTGCAGGGTACAGTATATAATACGAGTAGGACCTTGTTTATATGCCACCTAGAGTTCACCATGAGGTAACTGACGAGCACGCTGGCATGTTACTGTACACAGTACGAGAGGGACAATCCACGGCAGGTACAGTAGGTGTGCGTTTGACCAAGTCGGATGAGATATAACTATATGCGGATATTAGGATAAGGATATTCATAATGTATATTTGCTTAGATAGATGAGACGTGCCATTTTTTATTAGGTTTGATGGATGAAAACGGATGGGATGAGAATAGTTGACTAATTATATATTATTTAAAAATACTAATTTTGTCATGATAACCACTAATTCCAAATAAATATATTAATTAGCGCCATTAATAATCTAATTACCGTAGAAAACACATACTATTCAACATATTAACACTTATCAAAACCAATCCTACTATCATCATTACTAACTAATTAATATAACATACTACTAATCCTCAATTTACTTACTAATGATAATGGTTAGAAGACATGGATGAGCTGCTCTGCTAATTTTTTAGGAACCCGAAAATCCAGCATCTTGTGGTATATTCTCTATATATGAATTTCCTTATTTCAGCGATCCATCCAACCAAACATAAGTGGCTCTATTTGGCAGAACTTATAAACCGGGAATAGGCTGAAACGACTGATTTGTTGTGAGGAGAAAATATTACTCCACAGTTGATTTATATGGATTAAAGCTGATGATCCCTGATAAGCAACCAAACACATCCGCAGTGCCCATATGATTCGACATGGCTCGTGACACAACAGAGCGTGCGGGATCACTTTCCCCTTTTCTCGTGTCACTCACAGCCTCACGGGTGCAATGTTTGCGAATCCAAAAGGAAATACTGCTACAGCTACAGGGGCTGCGCGGCCATGGCCATGGCCATGGGAGAGAAGCCCATCAGAGAATGTCGGCGCCGCCTGCCCGGGGCCCCCGGGCCGACGACGCTGCCGCATGCCGAGATCTACTGGTAGATGCCTTGCTTTGCCGAGCTGGGACAGACAGGACACTGGTAGATGCCTTGCCCGTCTCTGACTTTTGTGCCCCCGGACCCCTCCATCCTCCATTTCTTTTTCCCTGAGCCACCATTTCTGTCTGCAGCACAGCACAGCAGCTTCCTCCACATTCCACTGCTCAACACTCACCACACTCTTCAACAAAACCTTTCAGAATCCATCCATGTACGCCATGTTACCATCGACCCCCCTCGCCAGTGGCCGTGCCGTATGGTGGTAGTACGTACGGTAACAACAACCTTTCGTTCCGTTGTTTGTTTATTGCTATTATTATTGGCTCATCAGCGCCATCGCCCATCAGCCCATCAGCCATCGGCCATCAGCTAAGCAGCTAATCATCTCGCCAACCCACATGCAAACTAAGAGGCAGCTGGAGTTAGGTAAAGATGCCCTTTCTCCCCAAGCATCCTAGACCCTGCCGGCAACTCGCCCGCCTTGCGCCCTTGCCTTGGCCGCGGCACGACGACGATATATATGATGGCGCGAGAGTGGCTGTGAAATCTCAGGATCATCGATCATGCGATGCTCTGTCTGATGTGAAACCTGTTGAATGTTGAGGTTCACAGTCAGTCAATAGAGCTAGCTCTTGGCCTTGGACGTGTGCGTGCGCGTGCGCGTGTGTTTTCTTGGCTCTGGGCGTCTAAGCTATAAGCCGACTTTAATTTGTACAAATCAGTTGTGAAATGATATTTTATTCTCTTACAACAAATCAGCCAGCTTATGAGTCCTGCCGAACGTACGAGGCTGAGAGGAATGTCATCAACTCATCAACGTTGACATTCCCTCTTTGGAACGCGGGAATTTTTCTCCGTTCCTGTGTTTTCCCTGTAAAATTGAACTGATTCCTGTAAAATTCCTGTTCGATTTCTGTGAAATTCCTGCGTTCCAAACAGGCCCTGAGAATTCCACATGGACGAAACCAGGGAACTGAATTTGTTTGTTTGCGGCGGGGGTGAAGAAAGGTGTGAAAGAAAGTTCATTCCGATCTCACTAACAAGTTCCTTGCTTCCCGTCCAAGTTAAAAGAGATCCTGAGAGCTGAGCAATTATGCTAAACTAATGCTTCTTACTTATTGACCCTGCAAACTTGACGCTTTGCATTTGCCAACAAAGAACAGAGAAAAAGCATACATACGAGGCCGCTAGCCGCCTACTCCATCTATCTACAAACTTTGAAAAATCAGCACCGGTGGAAAATGGATCCTGTAAATATGTACTAATTAAAAAGATGGAAGGAAATGTCACACACACACACACAGTACACTTGCTACGTACGTACACCGAAACCGCGAAACGTGGAGCACTTAGCGCGCCAGAAAAAAAAAACGGAAAGGAAAGGAAAATCCACCGGTGGAGAAAAAGGGAAAGTCTGGACAAGTTTAGTCCTTGTCAGCACCCACAATTCGTTTCAGCCCCGAATTATTTTATTACCATACGGAGTATACTAGTATAGTAGTACTCGCTTATCAACTGACGGCTACGGTGGACTACCAATAAAGTATCGGCTCGCATACCTGGCGGCTCTGGCTGGTGCACGCTAATCCCTCCTCTCATCTTCGTTGTCCTCGTGACGCACCGGGTTCCTCCTCCTCCTAATCATGTCACTAAATTATTCTCATGTTTTTTTTATGCATGTGATGGATAAAGCAAGGCTGATTACCGTTTTTTGTCAGTGGTACGTAAATGGTAATGCGCACAGTAGTACGTCCCTGTATGTGCTCCAATTTTCAGATGATGGGAACCTTCTTTTTTTTTTTAAACAGAATTCTCATAAGGAACATGCATGTTGTTTCATTCAATCATCACCCATCGACCATCGTGTACAACATGAAGTTACCTTTTTGTGTGCTTTCGATTAGCTTTAAATTTCTTCTTTCCTTTAGGACAGCAAAAGGAAACAAAAAAAGAAGCAGCATACGTATAATCATATTGCCCAGGCGCATCCACCGACGAGCGGACGAGGACAGCAAAGGAATTAAAATAAAATTAGCATCAGCAGGACGGTGCAAAAGGAACGGAGGAACACCACCACAAACTAATCAAATCGCTTAAAAACACCGCCAATAATAATTTACTAACCTGCCTGAACGCAACTGATTAGTGATTACTACTGGTGCTAATCTACTACTACCAGTAGTAAACTCGCTAAAGCAAGCTCAATGTGCATGCTTAAGCTGTTCGTGCCGCATTGTTTAATTGGGTGCGGCGTCCCTGTCCGGCCGCCGGGTGGTGGTTCGCCTCCGGGTTGGCCGAGCCGGGAAAGCGACCCCCCGCCCCTCCTCCTCTTCCCTCCTCGTCTCCTCGCTCGCCAAGAACGAACGCACCCAGTCCATTCCTCCCCTCTCCTCCTATCGCCTCTCCCTCCCTCTGCCCCTCTCCTCCCGTCCCCGGAGATTCCTGCTTCTCCCGACCATCCACTCCCGCTGTCTGCTGCCGAGGTGAGTGCCGCGCCGGACTATGCTCTCTCTTCCGTTTCCGTTTGCTTCTCTCCTGCGCTCTCCTCCGGCTCACCCCCCGCCCGTGCTCGTTCCCGTTGCTTTTCGCTTCGCATCGGGGCGAGCGCGGGGGTCTACGGTTCTAGACGGAGTAAAAAAATTTCATTCTCGGCATGTCGCGTTGCTTTTGGCGATTCTGGCGGCGGTGAAAAAAAAGCTTTCTTTTTTCTGGGGCTCGTGAAGGGGTGGAAACGCTAGGCTCGAGCTCATTTCGAAAATCCGTACCCGGTGGAGGTGGACTCGTCCTTACTCCTTCGTAGGATTGGATTCCGCTGCGCTGGCGGCTGACCTCGCCCGTCGTTTCTCGATTCGGTGGCCGCGTGGTTGGGATTGGATTGGATCCGATCCGGCGACGAGCCTCTCGTGGAGGATTTTGGTGGGTGCGGCCGTGTGCGTGTGCGAGAGTGGTGGGATGCTTTGGTGACGCGATAGTAGTAGCTGCTGTTGCGTGATTTGAAATTCTGTTTTGGCCGTTCCGGGAAACCCTGAGATTTCAGTGGCTCGCCCGGAGAATCCGGGCGCCGATTCTTGCCTTGCTCTCTCTGCTCCGTTTGTGGAATCTGCTCCTGTATTTGCTTCTCCTTCTCCTCATCATCCAATTTCCTTCCCTCCCCCTCCCTCTGCTGTGGCTGGCTGTTTCGACCAGAATAGATAGAAGTTGCTCGCTTCTGTCTGCTGCAGGCTAAACTAAAGATCGTCTTGACTTCAGTCAGCCAGCCTCTTGCAAACTGCAATCGCGGCTACTCTGCGAGGTTCTGCCGACGCTTTCGAGACTTTGCTCTGCTTGTATGTAAGTTGTCTCCTTTTGATGAAGTTTGGCGTGATGGCCTTGGGCACGTGTTTGCCAATTTTGCTCAGTTTGATTTGATCTGCTCAAACGCTCGGCGTATTCCGGAAACTCGCTATGCCGATTTTGATGCCCTGTGTCCGTTGGGTGCGTCCAGACGTGTTCGTCTTGTTTGTTTCGTCAAGCCCAGAGATTCTCGGTGTTGTTTTGTTTGCTCGTCTGTTTCGTGTCCCTCCTGTTTTTAGCTCGTTTGGATCCATTTGTTTTAGATGAAATTCGTCTTGATCCAGTGATATTTGTGCGTTTTTGCTCTAGTGAAATCCAGACGTTGATTCGATCTCTGTCGGTTCGACCTCCTCTGCTGTTGATTCATTATAATCTGTCAGTCTTTGTTCAGTTTCTTGCAGTAGAATTCTTTGTAATAATTCATCAGTCTTCTCTTTGATTGTTGCGTTACTTAGTGTGATGTGCAATTAGGGCTTGTTTCCGTCCTCCCATCTAGTTTCCTCGGACAAAGCTGAAACATTTTTGGGCTCCATACATTTATCATCCAACTGCTACCGTGCAGCTATTTATTTCTTTGTACAGTATAGGTTTCGACTGCTGATATAATTGGTCGGATCGGATTAAGATTCAGGCGATGTTTTTTTCCTATTTCTTTCACTGACACAGTGACACTGACATATGTATTTCGGTTTAATACTCATTTGTCCAACGCTTGGTTCTTTGCCTATTCAGGCCCACTAGGAAATCAGCTAAGAGTTGAGGAGAATGGCTGTTGGCGGAACTCAACCGGTCCTCAGGAAGTACCTAGGTGCCCTCAAGGACACAACGACTGTGAGCTTGGCAAAAGTGAACAGTGATTATAAGGTGATGGCATTTTCATGTTCCCTCTGAATAGTGCTGTATTTGGAAGCCTCCATGCTCAGACCCTCACTGCACGCAATGTGCACTTATCATTCTTCCCTATAACAGGAATTGGACATTGCAATCGTCAAAGCCACAAACCATGTTGAGCGTCCATCAAAGGAGAAGTACATAGGAGGTAATGGGATGTCCTGTCTCTCAAGCTGAAGTCCTAGCTCAAACTCTGAACTGCATCGTAACACTCAATCTCCAAATTCTCATTGTTATGAAAACTCAGCTCAGCTGTTATATAGAAATTTGTTCACTCATTGCAGATCTAGAAACCTGTAACTGTATTCGATTATGTAGTGATTTATTTCAAATCTTCAATAACTGTCCAACCTCTTTTGTTGCTGCCAGCCTGCCACAACTAACATCTTTATTTATTTGCAGAAATTTTTCATTCCATTTCTGCTGCTAGGCCACGGGCAGATGTAGCTTATTGCATTCATGCCCTTGCTAGACGTCTTTCGAAGACGCGCAACTGGGCGGTATGGATCCTATACATTGTCATACTATTTACTGAACTACCAATGTCATGAATGATTTCTTTCTACTTATTGAAATGCTTACTATCATGGGTGGTATTATGTAACAAATGAAGTTACAAAGTACTCATGAACATTTTGCATTGATTATTTATCCACCAGGTTGCACTGAAGACATTGATTGTCATTCATCGTGCCCTTCGGGAAGTTGATCCCACTTTTCGTGAAGAGCTTATTAATTATGGCAGATCTAGGTCCCATATGTTGAACATGGCCTATTTTAAGGATGACTCTAGTTCAGAAGGTACTAGTTGTCAGTGCTATCCTGGAACTGTCTATTGCTTGATAATTTCTGATTTAAAACTTATTCTTTTATTTCTAATTTTTCATTCAGCTTGGGACTATTCTGCATGGGTGCGCATTTATGCTTTATATTTAGAGGAGAGGCTCGAATGTTTCCGAGTATTGAAGTATGATGTAGAAACAGATCCTCCGGTATGTAATCTAATGCAGGCCTACTTCTTTTATCTCCTTCACTTTCCAAACGTTTTGAAATCTCATTTGCATTTTTACATTTGTTGTAGTCCATGGAGCTACGTGTTAATGATACTGCCACACAAGAAAAATGTATTACTATTATTTGCAGCAATTAAGTTTCAAATTTTGGTGTTACTGTGCCAGAAATGCAACCCATGTTTTTTTTACCAAGGGAATTATGTGATCTACCGCTGTACTTCATGTTTTCCTTTGTAAACACATGATTTTATAATGTCGTCAGAGTTCCAGTAGCTGGTCAAATATGCAGCTGATTAGTAGTTTCCCCCCTTGAATGGAATGGAAGTCTTTTTTATGTCAAGAAACATTAAATGCCAGCAACTGTATTTCTAAGTACATGGATAATTCTGTTATCTGCAGAGGACTAAGGATCTTGATACTGTTGCTTTGCTTGATCATCTGCCACCATTGCAGCAACTTCTTTTTCGGCTTCTTGCTTGCCAGGTAATGTCTCTTTTGCAACTACTGTGCATACAACTTACACCAGCTCATCTTCCTGTGCTACCATTTTAAGTTTTCAATTCTATTGGCTAATTCCTGAAATTTTACAGCCACAAGGAGCGTCGTCTTACAATGTTATAATCCAGCATGCACTCTCAATGGTCAGTATGAATGTCCAGTTCTTTGTTTCTGTCTTTCTTAAGTTTTAGTGCTTGCTTTTAAGCACTGCACAACTGGGCTTTGGTCCATTGTGTTTATTGACTTTTTGTGCATTACTGGTAGGTTGCTTTAGAGAGTGTTAAGATCTACACTGCAATTAGTGATGGAACAATCAATCTGGTTGACAAGGTGAGCTTTCTTATGCTTATAACCTTGGATAAGTTTGTCGAATTTGCCTACAATTGTTATGTTATTTGATTGAATTTTCTCATCAAACTTAAATGTTATTCCTTATTGCAGTTCTTCGAGATGCAAAGAAATGATGCTGTTAGGGCACTTGATGTATACAAAAGAGCAACTAACCAGGTATATTGTTACTCCTTTTTCTCTTGCGGATCCATCAAATAAGTAGTTTTTGGGGCTATTTTCATCCAGTTTTACCAGCACACATGATTCCAAAATTCTTGCCAGAGCACATCAGCACAATGAGGATATAGTGTAGCTATGTACCAGGAGACTTGAAATGGATAAACAGTTAGTTTTCTGGTAGGGACTACTCTTATTTAAGTTTTTAGTGGTTTCATCCTTGTTTAGTTTGTCTTTTCCTATGAAGACAGTGGGAAATATCATGAGCCAGGCAGTTCAGTTTATCTGATCCTTTTTCACCCATAGTCTCTCTTTATGTTGTGGAATGAGGATTATTAGCATATGAACACTGCGAAAAAATGTTCAGCTCACACTTCAGCGTCACCAATTCTGCTGGCACCGATCCATGTTCCAAACTAAATTCTGAGCCATAAGCCATCGATTCTCAATACATGAGACTGTTGAAATGGAAACGTTTAGGCTGACTTTTACTGAATATTGATGGGCTTTCTAAGTTTCTTTTCATTTTTTTGTCACATAGGCTGAACGACTTTCAGAATTTTATGAAGTGTGTAAAACTATACACATTGGGCGTGGTGAGAAATTCCTGAAGATTGAGCAGGTTCAATAAATGTTCCTTGGATTCTTTAAGTCTTTGGTTTTTGTCTCCTATAAGTTAGCAATTTACTGATGAAATTTATTAATGACTCCCTGCAGCCTCCAGCATCATTCCTGCAGACTATGGAGGAGTATGTAAGAGATGCTCCGACAGGTCAAAAAGAAAAGGTACGGAAACTACTAGAAGTAAACTCACTTACTGTTACCGATAGGATGTTTGAACATCAATGAACTATCTTCATTTGCATTTCCGTATGCCCACAAACTGATGATGAATCCACTTAGAAACAATTCAAACTAACAAGCTATGTGTTGTTTTTTGCATAATTCTCTGTGAAATATGCCATTTTTGATAACCTTATATGTGAAAAAAGATGTGAATACACACACACACACTTGAATTTCCAAATTAATGCATTTTACTACGGAATAGAGTAGAAAGCCTGAGTACCATTTTCATCTGAATAAATGATCCTCACACACTGTTGAACTTCTTATTGGGATCTTCACACACATCATTTATATTAATGGGGTGTTTGGGACTGCTCAACTCCTGTTTTTCCTGCTCTGCTCCACGAACTCCACCATGGAGCAACTCTACCGTGGAGTTTGTGGAGCAGATGGTCTTATTTGACACACAGCTCTGCTCCAGCTCTAGGAATGAGTTGTTTTCATACAAATAGTTCATTATGTCCTTAATTAAAATCACACTTGATAAAACAATAATGGGGCAAATAATTGTCGCATACAGCTCTGCTCCTGTTCCAATAATTCTAGCCCAAACAAGAGAGAGCTGATACAAGAAATTACACGGATTCAAGAAGAAAAAAACTCCAAAAAAAAAGAAAACAAAAACATATAATCAATTTAACTTCTATGAAGCTACGCACAGATACAAGAAAAAGAAAAAAAAGAAAGAGCAGTTTCACTCCGGCAGCTTGCTTGGCCTGCGCATGCACACCGATCCAGCTTTGCAAAGGAAATAATAATTAATGAGTGGCAATATGAATAATTATCCTTGGAGTATAAAACTCCAAAAACTGAGTACCCCTTGAGGTACTCCACAAAAAACGTGGAGTTGGCCTCCAGCTCCACTTTTTTCTTGGAGGAGAGTTTGTAGAGTTGAGGGTGTTTGGCGTTGGGTTGCTGGAGCGGAGCTAGAAAAACGGGAGCAGAGCAGTCGCAAACACCCCCTAAGTTGCTACCAACTACTCAGCTTGAAGTTTTCAGTCTTCTTGTCTCTAAGTGTACTTCATTTGTTTCAGGCTATACTAGCGATAGAATACAAAAAAGAGCCAGAGGAGGAAGAAAAACCGGCTTCACCTCCTCCGGTTCCAGAACCAGAACCAGAACAAGAGCCTGAGCCAGAACCTGAACCAGTGAAAGAGGAAGCACCAGAAGCTGAACCGGATTTGCTGGTAACATTCTTTGCTACTACTATGAAGCAGACATTCATTAGCCATACATTTTTCAGCTAACACTCTGTTTCGCTCTTTAGGGTCTGAACGAACCGAACCCTGCTGCAACCGCGATTGAAGAGCAGAATGCTTTGGCGCTAGCAATTGTTCCGATAGGTAAATTTCTCATGAATGAAAATTAGTCGCACCATGAAATTTGTTGACTGAGACTCTTAGAGGCATGCCGCTCACTCTGGCTTACTGTGGCAGATGATGTTCCGAAAGCTGCTCCTACTTTTGAAAATGGAGTCACAGGCTGGGAACTGGCCCTTGTGACAGCACCAAGTTCAAATGAGACCGCGGTAGCCCCAAGCAAGAAATTGGTAGGTTACTGAACCACCTTTTTATCTTGCAAATTCAACATTTTCCAAACAGGAATTGGCAGTCTGCTCAAATTTGTCGCAAAAAAAAAACTTTGAAACTGTGTGCAGGCCGGTGGTCTGGACTTGCTGACCCTCGACAGCCTCTACGACGAGGCGAACCGGAGAGCGAGCCAGCCGGCAAGCTACAACCCCTGGGAGGCGACCCCCGCCGCGCCTGCCCCGATGCTGACGATGGCGCCAGCGATGCACGACCCGTTCTACGCGTCGAACGGGTACGCTGCACCGCACGGCGTGCAGATGGCGGCGATGGCGCAGCAGCAGCAGGCCTTCATGCTGCAGCAGCAGATGATGACATCGGCGATGGCCCCGGCGCCGGCGGCGTCGCTGGTCCACCACCCGATGCAGATGCAGCTGAGCCCCGCGAACCCGTTCGGCAACCCCTTCGCGGCCGCCGGCGCCCACCCCTACGGCGCCGCCGCCGGCATGCCGCTCCACGCCGGCCCCGGCAACGTCTACACGGGACTAATCTGATCTACAATCTACCAGTGCCACGCCCGACGTCCGGCGGGCATCGATTTCTTGGGTTGGTTGCATTAGCGCTACGCTGTTACCCACACGATTCATTCTTTTCGTCCAAGTTTTCTTGTTGCCATTGTGAGAAGGAAATTTGTAGCACAGACACAAACAGACAGGTAGAAGAGGGGGAGAGGAGGCGGCGGTTATGGTTGGTTATATATATGTAGCGTCGGTTGGGGGGTGTAAGTGTATAGCAACGTAGGAGGTGGTGATTGTATGTATGGATGTATGTATATTATACACGATAGAGTTTGGTCACCTGTTCGTGGTGGTGCAGAGATTGAGAATTGGATTATTCTTGGTGAACATACATACACTGAATACGGTTGTTGAATAATGCAGCCATTCTTTTTTTTAGCAGCTGACTTTGTGCCGATCGAGTGGAACATGACGACGGTTTAGATCGGCATCTCGTTATGAAGCCGGAAAGTTGCCCCATGCTTTTGCTGGTGCTGCTAGTGTGTGGCCCCTGTCCGTCTTTCCCTTGGTGGCGTGCGCTTGTCTGCCGCGGTTTCACGGACGCAACAAGATCGCCTCGTACCCCTGGACACCGGTGGAACCGTGGAAGCGGTCGCCGAGGTGTCTATTTTTCTCATCGCACAACCACCGGCAGCAGCATCTGGAGTTCTGGAGCCGGCGCCCGGCGGAGCCGGATACGGGGGTGCGCACCCAGCGGCACACGCGCGCGATCACCCATCGCCCAACCAACGGCCCGCCCGCCGCGGTCGCGAGCGGTCCCGACTCGAACCCGTGCGGCACCGGAACACGTGAAGCCTCTCTACCTCCCGAGTCGGCCACCTCCTCCTGCTGCTGCTGCCGCCGCAACCCGCAAGTCCCAATCATTGCCTCCCCCACCAAGCCCACCTCACCTCACCACACCACACCACGCCAAGGCGAGAGAGGCCCCAGCCGCCCAGCGAAAGCAAACGAGAAGCAACCCCGCAAGGCCGCAAAAGCAATCGCGAAAAGCGAGCGCGAGGCGGCCGGCGGGCGGATGGCGCGCGGGCTGCGCGGCGTCCGCGACGACCTCTCCGAGCTGGGGCGGCACCTGCTCGACATCGCCTGCTTCCTGCACCCGCTCCTCAACCCGGCGCACACCGACTCCCCGCCGCCCACCCCGACGGGCCCCCGCCCCCGCCGCCGCGCGCGCCGCTCCCCGTCCCCGCACCCCGCCGCCGCGGCTCCGCCGTCCCCGTCGCTCCTCGCGGGCATCCTCTCCGACCTCGCCGAGATCGGCGGCTCCTTCCGCGGCGGCTTCTCCCGCGCCGCCGCGGCCCCGTCCTCGCCGCCGCCGCACGACCGCGCCCCCGCCTCCCCCGCGCTCGAATTTTCGCAGCAGGACGCTGCGTCCCCGCCTCCGCCTGCTGCTGCGGCCGCGCAGATCGCAGATGACGTCGTGGGAGCAGCGCGCGCCCTCGCCGCGCGCCCCGAGGCGTGGATCGACTTCCCCGTGCTCGCCCTAGATGAGGGTAATTTTCATCTCTTCCCGGTTCTCACACCAGCACGATTGTTGCTGCTTCTGCAAATATTGGGCATCTGCCTACGCAGATTGCGCCTGTGCTGGTGCTTCCTGTGGAGTGGTTTCCTGGGGTGGGTGTAAAGGTTGCTGGTATGAGAGTTGTTATACTACTTTAGTACCAGTAGATTTTAGTGGAATTGAGAGCAGAGGGGAACTAATTTAGGACCTCAGATGGTAATTGATGATGTGGAAGCGTGTGTCATGGGATAATGGTGTATGTGTAACAAGTTGATTACCATAAAGAGCATTGGTGTGTGTGTCATGACGCGCGCTATAGCAGGCCAGCGAGGCAGTGACAGAGAAGCAAGCTAGCGGGGTCTCGACTCGAGACGAGCGATCCGCCGCCGCCGCCCGTCGCTCCTTCGCGCCGCCGCCGTCCTCCGCTGGTCCCCCTCTCTCCTTCCTCCGGCCTACGCCGGAGGTTGGAGAGAGTGGGGATCCATCGCTTTTGATACTTTTTCCCAATAAATTGATTTTTTTTTTGGGTTTGAGTCTCTTCATGCCAAGTATTGTGGTATTGGAGATTTATCTCCTTCTTCTCCTCTTCGGCGACGGAGTAGGGAAAGGATGGAATTGTCTTCTCCATGGCGGCTTCGTTGAAGATGAAGACGACAACTTCGACGTCAGCATCTTCACCAGCATGACGACATGGAGATTTTTGTTTCCGGATGACGGCATCAAGGCGGAGATGATGTCGTCGTCATGGAATAATTTTCTCCGGTCTTTTCTCTGTTTTGTTGTGGTTAGATCTGGCCACAATGTGTCGGGGGAACGCCAAAGGGGTACCCCCAATCAACGCAAACAAATAGGTTAAACCTAGAACACCGATTAATAAACCCAGCTAAGCTAACCTCCCAAGAAACCAACCCCTCGGAGCCTGCAACGCTGGCACACCACCAAGGAGCTTAGACTTGTCGAGACCTTACCGGCCACCTCCTGGTAGCCCACCCCTCGAACCCGCAACAGCTGTGCAACGCTCCTCGGGACCTCGCGCGGGGACCTCGAGCCCCTCCAGCACGATAGCCTATCCCTCGGGGCTCGTCTCGATCTAGGCCTCGAGCTGGAGCTTAACCTCCACTCACCCGAGCCCTCAGCGCCCGGACTCGAGCGAGTGCGCCACTGCCCTTCGAAGCCCTCCACGAGGAGGAAGCTTCCTGCTCCCTAACCCCATACCGCGCATTTAATGCGTTCACCTACTCCAGTCACGTCCTCTGCAGCCCGACGTGTACCACAGTAACCAGGGCAGAGTCAAGTCTCGTTTTCACCACAAGCATGGGCAAAAAGGCGCCAGTACGGCACTGTTAACCCGTACCCTACACTGTCGCACGTCCGAGCCACGTCTCGAGGCCCGGATTCCTGCTGCCCAATCGGGTTTCCCGGGACTTGCCCATAACTGCGGGGACTCGAGCCCCCGTAGGCGCCACCTCGAGGCCGGATCTGAGCCCCTCGACCCCTGACTGCTTTCATGCTATTGGAGGACAGGTACCCCAAGACCCGGAGGGACCCTGCCGTGTCCTGAACGTGCCGGGATGGGTGCTGTACGGCCTCCACGTCGCCACGCCTCCACGTCCGCACCCGGGATGGAGGCCACACTTCAAGGACGCCCCAACAGCAACCCCCACGTCGGCTACAATGTCTTCGACAAGACAGGGTTCTTACCCTTCCCCGTATTGGGCACCGTACGCCCCGACACCTGTAATACCCTTGTGTAACCCTGGCCTCCCCTTGCTCTATAAAAGGGGACACCAGGGCCCTCAGTCCACGGCGGCACAACTCCGAAAGACAACACACGAGTCCACACACACGCACACTCGAGTTCGGACTCCGGTCCACGCTCATTGAGCTTGTATTCGCCCCTGTACAAGCACTTAGGTGCAAGTAATACAAGAACCTCCTCCCCCGCTGGACGTAGGGTCTTCTTTGCCCGAACCAGGATAAATCCTTGTGTCATCTTGCATCACCATCCAGGAAGAGAGCACGCGATCATATTACTCGTTGGTGTCGTACCCCCGGGTTCGAAACACCGACACAATGAAGGACTAGGGAGATTAAGTTTCAGATCAGTCTTCTTCACTCTTCGGTGGCAGAAAGAAGAAGAAGGAAGACACAAGAAAAAAGAATTTTCTCAACTCCACCTACAGGAACGTTGGCCGTCCGTTGGGCATCTATTGTCTGGCCTAAAACAATTGTTGCCGAGTATTTGCCTGTGCGGTCATCCATACGAAGCGTCAAATAGGTTTGGACTTGAGAGTTTGAGCTATTCACCGTGTGAGTGCAATATAGATGAAAATCAGTTTCTGGATATATGTTTTTTCCAGAATACTTGTAATGTGATGATGTACCCAGCTATATTTTAATATAATTCTTCTTTCGTCTCAAAAAAAAAAGCCTTAACTTTCGGGGTTTTACAGCTGCCGAGTGTGTTATTTGGGTTTTAGCTCATTTGATTGACCGGGATGTCAAGTTGGAATAGGCTGAAACAAACTGGAGAAACACTTATTATGTACACACTGTGCCTGTATTTCGGGAATTTGTCCTGTATTGCTGCTGAGTACAGGTCTCATGAAGTCATGATTTTGTTTTGTACTTTTGTTCCATCTCCCATGTGGTATTATTATCATTGTTATAGATTTGACTTCCTATTATATTAAATACATTACAAGAATTGGTATAAATGAGATGCATTTATGGATTTTGAAGAATGGTCTACTGTTTTACAGCTGTAAGAGGGACTTTTTACGTAAGCAACTATATTTAGTAAATTGCTTGAAGATTGAAAATAGATGACAAAGATGCGGTTTTTTTTGGTGCAATACTGGTTAAAGTTTTTCTTCCGTACTCCTTGGATCAATTATGTTTGACATGCACATGATCATGACTTTGAAATCTTGAAAATACATGCTTAGTTCTATTGAGTTGTTTTACTTAGTTCCCATTTAGAAGTTATTGTTTGTGGCTTTTATTCTTCTGTGCTATGCATTTTTGTCTTTACTTTTAGTAATGTATTTTTTGTGACTATTTTAGTGATATAATGATGTTGTTTTATTCTTTTTGCAGATTCTGTAATCTCTGACATCCAAAGAGATCATATGGAATCCATTGAAAAACTTGTCCCAGATTTAGCATCTCTGCGGACTAGGCTCTGTCCTTCTTACATGGATGAAGACATATTCTGGAAGATTTACTTTAGGTTGCTTGAGTCAAACATAAATGAGCATAGTTCTGAGGTATGTTTCGTTTCTGTGCATCACTCGTAGCATACATTTGAATTTTGATGGTAGACCACATTTTCTATACTAGTTTTAGTTTGAATGAAATTTCTGTGGTTTTGAAACTGAGATGTCATCATCATCATACCATAGCCTGTTAGCAAAGTGAGCACAAAGTATATTTATTAGTTAAATCTTTTCGTTGTACAATTCATGTATTTATTAAGACATATTCTTTCTATAATATAGGAAACCTCTATTTTAAATGAAGTTCAAAATACTATGTGTTTTCTAAATTACTAATTGATATTATCATTGCAGAAAATCCCAACTTCTAGAGTAGTGTAATTTACTAGAAAAACCCTTGTTTTAGCAGACTCTGTTGGCATGCAAATCACATTCATGGCATCACAAGTCATTATATGTAGCAAATCAATATGAATTATGGAAACATACTAGGTTGGCTGCCCAAACTGTTTGCATATCATGTGAGCGTGTTGAGTATCTATATGGTTCAGCAATTCTGCTTCTACTTTGGCTGCAAAGATTTAATCATACATTGGTGTGATCCATTTCATAATGGATTTAATTTATGTATTCCAGAACTAACACAAACAATATCAGTATCTAAATTACAGTTTGTGTCATCAAATTAATGTCATCTTATTTCAACAAGCAAATACTAGGATTTTATATCTAAATTACAGTTTGTGTCATCAAATTAATGTCATCTTATTTCAGCAAGCAAATACTAGGATTTTAAGGATACAAAATAGGTCAGTGGATGTTGATAACATGAGCTAGTCCATAAATCGTATAATGTTTTTGCAACAGCAGTGCTAGAAGAATGGGTAGTGGGCACGGAAACAATGTTGCTGAACCGATTGGAAATGTGAATCCCATTGTAGTCATTCTAATATTTCTTCTCCGCTGTACTATTTACATACAGAATGAATTGTTGCCTTATAAAACATGGATTGCACTACAGAGTTCACAGCTAAGAATCTTAATCTTCCGAATGCACTAGGAACGCAACAGAAATGAAATTAAATCTATAGAGTTTTCCTTTATAGGAACTGGTATCATCATTAGGTAAAGTGTGAATTTGTACCAGAATTTTATACACATTTGAGATATACTCCCTTCGGGCAAGAAATACTAGCCAAGTTTGACTTTGCACGGTCTTTGATGTACTATATCTTTGTCCGCTTAATTTTTTTCTAGAATATATTCTCAAAATTCGTCAACTTTATGAGATTTAACAAGTATTTTCAATATTCTACAGCATATAAACTTGCATGATTTGAAACAAAATTATTTAAAATTTATTGTGTTTGTTGTTTTAAAGGTTTGACTAAATATTGTCCCAAACAACATGTTTTTATTACCGGAGAAAGTCATCTCTCATCAGTGCCTGTATGCAAGAACAATATTGAATTTTGCATTGTGTCAGATTACAAAATTGTTGATACCTTACATCCTATGGATTCACTATGCTGGTATGTAATGCGCATTGTTGCCAATAGTGTCCAGAGTTCAATTTTTTATTGTCATTAACTCCCATTGTGACTATCATCTAGAAGCAGTTTTCCCATTTTGCCCTAATGTAGACTGGACACTGGAGTGCTGAATATATTGACAATGATCTTTGGGCTTAATAAGATCGTCTTTAAGATTTTCCACAAAGCATCACCTCTGAAAACCGAACTAATAAATGGAGTTATGTGTATGATACGATATTATATCCTTATTAATCTTATTACTAATTAGTTATTAATTCTTTGAGCAGGAAGATACCCAGAGCGTGCCAAATTCTGTACGTCACAATAATGAGATAGAGTCAGATTCTCCACCTCACGTCTGTGAGATAGAAAGTGTGAAAAGCAACCAAGAAGGGTACCAATCTTCAGATGGTCGTGCTTTTCCCAAGACAAGATCTGAGCGAAGCATTGATCAATGGGTATTTGCAAAGTCAAAATCCGAGGAAAGCATGGACCAGTGGTCTGAAATACCTTCGGATGTGGAATCCTTCAGAGAAGGCAAAAGATACCTCAGTAGCGAGGAGCTGAGCGATGTTGATAGTGCCAACGTTGTTGTCATGGACAGATACATGGATTCACTTCTCTCTGACCGGAGGAACCTCCCCTACGCTAGCTCCTCGGTGCGCCAGGATTCAGTCAGACGAAAACCTGCTTTGTCCACCGATTACAGCCACCGACCTCCGCAGCCAACTCCACCCGCATCGCTGTCAAAGAAGGAATCTTGGGATGTCATTGAAGATTCGGAGTTCGATATACTTGACAGTTAGTAATTGAGATCTTTGCGATCTCAGGGCTGTTTATCCTTCTATTTTCTTCCATGTTTCCCCACACTTCACCTGGTTTGTAAATGTGGACGTGCAGGTGGCGTCAGTGTTAGCGGGAAAGGATTAATGATCTTTTTAACAATATATAATATAACAGTGTGTGCATATAAAATCTTCTCAGCTCGCAAGCTGTAAGCCTGTGACCTGAGAAAATTGTGATGAATCTGTCCGCCGTCCAGCTAGTTGTCAAATGGGGATGGTATTTTGCCTCCAATTCACAAGTTAAAAGTGTTTCATGTGTTGGCATCATTGTTTGCTTGTGATATTTCTTCATCGCAGAACAGGAATTTGTCCTCAAACCATTGCAAGAATCTTCGCTTCTCTGATTTGCCATCACAAAACCATTGCAAGAATCTTCGCTTCTCTGATTTGCCATCACAAAATCGAATATCCCATACATAGCAAATGTTTTGGGCAAATTTGTACCCTTATATCCTACCGTTGACTACTGTCAACTTGTAAGAGACTGAAAAAAACATAATTACCACTGCATTCTTAACCTCAATTCACTGAATATAAGAGAAGACAGATCTGCTTCCTCTTGGAGTTCAGATAGAATAGAAACCGAGTCCGTTTCACACACACGGAATATAGCGCGGCGGCTTACGAACGCGAGGCTCGAGCTTGTGTACCGTACCGGCACGTCTGAAGAGGATCCGCGATGAGACGGTGGCGGCGTGCAGGTACGGTACGCTTGCAGTGAGAACGGCGAGAGGGGGATAGAGAGGTCGTGCCCAGTGATGGCACGGTAGCCAGTGACGACGTCAAAGAGGTAGCGCACAGGAGGTCGTCGAGGTAGCTGTGGTCTGCATACGAGCCGGCATGTCCGTGTGTCCTCCACCCCCGATGGCTCCGTTCGAGCTTGCATGAATGAGCTCAAGGAAAAATGGAGATGACGTCGTGGCGCTGGCGCGAGCGTCGGCCGTCCAGGCTCTGAGTCATGAGCGTCGTGTGTTGTGTTCTGGAGGGCACACATCACATGGGTGCCGGGCTGCCGGCGCAGGTGTGACGCCTCTGACCAGGATGTGCATCAATACCGTGGAATAGTGGATGCCGATGGTCGATGGTCGATGGTCGATGGCGGCGGCCTGTGAGCGAGTCCATGCGACATGCGTACCCACGCCGAGGCCCGAGGGGCAGGATAGGCCAACGTGTTCGGAGGAGGACCGTCATGTTTGTCTCCTCCCATCATTCCGACACCCCGTTGCGGGCGCTGCGGCGCCGCCGTTGGGCCATGCGGACAAGTCGCGTCAACGAGCTATCTCGCGGGTTTGGTTCCGGGAAACTTTTTCGTTATTATTCGATAAACTTTGTCTAAATATGGACTAATTAAGTTTAAAAGATTAATCTCAACATGTATATACTAATACTAAAAGTATAATTAGTTATTTTTTTACCTAAATTTAAAGCTTTATTTATGCATGCATCTAAAGATTGATACGACAGGAAATCTGGAAAATTTGGGGAAATTTATAAACCGGACCAGCAGCGCGGCGCGGCCCGCGCCGTTTGCATCCCTACGTGCAGAAACACGGTGAGCCGCCTGGGGTGGGCTCTCCGGAGGAAGTCGGCGGCAGTGTGGCGGCGGCCCTTGCGGTAAAAGATTGTGCCCCCGATCTTGGTGCCTTGGACGTCCGGTGTGACGCCCGCCTGAAAGAGGCGCAGCGCGCGCTGCCACGGCGACGGCATCACCGCCGGGCGGAACACCAGCGCACGCAAAACCCAGTGTCCTACGGACGCCTTGACAGGAGGCGGTGGTCCCAGCCGGCGGCGCGCGCAAGTAGCCGCCGCTGGCGCGGGTGCAGTAGAAACCGGCGTTGAGGCAGCTCCTGCTGCCGAGCACGCGCGCGCGGCGTTGACGACGCCGTTCTTGGACACGAGCCGCTGCACGGGAGACAGTGGGTGGGGACACATCCGCCAGCGCGTCTGCGAATTGGTACTCGCTGGACAGTCGACACGTTGCGGAGGTGATGCGGCGGCTGGACAGGCGCGTGCTCCGGGGGCCGGGGCGGCTTCATCCTCCTGCACAAGGTGGATTGGGGTATGGACGTGAAAGAAAAAGAAATTGAGAGAGGTTTCCTATATATATAAAATAAAACATAAAATGAAGGAGATATGGACCCTTTATGCATTAATAATTAAGGTTTTAAATCTAAAAATGCACTTTCAAGTATGATGGACAAAATCGACACAGTCTAAATGGACTAACCGTATATGTTACTCTAAAATATATATTTTTCATTAGTAACATGGTCAAAGTTTGAGAAGCTTGACATGTCCTAAACATAGACCAGGTTTGACGAACCCACTGGTCAAACCTCGGTTATTTGAGAAGCAATAGTGTTGTCATTGTATATATTTATGTTTAGTAGGCAAAATTTTTGGGAAAAAAGTTCCTGTAGCACTTTCGTTGTTATTTGAGAAACTTTGTTTAAATATGGACTAACTAGGCTCAAAAAAGTCGTCTCGATATTTACAGACAAACTGTGTAATTAATTATTTTTTATCTATATCAATGCTTCATACATACTCCGTACATCTAAAGATTTGATGTGATAGAGAATCTAGAAACTCTGTAGGCTGAGGTCTTGTTTAGTTCCCCTCATTTGCCAAAATTTTCCATCACATCAATGTTCGGATGTATGTATGGAACATTAAATATAGGTAAAAAAAACTAATTGTATTTTTAGTATGTACATGTCGAGACGAATCTTTGGAGTCTACGTAGTCCATATTTGGACAAAGTTTGTCAAATAACGACGAAAACGCTACCAGAAAAATTTTGCAGCCCCGAACTCAACAAAGGTACAGATCTGACAAAATCATGATTACAAAATTTGGTACCCGATGTTCTACACTTTCATGTTAAGGCCTTGTTTAGTCCTCCTATTTCCCAAAATTTTCCATCACATCAATATTCGGACGTATGCATAGAGTATTAAATATAGGTAAAAAAATAACTAATTGTACTTTTAGTATGTACATGTCGAGACAAATCTTTGGAGTCTACGTAGTCCATATTTGGACAAAGTTTGTCAAATAACAACGAAAACGCTACAGTAAAAATTTTGCAAAATTTTTACATAAAGATGCTGGCGAGGAGGACATGCTAGAACTTGGGAGAATCTCGTAGCTGCCTCACGAGTCGATTGGTAAGTTTCACCTACCACTGCGAGTTCCATCGCGCCCCGCCACGGTAAAGAACTTGTTTAATTGACAGAAATATTTGCGAAACGTACTGTAGCATTTTCGTTGTTATTTGATAAACTTTATTTAAACATGGACCAACTAGGCTCAAAAGATTCATCTCGACATATAGATATTAAATACAATCAGTATTTTTTTTACCTACATTTAATGCTCTATGCATACAACTAAAGATTGATGTGATGGGAAATTTAGAAATATTTGGGGGAAGTTGGAGAAACTAAACAAGACCTAAGGCCAACGTTCAGTTCGTGAAATGTCCCTAAATATTTTGCGCAGTACCCGTTTTAGACGCATGCATGGGGCATTAAATGTAGGTAAAAAATAACTAATTGTACTTTTAGTCTGCTCATGTCGAGATGAATCTTTTGAGTCTAGTTAGGTCATGTTTGGACAAAGTTTGTCAAATAACAACGAATGTGCTACAGTAACTTTTCGCCAAATATTTCGCGAAGTAAACAACGCCTAAGTTTCACCTGCGACGCTCCACTTGCGACTGCGGTGGTCGGGGCAGTTGAAAGGTCCGAATGGCTAGGGGGGGGTGAATAGCCAATTCAAAAATCTAGAAACCTGAAACTCAAAGCTCAAAACGAGTATCAGATTGCAGAGTCGGTACTACCGACTATAGGGGCCGGTACTACCGAGGTCGGTACTACCGGCTCTACAGGTCGGTACTACCGACAACCTAAAAACTGCTACGAGATCGAGATAGAGAAGATGCAAAAGTGAATCTAGCACATACCAATATTTTCCCTAGAAGATGTAGATGAAGTTTATACCTTATCCAAGAAGTGGCTCCTCCCCAAAGAGTACATCGAGCCTTCCCACACCTAAGAATGAGAAAGGAGGGAGGAAGAACGCGAAGAACACGAGAGCAAACGAAATCTCCAAAGATGCGAAATTAACAAGCACACGAGATACAAGATTTAACCCGAGGTTCGGCCACTTCACTAAGAAGCACCTACGTCCCCGTTGTTGAGGTGACCACGAAGGTCGGAGTCTCTTTCACCTCCTTGCCTCACTCAATCAACCACAAAGGCTAGTTGAGTTTCTTCACTAAGAATCAGAGGGTAATACAAACACTTCGGAGTGCCCTCACAAGTGAGTCAATCACGGGCAACAACCGAAGAACACCTAACCGGCTAGAGTTCCAAGAACTCAAGAGTAAAGAACACAAATCAAGCCGGAGAGATGTTGGATCCAAGTGCTCTTGACGAAGAACGATGCGTCTCACTCTCTAATCTCACTTCCCTAGCTCAAAGCTTGCAAGAGATTCACTCTAGAATCAAAGGGGGAGAGAGAGAAGGTTAGTCAACACTTGGGAGCTCTCTTTCTTGTGTTTTGTGCGCAAATGAATCGAAGAGGTAACCCAAAGAAGCCGGCCGAGCGGCTATTTAAACAAGACATGCTGCGCCACGGTCGGTAGTACCGACCCCCTTGGTCGGTAGTACCGACCGTACTCAATACGACCGTTACAGCGACCGTTGACCAGATGGAACAACCGACCCTTGGTCGGTACCACCGCGGGCGGTAGTACCGAGGTTATGGCGGTACTACCGCCAGGCCAAATCGGCCGCGAACAGAGAGCTCTGCGAAAAACAAGTTACTACCGACCAGGGTCGGTAGCACCGAGGGCGGTACTACCGAGGTTATGGCGGTACTACCTCTAGGCCAAAACTAGATCTACACAGAGAGCTTGAAAAACCACTTCGAACCTCGGTACTACCGACACCCTGGTCGGTACTACCGAGCCCGGTACTACCGAGGTTATGGCGGTACTACCGGTAGGCCAAAAACTCCCCCGAACAGAGAGTTTTGCGATCTACTCGCGGAGGGGTCGGTAGTACCGAGGTTATGGCGGTACTACCGGCCTCAGGGTCGGTAGTAGGGTCGGTACTACCTCTAGGCCAAAACTGACCTCCGCGCTAAAACGACCATAACTCTTAGCTCCGAACTCCGATTTCGATATCCAAATCACAAAGGATTAGTACAGAATTCCAATCCAAGATCCATCGCTTCTCTTTTTCAAACAAAGACTTCTCCGGAAACTTCTCCGAGTTGATTCAATTCAACTCCAACACCTTCTCCTTTGCAAATGTGCCAACACCACCAAGTGTATACAACCTTGTGCATGTGTGTTAGTATTTTCACAAACATTTTTCAAAGGATTTTCACTTGATCTCACCACGCCACTCGATCCTAGTAACAACGCAAAGTTAGATCGCTCAACGTGGCACTAGAAGTTAGACGTCATGATCACTTTTCACCACAT
The DNA here is from genome assembly GCA_009763385.1 of Coix lacryma-jobi var. lacryma-jobi. Lineage (NCBI taxonomy): Eukaryota > Viridiplantae > Streptophyta > Magnoliopsida > Poales > Poaceae > Coix > Coix lacryma-jobi. The sequence goes on from CM019824.1 coordinate 166,950,246, forward strand.
CTAGCTAGCCTAATTTATATCCCTCTTGATAGTCCGGCTTGCCTATACTCAAGATTAAAAGAAGGAAATAATCTACCACTTGAGCAAGGCATCTTTTCTCTTCTTCATTTCACCAATGGTAGAGCACTTGATCACATGAGTGCTTGTGGCCGTCACCATCCTCCATGGTTGTCACCTTGCTAGCTCCACCAATGGCTTGGTCATAATCCTTTTCCATTAGCTACACACATGCTTCATAAAAGGATTAGACCAAAATAGGTTTCATCAATTAACCAAAACCAAACTAGCGCTTTCAATCTCCCCCTTTTTGGTAATTGATGACAACCTATACAAAGATATGTAATTTAAGTTTGAGTAACCACATTGATAGTATTGGCTCCCCCTACAGAGTTTGGTTCTAAAATTGGCACATATGTATAGATATGAAATATGGGTGAGCAACACTATCAATGATGATGCTAAGGCATAAGAATGGACCTTTGAAGCGTGATACCAATCGGAGTGCACAAGTTATACCATCCTTAGCATCATTATTCACCAGGCATACATCAAAACTCAAGAACCCCATGAGATCAACATTTATAATAAGATTCTTGAGCAACTTAAAACAACAATATGTCTAGTTGCAATCCTATACATGCTAATTAAACAATTTATCAATCAAGTCTTATCACTAGCATTCATCACATAAGCATGAATATCAATATAAATAGCTTATGCAATGCAACAAACATATGAATATGCACATTTCAAGTGCAACATACATGTTTATGAGCTTGCTCCCCCTATTTGTATGCTCAAATTTTAAGTGTTCAAGCTTCGAGCCACTTGAGACTTTTATCCCCTTTTGTCTTTGTTACTCCCCCTTGCACTAGCATATATCTTTGTAGCACATTCTTTCTCCCCCTTTGTCAACAATTATCATAAAGGTAGAACCAAAATTTTAAAGGAAGGAGGCAACTATTAGCATGAGGTACATGTGAGGAGATCGAACTAAGTCAAGTTGTGGCTTAATATAGCTTATGAACATAAGGTATTTAACACGGTTTGCTCTAGAGTAAGCTTTTTCACACATCTTACAATGGTTATCTTACTCACGTTGGTTAAACACATTTTGCTCACTTACTAGATCAAACACTAGAGTTACAAGCTCACAAACAAGTTATATGCTACCACTAGATCAAGTCAAACATAGAAGCAATAGTGGTACCATATATACTTCAAAGTCATTTGATTTACCATGAATGAACCTAGATAAGCAATGTGATAGCTATATGAACTAGAGCAAATCCTAATAAGAATGAATGCACATGCCAAACAATTTCACCTTTGCTTTGTCGAAGGAGAGGCATGTCATATGTGGAGGTGCATTCAACTCATGTTGGAAAAGTCTAGGATATTCAATTCATTCCTTAGCTTGCAAAACCTTCTCTCATCTAGTGGCTTGGTGAAGATATCGGCAAGTTGATCATCGGTGCCCACACTTTCAATAGATATGTCTTTCTTTGCTTGATGATCTCTAATGAAGTGATGCCTTGTGTCAATGTGCTTTGTTCTTGAATGTTGAACCGGGTTGGTGGCTATTTTGACGGCGCTCTCATTATCACATAACAATGGAACTTGTCCAAACTTGACTCCATAATCTTGCAATGTAGCTTTCATCCATAACAATTGTGCACAACAACTACCCGCGGATATGTATTCGACTTCGGCGGTAGAGAGTGCAACACTATTTTGCTTCTTTGATGACCATGAGACAAGTGATCTTCCAAGCAATTGACAAGTGCCTGATGTGCTCTTCCTATCCACCTTGCATCCCGCATAGTCGGAATCCGAGTATCCAATTAATTCAAATTGAGAGCCCTTGGGATACCATAGTCCAACATTTGGAGTGTGCTTCAAATATCTCAATATTCTTTTGGTTGCCTTCAAATGACTTTCCCTTGGAGAAGCTTGGAACCTTGCACACATGCACACACTAAACATAACATCCGGTCTTGATGCGGTCACATAGAGTAAGCTTCCAATCATTGACCAATATAACTTTTGATCTACCATGTCACCACTAGAGTCACTATCCAAATGTCCATTTGTGCCCATTGGAGTGGTTATTGCTTTAGCTTCATCTAACCCAAACTTCTTGAGCATGTCCTTGATGTACTTGCCTTGACTAACGAAAGTGCCTTTCTTCATTTGCTTGATTTGTAGACCAAGGAAGTAACTAAGCTCTCCAATCATAGACATCTCAAATTCTTTAGCCATCATCTCCCCAAACTCTTCACAAAAGTCTTGGTTGGTTGATCCAAAGATAATGTCATCCACATAGATTTGCAACACAAACAAGCTACTTCCAATCTTCTTGGTGAAGAGAGTGGTGTCAACCTTTCCAATCTTGAACCCTTTTGCTAACAAGAAGTCCCTCAATCTTTCATACCAAGCTCTAGGTGTTTGCTTCAACTCATATAGTGTCTTCTTGAGCTTGTACACATGGTTAGGCTTCTTCAAGTCTTCGAACCCGGGAGGTTGCTCAACATACACTAACTCATTGATGAATCCATTGGGAAAAGCACTCTTCACATCCATCTGATAGAGCTTGATGTTGTGAGCACAAGCATATGCAAGAAGGATTCTAATGGCTTCCAATCTAGCAACCGGTGCAAAGGTTTCTCCAAAGTCAATGCCTTCCATTTGAGTGTATCCTTGTGCAACCAATCTTGCTTTGTTCCTTACAACAATGCCATCTTCATCTTGCTTGTTCCGGAAGACCCATCTTGTACCAATAACATTTGTGTTCTTTGGTCTTTCCACTAACTCTCAAACATCATTGCGGGTGAAGTTGTTCAACTCTTCATGCATTGCATTCACCCAATCAACATCCATCAAAGCTTCATCAATCTTGGTTGGCTCAATAGATGATACAAATGAGTAGTGTTCACAAAATGAGGCCAATCTTGATCTTGTTTGCACACCTCTTCTTATGTCACCAACAATTTGATCTAAAGGATGATCTCTTGCAATGTGTGTTGGTTGGAGCACTTGTTCTGGTTGAGTACTTGCACTTGCACTTGGATGAGCCACTTGAGAGCTACTAGCATCTTGTTGATCATGAGAACCACTAGAGCTTGCAACACCATTGTCGTGCAAGGTTGGAGGTGAGAGAACTTGATCTTTGTCATCTTCAATGTCAATCACTTGCTTTGGCCTAATATCACCAAGGTCCATGTTCTTCATAGCTTCGGCCAATTGTGTTCCTCTCACATCATCTAGATTATCTTGTTCTTCATGTGAGCCATTGGTTTCATCAAACTCAACATCATAGACTTCTTCAACGATTCTTGATGTGTTGTTCCACACTCTATAGGCTTTGCTTGTAGTGGAGTAACCAAGAAGTGTCCCTTCATCACATTTCTTCTCAAACTTTCCAAGTCTTGTGCCCTTCTTCAATATGTAACATTTGCACCCAAAAACCCGAAAGTAAGCAATGTTGGGCTTTCTATCATTGAGGAGCTCATATGGTGTCTTCTTCAATAGAGGGTGACAATAGAGTCGGTTGCTATAATAGCAAGCCGTGTTGATTGCTTCGGCCCAAAAAGAATCACTCACATTGTATTCACTAAGCATAGATCTTGACATATCAATGAGTGTCCTATTCTTCCTTTCAACTATCCCATTGGATTGAGGTGTATACTTGGCCGAGAATTGATGTTTGATTCCAAATTCATGTAACACCTCTGGTGTTAAAAATGTAATTAACCTGACATGTCATCATCTTTAGGCATTAATCATTCTTGCCATGCATTTAGGTTTGCCTATTACTTGTTTTGCTTTTACCTTTTCTGAAGTGATTTGTGTAGTGATTCCTTTTTCAAAACCCTAAAGGCCCAAACCTTCCTTAAGGGCAAAATGGTAATTTCACCTCTGTGTCTAGCTCTGTGTAAATATTGTTCAGTTTTGTGCCTTGATGTTTTGTTGTGTTGATCAAGGATAAAAATCAAAAATATATTTGGAAGTTCTTTGAAAAACCCTAATTTCCAAACTCTAGTTTTACCCCTCTTTTTATAATTCAAAAACTGTTCAAAATTTGAAGTTGGTCTTTTTGGCAAAGTTGTAGATCTTGTCAAGAGGAACAACTTTGGTGTTTACAGATTTTCAACTTTCAGTATAAAACCAAAAGTAATTATGAATTTATTAAAATCCCAAAAGTGTCCCCTTTTCAAATTTCAAATGTGATTCAAAAACTATTTGGATTTTGAAAATGTTCATATTGACAAAGTAGTAGATCTCCTTTTTCTGCGCAACTTTGGTGTTTTGAGTTTTTGCTGCTCAGTTCAATTTTGGGAGTAATTTGCAAAATACAGAAATCAATTCTAAGTCAAACCCTAGACCTAGCCCTGTTCATCTTCAACCTAGAGCTAGGGGGGGCCCGGCCATGGCCACCCCGCCGGAGCTGCACGCGCCACGCGCCTGGCAGTCGCCCGCCTGCTCCCGACCCGTCGCCCTCGACCACGCCATCATGCCGCACCCGCACGCGCAAAGCGCTGACCCTCGCCCGTCCCCCACTGCTCCCAGCACGTCGCCGCCGCGTGGCCGTCGCCGGCTGAGGCGCACGCCCGGTCCTTGAGCAGACTTTCGTCCTTTCTTCATCATGGATTCGCAAGCACGCGACGCGGCCGATCTTATCCACCCTCGCGCACCTCTTATCCGCCCCTGAGCACGGCTATAAAAGCCACCCGCCGGCCGCCGTTCTTCCGCCACCTGCGAGCTCTGTGAACCCGAGCACCCAAGCCTCCCCAGAGCCCGCCGAAGCCGCCGTTGCCTTCATCTTGAGCTTCTCCACCTTCCCAAACCACCAATTTCACCCCTCCGCCCCTCCTTTAGCCGGCGCAAGCGATTCTTCTCCGACTCCGGCGAACAGTCTTGCCGCGGTAAGCAGCAAATTCGTCGCCGTGGGTTTTCTTCTCATCCATCCGACCCCCGCCCTCTCTTCCTCATCTTTGTGCGCTCCTAACCGCTCCTCGGCTATCTCTTTTGGTGGACAGACCAGCCGGCACGCCGCTCGCCGCCGAGAGAGCTCCGCCGAAGCACCGCCAACGTCGAGCTCACTCCTTCGACCCTTGTTCCGCCCCGCCGAGCCCTGCCTCCGACCCGTGGTAAGCACTCAAAGCTCCCCGGTCTCTGCTTTCACGGCGCAAAGCTCGAGCCAGGCCTCGAGCGGATACACGTTCACCGTTAGCTCGAGCCAGGCCTCGAGCACACGTTTCCCGTCTCGCTCGAGCCAGGCCTCGAGCGGACACACTCACCACTTCGCTCGAGCCAGGCCTCGAGCGAAACACACACCCTCACCGTCTCGCTCGAGCCAGGCCTCGAGCGGACTCACACACCCACACCGCTTCGCTCGAGCCAGGCCTCGAGCAAGTACTCACACACTGTCTAGCTCGAGCCAGGTCTCGAGCAGACACACACCCTCACCACTTCACCGAGCCTAGCCTCGAGCAAGCGTGCACCCTCCGCTTCGCCCAAGCCAAGCCTCGATCGAACCCGCGTTTCCGTCTCGCCCGAGCCTCCTAGCCAGGCCTCGGACGGACGATTGTTTCCGTCTCGCCCGAGCCTCCCAGCCAGGCCTCGGACGGACGACTGTTTCCGTCTCGCCCGAGCCTCGAGCCAGGCCTCGAGCCTCGAGCAAACACGCGTTCACCGCCTCGCCGAGCCTACCTCCCGACTCATGGTGAGCTCGCGAATCTTTCCCCACCCTCGGCTTTCCCAGCGCGAGCCCCGAGCGGCCGGTCCGCGTCCGCCTCGCCTGCGATTCGCCCGAGCCCTGCGGTGCGCCGCGCGATTCACCCGAGCCCTGCGAGGAAGGAGCACAGTGTTTTTTTTCCTTTTTGGAGAGATGTGAATAGTGTTCCTTTTTCATCTTTTTGTGTGATTTTCTGTGTTGCTCCAAAAATTCTGAAAATTTGATGGTAGACTCTTTATACCTTGTAGTATTTTAGAAAAATATGAAACTTGAATTTTGTGCAAAAATTTGAAAATGAAAAATCTCCCTTTTAATAAAGAAATGAATGGTTTTAGATTTTTAGAAATCATGTGTAGCTCCAAAAATCATGAGATAAATTTTTATGCGCTAGTTATGTCATGCTTAGTATCTGGTAGATTTTTGAGGCCTTTTGGAGCAACTGTATAAAATAACCTTTTTAAATAATTAGGAAAAATAGAAAAGCACTTAGGGTTCATGTTGTATGCCCTGTGATGTGACTTTGGGATTGTTTGCTGTTCATAGACCCCCACCCAACTGGTCTATGATCCTTGTGATGCCATGCAATGACTTGTGTTTAGGTCAGGTAAAAGGATGTTTAATAAGTTTGATTAATCTTGCTTAAGGGTAGAGATAAGTAACTCTATGTCCATTCTAGAAATTACTTACACGATAGAGAGTTGTACTCTAGAATCTGTGGTTTTGCCCTGTGTTGCATTGTTCATGTCAGCATCCTCATTAGCATACATCATTGCATCCGTGTAGTGACCGAAGGAGAAGGTGTCAAAGTCGAGTCAGCCGCTGACGAACCTACTCCCGAGGCGACCCCGAGCTCCGACACCTGCACTGCCGACCCCGAGCCTGTCCTCTTTGCTCTTCAAGGCAAGCCCCGGTGCATTTAACCCTTCCTTGCTTTTATAAAAGTTTACTTAAATGCTTTTGAGTTAAAACTACTGCATTAGGTTATAGGAGTTGTGTGATGACCTATTACCTGCATTGTTTACCTCCACCAGAAGATCCACCTGCCCTGTTTTAAAAACTATTTGCAAAATGCTTAGTGATGCTATACAATAGATTTGCAATAAAAATGCCAATTTCAAAAGTGTGATCACTTAAAGAATTTTTATGGGAATTTGGCTTACTCCCTGCCTGTTGACTAAGTATCTGATCCGTACCTAGTCAACAGTGAGGAGAGGTTGTCCGAGCGTACGGTGCCGTCATGTTGTAGTCCGGGACTCAACAGTTGACACCGACCGGGACAGGGTTGAAAAACCGACAGCACCTGTACTCTTGGGTTAGAGTCCCGAGGTGCTTGTCGCTGGCGGAAAAATTTAGGGACCATCCGTATGGGGGCCTGCTGGCCAAGACTTGTAACTATTCACATACTTCGGAAAGCTCTGGCTCTGAGGAATCTTTTATTGGACCGACAACCGCGCACTGGGAGTGGAGAGATGGCGGAAGTAGCATGTACCCACGTGGTCGTCGTACCTGGATAAGAGTGGTGTACTGTACTTCCGGGTGGCGTAGGACCGGGCCCAATCTTGGAGGAATCGTGGTAGACGAGTTGGCATATGCAAGCTTGGGTGCTACATATGCAGTGTGGATAGGGATCCTCAGCTGAGTATTATTTATCCGGATTAACGTTGCTCCTCGGTTATGGAGACTTGGTCACTGACTGTCAACAGAGAGTGGTTCTCAACTAGGTATGTTTTTGGAAGGTAAAATGAATCATGAACAATGAAGAACTGAGAAATTCTGGAATCTTCCAAAGATAAAACAAGGATTTCAAAATGCTTTTTCTGTAAAATACTTGATCTTGCATAAGCCTTACCTTGACTACCTAAGCCTCTCATTCCTGAGTCTTCTCCCCTTTTTCTTTAGTCGGGTAAGTCTTGTTGAGTACCCCAGTACTCAGGGTTTGTTAACCCCCTGTTGCAGGTTTCTCCTAAGTGACGTTGATCATGATCGTGTCAGTGGGCTTGACGTGATCTGGTCATTCTTCTTCTCCAACTTAGGTACTCCGCCTAAGTATGGTTCTGTAATACTATTCTGCTTCCTCGATACCGGTTATATTTATGTAAAAGTAACACCTTCATGTTTTATAAAGGTTATCTGTCTTGCTTCCGCACTCCGATGGTATTTTGTATCAATTGTTGTAATGTTGTAATTATTCCAACCTTCATGATGATGATCCTGTGGCTCGTGGATAATTCGGGGTTCCCTCGGGGACACCCGACAGATCTTTCCTGTGATGTGGTACATGTGCACAGTCATTAGAGCCCGGGGAGACGGTGACGTGTGCGGGTGGGCCACATTACCGAGAGGTTCTGCCACAACTCATCACATAACTCATCAACTCTTGTGTTTCTAAACTCACTTCCATTGTCACTTCTCACTTTCTTGATTCTTCTATCAAACTCATTTTGACTTCTCTTGACAAAGGTTTTGAATACCCCAAACACTTCACTTTTGTCAACAAGAAAGAAGACTCATGTGTATCTTGTATAGTCATCCACTATCACAAAGCCATACTTCTTTCCCCCAATACTTGCATATGTAGTTGGTCCAAACAAGTCCATGTGCAACAACTCAAGCGCATGTGTAGTGCTCATCATTCCTTTGTTAAGATGGGTGTTTCCAACTTGCTTTCCCATTTGGCATGCACTACATAGCTTGTCCTTTTTCAAAGTGAACATCTTTTAGCCCTCTCACCAAGTCATGCTTCACTAGCCTCTTTAGTTGCTTCATTCCAACGTGTCCCAAGCGCCTATGCCATAGCCAACCCATGCTTGATTTGGTGAATAAGCATGTTGTCAATTGAGCTTCACTAGCATCAAAGTCCACCAAATAGAGGTTCTCATATCTAAATCATTTGAAGATCACATCACTTCCATCAACACTCACAATCTCCACATCATCAACACCAAATATGCATTTGAATCCCAAATCACATAATTGTGCCACTGACAACAAGTTGAAGTTGAGAGATTCCACTAATAGCACATTGGAGATGCTCAAGTCATTTGATATTGCAATCTTGCCCAAGCCTTTGACCTTGCCTTTCTTGTTGTCACCAAATGTGATAGCATTTGCATGATCATTGCCACTAGTGTTGATTGATTTGAACATTCTACCATCTCCGGTGATGTGTTGAGTGCACCCACTATCAAGCACCCAATGCCTTCCTCCGGCTTTGTAATTAACCTACAAAAAGGATCAATTCTTTTTAGGTACCCAAATCTTTTTGGGTCCTCCAAGGTTAGTAACCAAGCTCTTGGGCACCCAAATTGCCTTCTTCTTTGGGCCAACCATGGGTGCACCAATGTACTTAGACTTCACACCATTAGTGCCCTTAGTAAGCATATAACAAGAATCAAAGTGAATAGATGTAACATGAGCATGCTTCTTGTTTTTATTCTTGTTAAAGCAATGTTGCTCTATATGCCCGGATTGCTTGCAACTATTGCAAAACCGACCGTTGCTCCTCACAAAACGAGTCTTGTGAGGAACAAAAGCTGCCTTGCCCTTCTTGGGGGTATAGCCAAGTCCCTCCTTGTTGAGTGGAGACCTTTGGCTACCCAAGCACTTAAGCAAGCGGGCATCTCCACCATAGGCATTGCCTAAGGCATGAGTGAGCTCATTAACCTTGTTCTTAAGGTTCTTATTTTCTACTACTAATGATGAGTTACATGTAGTAGAAGTAGACATTTTAATTGAGCTAGATGATGATGATGCATTGATAAGAGCAACAATAATAGGAGTGTAAAAAGATTCATCAAGTATATCACAAGTTACTCCTACATTGCATGTCTCTACAACATCCTCAATCTTACTTTGATCAAGGAGGGAGGAGTGGGCTTTCTTAAGCCTAGTGTGAGCTTGATCAAGCTTCTCATGGGCTTCCTCTAGCTTCTCATGAGTAGACTTGAGCTCATCAAAGGATTGCTCAAGAGCCTTGTTGGCCTTGCGCAATTCTTTGCACTCCTTCCTCTTAGTCTCAATGTAAGAGTGAGCATCTCGTAGCATGCTTATGAGGTCCTCCTTTGAGTACTCCTCATCATCATCACTCTCACTCTCACTCTCATCGGATGATACCTTAGTGGCCTTAGCCATGAAGCATGTCGATGGAGCGTCGAATATAGAAGGCTTGCTTGAGATAGCAAGACTAGCCATAGCCTTCTTCTTGGTGGTCTTCCTCTCATCATCACTAGAATCACCATCGTCGCTTGAGGAAGCATCACTATCCCATGTCACAACATAGGATCAACCCTTCTTCTTTTCCTTCTTCTCCTTCTTGTTCTTCTTATGATCATCCTCATCATCACTAGATTGTGGACAATCCGCAATGAAGTGATCTTTGCTCTTGCATCGATAGCATCTTCTAGTTGAGTTGTTGTATGAATCTCTTTTCTTTCTTGCCCCGAAGCTCTTCTTCTTCATGAACTTGCCAAACTTCTTGACAAAGAGAGCGAGGTCTTCATCATCTAATTCATTTCCGCTTGTGCTAGCTTCATCATCACTTTCTTCCTTCTTGCTTTGCCCTTGCTCTTGTTCTTGCTCTTGGATGTTCACGCTTTGAACGCCACTGTCTTTCTTCTTCTTCTCTTCTTCTTGGGCTCCCCCATCCCGTTCCACGCGGTATGTGTCTTGAGTGACCACATCACCTAGTACTTGGTTTGGGGTTACCATATCCAGCCCTTCTCTCACAAGGATTGTCACCAAGGTATCAAACCTAGGTGGCAAGCATCTCAAGAACTTGTGAGAAAAGTCCTTGTCATCCACCTTCTCACCCAACGCCTTCAAATCATTGACAATGACTTGCAACCGGTGAAACATCTCCGGTATGCTTTCATCATCTTGCATCTTGAAGGTGGCAAGCTTGTCTTTTGAGAATGTAAAGCTTGGCACTTTTCACGGCCTTGGTGCCCTCATAGGTCTCCTCTAATCTTTCCCATATCTCACTTGCACGCTCGAGATTCTTGATTTGCTCAAAAACTTTGATGTCGAATGCTTCATAGAAAAGGTTGATTGCCACATCATTCCATTGAAGCTTCTCTTCTTCTCTTGGAGTTGGATCGGCGGAGTCAATCAAAACAAAAGTCATGCTCGATCACATCCCATATCTTCCTATTCATGCCCCTTGTGAACGCGCACATCTTCCGCTTCCAACAATCAAAGTTGGTGCCGTCAAAATGTGGTGGCTTCCCCATATAGTTGATTTGAGCCATTGCAACACCGGAGGTTCTAAATCCTCAAACAAACGGTGACTTGGCTCCGATACCACTTGAAAGGTCCGAATGGCTAGGGGGGGTGAATAGCCAATTCAAAAATCTAGAAACCTGAAACTCAAAGCTCAAAACGAGTATCAGATTGCAGAATCGGTACTACCGACTATAGGGCCGTTACTACCGAGGTCGGTACTACCGGCTCTACAGGTCGGTACTACCGACAAACCCTAAAACTGCTACGAGATCGAGATAGAGAAGATGCAAAAGTGAATCTAGCACATACCAATATTTTCCCTAGAAGATGTAGATGAAGTTTATACCTTATCCAAGAAGTGGCTCCTCCCAAAGAGTACATCGAGCCTTCCACACCTAAGAATGAGAGAGGAGGGAGGAAGAACGCGAAGAACACGAGAGCAAACGAAATCTCCAAAGATGCGGAAATTAACAAGCACACGAGATACAAGATTTAACCCGAGGTTCGGCCACTTCACTAAGAAGCACCTACGTCCCCGTTGTTGAGGTGACCACGAAGGTCGAGTCTCTTTCACCTCCTTGCCTCACCTCAATCAACCACAAAGGCTAGTTGAGTTTCTTCACTAAGAATCAGAGGGTAATACAAACACTTCGGAGTGCCCTCACAAGTGAGTCAATCACGGGCAACAACCAAAGGAACACCTAACCGGCTAGAGTTCCAAGAACTCAAGAGTAAAGAACACAAATCAAGCCGGAGAGATGTTGGATCCAAGTGCTCTTGACGAGATCGATGCTCTCACTCTCTAATCTCACTTCCCTAGCTCAAAGCTTGCAAGAGATTCACTCTAGAATCAAAGGGGAGAGAGGAGGTTAGTCAACACTTGGGAGCTCTCTTTCTTGTGTTTGTGCGCAAATGAATCGAAGAGGTAACCCAAAGAAGCCGGCCGAGCGGCTATTTAAACAAGACATGCTGCGCCACGGTCGGTAGTACCGACCCCCTTGGTCGGTAGTACCGACCGTACTCAATACGACCGTTACAGCGACCGTTGACCAGATGGAACAACCGACCCTTGGTCGGTACCACCGCGGGCGGTAGTACCGAGGTTATGGCGGTACTACCGCCAGGCCAAATCGGCCGCGAACAGAGAGCTCTGCGAAAAACAAGTTACTACCGACCAGGGTCGGTAGCACCGAGGGCGGTACTACCGAGGTTATGGCGGTACTACCTCTAGGCCAATAGATCTACACAGAGAGCTTGAAAAACCACTTCGAACCTCGGTACCGACACCCTGGTCGGTACTACCGAGCCCGGTACTACCGAGGTTATGGCGGTACTACCGGTAGGCCAAAAACTCCCCCGAACAGAGAGTTTTGCGATCTGCTCGCGGAGGGGTCGGTAGTACCGAGGTTATGGCGGTACTACCGGCCTCAGGTCGGTAGGGTCGGTACTACCTCTAGGCCAAAACTGACCTCCGCGCTAAAACGACCATAACTCTTAGCTCCGAACTCCATTTCGATGATCTTGGATATTTTGGAAAGCTTATTCAGAGGGCTACACATCCCACATGAATACAAGATCCAAATCACAAAGGATTATAGAATTCCAATCCAAGATCCATCGCTTCTCTTTTTCAAACAAAGACTTCTCCGGAAACTTCTCCGAGTTGATTCAATTCAACTCCAACACCTTCCTTTGCAAATGTGCCAACACCACCAAGTGTATACAACCTTGTGCATGTGTGTTAGCATTTTCACAAACATTTTTCAAAGGATTTTCACTTGATCTCACCACGCCACTCGATCCTAGTAACAACGCAAAGTTAGATCGCTCAACATGACACTAGAAGTTAGACGCCATGAGCACTTTTCACCATATCTAGCTAGCCTAATTTATATCCCTCTTGATAGTCTGGCTTGCCTATACTCAAGATTAAAAGAAGGAAATAATCTACCACTTGAGCAAGGCATCTTTTCTCTTCTTCATTTCACCAATGGTAGAGCACTTGATCACATGAGTGCTTGTGGCCGTCACCATCCTCCATGGTTGCCACCTTGCTAGCTCCACCAATGGCTTGGTCATAATCCTTTTCCATTAGCTACACACATGCTTCATAAAAGGATTAGACCAAAATAGGTTTCATCAATTAACCAAAACCAAACTAGGGCTTTCAGCAGTCACGGTCGGAGCGACGGCGACGGCGACGACGCGAGGCAGGCTGATATGCTCCCGTGGTGGGACGGCCGACGGTATGGCGGCAGCGTGCCCGTAGTCCTAGTCCACCGGTGGCCGGCTTGACGGTGAGGAAGAACTGGAACACAGGATCGATGAGACGAATCCAATCGGCTCAATGCGGGTGTCGTCCCGTTTCCAATGCGCTGGAAACAGTGCAGATTCGTTTCCTGACCATGACATCTTTTGCTTCTATCTTTTTCTAGTTTAATATAAAAATCTAATGTGATATCCTATTTAATGTATACGAAACTCTCTATGAAACTCTATCGGTCAGGGGCAACTGCAGTGTATAGGTTTTAGTCGGTTCTATACATTTATTACATGCATAAGACCCGGTCTCATACATTGCAGGGTCGGTTCTATGGAGGAGCTGGTTCTAGCCATCGCACCTGCTCCCTTCATATTAAAAAAATATAAAAATAGTACATGTCCAACTGCCTACTGTCGTGAGCTATTTTTAAATTGCATGCATTAGGTCTCAGCTAAGGAGTGACTCTGGTTTAAGGGGTTGTTTGCTTCCCCGCCACCGCTTCTTGCCTCAAGTTCGGCTTGCCACCAGAAGATAGCAGTTGTTTGGTTCAGTGTTTAAAGGTGGTCACCACAACATTTTCACGTTATAAAACTCGCCACAGCCACGGCGGCGATTTCGACCGCCAAAGGTTTGGCGCTGCCACACTCGCCATAGAATGTGTGGCTGTGAACCAAACATGCCCTAATACGTTGTGGTGTAAAGCAACACGACGAGTCATGTCATCATGGGGCCGAGGATAGGAGCGACCCCGCTCCTTCACATTGCGGGTTTACTATCCGCACTCATGTTCCTATATTTTCATTCTATATACTGTCTGGTCATCAAGATTCTCTTCTCTATAATTATTTCTCCCGCATCCATTCATCCTCTATATCATCCTTTATCCACTATGGGCCCACTTATCACTTAATCTAAATATATCCATGAGAGATCTAGTTTTAAAGAATTAATTGCAACGAATTCAATGGTGCAATCAGAATTTAATTTGGTTTTTCGGTTCGTGAGATATAACATTTTTCGTTAGGAGAAAAAGTGAGGCTCACGCTGCATGCTTTCCTCCCTCTCTCAGATGTTGTGGTCCACGCATGTAGCGCACGTCCGCTAAATATCTCTGTTGCGCCAAATTTAACTGAGAGGAGGGGTAGTGGATGACTGTAGCGTACCCACTGCGGTACCTTCCGTCCACTATCCGGCTTCGCTAAACAATAGCGTAGGACATACAGTCTACGAGTGCAGACAGTCTAAGACCAACTGCACTGGGTCCTCTATCCTTCTTCCGCTACACGCAAATGGCATAAAAAATACCTGCACCGGCTTACATTATCTGCCCTGCATCTTCCAGGAAGCATGCGAACGCGGTAAAGCTAGCGGGCTCTGCCGTATTTAGCGGAAGGACAGCACGCGTTATGTGAGAGGGAGAGGAGAGAGTACGTTGTGGGCCCATTCAATTTTGTTTCAAAAAAATGCTATATCTCACGAACCGAAAACTCAAATTAAATTCCGATTGCACCATTGAATTTGTTACAATTAATTTTTTAAAACTAGATCTCTCATGAATATATTTAGATAAAGTGACAAATGATCCCATAATGGATAGAGGATGATATAGAGGATGGATGAATGAGGGAGAAATGAGTATAGAGGATAAAAATAGAGGAACGTGAGTGCGGATAGTCTAAGACCGCGCGTGGTCTCGGGCAGGCGTCGAACCGGGACCACTCTACCCCTCTACTATAGCACCTTTGAGTGCAGCATCCGACGGCTCGAGAATCGAGTGCTGGCTGAGTCACGTGAGTGTTCTTCAAAGCAAGGCCTCTTTAAAGATTTCTAAAAAATTTCTAGGTTTTTTGTCACATCAATATTTCAATATATACGTAGAGTATTAAATGTAAATAAAAAATAACTAGTTGTACTTTTAGGTGTTGTTTGAATCTTACCCACTAAATTTTAGTCATTTTTAGTAGCAACACATCTACTAAAAGGGACTAAAAGTGACTAAAAAGACTTTTTAGTCACTTTTACTGGGGGTGTTTGGCATTTTGAATCGAATCGAATATTTTGAGCCCAGTTAGTTCATGTTTAAACAAAATTTGTCAAATAACAACGAAAATGCTACAATAACTTTTCACCAAAAATTTCAAAATATATGTATAGTTTGATGTGGAGTGTAAGAAATTCTTACAATTATTTCTTAGTTCACTTATATATTGGTTGAGTCTTCACTATTAATAGTTTAGGTGTTGTTACAATTATTTCAAAATACATGATTCATTTATCTCTTTTATAATTTTTTTTGTCCAAGTTGGTTGTAACCTTATAGAGTTATAACCTGTTTTTCTTCTCTTTCCTCCTCTTTCTCATCCATCTCAGCATTTTGTCTACTTATAGCCCCTTACTATACTTGCTTTTACTTGCTTTTACTCTTGGATTTACCACTTGTTTAGTTCTCATCTTCAAAACTTTTCACTCACTCATCATATCAAATGTTTGGATATATGTATGAAATATTAAATGTAGACTTAAAAAATAACTAATTACATATATTATCATAACTTTGTGAGACGACTTTTAAACCTAATTAGATAATATGATAATATTGTACTATAATAAATATTTGTTAATAACAAATTAATTAGTCTTAATAAATTTATTTGATAGTTTTCAGACGTAATATTTAATTTATTTTTTTATTAGTCTAATTTTAGTAGACTAAATTAATGTCCCAACATCCATTGTTATATTAAAAAAACTTTTCGCACGCTAACTAAACATCCCTCTAAGTTCGAGAATATCTGATATCTAACGTGACACGTAAAACTTTTCACCCACGGACTAAACAAACACGTAAAAACTTTTCACCGACAAAGTAAACACGGCCTTAACATAGCACAAACTTAGACCATCCTACATCACAATTTTGACAACACAAAAGGATTCATCAAGAGCAGCGGCATTTGGAATTCAACCTACTGAACCGGCATTTGGTTCAAAACATACCATCACCATGTCAAGGTGGATCCAAAAGACGAGCTAATCCTGGCAGGGAGTCTGCATGCTAGCTACTGTAGAAATTTACAGAAGTCGAACCACTGCAAATGGTTCGTCCAAACGGGCACAGCTACTGAAACCCGCCGGGAGGCACGAACAGCTGCGCCGCGTCGACGTCAGGGCGGAGCCGCAGCGCGACGCGCTTCATGTCCTCCATGCCCCGCTCGTACCCCTTGAGCGCCTCCTCCACCAGCCGGCGCTCGTGCTCCTCGGAGCCCAGGAACTCCTGCACCGCCGCCGCCTTGGCGCTCTTCACCGCGGCCTCCGTCGCCTTCCTCGCCTCGGCAAGCTCGGCCTTGGCCTTCTCCAGCTCCTCCCGGAGCTTCAGCGCGTGCCCCAGCGAGAACGTCGCGTAGTTCGCCGCCTGCATTGCGCGCCGACGACGCCACGAGCGACATCAACATTAGTACGCACGTGCACGCGCCGCGACGTCGCCGACGTGCGGCCACATACGCTAAGGATCATGATCGGCCTCGGACCTGGAGCGTCGCGATGTAGCTTGTCGCGATGACGGAGAAGGGATCCGCCACCAAGAACGCGCGCTCCCGCGCCGGCGTGATGACGCACTGCAGAAGCTGCCGCGCCGCCTCCCACTCGACCGTGTCGCCGTCATGTCTGTCCGGTGCGTGCTGCAGCTTCCGTTGCTGGCGCGTGGAGAAGCCGGGCGGGACAGACGCCGACCCGTGACCAGTGGCCTCCTCCGCCGCCCTCTTCTTCCCGGACAACGGCGTCCAGCCCGGCGGCGGGGCGCTGCAGCCGGGCTCACTCTTCGGGAAGACCTTCGCCGCCGCCGCCGCCTCCGCGGCCGCCGCCTCTGCCCGCATGTTCTGCACCATGGCATAGGTTGATGGATCCATCCCTAGCTCGCTCACACAGTGAGTCAGTGACACAGCAGTGAGGAGTCAGTAACACAATGCAAGGACGGTCCTCGACACTTTTACCTTTGGCACCAGTAGCGGCAGCACGATGGGAAGGCGATGGTGCAGGTGGTTTCGGCGGCGCACGCGCGGTCACCGTTGCCGCGGCCAAATCGCCCTCGCTGAGGTAAGCCATGACATCGATCGGCGCGGCGCCGCGCGCACGTAGCAGCTTCGCCGCCGCGCTCTTCTCCTCTCTGGTGAGCAGTGGATCCGCGGTGGATTTCTTGGTCGGCTCGCCCCAGAGCACGGGGCACGGCCACGGCGCCGCCGACCTGAGGAAGAAAAAGCCCTCCTTCCATCCCTTGATCTTATCCGGGAGCCCCGCGAAGAGCACGCCGGCGGCGTCCTTGGGCACGAAACAGTAGAGGCCCTTGACCTTCAGCAGGCGCAGCGCGAAGAAGTGCAGGAAGACGGGGACCGACGGCGGCTGCACGCCGGCGGCGCGGGAGAGCGCGAGGAAGGCCGCCATGATGCGCCAGCAGTTGGGCGAGAGCTGGCTCGGGGCGACGCCGAAGTGCGAGAGCACCTCGCAGCAGAAGGGGTCGAGCGGGACGCGCATCCCGGCCTCCAGCGCGTCCGCGTACACGCAGACGGAGCCCGCCGGTGGGGGCGAGCACGCGCGTCGGTGGTCGCCGGCGGGGAACGGGGTGAACGCCTTGGTGTCGACGCCCAGCTTCTCGCAGAGGGCGTGGACCGACTTCTGGCTCCGGAGGTACGAGGCGACGCGCTCCGTCGCGGCCCACGAGCGCCCATTCCCACCGCCGCCGCCGTCAGCGTCGCGGTCGCTGGAGTCGGCGGTGGTGTCCGGGGCGCTCGCGCTCGCGGGGCTGGGATCAACGATTTGGACGGAGGACGAGGAATGGGCGGTGGAGGAGGAAGGCATGGTGCACTTGCGCGCGTGGGCGAGGTTCGCGTTGGTGAGGAGCGGCGGGTCGGCGAGGCGCTTCGCGTTCTAACGCCGATTAGGATGGACGAATGGCGACGAAGCTGCAGGAACGAAGAGGAACAGACGTGGCGAGGTTCTCTAGACCGACGCGACTGCCCGAGCTGCCCTGGGTCCCAACTCCACGTTCAGATTATCCCAAAATTTTATAGTCATATGGTATCTTTAGACGCATACGTAGGACATTAAATGTAGATACAAAACTAATTATACTTTTAATTTATTCATATCAAGCTAAATATTTTGAGCCTAGTTAGTCCATGTTTAGATAAAGTTTGTTAAATAACAACAAAAATGTTACAGTATTACTATGCAAAAATTTTCTCCAACTGAGGTCTTATTCAGTTCGCGAAATTTTTGATGAAAACTTCCTATAGCACTATCGTTCTTATTTGTCAAACTTTATCTAAACATGGTCTAACTAGACTTAAAAGATTTGTCTCGATATTAACAGACCAAAAATACAATTAACTATTTTTTATCTACATTTAATGGTTTATGTATGCATTTAAAGATTTGATGTGACGCATACAGTGCAAAATTTTTGGAGGAATATTGGGAACTGAACTAGACATGAACAATGCCTCAAGTGGTTTCAGGAGCGTGGGCCCATTTAAAGCAGAATCCGTGCTCATTGTGCTTATGGGCTCTATTCATTTCCTCCATCCTGATCAACAAGATTCACTCCTCAATACATCTTTCGTCTAGTCGTCAAGATTCCCTCCTCTATGCATGTTTTTTCCACATCCATCATCCTCTCCATGTTCATCGTACTCATTGGCTCTATTCACTTCCTCCATCTTGGTCACCAAGATTCTCTCCTCTATATATGTTTTTTCTGCACCCATCATCATCTTTATCTTGTAATCTATACCAAGTAAAAAACGACCTCACTTAGAGGGGCAACTGCTGGCCCCTCCCTAGTTCTGCCTGCCATTAAGACACAAGAATCAACAAACTTTACCAGAAAAATAAGTGACTCTTATACTAATAGTGAAAAACCAACTACTCTCTCTGTCCAGGAAATAATGCAATTATAGAAAAATGCTAATGCCTAAGGACTTCCCGACAACTATTTATTTAGCTAGCTACATGTGATGTGGCAAGAAAAAAGTAGAACCTCTGTCCAGAAAATAATGCAATTGTAAGGAAAAGCTAATGCCTAAGGACGTCCCCAACAACTATTTATTTAGCTAGCTAGATATGATGTGGCAAAGAAAAAGTAGAAGAGAGTAATCACTAGCGACGAGCAAATAAGTTACTTCTGAAATACGAGTCAGCTTCGAGCAATGAAATGAATAATGAAAATTACGTATAAAAGTCTGACTTTTTAAATTACAGCATGCGAAACGAGCTATGAGGAAATGCCGACGGAAAAGGCATAAAGAAAAAATATGACTAAGCGAGTATCTATTTTACATGGCGCAAAGATATGAGAGACAAACATGTGGTTTCCAAAACACATAGAAAAATAAGACAATTTTATTTTTATCTCTGATCTCCACATTAGCTAGCTACTCCCTCCGTCTGTAACACCTCTGGTGTTTAATCTGTAATTAACCTGACATGTCATCATCTTTAGTCATAATCATTCTTGTCATGCATTAATGTTTGTCTAGTGGTTGCTTGCCTTTACATTTCCTAAAAGGTATTTGTCGGTGTTTCGTACCCGGGGTATCACACCAACGAGTAATATGATCGCGTGCTTCTCTTCCTGGATGGTGATGCAAGGGGACACAAGGATTTATCCTGGTTCGGGCAAAGAAGGCCCTACGTCCAGCGGGGGGAGATGTTCTTGTATTACTTGCACCTAAGTGCTTGTACAGGGGAGAATACAAGCTCAGTGGGCGTGGACCGGAGTCCGGACTCGTGTCTGTGCGTGGACTCGTGTGTTGTGTCCGTCCCTCTGAATGAGGGCCCTAGTGTCCCCTTTTATAGAGCAAGGGGAGGCCAGGGTTACATAAAAGTATTACAGGTGTCGGGGCGTATGGTGCCCCATACGGAGAAGGGTAGGAACCCTGTCTTGTCGGGGCCACTGGAGCCGATGTGATCGTCGCTGTTGAGGCGTCCTTGGGTCGTGGCTTCCATCCTGGGCGCGGACGTGGTGGCGCGACAAGGCGGGAGCCGTACAGCACCCATCCCGGAATGTACAGTACGCGGCGGGGTCCCTCCGGGTCTTGGGGTACCTGTCCTCTAATAGCATGAAAGTAGTTAGGGCTCGAAGGGCGCGGAACCGGCTTCGAGGTGGTGCCACGGGGGCTCGAGGGGCGCGGAGCCGGCCTCGAGGTGTTACAGTGCAGGGCTCGAGGGACGCGTAGCCGGCCTCGAGGAGTTACAGTGCCTGGCTTGGCCGAACAGTGCTGTACTGGTGCCCTTTTGCCCATGCTTGTGGTGAAAACGAGACTTGACCTTTACACCGAGTTACTGTGGTACATGCTGTGCACTAGTGGACATGACCGGAGTAGGTGAAGGCATTAAATGCGTGGTATGGGCTGGTACGGCTGTCTGTGTGGCTCGAGGTCCGTGCGTTAAGGCTCGAGGTGTGGGAGCGCGTTCGCCCGAGGCCTGGCTGGGAGGGCTCGGGCGAGACGGAGACAGAGCGTTCGCCCGAGGCCTGGCTGGGAGGGCTCGGGCGAGACGGAGATAGAGCGTTCGCCCGAGGCCTGGCTGGGAGGGCTCGGGCGAGTCGGAGATAGAGAGGCCTGGCTGGGAGGGCTCGGGCGAGACGGAGACAGAGCGTTCGCCCGAGGCCTGGCTGGGAGGGCTCGGGCGAGACGGAGATAGAGCGTTCGCCCGAGGCCTGGCTGGGAGGGCTCGGGCGAGACGGAGACAGAGCGTTCGCCCGAGGCCTGGCTGGGAGGGCTCGGGCGAGTCGGAGATAGAGCGTTCGCCCGAGGCCTGGCTGGGAGGGCTCGGGCGAGACGGAGATGGAGCGTTCGGGTGTTTGCGTTGATTGGGGGTACCCTTTTTTGTACCACCGACAGTATTTTGTGTGTAGTGATCCCTTTTTCTAAAAACCCTAAAAGCCCAAATCTTCTTATAAGGGCAAAATGGTAATTTCAACTCTGTGCCTAGTCTTGTGTATTTCTTGTTCAGTTTAGTGTCTTGAAGCTTTGCTGTGTTGTTCAAAATCCAAAATAAAAACAGATTTCAAATCCCTTTGAAAAACCCTAAATTCCAAACCCTGGTTTTTACCCCTCTTTTAATAAGTTAAAAACTATTCAAAATTTGGACTTGGTCCAAAAAGCAAAGTTGTAGATCTTGTCAAGAGGAACAACTTTGGTATTTACAGATTTTCAAGTTTCTATATAAAATCAAAAGTAATTTTGAAATTATTCAAATCTTAAAAGTGTTCCCTTTTCTGTTTTCGAATATAATTCAAAAACTGTTTGGAATTTGAAAATGTTCTTATTGACAAAGTTGTAGATCTCCTTTCTCTGCACAACTTTGGTATTCTGAGTTTTTCCCGTGCAGTTCAAGTTTTGGGAGTAATTTGCAAAATACAGAAAGTCAAACCCTACACCCTAGCCCTGTTCATCTTCTACCTAGGGCCAGGGGGGCCGGTCATGGCAGCTCGCCGGCGCCGCGTGCGCCACGCGCCTGGCAGCTACTCGCCTGCCTCCAACCTGCCGCCGCTGTCCGCGCCATCATTCCGCATCCGCACGCGCAAGCACTGACCTCCGCCCCCGTCCCCCACTGCTCCCCGACGTCGCCGCCGCGTGGCCGTCGCCGGCAAGCACGACGCCCGGGTCCCAAACTGATTTCCGTCCCTTCTTCATCATGAGATTGATAGCACGCGCCACGGGCATTCTTATCCACCCCCGCGCGCTCCCTAACGGCTCCTGGCCGCGGCTATAAAAGGCCCGCCGGCCGGCCGGAGCTCCGCACTCACCCCACCACCGTCGCCAGCTCACTCCAGAGTCTCCGCCGCTCCACCACCTAGCCCAGAAGCTCCGCCTTGAGCTCGCGAAGCTTCCCAGCCCCTCAATTTTACCGCCGCCGCCCCCTATTGCCCGGCGTAACCTCATCTGCTCGGATTCCGGCGAAACGCCGGTGAGCACGGATTCGGGAAATCCCCACTCTCCGGCCATGATCATCTTTCTCCGACCCCTGTGTCAGCTTCCTTGTCTTCTTGCGGCTCTGACCGTGCCATTGTGACCTCGTGCGGTGCACAGGATCGCCGGAGCGCCGAGCGCCGCCGTGAACGCCCGCCGAGCTCCGTCGACCACCTTGTTCCGTCCCGACGAGTCCTGCCTCCGACCCGTGGTAAGCACTCGAAGCCCCCGGTCTCTGCTTCCACTCCGCTTCGCCCGAGCCAGGCCTCGAGCAAGCACTCGCTCGAGCCAGGCCTCGAGCAAGCACTCGCTCGAGCCAGGCCTCGAGCAGACACGTACCCTCGTCACTTCACCGAGCCCAGCCTCGGAGCGGACTCACACACCGCTTCGCCCGAGCCTAGCCTCGAGCGGACTCACGCACCCTCAGCTTCGCCGAGCCTAGTCTCGAGCAAGCATGCACCGTCCGCTTCGCCCGAGCCTCCCGGCCAGGCCTCGGACGAAACGATCGTTTTCCGTCTCGCCCGAGCCTCCCGGCCAGGCCTCGGACGGCCGTTGGTTTCCGCTTCGCCCGAGCCCTGCGAGGGAGGAGCACAGTGCTCTTTTCCTTTTTGGAAGTTGTAAATAGTGTTCCTTTTTCATCTTTTTGTATGATTTTCTGTATTGCTCTAAAAATTCTGAAAATTTTACAGTTCAGTTTTTATACTATGTAGTATTTTATAAAAATATGAAACTTGACTTTTCTGCAAGAATTTGAAAATGTAAAATCCCTCTTTTAATTAATAAATGGATGGTTTTGGTTTTTTAGAAAATCATTTATAACTCCAAAAATCATGAGATAAATTTTTGTGAGCTTCCTATGCCATGTTTAGTCTCTGGTGAAATTTTGAAGTCTTTTGGAACAAGTTGATTTTTGAGCATTTATCTTTAATTGTTAAATAGTGCCTTTTGTTAATTAATGTCTGATTTTATTTGAGCACCTTAATGACCTCCAAAAATTATGAAATTTGTTTTGCCATCTATCTACACCATAATGAACTTATGTGATTAATTTGGTAATTTTTGGAGCAACTGCATAAAATGACCTTTTTAAATAATTAAGAAAAACAGAAAAGGGTGATTAAGGTTCATGTTGTATGCCCTGTGTTGCATTGTTCATGCTAGCATACTCATGAGCATGCATCATTGCATTCGTATAGTCACCGAAGAAGGCGTCAAGATCGAGGCAGCCGCTGACGAACCTGTCCCTGAGGCTACCCCGAGCTCCGACAACTGCTCTGCCGCCCTCGAGCCTGCCCTCTTTGCTCTTCAAGGCAAGCCCCGGTGCATTTAACCCCTTTCCTTGAATTTATAAAATGATTTCCTTAAATGCTTTTGAGTTAAATTATTGCATTAGGTTTATAGGAGTTGTGTGCTATCCTAATTGATGCACTATCCACCTTGACCACTGATACACCCGATACCTGCTTTTCAAAAGTATTTGAAAAATGCTTAGCAATGATTATTGAATTAGACTTTGCAATAAAATGCCATTTTCAAAAGTGTGATCACTGAAAGAATCTTTATGGGAATTTGGCTTTACTTCCCGTCCGATGACTGCTTGCCTAGCTAGCATGTGGTCATTGTCGAGAAGAGGTTGTCCGCGCGTACGGTGCCGTCATGTTGTAGTCCGGGACTCAACAGTTGACACCGACCGGGACAGGGTTGAAAAACCGACAGGACCTGTACTCTTGGGTTAGAGTCCCGAGGTGCTTGTTGCTGACGGAAAAACTTTAGGGACCATCCGTATGGGGGCCTGCTGGTCAAGACTTGTAACTATTCACATACTTCGGAAAGCTCTGGCTCCGAGGAATCCTTTATTGGACCGACAACCGCGCACTGGGAGTGGAGAGATGGCGGAAGTAGCATGTACCCACGTGGTCGTCGTACCTGGATAGGAGTGGTGTACTGTACTTCCGGATGGCGTAGGACCGGGCCCAATCTTGGAGGAATCGTGGTAGACGAGTTGACATATGCAAGCTTGGGTGCTACATATGCAGTGTGGATAGGGATCCTCAGCTGAGTATTATTTATCCAGATTAACGTTGCTCCTCGGTTATGGAGACTTGGTCACTGACTGTCAACGGAGAGTGGTTCTCAACTAGGAATGTTTTGAAATGTAAAATGAATCATGAACGATGAAGAATTGAGGAATACTGAATCTTTCCAAAATAAAATAAGGTTAAAAAAATGCTTTTCTGCAAAATACTTGATCTTGCTTAAACCTTACCTTGACTACCCTAAGCCTCTCATTCCTGAGTCTTCTCCCTTTCTTTAGTCGGGTAAGTCTTGTTGAGTACCCCAGTACTCAGGGTTTGTTACCCATGCTGCAGGTATGACAGAGTCCCCGATGTGTCTTGCACTCTGCTGCGTGACCATCGTCCAGGAAGAGACCGATGAGGCCAAAGAATAGTTGTACACCCTCGGGCTGGGTGATTATAAGTATCTTTGTTGTTCTTCACTACGTTGCCTATGTCTATCTCTATTATTAGAACTTGGTTTGTAATAACTGCACCTTAATTTCTATTTGGAAC
This sequence comes from Coix lacryma-jobi var. lacryma-jobi, assembly GCA_009763385.1. Lineage (NCBI taxonomy): Eukaryota > Viridiplantae > Streptophyta > Magnoliopsida > Poales > Poaceae > Coix > Coix lacryma-jobi. The sequence continues at coordinate 166,975,002 of CM019824.1, forward strand.
CCTGCTTTGTAAAACTATTGTTATTTAAGTCTTCCGCTCTTTATTCCGATGTTATTTGTAAAAGTATGCAATGCTGTAACCGAATTGTGAGATGATCCTGCGGACATTGGGCACTGATGTAGCCCGGTGGCGAACAGGTCTTAATCACATGGAACATGGGTTCGGCTGTCAGAGGTTGACAGGGACACGTGGGCCATGAGATTAGGGTCGTTCCGTCACACCGTCCTATAATAGATTACCTTATGAGATACGTGTCGTCAAACTTTCTTAACTTTGACTAAGTTTGTAGAAAATATGTGCGATATTTATATCTCCAAATAAGTTTATTATTAAAGTATGTTCAACGATCTAATCATGAATTATAAATATTAATATTCTTTAATATACAATTGATTAAAGTTGTAAAGTGTTGACTTCTCGAGAAATGAGAATAATATTTTTTTTAGGATGGAGGGAGTACGTAGCTAGTGGGAGGGAGGGAGTACTCCTCTATAGCTAATTAGACAAGATTTAGATCAAACATTGAGAATATAAATCATCAATAACCATTAAGTTTCTAAGTTTGCAAATATGAAAACTATATGAATAAAATTATCTTGAAAAATACTTTCATAGAAGTATACCTATATCACTTTTCCATAAATATTTTTGCAAAAACAAGAGGTCAAAGTTGTGTTTTAAAGACCGTGTTATCGTCCTAAACGACAACTAATATGAGTATGAAGGGAGTACGTAGCTAGTACCATTGCGGACGTCTTAAGAAAGAATGAAAATTTATTAAGAAATAATGCAATTCTCACATCTCGAGGAGTCAAACATCATAAACTTTAACTAAAATTATATATAAAAAATACTAACACTTATGAGACTAAATAAGTATCATTAGATTAGTTGTAAAGTATATTTTTATAATAAATTTATTTTAAGACATAAATGTTAATACTATTTACTATAAACTTGGTCAAAGTTGAAATAGTCTAACTGACACGTTTTCTATAATTACATTTTTTTTGGGCGGAGGGAGTAGCTGTGTGTAGAGGCATACTCCGCACTCTTTTGCCACAAAATGTGAATCGCTAGTTGGTTTGGTGGCAAGATCCAGGTGGAGGCTTTGCATGCTTTTGTGTCTTACAGAGAATTCAATAGGGTACATGTGTGGACGCATGCATATGCATAAAGTACTAAACGTAGAATAAAAAATATTTTCTCCGTCCACGAAAAATCAATTTCTAGAGTTGTCTTAAGTCAAACTTTTAAAACTTTAACCGAATTTTTAGAAAAAGACTATCAAGATTGATGGTACCATATTCACATCATTAAATATATCATAGCATATATTTTTCATAATTTGTTTATTTTATATTATAGATGTTATTACTCTTTTATAGGGTTCTAGGAATTGATTCTTTCATGAATAGAAGGAGTAACTAATTATACAGATTACATGTAATTTGTGACATTATTTTTTAAATCTGATAAGTTTATATTTTGAAAATGTTGTGCTATACCGTAAACATCTGTTGAATGACGGATTAATTAGTTTTAATAAATTTATCTCATGATTTATAGGCAAAATATGTAATTTGTTTTCTTATGAGTTGGAGCGTAATTTATAGCGAACAGAGCCAATCATCGACGAACAGGATTCGTCCTCGGTAGCTCAACATTTCGATGAAATAGAAACCAAAATACCAGAACTCCGATATTCCAGAGGTGGCGAAATGCGATTAAAAACCAAAATCAGGACCGACACGCATGATATAGCAGGTTAGTTCGGCGACCGACACGGCGACACGCCAAAAATCCGCCCAGCATCGATCCGACGCCACGCGCTACTTTACTGTGCTCCGCCGCCGTCCGCCGGCACGACGAGCTGCTCCGGGTCGAGATGCGGGTACCGGCGCAGCACGGCACGCTTCATGTCGTCCATGCCCTTCTCGTACCCGGCCAAGGCGTGCTCGGCGAACCGGAGCACCTGCTCCGTGGAGCCCCGGAACTCGTGCACCGCAGCCTCCCTGGCGCTCCTCAGCTCCTCCGCCGGCGAGCTCGGCCTTAGCCTGCGACAGCTCCTGCCGCAGCGCGTCCGCCTCGCGCTCCCGCGCCGCCAGCTTCTCCTCGAGCTCCAGCGCGTAGCCCAGCGAGAAGGACGCGTAGTTCGCGGCCTGCGCGCGCGCGCGTCGCGGCGTCGCCCACGCACCACGACGCGAGAGCGGGTTAGAACGAGACGGGACGTGGCACCGAACGAGTCGCCACGGCGGCCTAAAGCGAAAAGAAAAACCTGTAGCGCTGTGATGTAGCTCGAGGCGATGACGTCGGAGGGCTTCGCCGCCGAGAACGTCTGTTCCAGCGCCGGCGTGACGATGCTCTGCAGCATCTGCCGTGAGCTCTCCCAGTCGGAGGTGCCGCCGCCGTCAGGCTCACGGGTAATCTTCGACGGCTTCTGGCTCTGGGTGGAGAAGCCCGGCGGATGAGATGACGCGCCCGGCAACGAGCCGCGGGCATGACCAAGTGGCGTGCTCGGCTCAGGGCGCGACGGACCCTGCTTCGCGGCGTCCTCCATCACCATCACCTTCCTCTTCTTCCCGCACGACGGCGTATCGCTTGCAGGCTCACTCTTCACCGTCACTCCCGACGCCTTTGCCGCCCGCAGATTCTTCATCATGTTGTAGACGCAAGGGTCCATTCCTGTCACCGTGTCACGCATCCACAGCAATAGCCCCTTACGCCTTAGCTTACCATGTTACGAACCAGGTAATAATGGGTGATTGGGAGTCCGGGTAGCGTGCTCGAGTAATACCTTCGGCACTAGCACTGCTAGTAGTACGAGTCGTCGGCGTCGGCGGCGGCGGCGGCTTCGCTGATGAACCGGTGATGATTGCAGCAGCAGCAAGATTGCCCTCGGAAAGATACGTCTTGATATTGACCGCCCCGCCGTGGACACGGAACAGCTTCTTCGCCACGCTCTTCTCGTCTCTGGTGAGTACCGGCTCAACAGTGGAGCTCTTGGACAGCTCGCCCCATTTCACGGGGCATGGCCACGGCGTTGGCGACTCGAGGAAGAAGAAGTCATCCTTCCACCCCTTGAAAGGGGCATTCCTTTGAAGAGCGCGCTGGTGGTGTCCTTGCCCTCGAAGCAGTACCACCCCTTGAACTTCCGTTTGTGGCTTGATCCGACCAAGCGTCGAGTTGAGTGGAGTTGAGTTGGCGCCCTTTGTGGCGTGAGTTGGTGGCGCGAGTTGGGTTGTTTTGGTACCTAGGTGTGCAGTTGGAGTAGGGTACCCTCCACAATTGTATATGTGGTTTTCGTCCAGTTTCCACTTAAAAAAAAAACTGGGTGGGGCGCTTGCCTTTTTTTTCTTTTTTTCGTCTAATAAAAATCGCTGCAAAGCTTTTGCCGTCCTTTCTAAAAAAAACTTGAACCCGCACAGCGAGAAGTGGTGCCGGAACACAGGGAGCGACGGGGCCACGCCGGCGAAGTGGGAGAGGACGACGAAACCCGCCGTGGCGCGCCACCCGTTGGGCGCGATCTGGCTCGGCGCAACGCCGAAATGGGCGAGCACCTCGCAGAAGAAGCCGTGAAGTGGGACGCGCATCCCGGCCTCCAGCGCATGCGCGTACACGCAGACGGCCCCCGGGGGCGGCGCCGAGCACGCGCGCTGGTGGTCCGCGGGGAGGATCGCCGAGTACTGCTCCGGTACTCCGTACTTCCTGCAGAGGTCATCAAGGGACCCTTGGGTTTGGAACGACGAGGCGACGCGCTCGGCCATAGATGACCTCGAGAGCGCATCGTCGCCGCGGTCCTCGTCGGTGTCACCGACGACCTTGATGATGGCGTCGCCACGGAGACGGAGAGGCGAGGAGTCCTGCAGGGGCTGCGGCCCCTCCAGTTTCATCAAAAAACGGTGAGGCGAGGTAGGGACGAAGCGAGAAAAAAATTTAGGAGAGGTTGAATGAAAGCTGATGCTGAAATGCTCATAGGGATACCTGGAACAGGCTGTAGCCTGTGGCGTGCCCTCGTCCACTAGCGCTACGCCTAGCTCTTTGCCCGCTGGTCCTGCCACCAATGATCGCTTGCCAGCCTGTCCACTGTGTCAGGCTGCTCATCCGCTGGCCGCCACGCCTGATTGCACGCTCACAGCTTGCCACGTCACTCAGCTTCGTAACTAGGTCTAGCTGCTCGCCGGTCGGCGGTCGTCGATCATGGCCCCGCTAGCTTGCCCCCGCATAGCCGCACCTAGGAGTTGCTGGCCCGTTGGTTGCGTCGCGGCGTAGTCACATCCATCGCCCACAGGAACTGTGTGACGCCGCGTAAACGAGAAGGAACACTCTATAGAGATGAGTTAGGACGCGGGGAAGGAACACTCTATAGGGATGGATTGAGGCGGTGGGCTGGCAATTGAGAAGTTAGGATTGAGTCTTATGACTTAGAGTAATAATTCTCTATATCTATTGGATTGCTTGTCTAATTAACAAAGGGAACGTATGTTATGAAAATCAGCTTCGTGAGTAAACTATAAAAACTCTAATTAAGACCACAAGAATCTAATCCGATGGTGTGCTATTTTAGTACTTAAACTCCTGCACTCATCTCATCCTAATCCAAACAGGTGTGGGCGCAGTGGGGGTGTTTAGGTGCTAAAATAACTCACCTTCACATCTAATCATCAGATTAGATTCCTGTGGTCCTGATTAGAGTTTCTCTAGTTTGTACATAAGACTGGTTTTCATAGCATACATTCTCATTAATAAAAGAGAACATCTTCTATTCCTAATATATTCTAGCCCCTCCTACCTTGTACATCATCATCTCAATCCCTCCTACCTTATACATCAACGACTAAAATTTCAACAGAATATTATAGGAATTTAATATACTCGGTAGTGGTAGGAGGGGCTCGAGCCCCACCGCTGCCTCCGTCGCTGAGGCGAGGAACCGCCGATGATGTAGACGGAGGAAGACGACGAGGACCACGACGCAGAAGGCATCGCGCATCGGCCGGTGTGATGAGGCATGCAGAAGCACAAGAGAGAGAGGAGGGGATTCCGTTTATATGGAATGGAAGCAATTTATCAGCGGTGCCTAGTAGGGATGAAAACGATCGGAAACGGTTTCGAAAAACTTCTCAACCGTTTTCTACTTTTACATTTGAATACGAAAATGAAAACGAAAGCGGTAACACCGGACACGAAAACAAACACGAACTTGCGGAATACCTGGAATTTCGAAAACGAACTAATTCGAGCGGAATTATACCGAACATGGACGGTATACGAAAAATCAATACGGAATACTGACCCACAATGCATAACAATTAACAAGTGCCATTGTGGCAAATTTCGATCGCAAGAAAGAACACTTATCAATTTAATTTATTTCACAAGAGAAAAAAAGAAAAAAAATAAGAGAAAATTTTGAGATGCCATCATAACTAGACTAGAAAGGATAGCAACAGTCGTGCAACACCGTACGAGTGATTAATCCCGCCTCAGTGACTTAGGGAGGCGCGACGGGGTGAGGTACCTATATAATACGGTCCATGGATATTAGTACTCTACATTTACCTTTGCCTATTTGCCTGAACAGTAATGACCAACATCCAAATTCGGTTTAAAATGAATTTTGAATTAAGGATATTTCGGATTAAAAGTAGAAAAGTAGAAAACGGTCGAACTCGGTCGAAAAACTCCTCAACCGTTTTCTACTTCTACATTTGAAATACGAAAACGGAAGCGAAAACGGTAAAATCAGACAAGAAAATACGAATTCGATCGGATTAAATATAGAAAACGATGCGGTTCGGTTCGGAATATTTTTGTTCAGTTTTCATCCTTAGTGCCTAGTGGGCCCAAGCGTCGTCCGACGGTAGAGTGCCTCTTTTGTTGGGATTAAAAGGAAAAAAAAAATTACATTACCTCCTCCAAGTTTTGTTCAACTTTTGTGAAAGTTTGTTTTTTCCTCTCTAATTTTCGAAACAGGTTGAACTAACATTCCTCAACTTTTAAAACTGTTTGTTTTACTTCTCTGATCTGGATATAAGGGGTTTTTGGTTTTGTTTTATTTTTCATTTTTATTTATTTCGATTGAATCTTTAAAAAATAATAGTAAATTATAGAAAAAACATAAAACAGAAAACCAATTCCGTTGGACTCTATATGAGTAGTAAACATATAATATTATATACTTTAGTATAAAATTTTTGTTGTAGATTTATCTCTGTGAGTTTCTGTTATTATTTGAAATAATCATAGCTACAGTTCTTATGGTCCAATTACAATGCAATTTTTATAGTGGGCTAATTATTGCATGCTTAAATTATAATAAAAATTCATACTCATTGGATCATGAACATGATCCATAAAAAATTTACTACAGTTCAAGAACACAATAATTAGCCTAAAGGAAAAAAATTTACCACAATTAAACTATAGATACTGCAGTTATGAATTATTTCAATTAATTACAAAAAAACATAGAGCTAAATCTAAAGAAAAAACTTTGTACTAAAACATACCATATTATATGTACACTACGAAGGTCTACTAATATAAAATCTAACAAAATTGAATTTTCTTTTTTATAATTTTTATAATTTAATATGATTTTTCATACATGTAGCTAAAATAAATTAAAAAGAAAGGAATAAAATCGCCTTCAAAACCACTTACGACAACGAGGGCAATGGATGGAAGGACTAGGGGGTTTAGTCCTAAGCACGAGTCTGAAGGCATACGACAAGTCTGCACCCGATATCATGTCTTCGAGACTATCACATTATCGTCGAATGGATTTCTCTTGGAGGAAATCGTGGATCGTTTCAAAAACTCCACAAATAGGACCTTAAATTTGCTCGGAATCATCAATAAACAGCAGGATTCGTCCTTCGGAGCTGAAAGGTCTCGATGACATAGAAACCAAAATGCCAGAACTGAGAACTCCAATATTCTAGAGGTGGCGAAATGCAATTAAAAACCAAAATCAGGCGCGTACGAGAGAGAAGAGAGATGCTAAGTTCAGCGTCTGATCTCTAATGCAATGTTTTGGCTACTGGCTACAAATCTACAATACATAAGGTCTATCTTATATCTAACCAAACGCGCACGATCCGACGGCATCGATCCGCCGCCGCGCGCTACTTACTGTGCTCCGCCGTCCGCCGGCACGACGAGCTGCTCCGGGTCGAGGTGCGGGTACCGGCGCAGCACGGCACGCTTCATGTCGTCCATACCCTTCTCGTACCCGGCCAGCGCGTGCTCGGCGAACCGGAGCACCTGCTCCGTGGAGCCCCGGAACTCGTGCACCGCAGCCTCCCTGGCGCGGCTCAGCTCCTCCACGCCTGCCTTCTTCGCGGCGGCGAGCTCGGCCTTGGCCTGCGACAGCTCCTGCCGCAGCGCGTCCGCCTCGCGCTCCCGCGCCGCCAGCTTCTCCTCGAGCTCCAGCGCGTAGCCCAGCGAGAAGGACGCGTAGTTCGCGGCCTGCGCGCGCGTCGTGCCGTCGCCCACGACCACGACGCGAGAGCGGGTTAGAACGAGACGTAGCAGTCGCCACGGCCTAAAGCGAAAAGAAGAACCTGTAGCGCTGTTATGTAGCTCGAGGCGATGACGTCGGAGGGCTTCGCCGCCGACAGCTTCTGCTCCAGCGCCGGTGCGACGATGCTCTGCAGCATCTGCCGTGCGGCCTCCCAGTCGGAGATGTCGCCGCCGCCGTCAGGTTTGTGAGGCATGTTGTTCCGTGGCATTGGATCATGGCCACGCTCACGGCTGATAATCTTGGATGACTTGCGGCTGGAGAAGCCCGGCGGGGAAGGTGAGCACGCGCCCGGGAACGAGGCGTGGGCACGATCGAGTGGCGTGGTCGGCTCCGGGCGAGACGGACCCTGCTTCGCGGCGTCCTCCGTCGCCTTCCTCTTCTTCCCAGACGACGGCGTGTCGCTGCCAGGCTCCTCCTTCACCGTAACTCCCGACGCCTGCGCCTGCGCAGCCTTTGCCGCCTGCAGTTTCTTCATCATCTCGTACACGGAAGGATCCATCCCTGTCAATCGTCATGCATCCACGGCAATATATATAACCCCCTTTTTAGTACAAACCAGGTAACGGGAGATTGCGAGTCCGGCCAGGCGTGCTCGAGAAATACCTTTGGCAGTAGCACTGCTAGTAGCACGAGTCGTCGTCGGCGGCTTCGCTGATGAACCGGTGGTGATCATTGCCGCAGCAAGATTGCTCTCGGAAAGATACTCCTTGATATCGACCGCCGCGCCGTGAACACGGAGCAGCTTCTTGGCCACAATCTGGTCCTCTTTCGTGAGCACCGGCTCGACAGTCGAGGTCTTGGACAGCTCGCCCCACTTCACGGCGCACGGCCATGGCGTAGGCGACTTGAGGAAGAAGAAGGCCTCCTTCCACCCAGCGATGGAAGACGGCATCCCCTTGAAGAGCGCGCCGGCGACGTCCTTGCCACGGAAGCAGTACCACCCCTTGAACTTGAACGCGCACAGCGTGAAGAAGTGCCTGAACACAGCGAGCGACGGGGCCACGCCGGCGGAGTGGGAGAGGACGACGAAGCCGGCCATGGCGCGCCACCCGTTGGGCGTGATCTGGCCCGGCGCGACGCCGAAGTGGGCGAGCACCTCGCAGAAGAAGCCGTGCAGCGGGACGCGCATGCCGGCCTCCAGCGCGGGCGCGTACACGCAGACGGCCCCCGGGGGCGGCGGCGAGCACGCGCGCTGGTGGCCGGCGGGGAGGACCGCCGAGTACTGCTCCGGTACACCGTACTTCTTGCAGTGGTCATCAAGGGCTTCTTGGGTTTGGAAGGACGAGGCGACGCGCTCGGCTACGACGGACCTCGAGAGTGCTCCGCCACCGTCCTCGTCCGTGTCGCCGACCTCGATGATGGGATCGTCACGGAGAGGCGAGGAGGCGCCGATGATGTAGAGGGAGGAAGACGAGGAGGACGAAGACGCAGAAGGCATGGCGTCTCGGTCGGTGTGATGCACAACGCAATGCCAACAGGGAATGCATGCGCGTGCGGAAGCACTACAGATGAGGGAAATGGAAGCAATTTATCGGGCAGTTTTACCGATGACTTCGTGGGCCCACGCGTGCTCGGAATCAAGTGTAATTTCCGGGTTTGGGCTCGAGATTTCTCGCTAGAAATCAAACACAAGCATTTACTACAAATGCTTTCTCCGTACAAGGGTAAGGGTGTGTTTTTTTAGACGAAAGAAGAATTGTATTAAAATATATCTGGGTACATCATCACATTACAAGCACTCTGGAAAAAACATATATCCAGAAACTGATTTTCATCTATATTGCACCCACACTGTGAATAGCTCAAACTCTCAAATCCAAACCTATTTGACGCTTCATATTGATGACCGCACAGGCAAATACTCGACAACAATTATTTTAGGCCAGACAATAGATGTCCAACGGACAGCCAACATTCCTGCAGGTGGAGTTGAGAAACTTCTTCTTTCTCGTGTCTTCCTTCTTCTTCTTCCTGCCACCGAAGAGTGAGGAAGACTGATCTGAAACTTATTCTTCCTAGTCCTTCATTGTGGTCAGATCTAACCACAACAAAACAGAGAAGAGACCGGAGAAAATTATTCCATGACGACAACATCATCTCCGCCTTGATGCCGCCATCCGGAAACACAAATCTCTATGTCGTCATGCTGGTGAAGATGCTGACGCCGAAGTTGTCGCCCCCATCTTCAATGAAGCCGTTATGGAGAAGACAATTCCATCCTTTCCCTTCTTCGTCACCGAAGAGGAGAAAGAGGAGATAAATCTCTAATACCGTAATACTTGGCATGGAGAGACTCAAACCCTAAAAATGTTGATCTATTAGAAAAAAATATTAAAAGCGATGGATCCCCACCCTCTCCAGCCTTCGGCATAGGCCGGAGGGAGGAGAGAGGGGGACCAACGGAGGGGACGGCGGCGGCGCTCCGCGCGGTGGGAGCGGCGGCGGCCTACGCAGCGAGTCTGCCAGGGGCGGCGGCGGCCTACAGCAATATTGCAGTCGCAGCAGCAACAAGGGAATTCCCCAAATTCAACGCGGGGGTCCCGGACTCTGAACGAGTAAGGATGTGTTTAGTTGGAAGAATTTTAGGTGCAAAGTTCTTGTAGCACTTTTATTGTTATTTGACAAACTTTGTCCAAATATGGACCAACTAGACTCAAAAGATTCGTCTCGACATTTACAAACAAACTGTGCAATTAGTTATTTTGTTTACCTACATTTAATACATCATGCATGCGTCTAAAGATTCGATGTGACGGGGAATCTTGTAAATATTTGAGATCTAAACAAGCCCTAAATGCTCATCTCACATCTCTCAAGGATCAACCTAAAGAGCTCCTTTGAAAAACATGAACGCAAAAACACAGGAATAGACAAAATATAAGAATTACACAGGAATACAACTGCAAAACAGAGAATTGAAATACACAGGAATTTGAAAAAATGATCATTTGGATGGACCACAGGAAAAACGTAGGATTCTTACTGAAAAGTTTGAGTGGATGCTAAAGTTCCTGTAGTTTTCCTCAAAAGCAACGTTCAAAGGAAAAAAATCTTATACTATTCCTATGTTCTATTCGTGTGAACCAAAGACATGAATAATAACAATTCTTATAGGATTCTCAATCCTATGTTTTTCCTCCCTTTTTCCTATGAACCAAAGGAGGCCTTAAATCTAATCAAATGTACAGGACACGTACAACGGGTATCTTGAGTCGGTCTCTATGATGTATAGTATTTCACACAAAACATCCTGCCGATCTCAGGAGACAGGGTCGGCTTCATCTTGCGAAGCGACGGACAAGTCGCGTGGCCTGAGGCCTAGACGCCACCTCCATCTCCATTGTACGGAATGTCGTCGTCTTCTACCTGAGAGCACGGATCTAATGCACCGCCACACGATTACGACACGCAGCTGAGCAAAATCTAGTGCCAAATTATTTCCTACCTCCTCTAAGGGCGTCCCCAACAAGTCGATTTAGCTAGCGATTTGGTTGCTGACTGTGCATGAGATCTGACGTGTTGGAGAGAGAAAACTTGGAAAACAAAGCGCTAGTGTTTCGTCGCTGGTCTCGTACAAGTTCCAATAAACTTTGTGTCTCTACTCATTCCATATTTTGAGGATCTGTATGCTGAGCCTCTCTTGCCTTGATTATTTTAATTTATCTAACGTCTACGTAAGCTGACTATTTAAAACAACTGTTGCAGACGCCCTGAGGGCGTCCCCAACAATAATAGTAGGCTGCTAGAGATTTGTGGCCACATCAGTTCATGGGTCCCGTATGTCAGTGTTTTTTAATTATTTTTCAACGAGCTTTATCCTGTCTTCCCGGTAGTCTGTGAGGATAGTTCATCGGGACACACAAATAGCTAGGCGAGGAGTTCATCGCTAGCGCTGATGATTTCTGGCATTCTCTCTCATCCACGTCAGTGCGGAGTCTGAGTCAGCTAGCGCGGAGATAGTCCGTTGCGGACGCCCTAACATCCGCGTTGGTTCCTGCTCTCGTCAGAGGCCGCCGCAGAGCCCTCCGCCGCATGGCCAGCTCCAGGTGCTCTGCCTGGCCAGGTCAAGGTGGACGAGGAGTAGCTGGCAGGGGCGGAGCCCAGTGGAGGTGAAACTGGACTCCGGTCCTCCCTTTCCGACGCTTAGACTCAGTAGTAATTTAGAGAAAAAAACCCTGCAGTGGGCTACTTCATACCATCCGGTAAAGAAGCGTAGGCATCCTCTTCCTCTATTTCTAAAGTACCGGCGGACAATACGGTAAAGCAGGAAGAGAGCATTCACGAGAGAATCTTAAACATACCCCACTATTTTAACTTGAAAAAAATGTTAGAACTCATAAACCAATTAACCAAATTAAATTTTGATTGCACCATTAAATTCGTTGCAATTAATTCTTTAAAATTAGATCTCTAATGAATATATTTAGATAAAGTGATAAGTGGGCCCACAGTGGATAGAGGATGATATAGAGGAACGTGAGTGCAGACATCTGCACTCACGTTCCTCTATTTTCATCCTCACGTTCTTCTATTTTCATCCTCTATATTTCCTGGTCATCAAGATTCTCTCCTCTATACTCGTTTCTCCCGCATCCATCCATTCTCTATATCATCCTCTATCCACTGTGGGCCCAATTGAGACTTTATCTAAATATATCCTTGAGAGATCTAGTTTTGAAGAATTAATTACAATGAATTCAATGGTGCAATCGGAATTTAATTTGGATTTTTGGTTTGTGAGATATAACATTTTGTAGCGTTTGTAGGTGCATAGCGGGAGTAGTAGAGGATGCCGTTGCCGTCATTTTTTACGGCAAAAGGCTTTAGCGGATAGGATGGCGTACTCCGCTGCGGTTCGTCTTAGGCCTTGTTTAGATGGAAAAATTTTGCAAAATTTTTCCTGTAGCGTTTTCGTTGTTATTTGACAAACTTTGTCCAAATATGAACTATGTAGACTCCAAAGATTCGTCTCGACATGTACCTACTAAAAGTACAATTAGTTATTTTTTACCTACATTTAATGCTCCATGCATACGTCCGAACATTCATGTGATGGTTGATGTGATGGAAAATTTTGGGAAATGAGAGGAACTGTTTACAGGGCCTTTAGTGCAACTGCAAATCAGGATTGATAAAGAGCAGCCGTAGGGCAGCTCCAGATCGCCTGGCAGTAGCAATGACAGGAGCTACTAACAGTGACAGGACTAGAAAGTAGGAGTAGACTGCAGGACTAGGTAGGAGTAGACTATAGGACTACAACTAGGCCTGGTCTGTACTATATAACATGTACTATTTTGATGCTTAGGTTTGTTTAGATGGAAAAATTTTGCAAAATTTTTCCTGCAGTGATTTCGTTGTTATTTGACAAATTTTGTTTAAATATGGACTACGTAGACTCCAAAGATTCGTCTCGACATGTAGATACTAAAAGTACAATTAGTTATTTTTTTACCTATATTTAATACTCCATGCATGCGTCTGAATATTGATACGATGGTTGATGCTAAACAGAGCCTCGGTAGAAAACGTGTCCAGATAGAATGATTACAGTACATGATAGTACTCCGTGTGTGCAGTGTGCAGTTGTGTCAAGAATTTTTAGTCTTTTCTTTATTTTATAGTCCAGGAGAGCTACCTTCCTTGCTAGTTTCATGTATATTACCTAATTGCATGATATGGTTAGTATAAATTATACTACAACCCTACTGCTTGCTTATTAATATACAGTATTACGTAATTTTTTGCTGATAAAATTATAATGGTAATTTGCCCCCCCCCCCCCCCCCCAAATTATTGGTCACGCTCCGCCATAGCTGGGGTGCGTCATGACGTCCTTATCAGACCCCCAATGCTTGCTCGACATCTATAGGTCGCCTGCGTGCCTAGCTTCTTTAGTTCTTGTCGGACAACACGCCACAGATCAGGCCCGTCTCTGCTCGCAGGGAAGGCCCCGACTGCAGGATGGAAAGAACAGTGGTTTACTTTTGTTCTCTTTTATTCAGTTCAGTTTTTATACTCTTTAAATTTTTGAGAAAGTATCACTTAGAGTTGCTTTAGATTTGAATAGTAGCGTTATGGAAATAAAAAAAGGTAATATTACAATTATATATAATATAATTACTATATTAATAGTATTAAATCTATTATAATTATGTTTATCTTATTTATGTTTGAACCGTCTTCCATCAAATAGCCACATAATGGTATACAAACTGATATTTATGATTGATCTTGGCTATATACAAAGCATTAAACCATGTAAAGACGACTCTTTGTCTATGAGTTTTATGACGTGTCTTTTAAACTGTATCTATGTTATAATATAGTCTCTTATAGACGATTCCCTGTTTGCGGGTTGTACATGCCCAAAGACTATAGTTCAACATGCAACCACAGAGGAAGCTGTCGCCATCTCCGTCGGAATGTGGCCGCGACAACAGGAATGGGTCCTGAAACGTCCTCAATTTTCCGCGAAGGGAAAATCCACAGAACGAGTTATAATATGACAAAACCAGGAGCTGATCTCAACATATTATCATATATCAGTCGATATCGCAGTCATACATCATAAAGTTACATAGTTATAAGCATTACATCATTGAGTATCACCTATTACAGAGTCTATTCTAGCGGAAGTCTATTGAGTGAAGGCTCCTCCTTCACGGACATCATCAAAGTTGTTGTAGCGCAGCATCGACCGGATCCTCCGAACCAAACTTGAGCGTAGGCACGAAACCTTTTAATCCTCCTAGAGTCAGTACTTCTGAAGCATGATATCTGCACACCGCCAGATGTGTGCAGGTCATGGTCAGCACCGATGAGCTTTAGTGGAAAAGATAAAACAAGGGATCTGGCGATCCTAAGATTTGGTTGTGGATTTGCATCCTAGCGCATTAGCAGTAATAAATATAATAATGTTATCAAGTTTTAACACATTCTCATACACACACATCCACACCCATCCACCATATCCATACCCATATCCATCTCAACCATCACCACACCATCACCTCATCTCATCTCACACACTCAGTCGACAGAGGCCAGCTCCCTCCCAGCCTTGTCTCAACGACCCGCAACCTCACACCAGGTTCACGGCCGACACTCACATACCAGGGGGAGAAAAGAGAACTCTCACTAGTCGGAAACAAGTCAGGGAAAAGGTCTGCGGCCAACGAATTGGCCAACGTATCGATCGATCAACCATACACTCTGCAGAGGTTCTACAATATCCACAAGATCGCCATCATCGGCACTCCAGAGTGCCTAGGCAGATACCGGTCGCTTGCCAGCCTAGAGTAATGCCACCCTACCTCTCAGCCCTGGAACACCCCAAGTCTGTCTGGGATGGCTAAGTCTGTGAAGTCACGTTCCCTCTCCCGAAGTGGGAGCCGTGATCGTCTCGGAAGGGTGTGGGACTCCCATACCCGTACCTTCCTCGCACTCTCGCCTAGCAGTAGTGGCATTACCCTACCAGGTAGTCCGACCGTTCCCGTCCATAAAGAGCGAGTGGCATGTAGGGTATTCCCCGTGGTCAGGTCCCCGTTCCACCTAGGGTGACTAAGCCGGAATGTCTTCTCAAAGGTTTTCATTATCCGTGCCACCACAGCACGCTCCTGATCCGGGCTCCACCAGCGGCTCACACCCGGATCCACCTCAAGTCACCACATAACCCACCACAGGTTTCACCACTACAGGGGCATCCAGATCTGCCCCACGGCAAGACTCGCACCAGGCTCATCGTATATTCCGGCTCGGTCGACACAACCCTCACCCTCCACACACCCAAGTCACACACGCAGCACGCTCACACAACACCAAGTCTGGCATCACCCGCCAAACCATTCCCAAGGGTTCACCACCCGCATCACTTCTCAGATATAATACGAAGTGAAGTTTAATAATATAATGGTGAAATATGCAAGCAAGCAGGCGAGTAAGCATGAATAAGTGAGCGAATGCGCAAAGCAGGGTGTTGTGGTAGTGTGGGTTGCAATCAGGTAATAATGGCTTAGGTAGTATCATGCATCAATATATACTAGCAAAGGAATAAATATAAAGCACTAGCAGTCTACATATTTGCAATGTCTAATAGGATTCTCTAAAAAGAGGGTGTTGCCATGACACCTGCGAAGTAGCCGTAGTCGTGGCTAATTATTCCTCGTTGGTGTTCCATCAGCGAGGTCGTCTCCTCCTGAGTTGACTCCATGTCACCGTCCTTGTTGTCGTCCGCACTCCCTTGGTCCGATCGTATGCTACTCCACGAAATGACACAGGGCAATAAAACACTCACACCATAATTGAAAAGACAACAAGACATAGGAAGATCCATTAACCCCAACGAGACACTAAAATATACAAGGTTTAGCCCTCTCGGCGGTTGTCCGATTTCCTCGGGCTAGGAACAAAGTGGTGGTTTGCAAGTTTAAGTCTTGGTCAAGCCAGCATGGCTTTATGACATAGGGTTCAGTCCAAGGCCTATCCTTAGCAAACACCACGGCTCTCATCCTTCGATTTGGTCGTCATTTATACAGGGCGGAAATCAGAGGACGGGCCTAACGAATAAAGAACGACGGGGTTCGGCTCTTGTAGCCTTATCCCAAAGGTCAATTGATCGTGAGAACGGTTAACTCCATTATGGCTTGACTCCAAGGTACCTTGGCTTGCCCGCTATAGCAACAGCGGTAGCGCAAAAGGATTGGAGGTCTACAATCCTCTCGATCCACACGACACGGTACGTCGGAAACCAAGACTCGGGGTTAGCTCAGCACATCTATGCCATGTTCTCAGGCACGTCTCTAGAGAAACGTGTTTAGGTGGTCGATCGAGTCGATGTGCGGAATCCTGAGATACAACATAGACCATAGCTTTGCTAACAAAAGAAATAGCAAGAGTACAAATATATAAGTCAAAGGTTCATTCTTCCCAACACACCCGTCATGGTAGAAGGCGGGGTTTTGGAGAAGTGGTACAATATAAGATGCAAGTGCGCAAACTACTCGTAGGGTACCCGACCGAGGTGCTCTGGCACTAAGTCATTTCTAAATTCATAGCGGTGCGGTTATCACCGCGAGAATCAGGGTATGCAGTGGTCAATGGGTACAAGCATACAAGAGTTGTACACGAAGAAGCATTTATAATTCATGAAAAAGAGCGTAGCTCCATGGTCATGGCGAGGTGTACTCGCGACCACAAGATACACTAACAAGGGTCGTGTTACATTCGACATCACGGCCATGGCAAGACGGGTCTCGCGATCGTAACGTCCGAACGAGGTATGATCCCTCTGCCGACTTAAAGGCTCAGCACACAGACAACACACGAACATCCATCCATACAACGATAAGTACCAACAAGCGACTTAAAGACACATGAAATCATATAAGTGGAGTAGCACATTTCCATAGCATGAGATTGGATGGATCCTGTATCACAAGTGCATATACAGGTGGTCGTAAGATCGGGATAAAGCATGAGTACGGATAGATTAATAAGAAACTTTCCAGGAGGGCTCGGTAAGTCGACCATAAGATAATACTGGTTCCAAAGGGGTCATGGTGACGGCACATAGGGTCACGGGGTCTCCTCAACTGTCATACTCTACGATTTCCATTAGGGGCATCCTTCAGTCGAGATGAGAAGGGAATTACCTTTTTGTCCAGCATGTCGACTAGGGTTCATTTCGTTCGATCTAAATACGTCGCGGTCATGGTTTCGTCACGGGCATGCTTTCGGGGCGGTCAATAACACGTCGGTGTTCTTGGAACACCGGGGTTCAATTTGGCTTCGGCCGGTCGTGTGTGTGTGCAGGAGTGTCCATAGGTCGGAAACGATCTCGGTCTACTCGTTCCGTTCGGCAAGCAGGGTCAGGGGTTAGAAAAGGGGAATGTTCAACTAACCATGGTTCATCCTGTAATCAAGGACGACATTGCTTGGCATCTAGGTATTGACGTCGCAGTGTCATCCACGTAGCTTGTCTTTCGTTCTTTGCACGTGGCGCACCTGGAGAGGAGGTATTTGATCGAAGATGGAAAATGGTACGATACAAGATAACAAGTTTGTCGATAGCGAGAACATGAATTAGCCGGCACGATGGCACAGGCAGGCATAGATGAATAACAAGAGTCGTATTACAAGGATAAATCAAAAGCGCGTGCAGCATATAAAAAGGAGTCTTTGACTATGCGGCGCCATCGACCGAATGGGGTGCGCACAGCCGAACAACAGCAGGGCGCCATCAACCGAACAACAGCGTCGTCTTGGCCGAATAGCGATTCGGCAAGGGACGACGTCGGGCGCGGCGAGGTGGCACCTTTCCTATGCAAGTGAAGTTCACGGCACGAAGGCCGGGTTTCAGGTAGGCGTTCGATGAGGAGCGAATAGACGATGGCTAGGTTCAAGGGGCTCACCGGCAGGAAGTGCTGATGAGTTGCTTCAACTGCTGGGCATCGTTCTGACGAGGAAGAAGAGGCCGGTGGCGAAGAACGACAGCGACCGGGTGGGTGATGTTGCGTTGTAGTGGAGCAGGGGCGTCGTCCAGCCAGCGCGGGCGTGGTCACGACCTTGGCGCGAACACGGCACCGGTGGTCCGAGGCAGCAGCGTGGCGGCAGGGGCACCAGGAGGCTGCGAGAGCAGACTGGCGGTGGTGTCGTGGCCGCAGCTGTGTTGCGGTGGTGAGGAGACGTCTCCAGGGGGACGCCGTGTTCGCCGTGGTCAGCTAGTTGGTCGGAACGGGGCCGGAGTGAGCTTGATGTCGACGGAACCGTGCGCGCGGTAGTTCGGCGACAATCTCGGTGGTGATTGGCGGCAGCTTGGTGACGCGGCCACAGCAGCTGGTGCTCGGAGCAGAGGAGGCCGAGGTTGGCGAACACGGGGCCATCGACTGATCGACGTTCTCGGTGTGGTGCAGAGCGGTGGAGATGAAACGCGACGCGGTCGCTCGTCTTGGCGAGGAGGAGGTGCGCCGGTGTTCTCGCGGCCAGCTGTGGCCGGTGTGGCTGGAGGACGGCGTCGTGGCGCGGACGGGCAGGAGCGTTGGGGCTCGATGCAGACGGAGGCGAGGTCGTCGGCGTGGTGTCGGTTGGCGTCCGGTGGGCGAGCAGAAGAAGGCGCCGGTGTGCACCGTTGGGCGGAGCGGTGTCGGGGTCGCGGCCATGGAGTCGAGGTGGTCGTTCGGTGGTCGGCACTGGCGCTGCAACTTCGGCGTGGACTCGGCGCCGTGGAGGAGCATGGCAAGGAAGGAGAAGGCCGGTGGTGAGGTAGCACTTGCGTGGCTCGTTCGGCCGACAGAATCGTGGCACGACCACGACCATGGCCACGGTCTTGCAGCGGCTGGCTAGGCATGGCGGCCGGAGTATCTCGTCGCGGTTGGGGTGCTCTGTGGTCGGCCGGAGGTGTCCCGGCGCGGCTGCTGCCGTCGGAGTGGAGGAGCAGGGTGGTGATGGCGTCCGTCGAGGAAGGGGAGGAGCAGGGATGAAGTGTAACACCCGTGGCCGCCGGCGAGGCCGCCGTCGACGTGAGCGCTCGAGCGATACAGAAGGGGTGGTGAACGCCGGCGAGGAACACCTCAGCCTTAGCGATTCTATTTCTGAATATTTTTGTCGATGGTCTTTCCCCTCTGGGTTCCGGCACTTATGTGCCATTACAATTTTGGCCAAGAGGCCCCACATGTCATACATAGAACTTTTAAATGAAAATGCTAAATACGCTTCTTGCTCCATTACGCCTTTCTCCTCTGGTTACGCCATCGTTGTCACTTCTCTGTAGTCGCTGTTACACCTCCCCACGCGGAAGGACCAGCTTGTCCCCAAGCTGGTGAAAGCCCTAGTTTGGTTTTGGTTAATTGATGAAACCTATTTGGCCTAATCCTATTGCTAAGCATGTGTGTAGCTTATGAGGAAGGATTACGACCAAGCCAAGTGGTGGAGCTAGCTAGGCGACAACCATGGAAGATGGTGTTGGGCATATGCATCTCAAGTGATCAAGTGCTCTACCCTTGGTGAATTGCAAGAAGAAGAGAAGAGATGGAGCAAAGAGGCCCGAAGGCAAAGGTATAACCTATAGGGCTCTTTGTTTTGGTGATCAAGACACTTAGCGAGTGTGATCACATTTAGGATAGATAGCCGTACTATTAAGAGGAGATTATTGACGGCTTATGCGGTGTTCAAGTGCCACTAGGTGTTCTCTAACATATCGATTCTATAGACCTAGTGAGTGACTAACTAAACCCTTGGTAATTGCTTTTAAAAAAATGCTAACACACGTGCACAAGTGGTGAAACACTTTGGTGTTGGCACATGGGAGCAAGGGTAGAAGTTAGAGATGAAAAGTTGTCAAGTTAGGGGCATCGGACGCTAGCGTCGCTGGCATCGGACGCTGGCCGAGCGTCCGATGGTAAACCCTAACTGCCGTCAGAAGTCGAGGTAGCATCGAACGCTGGCAACGGACGCAGGCGAAACACTGTTGCAGAGTCCGATGGTCATGACGTGGCGCGAACTAGTTTTCCAGGGAGCATCGGACGCTGGCCTGCGTCCGATGCAGGACCATCGGACGCGTCCGATGCATTTTGGCCCTCTCTGGAACCTCTCTGCATGGTCATCGGACGCTGGGGTTGAGTGTCCGATGTGAAGGTGCCGGTGCGTCCGATGTAGCGCTGAGATGAGTAAAAATTGAGCAGAGGCATCGGAGCGTCCGATGCTAGGCATCGGCGCGTCCGATGCCACTTTAACCAGCGCGGGAAAGGATATGACCGTTGGGATCTAACAGGCTGAATTCATAGCAGGGGGACACATGGTGCTCATCGGAGCATCGGACGCTGGGGCAGCGTCCGATGACCCCGACACCGGCGCGTCCGATGCGTCTGTCTCGGGTCCAACAGCTATGCCGACTTGTGTGGCCTATTTAAGGGGCTTGGCCGGCTTGCTAGGCTGGGCTCTTGCACATTTTGATTCCTAAGTATTCTAGTAAGCTTTGGCAAGCCTCCCAACTCATCTCCTAAGTTGATTTAATCAAACCAAGTGAGATTGAGTGATCTAGTGCGTGATTTGAAAAGAGTTCAATCTAGTGGCACTAGTTCTTCGCATCGGCATTGAGTTTTCTTGTTACTCTTGGCATTTGCCGGTGCCTAGACGGCTTGGAGGCGTTGAGGTGGTTGTTGGCAAGATTGGTGATTGTTCTTGGCCACCACCGATTGTGATTGTGAGAGGTCTTTGGAGCCTCACCTCGCCGGAGCGACAAGAGGCATCCTTAGTGGATTGCTCGTGTCATTGAGCTACCTCACTAGTGGTAGATTCTTGTGGCGCTCTTTGTGAGCTTGGCTTTGCGCCGATTAGCCACCGGGTCACCTAGTGCTGGTCGACACAACGGGGAGTAGCGTGCCGGCAAGCACGTGAACCTCGGGATAAATCTTTGTCTCCCGAGTGCTTATTGTGATTGTGTCCCCATCTTGGTGATTGGTCTCCATCTACACATTCTTGGTGATTGGCTTCACAAGTGGATTTCACCGGTGATTGGCTCTCTGCATGGCGATCCCGAAGGCTCGGTGAAATTCCCTCTATCTAGCTCATTTACTTTGTATATTCACGTTGAGCTACTTCATTTGTGTAGATATCACTTCTTGTTGTATATCTTTTGTCATATACCATTGTGTAGCTAGTTGTGATTAGCTCGCTTAGTTTGTCTATTACACATTCTTGTCTCATATACATTTTTGTATATCATACTTGTACTAGAGCTATCTTGTTTTATTCCGCATTTGTTATTAGCTCTAGTTGATTGTGTGACATAGAAATATTAAGTAGAATTGTTGGATAGGTGGCTTGCAACACACTATTAGGCTAGTGCAAAAAGCTTCGCTATTTGTTATACTAATAGTGTTTGCCTAAGTAATTTTTGTAGATTTTAATTAGGCTATTCACCCCCCCTCTAGCCAATTTGGACCTTTCAAGTGGTATCAGAGCCGTGGTCACCGTTCGTTTTGAGGCTTAACATCCTCCGGTGTTAAAATGGCTCAAATCAACTATATGGGGAAGCCACCACATTTTGACGACACCAACTTTGATTGTTGGAAAAGGAAGATGTGTGCATTCACAAGAGGAATGAATAGAAAGATATGGGATGTGATTGAGCATGACTTTGTGGTAATTGATCCCACAAGTCCCACTCCTAGAGAAGAAGAGAAGCTTCAATGGAATGATGTGGCAATCAACTTGTTCTATGAAGCCTTTGACACAAAGGTGTTTGAGCAAGTCAAAGACCTTGAAAAGGCAAGTGAGATTTGGGAGAGATTGGAGGAGACCTATGAAGGCACCAAGGCGATCAAGAGTGCCAAGCTATACATCCTCAAGGACAAGCTTGCTACCTTCAAGATGCAAGATGATGAAAGCATACCAGAGATGTTTCACCGGCTGCAAGTTATTATCAATGACTTGAAGGCCTTGGGAGAGAAGGTAGAGGACAAGGACTTTTCTCACAAGTTCTTGAGATGTTTGCCACCAAGGTTTGATACTTTGGTGACCATCCTAGTGAGGGAAGGATTGGACACAGTAACCCCAAACCAAGTACTAGGTGATGTGGTCACTCAAGACACATACCGTGTGGAAAGGGATGGGGGAGCCCAAGAGGTAGAGAAGAAGAAGAAGATCGTGGCATTCAAGGCTTCATCTTCCAAGAGCAAGAGCAAGGGCAAAACAAAGAAAGAGGAAAGTGATGATGAAGCAAACACAAGCTTGAGTGAAATGGATGATGAAGAAATGGCTCTATTTGTCAAAAGATTTGGCAAGTTCATGAAGAAGAAGGGCTATGGAGCTAGAAAAAGAAGAGATGCAAACAAGAGCACAACCAAAAGGTGCTATAGACGCAAGAGCAAGGACCACTTCATTGCGGATTGTCCACAATCTAGTGATGAAGATGATGATGACAAGAAGAACAAGAAGAAGAAAGACAAGAAAGAAAGAAAGGAAAAGAAAGAGAAGAAGATGGGAAAGAAGAAGGGTGGATCCTATGTCGTGACATGGGATAGTGATGCTTCCTCAAGTGATGATGATGATTCTAGCGATGATGAAAGGAAGACCACCAAGAAGAAGGCTATAGCTAGTCTTGCTATCTCAAGCAAGCCTTCTATCTTCAACACTCCATCGTCATGCTTCATGGCTAAGGCCACTAAGGTATCATCCGATGAGAGTGAAAGTGAGAGTGAGAGTGATGATGATGAGGAGTACTCAAAGGAGGACCTCATGAGCATGCTACAAGATGCTCACTCTTACATTGAGACTAAGAGGAAGGAGTGCAAAGAATTGCGCAAGGCCAACAAGGCTCTTGAGCAATCCTTTGATGAGCTCAAGTCCACTCATGAGAGGCTAGAGGAAGCCCATGAGAAGCTTGATCAAGCTCACACTAGGCTTAAGGAAGCCCACTCCTCCCTCCTTGATCAAAGTAAGATTGAGGATATTGTAGAGACATGCAATGTAGGAGTCACATGTGATATACTTGATGAATCATTCTATGCTCCTATTATTGTTGCTCCCACCAATGCATCATCATCATCTAGCTCAACTAAAATGCCTACTTCTACTACATGTGATTCATCATTAGTGGTAGAAAATGAGAACCTTAAGAACAAGGTGTATGAGCTCACTCATGCTTTAGGCAATGCCTATGGTGGAGATGCCCGCTTGCTTAAGTGCTTGGGTAGCCAAAGGTGTCCACTCAACAAGGAGGGACTTGGCTATATCCCCAAGAAGGGCAAGGCGGCCTTTGCTACTCACAAGACTAGTTTTGTGAAGAGCAATGGCCGGTATTGCCATAATTGCAAGCAATCCGGGCATATAGAGCAAAATTGTTTTAACAAGAACAAGAACAAGAATGTTGCTCATGTTTCATCCATTAGACTTGATTCTTGTTATATGCTTACAAAGGGCACTAATGGTGTGAAGGCTAAGTACATTGGTGCACCCATGGTTGGCCCAAAGAAGAAGGCAATTTGGGTGCCCAAGAGCTTGGTGACTAACCTTGGAGGACCCAAAAAGGTTTGGGTACCTAAAAAGAATTGATTTCTTTTGTAGGTAAACTATAAAGCGGGAGGAAGGCATTGGGTGCTTGATAGTGGGTGCACTCAACACATGACCGGAGATGGGAGAATGTTCAAATCAATCAACACTAGTGGCAATGATCATGTGGATGCTATCACATTTGGTGACAACAAGAAAGACAAGGTCAAAGGCTTGGGCAAAATTGCAATATCCAATGACTTGAACATCTCCAATGTGCTATTAGTGGAATCCCTAAACTTCAATCTATTGTCCGTGGCACAATTGTGTGATTTGGGATTCAAATGCATATTTGGTGTTGATGATGTGGAGATAGTGAGTGTTGATGGAAGTGACTTGGTGTTCAAAGGATTTAGATATGAGAACCTTTATTTGGTGGACTTTGATGCAAGTGAAGCTCAATTGACAACATGCTTATTCATCAAATCAAGTATGGGTTGGCTATGGCATAGGCGCTTGGGACATGTTGGAATGAAGCAACTAAAGAGGCTAGTGAAGCATGACATGGTTAGAGGACTAAAGGATGTTCATTTTGAGAAGGACAAGCTTTGTAGTGCATGCCAAATGGGAAAGCAAGTTGGAAACACTCATCCCAACAAAGGAATGATGAGCACTACACATGCACTTGAGTTGTTGCACATGGACTTGTTTGGACCAACTACATATGCAAGTATTGGGGGGAACAAGTATGGCTTTGTGATAGTGGATGACTATACAAGATATACATGGGTCTTCTTTCTTGTTGACAAGAGTGAAGTGTTTGGCATATTCAAAACCTTTGTCAAGAGAAGCCAAAATGAGTTTGATAGAAGAATCAAGAAAGTGAGAAGTGACAATGGAAGTGAATTTAGAAACACAAGAGTTGATGAGCTATGTGATGATTTTGGAATCAAACATCAATTCTCGGCAAAGTATACTCCTCAATCCAATGGAATAGTTGAAAGGAAGAATAGGACACTCATTGATATGTCAAGATCCATGCTTAGTGAATACAATGTGAGTGATTCCTTTTGGGCCGAAGCAATCAACACGACATGCTATTATAGCAACCGGCTCTATTGTCACCCTCTATTGAAGAAGACACCATATGAGCTCCTCAATGATAGAAAGCCCAACATTGCATATTTCTGGGTCATTGGGTGCAAATGCTACATATTGAAGAAAGGCACAAGACTTGGCAAATTTGAGAAGAAGTGTGATGAAGGGTTCCTACTTGGTTACTCCACTACAAGCAAAGCATATAGAGTGTGGAACGATACAACAAGAATAGTTGAAGAAGTCCATGATGTTGAGTTTGATGAAACCAATGGCTCACATGAAGAACAAGACAACCTAAATGATGTGAGAGGAACACAATTGGTGGAAGCTATGAAGAACATGGACATTGGTGATATAAGGCCAAAGCAAGTGATTGACATAGAAGATGACAAAGATCAAGTGCTCTCTCCTCCAACCATGCATGACAATAATATTGCAAGCTCTAGTGGTTCTCAAGATCAACAAGATACTAGTGCAAGTGCTCAACCGCAACAAGTGCTCCAACCAACACATATTGCAAGAGATCATCCTTTGGATCAAATTGTTGGTGACATAAGAAGAGGTGTGCAAACAAGATCAAGATTGGCTTCATTTTGTGAACACTACTCATTTGTATCATCTATTGAGCCAACCAAGATTGATGAAGCTTTGATGGATGTTGATTGGGTGAATGCAATGCATGAAGAGTTAAACAACTTCACTCGCAATGATGTTTGGGAGTTAGTGGAAAGACCAAAGAACACAAATGTTATTGGTACAAGATGGGTCTTCCGAAACAAGCAAGATGAAGATGGCATTGTTATAAGGAACAAAGCAAGATTGGTAGCACAAGGTTACACTCAATTGGAAGGCATTGATTTTGGAGAAACTTATGCACCGGTTGCTAGATTGGAGGCCATAAGAATCTTACTTGCATATGCTTGTTCACACAACATCAAGCTCTATCAAATGGATGTCAAAAGTGCTTTTCTCAATGGATTCATCAATGAGCTAGTGTATGTTGAGCAACCTCCCAGATTTGAAGACTTGAAGAAGCCCAACCATGTGTACAAGCTCAAGAAAGCATTATATGGGTTGAAGCAAGCACCTAGAGCATGGTATGAAAGATTGAGGGATTTCTTGCTATCAAAGGGTTTCAAGATGGGGAAGGTTGACACCACTCTCTTCACCAAAAAGATTGGAAGTGACTTGTTTGTGTTGCAAATCTATGTGGATGACATCATATTTGGATCAACCAACCAAGACTTTTGTGAAGAGTTTGGAGAAATGATGGCTAAAGAGTTTGAGATGTCTATGATTGGAGAGCTTAGTTACTTCCTTGGTCTACAAATCAAGCAAATGAAGAAAGACACATTTGTTAGTCAAGGCAAGTACATCAAGGACATGCTCAAGAAGTTTGGGTTAGATGAAGCAAAAGCAATAACCACTCCAATGGGCACAAATGGACATTTGGATAGTGATTCTAGTGGTGACATGGTGGATCAAAAGCTATATCGGTCAATGATTGGAAGCCTACTCTATGTGACCGCATCAAGGCCGGATGTCATGTTTAGTGTATGCATGTGTGCAAGGTTCCAAGCTTCACCAAGAGAAAGTCATTTGAAGGCAACCAAAAGAGTATTGAGATATTTGAAGCACACTCCTAATGTTGGACTATGGTATCCCAAGGGCTCTCAATTTGAATTGATTGGATACTCAGATTCCGATTATGCGGGATGCAAGGTGGATAGGAAGAGCACATCGGGCACTTGTCAATTGCTTGGAAGATCACTTGTCTCATGGTCATCAAAGAAGCAAAACAGTGTTGCACTCTCTACCGCCGAAGCCGAATACATATCCGTGGGTAGTTGTTGTGCACAATTGCTATGGATGAAAGCAACATTGCAAGATTATGGAGTCCAGTTTGGACAAGTTCCATTGCTATGTGATAATGAGAGCGCCGTCAAAATAGCCACCAACCCGGTTCAACACTCAAGGACAAAGCACATTGATATAAGGCATCACTTCATTAGAGATCATCAAGCAAAGAAAGACATATCTATTGAAAGTGTGGGCACCGATGATCAACTTGCCGATATCTTCACCAAGCCACTAGATGAGAGAAGGTTTTGCAAGCTAAGGAACGAATTGAATATTCTAGACTTTTCCAACATGAGTTGAATGCACCCCCACTTATGACATGCCTCTCCTCCAAGCAAGCAAAGGTGAAATTGTTTGGCATGTGCATTCATTCTTATTAGGTTGTGATCTAGTTCATATAGCCATCACATTGCTTATTTAGGTTCATTCATGGTAAATCAAATGAATTTGAAGTATATATGGTACCACTATTGCTTCTATGTTTGACTTCATCTAGTGGTAGCATATAACTTGTTTGTGAGCTTGTAACTCTAGTGTTTGGTCTAGCAAATGAGTAATGGGTGTTTAACCAACGTGAGTAAGATAACCATTGAAAAGATGTGTGAAGAAGCTTACTCTAGAGCAAACCGTGTTAAATATCCTATACTCATAAGCTAGATTAAGCCATAACTTGAGTAGTTTGATCCCTACACCTGTACCTCATGATAAAAAGGTTGTCTCCTTTCCTTAAAACTTGCCCCACCTTTTATGATAATTGTTAACAAAGGGGGAGAAAATGATGTAACAAAGATATGCTAGAAAGGGGGGAGACAATAAAAGAGAATAAGTTTAAAGTGATTTCAAGTGGGATCGGAGCATACAAATAGGGGGAGCAAGCTCATAAACATGTATGATGCATTTGAAATGTGCATATTCATATGTTTGTTAGCAATACAT
Organism: Coix lacryma-jobi var. lacryma-jobi; assembly: GCA_009763385.1. Taxonomy (NCBI): domain Eukaryota; kingdom Viridiplantae; phylum Streptophyta; class Magnoliopsida; order Poales; family Poaceae; genus Coix; species Coix lacryma-jobi. The sequence continues at coordinate 167,002,411 of CM019824.1, forward strand.
AAGCCTTTTTCATTTGATATCCATGCTTATGTGGTGAATGCTAGTGATAGGTTATGTTTGATGAATTGATTTACTAGCATATACATAATAGCAACTAGACATTCTTGTATTTCAAGTGGTTCAAGAGCCTTATTATAATGTTGATCTCACGGGTTTCTTGAGTTTTGATGTATGTCTAGTGATAAAATGATGCTAAGGATGGTTTAACATGTGCACTCCGATTGGTATCACGCTTCAAAGGTCCATTCTTATGCCTTAGCATCATCATTGATAGTATTGCTCACCCACATTTCATATCCATACATATGTGCCAAATCTAGTACCAAACTCTATAGCACATATGTAGGGGGAGCTAATACTATCAATGTGGTTACTCAAATTTAAATCACATATCTTTGTATAGGTTGTCATCAATTACCAAAAAGGGGGAGATTGAAAGCCCTAGTTTGGTTTTGGTTAATTGATGAAACCTATTTGGCCTAATCCTATTGCTAAGCATGTGTGTAGCTTATGAGGAAGGATTACGACCAAGCCAAGTGGTGGAGCTAGCTAGGCGACAACCATGGAAGATGGTGTTGGGCATATGCATCTCAAGTGATCAAGTGCTCTACCCTTGGTGAATTGCAAGAAGAAGAGAAGAGATGGAGCAAAGAGGCCCGAAGGCAAAGGTATAACCTATAGGGCTCTTTGTTTTGGTGATCAAGACACTTAGCGAGTGTGATCACATTTAGGATAGATAGCCGTACTATTAAGAGGAGATTATTGACGGCTTATGCGGTGTTCAAGTGCCACTAGGTGTTCTCTAACATATCGATTCTATAGACCTAGTGAGTGACTAACTAAACCCTTGGTAATTGTAACACCTCTGGTGTTTAATCTGTAATTAACCTGACATGTCATCATCATTGGTCATTAATCATTCTTGCCTTGCATTTATGTTTGCTTAGTACTTGGGTAGCAATCTCTTTTCAAAAACCCTAAAGCCCAAATCTTCCTATAAGGGCAAAATGGTAATTTCACTTCTGTGTCTAGTTCTATGTATTTCTTATTCAGATTTGTGCTCTGATGTTTTGTTGAGTTAATCAAAGTTCAAAATTCAAAAGAGAATTGGTTTTCCTTTTGTAAAAACCCAAATTTCCAATTTATAGTTTTACCCCTCTTTTATTAATTCAAAAACTATTCAAAATTTGGGGTTAGTTCAAAAAGCAAAGTTGTAGATCTGATCAAGATGAGCAACTTTGGTATTTACAAATTTTCAAGTTTCCATACAAAATTTGAAGTAATTTCAAATTCATTCAAACTCCAGTGTTTGTCCCTTTTTGAGTTTTCTAAATTATTTCAAAAACTAATGAGTTTCAGAAAAAGTGTGTATTAGCAAAGTTGTAGGTTTTGACAAAAGAAACAACTTTTAGATTTGCAGATTTTCAAGTTTCAATTTAAAATCCAAAGTAATTTTGAATTTATTCAAATTTCAAAAGTGTCCCCTTTTCTGATTTCAAATATAGTTCAAAAACTGTTTGGATTTTGAAAATGTTCTTATTGAAAAAGTTGTAGATCTCTTTTTTCTGCACAGCTTTAGTATTTTGAGTTTTTCCTGTGCAGTTCAAAATTTTGGGAGTAATTTGCAAAATACAGAGATCAGCCAAAAGTCAAACCCTAGGGACATAGCCCTGTTCCTCTTCCTCGCCGTAGGGGGGGGGGCCCGGCCATGGCGCTCGCCGGCGCTGCGCACGCCGCACGCCTAGCAGCTGCACGCGCGCCTCCAACCTGCCACCGCTGACCCCGCCATCATTCTTATCCCGCACGCGCAAGCGCTGACCTCCGCTCCCGTCCCCTACAGTGCCCAGGGCGTCGCCGCCGCGTGGCCGTCACCGGCGAGCCTTCGCCCAGGCCCTGGGTGCACGCCCGTCCTCCCGCCGGCTTGCAATCGAGTGCGCACGTCTCGGCCGAGCTCATCCACACCATCCCGTGCTCTCTACCGTCCCCGACCGTGCCTATAAAAGGGACCGCCGGAATCCGAGCTCCTCACTCGTCTCCGCCGCCGTCGCCAGCCCACTCCGAAGCTCCCGCCGCTCAACCACCTAGCCCGAAAGCTCCGCCTTGAGCTCGCGAAGCTTCGCAGCCCCTCAATTTTACCTCCGCCGCCTCCAATCGCCCGGCGTAACCCCATCTTCCCAAACTCCGGCGAAACACCGGTGAGCTCGGGTTCGGGAAATCCCCACTCTCCGGCCATGATCATTTTTCTCTGACCCCTGCTTCATCTTCCTTGCCTTCTTGCGCCCCTAACCGGCTACTGGTGGCCGTGCCTGGTGTACAGGGTCGCTGGATCGCCGGAGTGCCGCCGCGGTCGTCCTTCCTCGAGCCGCACCCTCGACCGTATCGAGCCCCAAGCCTCGGGCGAATCGCACTACCCTCGAGCGCGTTCCCGAGCCACACCCTCGAGCACATCCTCGAACCCCGCCCTCGAAGCAGCCGTGTCTAGCCTCAGCCTCGGGCGAATCGCAACTTCTACCGAGCCCCAAGCCTCGAGTGAGCCGAGGCCACCCTCGAGAGACTAGCCGCAAGAGAACCCGCCGAGGCCTCGCCGTCGAGCCCTCTTATCCATCCGCCTCGCCGAGCCTTGCCTCTGACTCTCGGTGAGCCCAGCCTCTGTTTTCTCAGCCGAGCCTCGAGCCTCGACGTCGAGCCCGCTCCGACTCGAGCTCAGTGCTCTTTTCCTTTTCAGAAATATGAATAGTCTTGTTTTTTCATCTTTTTGTATGATTTTCTGTATTGCTCTAAAAATTCTGAAAATTTTACAGTTGAGTCTTTATACCATGTAGTATTTTATAAAAATATGAAACTTGACTTTTATGCAAGAATTTAAAAATGTAAAATCCCTCTTTTAATTAATAAATGGATGGTTTTGGATTTTTAGAAAATCATTTATAACTCCAAAAATCATGAGATAAATTTTTGTGAGCTTCCTATGCCATGTTTAGTCTCTGGTGAAATTTTGAAGTCTTTTGGAACAAGTTGATTTTTGAGCATTTATCTTTAATTGTTAAATAGTGCTTTTTGTTAATTAATGTCTGATTTTATTTGAGCACCTTAATGACCTCCAAAAATTATGAAATTTGTTTTGCCATCTATCTACACCATAATGAACTTATGTGATTAATTTGGTAATTTTTGGAGCAACTTCATAAAATGACCTTTTTAAATAATTAAGAAAAACAGAAAAGGTGATTAAGGTTCATGTTGTATGCCCTGTGTTGCATTGTTCATACTAGCATACTCATGAGCATGCATCATTGCATTCGTATAGTCACCGAAGAAGGCGTCAAGATCGAGGCAGCCGCCGACGAACCTGTCCCTGAGGCTACCCCGAGCTCCGACAACTGTCCTGCCGCCCTCGAGCCTGCCCTCTTTGCTCTTCAAGGCAAGCCCCGGTGCATTTAACCCCTTTCCTTGGATTTATAAAATGTTTTTCCTTAAATGCTTTTGAGTTAAATTATTGCATTAGGTTTATAGGAGTTGTGTGCTATCCTAATTGATGCACTATCCACCTTGACCACTGATACACCCGATACCTGCTTTTCAAAAGTATTTGAAAAATGCTTAGCAATGCTTATTGAATTAGACTTTGCAATAAAATGCCATTTTCAAAAGTGTGATCACTTAAAGAACATTTATGGGCATTTGGCTTTACTCCCTGCCTGTTGGCTAAGTATCTGATCCATACCTAGTCAACAACGAGGAGAGGTTGTCCGAGCGTACGGTGCCGTCATGTTGTAGTCCGGGACTCAACAGTTGACACCGACCGGGACAGGGTTGAAAAACCGACAGGACCTGTACTCTTGGGTTAGAGTCCCGAGGTGCTTGTTGCTGACGGAAAAACTTTAGGGACCATCCGTATGGGGGCCTGCTGGTCAAGACTTGTAACTATTCACATACTTCGGAAAGCTCTGGCTCCGAGGAATCCTTTATTGGACCGACAACCGCGCACTGGGAGTGGAGAGATGGCGGAAGTAGCATGTACCCACGTGGTCGTCGTACCTGGATAGGAGTGGTGTACTGTACTTCCGGGTGGCGTAGGACCGGGTCCAATCTTGGAGGAATCGTGGTAGACGAGTTGGCATATGCAAGCTTGGGTGCGACATATGCAGTGTGGATAGGGATCCTCAGCTGAGTATTATTTATCCGGATTAACGTTGCTCCTCGGTTATGGAGACTTGGTCCACTGACTGTCAACGGAGAGTGGTTCTCAACTAGGAATGTTTTGAAATGTAAAATGAATCATGAACGATGAAGAATTGAGGAATGCTGAATCTTTCCAAAATAAAATAAGGTTTACAAAAATGCTTTTCTGCAAAATACTTGATCTTGCTTAAACCTTACCTTGACTACCCTAAGCCTCTCATTTCTGAGTCTTCTCCCTTTTTTCTTAGTCGGGTAAGTCTTGTTGAGTACCCCAGTACTCAGGGTTTGTTACCCATGCTGCAGGTATGACAGAGTCCCCGATGTGTCTTGCACCCTGCTGCGTGACCATCGTCCAGGAAGAGGCCGATGAGGCCGAAGAATAGTTGTACACCCTCGGGCTGGGTGATTATAAGTATCTTTGTTGTTCTCCACTATGTTGCCTATGTCTATCTCTATTATCAGAACTTGGTTTGTAATAACTGCACCTTAATTTCTATTTGGAACCCTGCTTTGTAAACTATTGTTATTTAAGTCTTCCGCTCTTTATTCCGATGTTATTTGTAAAAGTATGCAATGCTGTAACCGAATTGTGAGATGATCCTGCGGACATTGGGCACTGATGTAGCCCGGTGGCGAACAGGTCTTAATCACATGGAACATGGGTTCGGCTGTCAGAGGTTGACAGGGACACGTGGGCCATGAGATTAGGGCCGTTCCGTCACAGAGTGGTATCGGAGCATCTCACTTTAACGTTGCAGTGTTCGTTTTTGCGAAAACTTCAAAAGACCTTTTGAGTCCAAACAAACTAAACTTGACTATTTGAGTCCAAATTTCTTCTCTCATCTTGTCTCTCATATGGCAACACTAGCTAGTGGAACAACATATTTTAAGCCCTATGTACCTTATTTATTTATTGCATTGCTTTGTTCCGTAGAACGATTCATGCATCATGTCATAATCACTTAAGTTAACATCCTCTCTAAGTTCGTTGGGGTAGTATGCCTTTACCTGTTCTTGCTAGCCTTTCTCATCCATCTAATCTTGTCCAGACATGGCCCGTATCAAGCTGACTGCCCGCAAGTCGACTGGACCGCATGGTGTGCCGCGCCACCAGCTGGCACCACGCGTTGGAGAAGAGACTGCCGAATCTTCCAATGGTCGTCGCTTTCCCCGCCGCACCCGCAAGAACCTGAAGGAGGAAATCAAGAATCTGAAGGCTGAGATGGAGAACATGGAGCATGACTTCTACCTTTCCGCCTGGAGTTTTATGAGGCACGAGCTTCCCTGGAGCAGGCCAACCGGAACACGGTTCGCGCCATCGAGCAGCGCAATGATGCTTGGACCCGCGAGGACGTCACCAGAGCCCAGCTCCAAGGACTGCAGCAGTACACCGCCCAGATTGAGCAGTTCAATGATATGCTTCATGAGGAGGTACACCAGCTACACAACCAACTTCACCCCGTGGCTCCACCTGTTGCTGAGGATCCTGAAGACGGAATAGTGGAGGAACCAGAAATGGAACAGGAGCCAGACGTGGACGAAGAAATTGAACCTGCTGAGGACGTCCACGTTGAAGACGAGGACGAGGAGGAAGAGCCTGAGCTCATCCTCGAAGAAGACGACGACGAAGAAATGATCATCATCGATGAGGACTAGACCTGTCTTTAGGAGATGGAGATCCCGTGTGTCTGTACCACCTGCTTACCTAAAACCTTAGCCTAGGTTTGGGAGCGTTAGTCTGTCTTTTGTTAAGTCAGTCTGTATCTTTCTTTTCGTACCTTTTTCCCCTTATCGGTCAGTTGTGTCTGTCAGAAATTTTTATCAATCTATCAGTCTTTGTATCAGAAGAAGCTATCAGTCTGTTGATTTCAGAACCCTATCTATGAATGCTAAGTTCCAAGTTGCTTAACAGATGCCTGTGAACACTCGCACTGAAGCTGGAGGTTCTGATGATGCCAACCTTCCAAACCCTCCACCTGTTCCTGCTACCCTGGCAGATGCCATTGCAGCCTTGGCAGCCGCTGCTAACCTGATGGCTCAAAATCAGGGGCAGCAGAACAATGGTCACCGTGGTCGTCACGACATCAACCGTGAGACTACATATGTGGATTCACCGAGACCCGTCCACCAGTTTTCACCAAAGCAGATGAACCCCTGGAAGCTGATGACTGGCTCCGCACTATGGAGCAAAAGTTCAGTCTTCTCCGCTGTACCGACATCCAGAAGCCCCCGGTTCGCTTCCCAGCAGCTTCGTGGTCCAGCAAGCGCTTGGTATGCCAACCTGTTGGCTGCCCAGCCAGAAGGTCATCAGTTGACCTGGGAATAGTTCCGCACCGCTTTCCGTGCACATCACATCCCTTCGGGATTAATGAAGATGAAGCTTGATCAGTTTCTGGCACTGCAGCAGAAGGACTCCACAGTAATGCAGTACGTGGGTCAGTTCAACTATCTTAGCCAGTATGCCTCAGAGTATGTCAACACAGATGAAAAGAAGAGGGATTGTTTCCTTAGAGGTCTGCATCCTAAGATCCGCAGAAGTCTGTCCAATAACCTGACCGGTTCGTATCATGATGCTGTTGACCGGGCTGTCGCTTTGAAGAGAGCAACCGTCAGTATCAAGAGGAAAAGAAGAAGAAGAAAGCAGGATCCAGCAGTTTCTCTGGCGGTCACAAGCGCCAGAGGATCATATACCACCCCAGTCACCACCAAAATCGCCTACCTTACCCCAACCAACAAGTGGTCGTCCGTACCGCGGCCACCACCCATAATGCCAACAGCAGAGTGCCACACAGCCGAACGTCCAGGTGTTCATATCACCACTCCACAAACAAGCCTACAACCATCCCTGCTACAACTGCGGCCAGCTTGGTCACTGGTCTCAGTGAGTGCCCAAAGCCCAAGAGGTATGCCCAGAATACTCAGAAGAATCCTGGAGGATCTCAGCAGCAGCAGCACCGTGCACAGCAGCAGCATGTTCAGAAAGGCAAGATTGTCAAGAAGCACGGGCAAGTCTACTACACCACTGTCGGCGACATCCCAGAAGGAGAAGCCCGTCATGATCGGTAGGTTTCCTGTTGCCAATCATCCTGCAGTTGTGTTGTTTGATTCTGGTGCATCGCATTCCTTCATCAGTCGTACTTTTGTCATCAAGCATGAGATATCAATTGAGGATTTGAAAGAAAGTTTCTGCATATTTTCGCTGGATGGCGTAAAGACGCTAAGGAAGTGGTTCGCATTATACCAGTAATGTTGGGGGAAACATGTATTTCCTACCACCATGATAGTGCTACGTGATCAGGAGATAGATGTCATTTTAGGCATGAATTGGATGTGTCAGTATAAAGCCATGATCGACATCCTGAATAGAGTTGTGAGAGTGGACATTCCCAACAGTACCTCCAAACTCCTTCTCCAACTCCCAATGCCTCAAAAACCAGCAGCCACACTTTTGAACACCGCCTATGTTCTGGAAACCAGAGACATCCCCGTGGTCTGTGAATTCCCTGATGTTTTTCCAGAGGACTTACCTGGTCTGCCTCCTGACCGTGATGTTGAGTTTGCCATAGAGCTAAAGCCTGGGACTGCTCCTATATCCCGCAGAGCTTATCGAATGCCTCCCAGAGAGTTGGCAGAGCTAAAAATCCAATTACAAGATTTGTTGGACAAGGGTTTCATTCGCCCAAGCTCGTCTCCTTGGGGCTGTCCTGCAATCTTTGTAAAGAAGAAAGACAAGACTCTCAGAATGTGCATTGATTATCGCCCACTCAATGAGGTCACCATCAAAAATAAATATCCCTTGCCTCGTATTGATCTTCTCTTTGACCAGTTAGCTGGAGCCAAAGTATTCTCCAAGATCGATCTCAGATCTGGCTACCACCAAATAAAGATTCGTCCTGAAGATATTCCTAAAACAGCTTTCACCACCAGATACGGCCTATATGAGTACTTGGTCATGTCCTTCGGTTTGACCAATGCCCCTGCTCATTTCATGTACCTCATGAACTCTGTGTTCATGCCAGAGCTTGATAAATTCGTGGTCGTGTTCATTGACGACATCCTTGTCTACTCAAAAACCCCTGAAGATCATGCCGAACATCTTCGTATCGTTCTATCCCGTCTCAGAGAACATCAGCTGTATGCCAAGTTCAGTAAATGTGAGTTCTGGTTAGATCAGATACAGTTTCTTGGTCATGTCCTATCCGCTGAAGGTGTGTCAGTTGACCCTGGTAAAGTGGCAGACATTCTGGATTGGAAGCCACCTACCACTGTTCATCAAGTCCGCAGCTTTATGGGAATGGCCGGATATTATCGTCGATTCATTCCGGATTTCTCAAGAATCGCCAAGCCTATCACTGAGTTAGTAAAGAATTCTGTAAGAATTTGTGTGTGGTCACCAGCTTGTGAGCAAGCCTTTCAAACGTTGAAGAAACTGTTGACCACATCACCAGTGTTAGCCCAGCCGAACATCGAGAAGCCCTTTGATGTCTACTGTGATGCATCTGGTACTGGTTTGGGCTGTGTTTTGATGCAGGAAGGTCGAGTGATCGCATATGCCTCCCGACAGCTTAAGCAACATGAAGAAAATTATCCAACCCATGATCTTGAGTTAGCAGCAGTGGTGCATGCCTTAAAGATCTGGCGTCATTATCTGTTGGGCAGTACCTGTAATGTGTACACTGATCACAAAAGCCTGAAGTATATCTTCACTCAAGAAGAGCTGAATATGAGACAGAGAAGATGGCTTGAGTTAATTAAGGACTATGATCTTGAGGTGCATTACCATCCGGGTAAGGCGAATGTGGTTGCCGATGCGCTCAGTCGCAAGTCATATTGCAACTGTCTGATGATGAACCCTATGATTCTTCTTGTGTTATGAGCTGGAAAGGTTAAATATTGAAATGATTCCACAAGGAACTCTGAATAATATCAGAATAGAAACCCCTATCAAAGAGCAGATCATCGCTGCACAGAAAGATAACCCTGGAATCAAGCACATCATCGAAAAGGTCCAATCCGGAAAGGCTGATTGTTTCAGGATTGATGATAAAGGAGTAGTATGGTTTAAGAATCGGTTAGTAGTTCCTAAAGTGCCTGAGTTAAGAAAGTTAATCCTTGATGAAGCACACTTGACTAGATTCTCCATCCACCCCGGCAGCAACAAGATGTACCAGGACTTGAAGCAAAGGTTCTGGTGGACAAAGATGAAGATTGAGATCGCCCGGTATGTCGCTCAGTGTGTGTGATACTTGCCAGAAAGTCAAAGCCGTGCACATGAGGCCCGGAGGAGAATTGCAACCTTTACCTGTACCTGCTTGGAAATGGGACGATATCAGTATGGATTTTATCAATGGGCTACCAAAGACACCAAAAGGTTTTGATTCCATCTGGGTGATCGTGGATCGCCTCACTAAGCAAGCTCATTTCCTGCCAGTCAAAACCAGCTACACCGTCCCCACATATGCCACTTTGTACAAGAACCACATAGTGAAACTCCATGGCATACCCAAAACCATTGTCTCTGATCGTGGTACTCAGTTTGTCGCAAAGTTCTGGAAAGCGTTCCATACCTCACTTGGAACCAAGCTCTTGCATAGTACGGCATATCATCCGCAAACAGATGGACAAAACTGAGCGAGTGAACCAAGTGCTAGAGGATATGTTGAGAGCCTGCGTGCTCACCTTCGCAGATACTTGGGATAACTGTTTGCCCTTGGCATAATTCTCATATAATAACAGTTACCAAGAGAGCATCAAAATGGCACCCTTTGAAGCATGTACGGACGCCGTTGTCGTACACCTCTCAGTTGGTCTGAACCTAGAGAAAGAGAATTCTTTGGAGTTGACCTAGTGAAAGATATGGAAGAAAAAGTCAAGCAAATACAAGAGAATATGAAAATTGCGCAATCTCGACAGAATAGCTATGCCGACAAAAGACGTCGACCTCTGAAGTTTCAAATCGGAGATTATGTGTACCTGAAAGTCTCACCCACCAAAGGAGTCACTCGTTTTGGAGTTAAAGGGAAGTTAGCACCTCGCTATATTGGTCCGTTTGAGATTCTGGAACGTTGTGGCAAGGTAGCTTACAAGCTAAGGTTGCCCGATCATCTCTCCGCAGTCCATAATGTGTTTCATGTCTCCCACTCAAGAAGTGTCTCCGAGTGCCTGAACAAGTAGTAGAAGTTGAAGGTGTTGAGTTAGAACCCGATCTGTCATACTCTGAGTATCCAGTTCGTGTGTTGGATCACAAAGATCCTTGTTACCCGGAGAACCACCACAAGATGGTACAAAAGGTCCAATGGAAACACGACAATCTGAAGAGAAGCCACTTGGGAATCTGAAGACTTCTTGGCAAAGAACTATCCTGACTTTCTCGAATCTTTATAGTGTGAGGTGAGGTTTCATCTCTGTTCTTTGTAAGGCGCAGAATCTCGGGGCGAGATTCCTTTAGGAGGGAAGGTTGTAACACTCTGGTGTTTAATCTGTAATTAACCTGACATGTCATCATCATTGGTCATAATCATTCTTGCCTTGCATTTATGTTTGCTTAGTACTTGTGTAGCAATCTCTTTTCAAAAACCTAAAGCCCAAATCTTCCTATAAGGGCAAAATGGTAATTTCACTTCTGTGTCTAGTTCTATGTATTTCTTATTCAGATTTGTGCTCTGATGTTTTGTTGAGTTAATCAAAGTTCAAAATTCAAAAGAGAATTGGTTTTCCTTTTGTAAAAACCCAAATTTCCAATTTATAGTTTTACCCCTCTTTTATTAATTCAAAAACTATTCAAAATTTGGGGTTAGTTCAAAAAGCAAAGTTGTAGATCTGATCAAGATGAGCAACTTTGGTATTTACACATTTTCAAGTTTCCATACAAAATTTGAAGTAATTTCAAATTCATTCAAACTCAGTGTTTGTCCCTTTTTGAGTTTCTAAATTATTTCAAAAACTAATGAGTTTCAGAAAAAGTGTGTATTAGCAAAGTTGTAGGTTTTGACAAAAGAAACAACTTTCAGATTGCAGATTTTCAAGTTTCAGTTTAAAATCCAAAGTAATTTGAATTTATTCAAATTTCAAAAGTGTCCCCTTTTCTGATTTCAAATATAGTTCAAAAACTGTTTGGATTTTGAAAATGTTCTTATTGACAAAGTTGTAGATCTCTTTTTTCTGCACAACTTTGGTATTTTGAGTTTTTCCTGTGCAGTTCAAAATTTTGGGAGTATTTGTAAAATACAGAGATCAGCCAAAAGTCAAACCCTAGGGACATAGCCCTGTTCCTCTTCCTCGCCGTAGGGGGGGGCCGGCCATGGCGCTCGCCGGCGCTGCGCACGCCGCACGCTTGGCAGCTGCACGCGCCCCCAACCTGCCGCCGCTGACCCCGCCATCATTCTTATCCCGCACGCGCAAGCGCTGACCTCCGCTCCCGTCCCCTACAGTGCCCAGGGCGTCGCCGCCGCGTGGCCGTCACCGGCGAGCCTTCGCCCAGGCCCTGGGTGCACGCCCGTCCTCCCGCCGGCTTGCAATCGAGTGCGCACGCCTCGGCCGAGCTCATCCACACTATCCGTGCTCTCTACCGTCCCCGACCGTGCCTATAAAAGGGACCGCCGGAATCCGAGCTCCTCACTCGTCTCCGCCGCCGTCGCCAGCCCACTCCGAAGCTCCCGCCGCTCAACCACCTAGCCCGAAAGCTCCGCCTTGAGCTCGCGAAGCTTCCCAGCCCCTCAATTTTACCTCCGCCGCCTCCAATCGCCGGCGTAACCCCATCTTCCCAAACTCCGGCGAAACACCGGTGAGCTCGGGTTCGGGAAATCCCCACTCTCCGGCCATGATCATTTTTCTCTGACCCCTGCTTCATCTTCCTTGCCTTCTTGCACCCCTAACCGGCTACTGGTGGCCGTGCCTGGTGTACAGGGTCGCCGGATCGCCGGAGTGCCGCCGCGGTCGTCTCCTTCCTCGAGCCGCACCCTCGACCGTATCGAGCCCCAAGCCTCGGGCGAATCGCACTACCTCGAGCGCGTTCCCGAGCCACACCCTCGAGCACATCCTCGAACCCCGCCCTCGAAGCAGCCGAGTCTAGCCTCAGCCTCGGGCGAATCGCAACTTCTACCGAGCCCCAAGCCTCGAGTGAGCCGAGGCCACCCTCGAGAGACTAGCCGCAAGAGAACCCGCCGAGGCCTCGCCGTCGAGCCCTATTATCCATCCGCCTCGCCGAGCCTTGCCTCTGACTCTCGGTGAGCCCAGCCTCTGTTTTCTCAGCCGAGCCTCGAGCCTCGACGTCGAGCCCGCTCCGACTCGAGCTCAGTGCTCTTTTCCTTTTCAGAAATATGAATAGTCTTGTTTTTTCATCTTTTTGTATGATTTTTTGTATTGCTCTAAAAATTCTGAAAATTTTACAGTTGAGTCTTTATACCATGTAGTATTTTATAAAAATATGAAACTTGACTTTTCTGCAAGAATTTAAAAATGTAAAATCCCTCTTTTAATTAATAAATGGATGGTTTGGATTTTTAGAAAATCATTTATAACTCCAAAAATCATGAGACAAATTTTTGTGAGCTTCCTATGCCATGTTTAGTCTCTGGTGAAATTTTGAAGTCTTTTGGAACAATTTGATTTTTGAGCATTTATCTTTAATTGTTAAATAGTGCTTTTTGTTAATTAATGTCTGATTTTATTTGAGCACCTTAATGACCTCCAAAAATTATGAAATTTGTTTTGCCATCTATCTACACCATAATGAACTTATGTGATTAATTTGGTAATTTTTGGAGCAACTTCATAAAATGACCTTTTTAAATAATTAAGAAAAACAGAAAAGGTGATTAAGGTTCATGTTGTATGCCCTGTGTTGCATTGTTCATACTAGCATATTCATGAGCATGCATCATTGCATTCGTATAGTCACCGAAGAAGGCGTCAAGATCGAGGCAGCCGCCGACGAACCTGTCCCTGAGGCTACCCCGAGCTCCGACAACTGCCCTGCCGCCCTCGAGCCTGCCCCCTCTTGCTCTTCAAGGCAAGCCCCGGTGCATTTAACCCCTTTCCTTGGATTTATAAAATGTTTTTCCTTAAATGTTTTTGTAACACCTCTGGTGTTTAACTGTAATTAACCTGACATGTCATCATCATTAGTCATTAATCATCCTTGCTTTGCATTTATGTTTGCTTAGCACTTGTGTAGCAATCTTTTCAAAAACCCTAAAAGCCCAATTCTCTCTATAAGGGCAAAATGGTAATTTCACCTCTGTGCCTAGTTCTATGTATTTCTTGTTCAAAATTTAGTGCCCTGATGTTTGCTGCATTGATCAAAGTTCAAAAATCAGATTTGATTTGATTTTTCCCTTTTGCAAAACCCTGATTTCCAAACCCTGGATTTTTCCCCTCTTTTTGTAGTTCAAAATTATTCAAAATTTGAGGTTGGTCCAAAAAGCAAAGTTGTAGATCGGGCCAAGAGAAACAACTTTGGTATTTACAGATTTTCAAAGTTCTATATAAAATTTGAAGTAATTTCAAATTCTTTCAAACTCCAGTTTTTGTCCCTTTTTGAGTTTTCAAAATTATTTCATAAACTATTGAGTTTCAGAAAAAGTGTATATTAGCAAAGTTGTAGGTTTTGTCAAATGGAACAACTTTCATATATAAAGATTTTTCAAGTTTCAGTTTGAAATCCAAAGTAATTTTGATTTGAATCAAATTTGAAAAGTGTCCCCTTTTCTCTTTTTGAATATAGTTCAAAAACTTTTTGGAATTTGAAAATGTTCATATTGACAAAGTTGTAGATCTCTTTTTTCTGAGCAACTTTGGTATTTTGAGTTTTTGTCGCACAGTTCAAATTTTGGGAGAAGTTTGCAAAATACAGAAACCAGCAAAGTCAAACCCTATCCCCTAGCACTGTTCTTCTTCCAGCTAGGGCCAAGGGGGGGGGCCCGGCCATGGCGCCGGCGCTGCGCCTGCAGCGCGTCTGGCTGCTCCCCACGCGCCACCAACCTGCCGCCGTTGTCGCCACCATCATTTCGCACCCGCACGCGCACAGTTGACCCCGCTCCCGTCCCCTACCGTGCCCAGCGCGCCGCCGCCGCGTGGCCATTGCCGGCCAAGCTTGCGCACCGGCCCGGCTGCACGCCATCACCCTCCGCCTTAGCGCAATCGAGTGCGCACGCTCCCGCCGATCTTATCCGCGCCTCGCCGTGCTCTCTACCGGCCTCAGGCCGCGCCTATAAAAGCCCCGCCGGAGCTCGAGCTCTTCACTCACCTCCGCCACCGTGGCCAGCCCCACTCCAGACCCTCCGCCGTTCAACCACCTAGCCCGAAAGCTCCGCCTTGAGCTCGTGAAGCTTTCCCACCCTTCAATTTCACCTCCCCCGCCTCCAATCGCCCGGCGTAACCCCATCGTTCCCATCTCCGGCAGAACCCGGCGAGCTCGGGTTCGTGAAATTCGCCGTCTCCGGCCATGACCATCCCTCACCGACCCCCGTGTCGTGTTCCTTGGTTCCGTGCGACTCTGACCAGGCCCTTGCGGTCTCGTGTGTTGCGCAGGGTCGTCGGAGCGCCGCTCGCCGCTCGCCGCCGAAAGAGCTCCACCGAACCACCGCCCCTCGAGCACGTGTCGAGCCTCCTTCCTCGAGCCTCACCCTCGAGCACGTGCCGAGCCACACCCTCGAGCCCTGCCTCCGATCCGTGGTAAGCACCCGAGGCCTCCGGCCTCTGCTTCCACTCCGTCTCGCCCGAGCCCAAGCCTCGAGCACGCGTTTCCGTCTCGCCCGAGCCCAAGCCTCGAGCGGACTCATGCACCCTCCCTTCGTCGAGCTAGGCCTCGGACGGACGCTTGCTTTTCCGTCTCGCCCGAGCCTTCCGTCTCGCCCGAGCCTTCCATCTCGCCCGAGTCCGCTTCGCCCGAGCCTCCGGGCCAGGCCTCGGACGGAGCACTCACTTTCCGACTCGCCCGAGCCCGTTTCGCCCGGGCCCTTCATAGAAGGAGCACAGTGCTCTTTTTCCTTTTTGGGGAGTTGTGAATAGTGTTCTGTTTTCTCTTTTTTGTGTGAATTAATCTGTTGTTCCTTAAATCTTGAGAAAAATATGGTATGCTCCTTGCTCTGTGTAGTATTTTATAAAAATATGAAACTTGACTTTTCTGCAAGAATTTAAAAATGTAAAATCTCTCTTTTAATTAATAAATGGATAGTTTTGGATTTTTAGAAAATTATTTATAACTCCAAAAATCATGAGGCTAATTTTTGTGAGCTTCCTATGCCATGTTTAGTCTCTGGTGAACTTTGAAGTCTTTTGGAACAAGTTGATTTTTGAGCATTTATTTTAATTAAGGAATAGTGCCTTTTGTTAATTAATGTTTAGATTTATTTGAGCATCTTAATGACCTCCAAAATTATGAAATTTATTTTGCCATCTGTTTATGCCTTAATGAACTTATGTGATTAATTTGGTAATTTTTGGAGCAACTTCATAAAATGACCTTTTAAATAAAATAAGAAAAATAGAAAAGATGGATTAGGGTTGGTAATAAGTGTTTAATGATGTGATCTTTGGATTGATTGATGTTCATAGACCCCTACCCTTTGGTCTATGATGTTTGTGATGATATGTTTGGTTAATACTTAGGATAATTATAATAAGGCCTAACATCAATAATGCTTAAGAAAGAAATGGTTACCTTTTATGCTCAACCTAGATTTCGATTATGCCTTGCCTAAGAGTAATCTAGATTCAGTGGAATTGTCTTGCACCATAAGTCCATATCATCATTCTCATGAGCATTCATCATTGCATCCGTATAGTTGACGAAGAAGGTACCAGAGTCGAGGCCGTTGTTGACGAACCAACTCCCGAGGCGACCCCGAGCTCCAACACCTATACCTACCCCGAGTCTGCTCTCTTTGCCATCCAAGGCAAGCCCCGGTGCATTTAACCCTTTCCTTGAATTTTATAAAATGATTTCCTTAAATGCTTTTGAGTTAAATTATTGCATTAGGTTTATAGGAGTTGTGTGCTATCCTAATTGATGCACTATCCACCTTGACCACTGATACACCCGATACCTGCTTTTCAAAAGTATTTGAAAAATGCTTAGCATGCTTATTGAATTAGACTTTGCAATAAAATGCCAATTTTAAAAGTGTGATCACTTAAGAATGTTTATGGGAATTTTGGTCTTACTCCCCGGCTGTTGGCTAGGTATCTGATCCGTACCTAGTTAATAGCGAGGAGAGGTTGTCCGAGCGTACGGTGCCGTCATGTTGTAGTCTGGGACTCAACAGTTGACACCGACCGGGACAGGGTTGAAAAACTGACAGGACTATTACGCTTGGGTGAGATATAACCAAGGTATAGTTCTGGCTGGAAAATTAGGGACCATCCGTATGGGGGCCTGCTGGTCAAGACTTGTAACTATTCACATACTACGGAAAGCTCTGGCTCCGAGGAATCCTTTATTGGACCGACAACCGCGCACTGGGAGTGGAGAGATGGCGGAAGTAGCATGTAGCATGTACCACGTGGGTTAAAGTCCCGGATTGGTGTGGTGTACTGTACTTCTGAGTGGCGTAGGACCGGGCCCAATCTTGGAGGAATCGTGGTAGACGAGTTGGCATATGCAAGCTTGGGTGCTACATATGCAGTGTGGATAGGGATCCTCAGCTGAGTATTATTTATCCGGATTAACGTTGCTCCTCGGTTATGGAGACTTGGTCCACTGACTGTCAACGGAGAGTGGTTCTCAACTAGGAATGTTTTGAAATGTAAAATGAATCATGAACGATGAAGAATTGAGGAATAATGAATCTTTCAAAATAAAATAAGGTTTACAAAAATGCTTTTCTGCAAAATACTTGATCTTGCTTAAGCCTTACCTTGACTACCCTAAGCCTCTCATTCCTGAGTCTTCTCCCTTTTTCTTTAGTCGGGTAAGTCTTGTTGAGTACCCCAGTACTCAGGGTTTGTTACCCATGTTGCAGGTATGCCTGAGACCCCGATGTGTCTCGCACCCTGTTGCGTGACCTTCATCCAGGAAGAGGCCGATGAGGCCGATGAGTAAATGTGCACCCTCGGGCTGGGTGTTACATGTATCTTTATGTTAATGTTTCCGCTTCGTTGTTTTCTACTTTGAATTTCCCGAACAATGCGTTTGTAATAATCGTACTCCTTACCTCATTTGAAAACCTTGGTTTGTAAAACTATTGTTATTTAAGTCTCCGCTCTTTATTCCGATGTTATTTGTAAAAGTATGCAATGCTGTAACCGAATTGTGAGATGATCCTGCGGACATTGGGCACTGATGTAGCCCGGTGGCGAACATGTCTTAAATCACATGGAACATGGGTTCGGCTGTCAGAGGTTGACAGGGACACGTGGGCCATGGGATTAGGGTCGTTCCGTCACAGCTTTTGAGTTAAATTATTGTGGGCTTAGGTTTATAGAGTTGTATGCTATCCTAATTGATGCACTATCCACCTTGACCACTGATACAACCCGATACCTGCTTTTCAAAAGTATTTGAAAAGGCTGAGCAATGCTTATTGAATTAGACTTTGCAATAAAACCATTTTCAAAAGTATGATCCTTAAAGAACATTTATGAATCAATTTGGCTTTACTCCCTGCCTGTTGGCTAGTATCTGATCCATACCTAGTCAACAGCGAGGAGAGGTTGTCCGAGCGTACGGTGGCCGTCATGTTGTAGTCGCGGACTCAACAGTTGACACCGACCGGGACAGGGTTGAAAACCGACAGGACCTTTACTCTTGGGTTAGAGTCCCGAGGTGCTTGTTGCTGACGGAAAACTTAATAGGGACCATCCGTATGGGGCCTGCTGGTCAAGACTTGTAACTATTCACATACTTCGGAAAGCTCTGGCTCCGAGGAATCCTTTATTGGACCGACAACCGCGCACTGGGAGGGGAGAGATGGCGGAAGTAGCATGTACCCACGTGGTCGTCGTACCTGGATAGGAGTGGTGTACTGTACTATCTCGGGTGGCGTAGGACCGGGGTCCAATCTTGGAGGAATCGTGGTAGACGAGTTGGCATATGCAAGCTTGGGTGTGCGACATATGTAGTGTGGATAGGGATCCTCGTGAGTATTATTTATCCGGATTAACGTGCTCCTCGGTTTATGGAGACTTGGTCCACTGACTTTCAACGGAGAAGTGGTTCTCAACTAGGAATGTTTTGAAATGTAAAATGAATCATGAACGATGAAAGATTGAGGAATGCTGATCTTTCCAAAATAAATATAAGGTTTACAAAAATGCTTTTCTGCAAATACTTGATCTTCTTAAACCTTACCTGACTACCCTAAGCCTCTCATTCCTGAGTCTTCTCCCTTTTTCTTAGTCGGGTAAGTCTTGGTGAGTACCCCCGTACTCAGGTTTTGTTACCCATGCGCTTAGGTATGACAGAGTCCCCGATGTGTCTTGCACCCTGCTGCGTGACCATCGTCCAGGAAGAGGCCGAATGAGGCCGAAGAATAGTTGTACAACCCTCGGGCTGGGTGATTATAAGTATCTTTGTTGTTCTCCACTATTTGCCTATGTCTATCTGTATTATCAAAACTTGGTTTGTAATAACTGCACCTTAATTTCTATTTGGAACCCTGCTTTGTTAAAACTATTGTTATTTAAGTCTTCCGCTCTTTATTCCGATGTTATTTGTAAAAGTATGCAATGCTGTAACCGAATTGTGAGATGATCCTGCGGACATTGGGCACTGATGTAGCCCGGTGGCGAACAGGTCTTAATCACATGAAACATGGGTTCGGCTGTCAGAGGTTGACAGGGACACGTGGGCCATGAGATTAGGGCCGTTCCATCACAGTAATTGCTTTAAAAAAATGCTAACACACATGCACAAGTGGTGAAACACTTTGGTGTTGGCACATGGAGCAAGGGTAGAAGTTAGAGATGAAAAGTTGTCAAGTTAGGGGCAATCGGACGCTAGCGGTCGCTGGCATCGGACGCTGGCCGAGCGTCCGATGGTAAACCCTAACTGCTGTCAGAAGTCGAGGTAGCATCGGACGCTGGCAACGGACGCAGGCGAAACACTGTTGCAGAGTCCGATGGTCATGACGTGGCGCGAACTTTTTTCCAGGGGAGCATCGACGCTGGCCTGCGTCCGATGCAGGACCATCGGACGCGTCCGATGCATTTTGGCCCTCTCTGGAACCTCTCTGCATGGTCATCGGACGCTGGGGTTGAGTGTCCGATGTGAAGGTGCCGGTGCGTCCGATGTAGCGCTGAGATGAGTAAAAATTGAGCAGAGGCATCGGAGCGTCCGATGCTAGGCATCGGCGCGTCCCGATGCCACTTTAAACCAGCGCGGGAAAGGATATGACCATTGGGATCTAACGGGCTGAATTCATAGCAGGGGACACGTGGTGGCTCATCGGAGCATCGGACGCTGGGGCAGCGTCCATGACCCCGACACCGGCCTGCAGGTCGCTCCGATGCGTCTGTCTCGGGTCCAACGGCTAGGCCGACTTTGTGTGGCCTATTTAGGGGCTTGGCCGGCTTGCTAGGCTGGGCTCTTGCACATTTTGATTCCTAAGTATTCTATAAGTTTTGCAAGCCTCCAACTCATCTCCTAAGTTGATTTAATCAAAACCAAGTGAGATTGAGTGATCTAGGTGCGTGATTTGAAAAGAGTTCAATCTAGTGGCACTAGTTCTTCGCATCGGCATTGAGTTTTCTTGTTTACTCTTGGCATTTGCCGGTGCCTAGACGGCTTGGAGGCGTTGAGGTGGTTGTTGGCAAGATTGGTGATTGTTCTTGGTCACCACCGATTGTGATTGTGAGAGGTCTTGGAGCCTCACCTCGCCGGAGCGGCAAGGCACTCTTAGTGATTGCTCGTGTTATTGAGCTACCTCACTAGTGGTAGATTCTTGTGGCGCTCTTTGTGAGCTTGGCTTTGCGCCGATTAGCCCGCCCGGTCACCTAGTGCTGGGTCGACACAAACGGGGAGTAGCGTGCCGGCAAGCACGTGAACCTCGGGATAAATCTTTGTCTCCCGAGTGCTTATTGTGATTTTGTCCCATCTTGGTGATTGGTCTCCATCTACACATTCTGGTGATTGGCTTCACAAGTGGATTTCACCGGTGATTGGCTCTCTGCGTGGCGATCCCGAAGGCTCGGTGAAATTCCCTCTATCTAGCTCATTTCCTTTGTATATTCACGTTGAGCTACTTCATTTGTGTAGATATCACTTCTTGTGTGTATATCTTTTGTCATATACCATTGTGTAGCTAGTTTGTGATTAGCTCGCTTAGTTTGTCTATTACACATTCTTGTCTCATATATATTTTTTGTATCATACTTGTACTAGAGCTATCTTGTTTTATTCCGCATTTGTTATTAGCTCTAGTTGATTGTGTGACATAGAAATATTAAGTAGAATTGTTGGATAGGTGGCTTGCAACACACTATTAGGCTAGCGCAAAAAGTTTCGCTATTTGTTATACTAATAGTGTTTGCCTAAGTAATTTTTGTAGATTTTAATTAGGCTATTCACCCCCCCTTTAGCCAATTTGGACCTTTCAGCTGGAGCGTCCGGAAATCGCTCGCGAAGCACGTGGTAATCTTCCCAGGTTGTGGCTGCATCCGGAAGACCTGTCCAAGACACTTTGACCTGAGGAACAGCGGTATTACCTTTCCTTACCAGACGACGCTCCAGAACTTCCTTTGGTGTAGTGGCGGATGCCTCCAGATCTGTGGTGACCGGAAGAGAAGCATATACTGGTGTATAATCTGCCACAAATGGCTTGAGTTGGGATATGTGGAATACTGGATGAATCATCGCATCTTCAGGCAGGTTCAAACGATAAGCAACTGAGCCAACTCGTTCCAGAATAGTGTAAGGCCCAAAGTACTTATAAGCTAACTTTGGGAATGGCCTATTAGCCACTGAAGATTGTGTGTAGGGTTGGAGCTTGAGAAGTACTTGATCACCCACATTGAACTGGAAATCAGTACGTTTACGGTCAGCCATCAGCTTCATACGATTCTGAGCTTTTGCTAAATTGTCCTTCAGGGATTGTAGATGGAGCTCTCTGTTGGCAATTTCTGCTACTGACTGAGAGGTATCAGCTGGCAGTGAGGGTATGGCTCCAATGTTAGGCTCATATCCATAAAGAGCTTTGAATGGAGAGCAGCCAAGAGAGGCATGAAAAGATGAATTGTACCATAACTGAGCCAAAGATAACCAAGATTTCCAAGATTTAGGTGAACTCTGGACAGAGCACCTCAAGTACATCTCCAGACATTGATTAACTCTCTCAGTTTGGCCATCTGTTTGGGGATGATATGTTGTGCTCAGAGCAAGATTGACTTTGTAGAGTTTGAATAATTCCTTCCAAAAATGACTGACAAAAATAGTCTCTGTCAGTGACAATGGAGTTGGGGAGACCATGTAACTTGACTATGGTGTCCATGAACAACTGAGCAACCGATGTGGCAGTGTATGGATGTTTGAGAGGAAGGAAATGTGCAAACTTCGTGAATCTGTCCACCACTACCAGTATGACTGAATAGCCCTCTGACTTAGGTAGTCCTTCTATAAAGTCCATAGAGAGATCCCTCCATACCCCTTCTGGTATAGGTAGGGGCTGTAGCAGTCCCAACGGATGATGTAGTGAGTGCTTTGCCTGCTGACAAACTAAACATTGTTTGATGTAGCTCTCCACATCTTGCTTCATACCTTTCTAGGCAAAATGTTTCTTAAGCTTGTAATAGGTCGCAACAATTCCTGAATGTCCTCCAAGCGCACTAGCATGGAAAGTAGCTATCAGCTTCGTTTGCAGTGCAGAGTTGTGGCCAATCCATATGGAATTGTTGTGTCGAATCAGTCCTCTGTCCAAGCTGGACCCTGTTGGTTCAGGACTAGAATTGGCTAGCCTTTGCAAGAGGTGTTGAGCCTGTTGATCAGTAGCATAGGAGTTAAGAACCTCTTGAATCCAAGCTGGTTGCACAGTGGAGACAGCTTGAAGAGCAAACAGGTGGGCAACCCGGGACAAAGCATCTACAGCCACATTTTCTCTCCCTTTTCTATATACAATCTTAAATTGCAAGCCCATCAACCTAGTCATCGCTTTTCTTTGCATATCAGAATGGAGGTTTTGTTCATTTAGATATGCTAAAGACTTATGATCAGTCAAGATGATAAATTCCTGACTTTGCAGGTAATGCCTCCACTTTTCCACAGCCATGATAAGAGCTAAGAACTCCTTCTCATAAATAGAGAGGTGCTTGTGTTTATCGCCTAAAGCTTTACTGAGATAAGCAATAGGTTGACTTCTTTGCATGAGAACAACCCCAATGCCATCCTGGCAGGCATCTGTTTCCACTATGAACATTTCTTGAAAGTTTGGTAAAGTCAAGACAGGTGTTCTTGTCATTGCTGTCTTGATGTTGTCAAAAGCCTGTTGAGCTTGGGACGACCACTGAAACTGCTTGAGTCTAAGGAGCTGAGTAAGTGGTTTGGCTAGCAATCCATAGTTCTTGACAAATTTTCTGTAGTAACCAGTAAGGCCCAGAAAAGCTCTTAGCTCAGTGACTGACGTTGGGATTGGCCAATGTAACATGGCTGATATCTTACTAGGATCTGTGGACACTCCCTCTGAAGAGATGATGTGCCCCAGGTACTCCAAACTATCTTGAGCAAAGGTGCACTTGGACTCTTTGAGGTAAAGTTTGTGTTGTTTGAGAGTGGCCAACACCTGTTCCAAGTGACTGATGTGTTCCTCTATGTTTCTGTTGTAGATCAGTATATCATCCAAGAATACTAGAACAAACTTTCTAAGAAAAGGTTGCAGGACTTGGTTCATGATGCACTGGAAGGTAGCTGGCGCATTGGTCAGGCCAAAAGGCATAACCTTGAACTGGTAATGACCTTGATGGGTTTTGAAGGCAGTTTTGTGCTCATCCTCAGGAAGCATCCTAACTTGGTGATACCCAGACCTCATATCTAACTTGGTAAAGTATTTTGTTCCAGCTAGCTCATCTAGAATTTCCTCGATGACTGGCATAGAAATCTATTCTTTACTGTTAAGGCATTGAGCTTTCTGTAATCGACACAAAATCTCCAAGTGCCATCTTTCTTTTTAACTAGGAGCACTGGGGAAGCAAAGGGACTGTGGCTATGAGCAATCAAGCCTGCTTGTAGAAGTTGTTGCACTTGGTTTTCTATTTCAGTTTTATGTTGTGGGGAGTAATGGTAAGGTCTAGAGTTAACAGGGATGGCACCTGGTAGAAGTGATATAGAATGATCATAGCTTCTCGAAAACATCTTTGTATTGGTGGAGTAGGTTCGTAATGGCCGGTGGTGGAGAGTGGGTTGGAGTTGTGTTGATAGGTGGTGTTTCAGAAACATAATCCATTAGGACAAATGCCCAAATGTCATTGCCCTTGGCAGAGTTGTATATTTTGGTAGCTGAAGTAGATTGGATTTGTAGAGGTGGAGACTGAATTCCCTGGAGCTTGATAAGGTGGCCTCCCTGCTGGAACTGTAGGGTCTTGTTGGCCCAATCACACTGCATGGGACTGTGGGTTTGTAGCCAGTCATACCCTAAGATGGCATCATAGGGATGCATGTCCAGAACTATCATATCTGAAGACAGAGTGTGACCCTGACAGTACCATTGGAGATGGTGCACTTTTCTGTCAGTGGTAATCCATTCCCCATTTGCCAGTTTTACTTGTCGTGATGGTGTAGTTGTAGTAGAAAGCTTGGATAATTGCACAAACTGAGAGCTAATAAAGCTATGTGAACTCCCACTATCCACAAGAATAAGCATAACCTTGTTCTGGACTGTAGTTTTTAGCTTGATACAGTTTGCATGATCAATGCTAGAAATTGCATTGATAGAAAGTTGACAGAATTCCTCAGGAAGACTTTCTTTCAGCTGCTATGTGGTTCAAGACCTCTTCATCAATTTCTCTATCTAAATCATTGAGCACCAAGGCATTAGCATGAGCCTTGAGTTTCTGCTTGGAACAAACTTCATTATGACCAGGTTCATATTTCTCCCCACAGTGGTAACATAGGCCATTGGCTTTCCTGTAGTCTCTCAGTTGCCTATCTCTCCAAAAGGTTGGAGTTGTTTGTTGAGGTCTGGTCTCATTTCTAGGCTGTTGTTGTGCCTTAGGTTGAGTTGTTTGACGTTGGTACTTGTATCTACTGCGTTCCAAGACTTTTTGCTGTATTTTTGCAATAACAACAGCTCTGTCCACAGTGGTTGGTACTTGAGGTTCCATTGTGGCTCTAATTTCCTCCTTCAAACCAGCCACGTATTTGGAAGCAAAGAACAAATCATCATAGTAAGGAGAATGCATCATGACATCAAACTGTAGAGACTAAAAAGTGTTGGTGTAGTCTTCTACGGTTCCTGTCTGCTTTAACTCCAACAATTCATTGATAGCTGACCTATAGTCATCACTCCCAAATTTGGTTGTCACTATGTCAACCAAATGCTTCCATGATGTGAATCTGTTTACTTGTTGGAAGGCTTGATACCATTTAGCAGCATTACCCTCTAAGTGCATAGTAGCAGCATGGATTTAGAGGTTTTCAGGGATGTTGTAAATTGTGAAATAATTCAGACATTTGTCCAGCCAAATCTTGGGATGGTTGCCATCAAAAGTTGGAAATATCATCTTAGGCAGAGCATGATGAGGTAGTGAGTCCTTTCTGCTGGAGCCATACTGTTTGGGTTGCTTGGAAGTTTTAGCCTTAATCTCTTGCTTCTGCTTGGTGAAGACATTGTTGAAAGGATTTTCCTCTTCATAAACCAGGGACACTGAATCACTAGAATCAGATTGGGCTTGATCTTCAAAGTTGCGTATAGTGAGTTGTGCCACTGCTTGTCCATTGGCTTGGACTTGCTTGGCTATGAGCTTCTGTTCTGCTGTACAATTGTCCACCTTGTTGCTGGTAGCAGTCAACTGAGACTTGAGATCTTGTTGTATGACTCCGATATCGTTCATTCTGGTGAACAGCAGATCGAAGTGCTCCATGACTTGGTCCCAGCGAGACTTGTCATCATCCTGGCTCTTAGACATTTGGTCAAGCAGGATCTACGTTTGCTTGGATGGTTTTGGTGGAGCCGTCTTGACTGGTTGATGAAGCAACAGGTTTGGATCACTCCGTCCCTATCGCGTGCTTCACCACTTTTCCCCACACCTGGAAGTGAGGCGGGATCGAGGGATTTTACACAGAGGCAAGCGCTCCGCAACCCAAATCCACGGACACTTCCCCGCCGAACGCCACCGCACCGCAATTGAACTATGAGACTCCAGAATTTTACACGAGAACAACTGCCTCGCAACCCTCGTTCGTCGTTCAAGGCGTGCTAGAGTAATAGAGGATGTGAGCAGGAGGGATTGGGCTCACAGGGTTCTCGCCGCCAAACCCTAGGTGTCGATGTAGTCCCCCAGTCGAGTTTGGTGTAGCCGTAGTCGGACACGAGGCGGAAGTCGTCGCGCCGCCGAATCCCGTCACGCCGCCGCCGTGCATCGAAGTTCGCCGCCACCGCGCCCGCTCGTGCGACGTCGCGCCGCCGCCGCCGTCGCACCGTGCGAAGGTAGAAGGAGATAGTAGCCGAGGAAGGACCGCCTTTGATACCACTGTAACACCCGTGGCCGCCGGCGAGGCCGCCGTCGACGTGAGCGCTCGAGCGATACAGAAGGGGTGGTGAACGCCGGCGAGGAACACCTCAGCCTTAGCGATTCTATTTCTGAATATTTTTGTCGATGGTCTTTCCCCTCTGGGTTCCGACACTTATGTGCCATTACAATTCTGGCCAAGAGGCCCCACATGTCATACATAGAACTTTTAAATGAAAATGCTAAATACACTTCTTACTCCATTACGCCTTTCTCCTCTGGTTACGCCATCGTTGCCACTTCTCTGTAGTCGCTGTTACATGGAGGGGAGAAGTAGGGTGGCTCGGTAGGTGGAGAGGGGCGCGTGCGCTGGCCAGGGAGCGTGCGCGCGGGGCCAGGGCGAAGGGGCGCGGTCCTGGGCAGGCAGGCGCGTGCGCTGCGTAGGTGCACGCGCGGGGAGCGAGGCATGTGCGCAGCTTGCGATCGGCGGCGGCGGCCGAAAGGCGCCCAGGAGTGCCTGCTCACTAGGGTCCGCAGGGTGGCGCGGCCGCTGGGCCTATCGGGCCGTGGTGCCCGTGCGGTTGGGCCCTGGTGGCTGTGCAGGTGGAGTGGGAGAGAGGGAGAAGGAGTGGGCCGGCTGGGTGGTTTCGGCCTAGAGAAGAAAGAAAGGTTCCCCATTTTGTATTTAGGGGATTGGTTCAAGGTGTTTTGGGAGAAATTCATAATGCATTCAGGAGGAGTTTGAAAGGAGTTGAAATAGAGTCGAAGCGTGTTTCAGATGAATTCCCAAGAAAAGTACCAAGAGGTTGCTATGGTCATGTGCTCTCCAACATAGGACTTAAGTTGCAAAAAGAATCTCCGGCAAACTCCTACAAGCAATACTATATGAATGCGACAATTTATTTATAAATTGTTTCCGGTTCCGCTAGCATCTACATGCTCCACACATTCACAGAAATTTTTTTAAAAAGTCTGAATTTTTGGGTTGTTACAGGTGCTGCCGCCATTGAGACGTTGTCGTGATTGAAGGGGTGGGTGGCGGCCGCCTTGCTGAAAGCCCTAGTTTGGTTTTGGTTAATTGATGAAACCTATTTGGTCTAATCCTATTACTAAGCATGTGTGTAGCGTATAAGAAAGGATTATGACCAAGCCAAGTGGTGGAGCTAGCAAGGTGGCAACCATGGAGAATGGTGATGGCCACAAGCACTCAAGAGATCAAGTGCTCTACTATTGGTGAAACATGAGAAGAAGGGAAGAGATGAGCAAAGAGGCCCGAAGGCAAAGGTATAATCTATAGGGCTCTTTGTTTTAGTGATCAAGACACTTAGCGAGTGTGATCACATTTAGGATACATAGCCATACTATTAAGAGGAGATTATTCACGGCTTATGCGATGTTCAAGTGCCACTAGGTGTTCTATAACATATCGATGCTATAAACCTAGTGAGTGACTAACAAAACCCCTTGGAAAATGCTTTGCAAAATGCTAACACACTTGCATATGATGATATACACTTGGTGGTGTTGGCACTTTTGGGATAAGAGGATGTTAAGGAGTTGTGGAGAAGTGGGAGAATCTAGTGTATAATCCTTCTCCCTCCTGCCGAGCTTGCGAGGCAGGATTCAGCGGTTTTCGGAAGAAAAGTGGTGTGCTCAGGGAGCATCGGACGCTGGTCCGAGGAACATCGGACGCTGGCTGAGCGTCCGATGGTTAACCCTAGTTTCTGTCAGAAGTTGAAGGAGCATCGGACGCTGGCATCGGACGCTGAGGAAACACTGTTGCAGAGTCCGATGCAGGTGATGTGGCGCGAGCGTGCTTTCCAGGAAGCATCGGACGCTGGCCTGCGTCCGATGCCAATCTATCGGACGCGTCCGATGTGATTTGGAGCATTCTGGAACCTTTCTGTTGTGTCATCGGACGCAGGGATTGAGCGTCCGATGCAGGAGTCCCGGAGCGTCCGATGTAGCGTAGAAAAGAGCTAAAATGAGCAGCAGCATCGGAGCGTCCGTTGCCTGGCATCGGCGCGTCCGATGTCACTTTAACCGTGGCGCGAAGCAATATGACCGTTGGGATCTAACGGGCAGATTTCATATCAGGGGGACACGTGGCTCCATCCAGAGCATCGGACGCTGGGGCAGCGTCCGATGGTTGATCATCGGCGCGTCCGATGACCCCGATTCCAGCCCAACGGCTAGGCCGACTTGGATGGCCTATTTAAAGGGCTTGGCAGGCTCATATGGACTCACCCTTGCACATTCTGATTCCTAAGCATACTAGTGAGTATTAGCAAGCCTCCCAACTCATCTCCCAAGTTGATTTGATCAAACCAAGTGAGATTGAGTGATCTAGTGCGTGATTTGAAAAGAGTTCAATCTAGTGGCACTAGTTCTTCGCATCGGCATTGAGTTCTCTTGTTACTCTTGGCATTTGCCGGTGCCTAGACGGCTTGGAGGTGTTGAGGTGGTTGATTGGCAAGATTGGTGATTGTTCTTGGCCACCACCGTTCGTGATTGTGAGAGGTTTTGGAGCCTCACCTCGCCGGAGCGGCAAGAGGCATCCTTAGTGGATTGCTCGTGTCATTGAGCTACCTCACTAGTGGTAGATTCTTGTGGCGCTCTTAGTGAGCTTGGCTTTGCGCCGATTAGCCACCGGATCACCTAGTGTTGGTCGACACAACGGGGAGTAGCGTGCCGGCAAGCACGTGAACCTCGGGATAAATCTTGGTGTCCCGTGTGCTCATTGTGATTGATTCTACATCTTGGTGATTGGTCTCCATATTCATATTGTTGGTGATTGGCATCACAAGTGAATTTCACCGGTGATTGGCTCTCTACTAGACGATCCCGAAGGCTCGGTGAAACCACTTCTATCTAGCTCATTTACTTTGTGTATTTACTTTGAGCTATTTTATTTGTGTAGACATCATCTCTTGTATATCTTGTGTCATATACTTTGTGTAGCTAATTGTGATTAGATTTCTTAGTTTATCTATTGCACATACTTGTCACATATACTTTCACATATATCATACTTGTGCTAGAGCTTGATTGTTTTATTCCACATTAAGATATTAGCTCTAGTTGTTTGTGTGACATAGTCTTATTAGGTAGAATTGTTGGATAGGTGGCTTGCAACACACTATTAGGCTAGCGCAAAAAGCTTCGCCATTTGTTATACTAATAGTGTTTGCCTAAGTAATTTTATAGATTTTTAATTAGGCTATTCACCCCCCCTCTAGCCAATTTGGACCTTTCACTTGCTGCTGTCGCGTCTTACTGTGGAGGATGTTGTCGACGCCGTTGCACTAGTCTTCCTTGCCACCGTCGAGCTCTTGGCTTTCCATGTCGATATCATACTCTTGAACTCCGCGGTCGCAGCTGCTTCCACTACTTGGACTTCACAGTCGCCTCCATGGCCGTTGCTGCTACATTGGGCTTCGTGGTCTCACTCGACATTTTGATCTACGAAAGGTGAAGAAAAATGAGAGATTTTGGTGGTAAGACTGATCATCCCCGCGCATCGCACCGAATCCGCATCGGCGCCTAGCCAGTACAACGTGGGCGTCCTCACCTCTTGAGGCCTTGGAGCACGAGCCGCCTTTGTCGCTTCACGAGACGACGAGCCCGGTCATCTCCATGCCCGCGAGGGGTGCTTCTCGCAAAAAAAAAATCCGGATAAAAAGAGGTGTTGTACGTGCCATAAGGTCAGTCTCAATACACAATTTCATCTCTCGGTTTCCATGACAAATGAAATCACAGATGAAATAAATCTCTCCCTCAATGTATAATTTCAATGCACAGTTTCATATGCTTCGTAGTCGTATGATCCTCTTTTTCCATTCTTTTTTTCTCTCGAGCCGCGCGTGTTGTATTAGATGAAATGCAACAACACTCTCAATGGGAGTTTCACTGAGATTTCATCATTTTGGAAACAACACTCAAAATTTTACGGGGATGAAACCTTTCCCTTCCCTCTCCTCTTAGTTTCATGAAAAAAAACTGATATAACACTCTATTTAATGTGTATGAAACCTCCTATAAAACTCTATTGAGACTGGCCTAAGACCAATCTCAACGGGGATTTCATTTGAGTTTCATTCGCATTAAATATGCTGCCACATAAACGTTTTTGATGACATGTCATTGTATTTAAGAAGAGAAAGAAGAAATGAGTTTCATCTAAATGAAACTCTCTTGACACGAATACCAACTCTTTATGAGACATGAAATTTAATGTCTATAAAACTTTAGAATGAAACTCTCTATTAAGAGTGAGAGTCTTAGAAACAACAAAATCAAACTCATCATTGAGATTGATCTAATGCACCCGAAAAACTACAGCAAACATAGATGTGGTGTGAGGCGGCGAGGCGCCACAGGGCCACAGTGATCAGCGCGGTGATCACTGATCAGAATTCAAAAGCGTTGCAATCAATGGACGTGCCGCTCCCGACGGTCCAAAGGGACCAACAGCTTCTTCTCACGAAACAAAACCGAGAGAGGCGGGAGCCCAAGAACCAGGACCCAGGGCGAAAGGGCATGTGGTCCGGTAGTAGGGCAGTTCGGTGGGACGCAAACCCTGGTGTCGCACCTTTTCTCTGGATTTTTTCCAGATTTTGCACCTACACGCACGCGTACGCGTTCGGTAGTACTGCGCGTCTTTGCGTGTGTACGGACGCGCACGTGTGTGTGCGTGTGGTGGTGTGAGTGTGGTGTGTGTGAGTTGTGTGCGTCCAAATTGTACCTGATAAAAAAAAACACGACCCAGGACCCAGGACCCAACCGTGGAACGACGAGGTGAGCCCGAGTCGGATTCGACTCCGTTCTGGAAACAACGGCCGCTCGGCGCGCGCGTCATCGACCGGCCAGCCAACCAACCCAACCCAACCCAAGTACCCAACCCAACCCCGCCGGCCGCCGCGCCCAAACACAACAGCGCTCGCTGCTCCTCTGTCCACGCACGCACGTGCGCGCCGTCCAGTTTTAATTTTTAAATAAACACAAGCCTGCCGTCCCGTCCCCACTGCGCACCCAATAGGCTGTCAGTAAGGTTGGACGGAAAACTTGAAGCTCGGTAGCTCGCTCGGCTCGTGGCTAGCTCGGCTCGACTCGGCTCGTTACGATAACGAGTCGAGCCGAGCCAAGATTTTAGCTCGTTAGCTATAACGAGCTAACTCGTGAGCAGCTCGCGAGCCAAACGAGCTAAGTTTCTAAGGAAAAAAGCAACAAATCTTATATAAATTTTTGTATTACTTCATATCTTGTACTTTATAATTGGTTGATAACTGGTCTAGACCCTATAAACTTGTGATTATTATGACTTTATCATTTTATTTCTAATGAATATATGGTATAATAATCTTATATGCTATTATACATGTATATATGTTAACATTTATTAATTTTTAGTTCGATTTAAGGTTGTTGGATGTGTTATTTTTATATTATTACTGTTATCAAGCTTTAGATAAATATATAAATACTATATTTTATATACTTTTATATTAACGAGCCAACTCGAGCTTTTAACGAGCCGAGCCGAGCTGGCGTTTTGACTCATTAAGATAACGAGCTAGCTAACGAGCCAACGAGCCGAGCTGGCTCGGCTCGATATCCAGCCTTAGCTGTCAGGCAGGCAGCCAGCTGGGCGTGCGTGTCCTCGGTCTCCATTCCATCTCGGCCCAGCCAAGCAGAGCCCAACCTGTCCGCCCGCCCGCCTCCCTCTCCCCTTTTTCTGAGTTCTCTCCCTCCTCCCCCGACCCCGAGTCCACACGGCAGAGGACGCCAGTCGCCACCGGGGGAGGGGAGGAGAGGGGAGATGGCGATCCTGTACGCGCTGGTGGCGCGCGGCACGGTGGTGCTGGCGGAGCACAGCGCGGCGGCCACCAACGCGGGCGCCATCGCGCGCCAGGTCCTCGAGCGCCTCCCCGACGGCGGCGCCGACAGCCACGTCTCCTACACGCAGGACCGCTACGTTTTCCACGCCAAGCGCACCGACGGCATCACCGCGCTCTGCATGGCCGACGACGCCGCCGGAAGTAAGCCCACAGCTCTGCTGCTGCACCTACCTCGTCCCGTCCCGCCCTCTCCCCGCTTCCCCGGTACGATCGCACTCGCGCGGCGGGTTCCGAGCTCGATTGGGGTGCCTCCGGGCTCCATTACGTGGCCCGGCGCCATAGGCCGCCGGAATAGCGGAGATCCGGGGCCTCCGGGATACAGTGATTCGGGGGTTTTGTCGTCACGCGCCCATCTGGTCTGTTACTACTAGCAGCAGGCTGCCCGGCGCCCGCTGGCCTTGTTAGGGGATTGGTAGATCGGGACAAACTGAGAGACGAGTTGCGATTGGATTTCAGCGTTGCCTGCCAAATGGCGTCTAAGGGTAGGTTGAGCTCGTTTTGGAGGTTATGGGTTGGCAGCTCCGGTTTTGCAGCTGTTGACTTCGGGATCAAACTTGCCTCGTTGCTGCATAAATTAACAATCTGTCTACTAGAGTAATTCTCAACCTACAACACTGTCTGCTGGTTCTTAGTAGGTTTAAGCTAAACTATACTACTTCTTTGTTGGTAAAAAATCAAGACCCAAAATTGTGTCTACTTGTTTCTGAGTACCAGCTTTTCTGCTCTGACTTAAACCTTGCAGTATAATACCTACAGTGACTGTTTTGTGTACTAGCCACATCTTCACATTATCAATTAGAATCTTCCGTGCCGTCATTGCCAGCAAATATGTCTGTTGCGAAATGCTTAACAATGAGCTTATCAGTGTTTTATTTTTTTTTCTTGTGCCACAGGACGGACCCCCTTCGCATTTTTGGAAGATATCCATGGGAGATTTGTCAAGACATATGGCCGGGCTGCGCTGACAGCTCTTGCATATGCAATGAATGATGAATTCTCAAGGGTCCTGAGCCAACAAATGGACTACTATTCAAATGACCCTAATGCAGATAGAATAAACCGCATGAGAGGTGAAATTAATCAGGTAATGCGCCCATTATTTTTTTCAGTTGTTTCGTATATGAAGACTATCCTATATCCAAGAACATATATATTTCTGAAAACTAGCATTTAATGTATGCTGTGACGTCTGATCTTATAAACTAACTAGAAGTGGAAATGCTCATGAATGTTGTGCTTCAAACGTTCCTGGAACTGTTTGTTTCCATATTCTTGTTTAAAACCAAACCATTAAAAAAATCCCATTAGTCTTGCACATTGCCATGAAAGAGTCCCACAATACAAAGGGATTTACCTACTCATTATTTTTCTCGCAGGTCCGTAATGTTATGATTGATAACATTGATAAGGTCCTTGAAAGAGGTGATCGTTTGGAACTGCTGGTTGACAAGACTGCGAATATGCAAGGAAATACAGTTCGATTCAAAAGACAAGCTCGGCGGTTCAGAAACACTGTTTGGTGGAGAAATGTCAAACTCGCGTATGGGATATTCTGATTTCTTGACTAATTTAAAACACATCGCTGTCATATTTTGTCTTGCATATTGATCTCTCCTTCCTTTTTGCCTCATGAACTCTTAATTTTGCTTCCGGTTCATGAACTTCGTACTGACTTTTTGCACTTTCCATCGATTCTTAATTTTGCATCTCAATACCCAACTCAATATGCAATTTTATTGAAAAATAATCTCCATAACTTTTAGTGTGGGATGCATGTAACCATGTACTCCATGACATTCAAGCATGGGAACTATTTCTCCTTTTTTGTCGTGGCAAGCAGCAACCTTTACACTTTGAATAGATTATATGTGAAAGCTGGATGCCATAATCATTGCTGTGCAAGTCTTAGGATCTTGGTATGATGCTATGATGTTTTCTTCACTGCTGTTTGAGCTCTTCGCCCACAATAATCTTATTCTATCTCTGTTTGTGCAGGGCTGCATTGATACTTCTCCTCCTGGTAATAATATATGTCGTTCTTGTGTTCGTGTGCCATGGTTTCACCCTACCAACTTGCATAAGGTAAGGCATGATCTGCGCATTGTGCCTTTTGGTGTGCATTTTGTGTATGTCCCTGTCATCGGGAGCAGCAGCTATCG
This sequence comes from Coix lacryma-jobi var. lacryma-jobi, assembly GCA_009763385.1. Classification (NCBI taxonomy): domain Eukaryota; kingdom Viridiplantae; phylum Streptophyta; class Magnoliopsida; order Poales; family Poaceae; genus Coix; species Coix lacryma-jobi. The sequence continues at coordinate 167,036,243 of CM019824.1, forward strand.
CAATACCATTGCAATTGTTTTTGTGTAGAGGAAAGCTACAGGTTATGATGTGATTGTGAAAACTCAATTAAAGATGTAAACTTCACATAAAACTGCTTCTTGTGGGTTTGGCTATCGCCTTGTAGCTCTACGAGAATTCGGGTGCTTGGATTTGTGTTCATTTGTGGCTACATTCTTGTGTCTGTACATGAATACAGTTACGGCTATATTATGGTGCTATGCTAATGTAATATTCTTGAATTTGACAAGATGGCATACGCATGGAGCTGTCATGAAAATTTCTTCCCAGCACTCCAGCAGCATTCCAGTATTTGCATAATTGCATCTGTCAGTGTGTGCATCTCCGTAGGAAGTTACTGTGCAATGTTGCACAATTTATTTCGCCTCAGTCACATGTACACTCGTGCCTGATGAGAGGCTGCAGGGAAAGAATTCTGCTCCATCTTTGGATCATCGATTGTGGCATAATGTTAAGGCTTTCGCTTCACATTGACAACAACTGTCACTTGTTACTTGTATATAGTTGCGCTCACCTTGCAGAGAAAAACCTTTGGGTCAACAACTGCACCGCAAAGAAAGCTAACTCGTGCCGGCCGCGTCGAGAAACATTATTAGATTAGTTGTAAAATATATTTTTATAATAGATTTATTTGAAGACATAAATGCTAACACTATTTACTATAAATTTGGTTAGAGTTAGAAATAGTCTGACGAACATGTTTTCCATAACTGTATTCTTTTGTGGACGGGGGAGTATATCTTAAATCGAATCGGGAGACTTTGGATAAAATCATATAATAAGCATAAAAATCATAGAAACATATAGGCTCTACTAATTAAGATTGTAGAGTAAAACCGTATCGTAAAACTAAAATCGCAGATTTCAACCACTGTGATCTACTCCCTCAGTCCCATTGAGAGTGTCGCCCGGGAAGCGTGTTTGTGAGACTACTCCCTCAGTCCCATTGAGAGTGTCGCCCGGGAAGCGTGTTTGTGAGAGGGACACGGTTTTTAACAACACTTTTAATGGGATAGAGAGAGTACCAGACTATCACAAACATGCCTTCATACGTATTATTATCCCCTCCGACGCCCTCGCCTCCTCCATCTCGAGGCCACGGCCATCGGCCCCTATCGGTTATCGCCCACGATCGAGCCCTCACGCGGCGCACATGGCCTTGCCATGCATGGCAACCACGAGCCGACAGCAGAGCATATACAAGGCAAAAGATCACGATAGCACACCACTATCCTTCTCATAAGGGACCAGGATTGTTATTATCTTATACGTATATTCCAAGCAGAAGAACAACAATCACGCAGAACCAAGAGTCCTTTCTCTCTCCCTACTACCTGACACACATGTAGCAATTACAGGATAACTCGTCTGTACTGCAAACACAGGTCCGAAATAGCGTATTGCATACAACTACAACACATCCAGGTTCACGACCACTCCGTTCTTACAACTTACCGTAGAAATTTACCCTAACAGCAAACTAAAGGCATGGTAGCAACACTCGAACACAAACAGAGGGCAGCTCAAGGCGTAATTTCAGACACACGTGCTGGTGGATAGTGTCATTCCAGGTTGTGCATCCAGAGTTGATGGTCACAGCATCATCACAGCTGTTTCATTGATTCCCCAGGATCATGCTGAAGTATGGGTGGCTCTGCGTAGGCATCCAACCTGTTGACGTTGTTGCGGTCTGCTTCTTCACCACCCAAAGCAGAAGCGCTGAAAGTCTCGGCAGATTCCCTTGAGAAGCCATTGACGAAACTTGCCCTGGACTCTGCGTTTGTTCCAAGAAGGTCAGCTACCTGATGAACAGATATCCCACTCTTGCTTCCACGGCCTTCAGATGAGACTGCAAAGGAGTCCACAGAGTTCGCGTTGCTTTGGAGATTTTGGTATTGCCCTTCCTCTTTAAGCAGCATGACTTCGCTGCATACCTGATCATCAGTAGGTGCACAACTGCGGCTTCCATCACATGAGAAAGTGCCTTTAGAACCAATCACCAAATACAGAGTTTCATCATCCTTCTCATCAGAATTCTTGGGTAAACTTCCTCCATCCCCACTACCTGTGTCCACAGTGGTACATTCCAGAACAGACGAAGTATCACCACAACAGCTGTGGTGATGTTCGTCATGGGGGAGCATAACAGTATCTTGATGACCTCTAGACACATGTTCTGAAGTTTTATCAAATAAGGAATTCTTTTTTGCACTGTCTCCATGTAGTGGTGGGAAGTTGTTAAGAGATCCACAGCCTTCACGATCCCAATCTGGCGCATCATCACTAGGGACTACTTCATGCTGGTTTTTAACAACATGGCATACCTCTTTCCTATAACCAGAGCACAAACTTGTAACCTGGTTTCCACAGTCTGCATAGGACTTAGGAGACATTACTTCAGGGATTTCTGGAATCAACACTTCATCATTGTGAACTACTTCAGAACAGCTCAGAACATTTGGCGTTTGTTTCTTCAGCAAGGGCATTTCAGTTTCCAGATGACAAGAGGTAGCAAGCCTATCACTCTCATCGGAAGGCAAAATCTTCTTGTTTTCACAATCTTCATCATGGCCGGGCAAGAAATCCTTGGTTTCAGATTTTCCCAGGAGCAATATTGTCTCACCATTAAACACTCTATGGCAGCTCCTAATGCTTTGTGTTTCTTTCTGTTGGAAGGATGTTCCAGTGCCCAAACAATCAGCAGCCACATGACTTTCATCACTCAATAAATTTTTGCTAACTCCAAAACTCTGCTCAGCCAACTCCTCCATAGTTTTAGAACCTGCAAGAATCAACGATGAATCACATGTGACATCTTCACCGTATCCAAAGCTGCCTTGAAAGCTTTGCTGTTGTTCATCTTGCAGGAGTACCTTGGCATCAAGATAGGGCATAGCCAACTGAGTATGTGTGTCCTTGGATGACAAGTACATGCTCTTCTCTTTAAAGCTTTCATCAGGTACTGCAAGCATATCCATGGTTTTGGTGCCTTTAGGAATCAATGCAGTGTCACTCAGATACTCTTGATGGAAGGATGCTGTTGCTTGCCTCTTCTTCTTCCTTCCTTCTCCCTCAACATCCCTCACTGCAAACCACCTTATTAGCAGGTCGCTTACAATTCAAGAAAGGGGTTCTCATTTCTTTAACATTGTCCTCATTGCAGTCATGTACTCCAGCAAATACTGTGGGCATATCTAATCCTTTGTTACAGGAGACTATCAATTTTGGACAACCTTGAGGAACAAATGACTTTTTACAAGTGTTGTATCTGGCAGACTGTTTACTAGATACATGCCGTTTATTTCCATCCTCACATAGAAATGGACCCAGGCCTGTCTGAATTCCACTCTGCTTCCCCCCAGAAGACTTGGTGGATCTTCTCCAAACAAATGAATGATTAGATGCTGGAGCTCTGTTCAGCCTATCAGCTTTAGGCATATCCAGCATTCCATCATTACGACATGGAAATGACTTGTTATGCTGTAGCTTCTGCTGTTTTTTCCTCTGGGAAAGGGCATTGCTAAACTCAGCACTCCTTGGTGGAAATGCTTCGGTTTTGAATCTTTTTCTATGGTTGTAGATTTCATGCTTTCTCACTAACCGAGAAAACACACTTGTTCTCCCTTCACTGTCAGCACGGAGTTTGGAATCTAAGCTGGGTGGATAGCATTCATCTTCCTTCCTAATACAGACTTGGTGGAAAGTAGTATGGTTTTCAGAGTCACTGCTACCTTTAGATTCAGAAGAGTGGTTCTCATCTTTCAGCAACGCAAATAGATCATCAACACATTCAAAAGTATCTTCCTCCTGGGAAAGAGGTATATAGTCATCAGTAGATTGGTCATGCATTGCTTCTTGGTTGCCAGGTATGGTGACAGTGGCCATGTCTGATTGTAGACCTTTGTGCACTAATGCCACCATATGTTCCCCAAGAGTGGTGGAGGAACATGTTTGACAGGTGCTTCTGAATGAACCACATGAACTGCTGTCTGGACTGGACTGCACATCAGTTACTTTAGCCAGAGAAGAAGTCTCAAGGTCCCCTGAGAGATCATCTTGTAATCTTGGATTCTGAGGAAGCTGCAACCGGTTCTGTGAAGAAAACAAATGGAGAAGCTTTGCAACCTGTATAACAGAAGCACCCTGAGGTCAGTAGTGAAGCATATTGTCAGAACACACCAGAAAACTGTGGAGCAGACCTTGTGTGTGTGACAAACCATAACTAAACTTGTTTTTAACAGAGTAGTTCTGGACAGCATCTTGAAATTCACTAAGCATCAAAGGCTTGCAAAACCAAATCCTCTTGAAACGTATCTGGATCCAGTGAAACAAAAAGAAATAGAATTATCATGACATAATATCTCAGGAAGAGCAGTAAAGAATTATCAAGAATATTGTATCATGTGAAAGCTACAAAATTAGTTGGAACTTGGAAAGTGTAAAATATAGGGAGGTGGTTCAAGTGGGTTATGATTATAACTCCTAGTAAATTTACATGGTAGCACTGGAGTAGATGACCTATAAGACAGTACTTAGTATTTAGTAATCTCAAAAGTATTCATGCCTGAGAAGGATACCCCTTTCCTGATGTGAAATATGCATCAGGAATAATGTTCACAGCCCCATCTGAAGTTGCTTCAAAAACACCATGAAGCTTACACTGATCAACATCATATAAGAATAAATTTGTGCCAGCTTTAACTTTCTCTACAAAATCAGCACAGAAATGAGAGAGGCCAAAGATTTTCTTGTCAAAGCACTCCTTCCTGGTCAGATGGTTGCACAGAAAAACTGCACCACCAAAGGTTGCACACTCTTTACTCAGCGCCTTCACCATTCCAAAATCCACTGAGTTCCTTGTTAACATGAAGATTGACAATGAAAAGAATAAGAAAATCAATAATTACACTAAAAACAAGAAGAATGGCACATGCTTCTTTGGCTGCTGCAGATATTACAAGAAAGAATTGCAAGTAATATAATCAATATATAAAACAACAAGGGGTGATACAAAGCCTATCATGTCCAGAGTTCTTTTTTCTTCCTCTTAGAAAGTGCCACAGGGAGGCACAACCATATATTTAATTGACGAAACAGTTTACAGTTTCTTTCAAGGTTTTTCAACAAGGGGTGATATGAACGTGCCTTAGAATGTTTTTCAATAAGAGGAGAAATCAATGAACAAGTTACACACTACCAACGGTAAGCTTAGGCTAACCATGGAGCACCAACCACTTTACATTTATATTTGACACAAATAATTGGCGATAACATGAGGGTAAACCACCCAACAAGAACTAAGAGACTCATAGAAGATGAGCGAGTGACTGCAATTGATGTGTGCTGTTGTGAAATTCTCCAGGTCTAGTAAGCGCAGATCTGTATCTTGAGACAAGATAAAGGAACACAGCCGATCAATGACTGGGTAGATCTGGTTTCCAATTGTGAGCCAGTGACTGCAATTGATGTGTGCTGTTGTGAAATTCTCCAGGTCTGGTAAGCGCAGATCTGTATCTTGAGACAAGATAAAGGAACACAGCCGATCAGCCGATCAATGACTGGGTAGATCTGGTTTCCAATTGGGCAATTGTACTTGCAATTTAGAACAGAAAAACTGCATGGAAACCCTTTTAAAGTTAAAACCCCACAGTCACAAATGTGCACACAATTGCCTTGCCTTTGCTGTTCCCTTCCATAATTACCCACACAAAGAGGAACAAACAATTCAACTACATTCCAAGCGACCGCAATTCTTAGAAAACATAAACATGTACAGCTCGAAACGAACTGTAATTAATAGGGGCGGGTTTTTGCCGTGCTGCATGGGGGTTTGGTGGAATCACAAACATTTCGCAAAGTAAGCTTTACCCGCACCAAGAGTTCTCAGACCTATGACACGAATCTAGACCGATCGGTCCTGCGACAGCTGATGAGGGAGAAGCGCCAATCGAACAAGACGAGAACCAGAACCACGCGGCGACGCGGATGGATGATCAGACCAGCACTCTACTACGCGACGAACAAATCCACTACTAACTGATGGATTAAAGAAAGCTTCGGTTTTGGTTTCTCGGAGAAGCTAAAACAAACCGCAGAAAACGAGGAACTTCTCGCAAAATTCATCCGGAAGCACGGAAGCAAGGTAGGGTTCCTTACCACCTAGTACGGCCAGCGGAATGAACCGATCAATGCTGCTTGCCGCGTTCGGGTGGGCTCGCCGTCCCCGCTCCAACGCAGTATCAGCAGAGGGTGCGGGGGGGGGAGGACGTCGACAACTACTCCGAGCGCGAGGTGGCCGGCGTGGGGTTTCGTGCTTTCGGCGGCGTAGTGGGTGCTTGGGGCTGACGCGGAGAAGGCGGTGTGGTGTGGCCGCGTGGCCGTTGGGCGTAGCGTGAGCGAGTGCCTCGAGGTTGAGTGCTGGGCCGTGGTTGTTTTTTCCCCCTTGATTAAAGTCCGGCCCATCAGAATATCGGAACATTTTCATTTTTTAGAGCATATATAATATTTAGTAGTTTTAAATAGTTTTTTTCAGGCATATATAAATAATCAGTCATCTTTCAGTCATAAACAATTAAACATTCTTGCATGCATATGCATAATTATTAAATATCAGTCAAGATGTCTTTCAATAAATTGCAGATTAGAACAAATTTAACTTAGAACTAGAGACTTGACTTGTCTAGCCAGGAGCACTAAGAACATTAAGCTTGTGAGTGCGGCATTGTGTTACTGATTTGTGCTACGATGCTCGCCGGGTGGTCAATGACTGCCCATAGCGTACATGCCTGAAAGGACTGGCCTTCATCTGATAAAGCCTTCGTATTTGAGCATCAAGCTCGCCATGGATCACTTTATCCATATCTGAACATTAACACGAGAAGAATGGCAGTAAAGCAACAATCAATTTCACTGAAAAGAATATTCCCGGACAATCTCCAAGTAAAGGAGATAGTAGCATCTTATCAGCAAAGCCCACAGAATCTCAGGCAAACATAAGTTAGAAGCATATTAAGATTGCCTTACAGAATCATGTTCAGAACACTGAATCCAGGTCTCAATTAACCAACTGAAAGATAACAATGGGGATGATTGAAACAGCCTATTTACAGCAGCTTAGGTATTGCGAGACAAAAGCATAATGGAAGATATGCTACTCATGGAGTTATCAACAGAAATTCCACCAAGGCAAAAAAGCAATTCTACCAGACATTCCACGAGGCAAAAGGCGTTAGTGCTACGCGCTGTCATCATCTGCTCCTATCTTGCTACCTGAACCCTGAACTAAAATGTGATCTTCTACCTTCATTCCTCATCAATGAGAAGTGTGCATATGCCTGATCGAGTCACCTGTGAAATGCTATTTCTGGAGTGCCACTGAGCATGCTGATTCCTATATCGTTCTGCAAATGAAGGCCTCATTAGCTTACTCCTCTTTGCTGAAGCATCTCTCTCACTCTGAATGTCTCGGGCCGAAAAGCCAATATGTTCATTCCTTTCTTTCAAAACTGCTCCTCTGTTATGTTGTATTCCAGCAAGTGTAGGCATGCATGATGCTTTATCATAAGTAACAGAAATACCATTGCCACCAAAGCTAAATGATACCTTTTTTGCCAAACTGCAAGCTCCCGTTGGGAATAAGACATCTGAGAGTTCAAGTTGAATGGTTCCATTTTGTTTGCACCCCTTGGCCTGCAACTCTGACTCACTCTCTTTCATAATGTGCACAGTAACATTGTTCTGACCAGTCTCACTTGCAGAAACGAAACTTTGGTTCAGCACAGGTGAAGAACACCTATCATCCTCAGTGTGTTTTCCATTAAATGGTTTGGGAACTTGATCTTCACAGCTGATGTTACTCTCCAGTGTTGAATGGAAGCTTAGAGTCCCTATCAAAGTTGACTGATTTCCATCACTGTCAGAGTTACAATCATCTAGCCCAAGTGGTATATAATCAGCATCGTCTGGGTTGTTTTTTCCAATGATATCTGGTGACTTGAAGACCACAGGCTTAGGGCAAGGGTGTAGAGGGGACTCATGTTTATGAGCAGGAAGCTTGCCATTGTGTTTGGCATACATGAATGGAATGTGTGGTAAAGAGATTCTGTTGTTGCAGAACATAGAAGGCGGCCGACTAAAACCATTGCTATGAGTGTATAACCTGAATTCTCGACCAGTACGAGCCAGAGAGATTTTGTAGTCCCATAAAACTTTTGACTTTGGTTTTTGGTAGGGTTGAAGCCTGATCATTCTTGAAGAAAATAAGTCCACAAGATTCAGAACCTGCACATGACAAAATCCTAAGTCAGTAGCAAGTAATTTCTAATTAATGGCAATAGCTGAATTACATCACAAATAAAAACAGCGAACCTGTTGGTATGATATACCAAAGAAGGACATTTGAGGGTGGAGACAATGTCCTTTAATGGCATCAGAAAATTCAGCTTTCAGTTAGAGGCTTACAAAACCAAAACTCTTCTGAAAAGAACCTGAATTTCAAAAGAACCTTTATCAGAATAATCACACATGATAAACCAAAATAAAGCAACAACTAAGTCAATGAATTCACAAAAAGGTAACATGAAGCAATGAATAATTGGGCCTGCCAAAGAACATGAAGCATTAGACTGATAAAATCATGAGAAAAAAGCCAAAAGCAAAAGCATACTTACCTGAGCTGGTCGAAGCTTGCACAATGAAGCACATGCATCAGGAAGAATGTTCAGTGCTCCATCTGAAGTTGCCTCAAACACTCCATAGAGTTTTCTCTCCTCATGCTCAAACAGAAAGAGAAGCATACCAGCTCTGATCTTCTTTATAAAAGTTGCTGCATAACCAGGAAGAGCAAAATGTTTCTGTTCGAAGAATTGCCTCTTAATCTCATGATTGCAGATGATAACTGCACCACCATATACTCCAGGATTGTTAGAGATGTCTGATTTTGGGTGCCGCTGATTCCTTCAAAATGAAAGAAAAGACAATAACAGTACATAAACACAGCATTCAAAGATGAAATACCTGCTGCAAACAAGTCCACATGCTAATAATGTTGGTATTGTATACTACAGGCACAAGTCCACATGCTAATAATGGTGGTATTAAAGGTGTTTCATTTTTGCATTGCAGATTCTTCCATTAAAATGGTAGAAAAGATAGTAATATCCAAAGAAGACATTCGGTAGCTAACTTCTGAAGATTTGGCAGCGACTGAACTCATAGTAAGTTTTGATATTTTCAATCATGCTAACAATGATCAAGATCTACACGTGCACCGACAATAACAGAATTAACAAAATAAAAGAACAATGTTACTGACACCAAAAATTGGTTAGCCTTCTCCATTGCAAGAAATAGTTCAATAATGCTAACAGAACAATCATGGATCAGATAATAAAAGCTTCCAAAATTTGAAAACTATGGATGTTCAAAGAAAGCAATCATGAACACTGAGAAGAACAGCTACTTTAAGTCTATAACTCTGGGGGAACAATGGGCAATCTGCTACATAGTATTCCTGGTAGAGCTGGAACCAAACATGCAGCATTCTGAATCCGCAATAACAACAGCAAAATCATCCATATAATAGGAGCTCGGATCGAACCCTCAAAGCCCCTGAACCAGGTGTTATCCTCTCTTCCATAATTGTACCAAGAAACCTAAGTATAAAAATCCACACATGCATCTGCAACAAGTACGCGTTGTTTGAAATTGTAACAAAGCATTGGTACCCAACAGGCTAGTAGGCTACATCTCAATATGGCTCAATTGCCCAGGGCACAGGTACCAAAAAAAATAACATAGCCCACCGTGGCACTATGTAGTGAAGATCACCCTAAACCCCACCACATTCACATCCAGGTAGCAAGAACTAAGAAACAGGTAAACAAACTGAAATGCCACCAATTTTTCCTCGCCAAGAACAGGCAAGAAATGCATCATCAGTAAAGAATCGCACACCAAGCACAACTACACGAATCACCAAGAACCCTAACTAAACATGCCCAAGACCGTGTTAGATGCAAGGACCGAGCAGATGGCAGGGATGAGGCAATTAATTACACGGCGCCGTACCAAGGGTGGCGATGAAACTGAAACCCTCCCCTCCCTCCTCTCCCTCCTCCCCTCCCGCTCCAGCCTCCGCCTCTCGGCCTCCAGAACGGACGGTGCCCCGCATCGAACGGCTGCCACTGGTGTCCCTGCATCCTCCAGTTCCGACCGATCGCTCCGCCCTCCTCCCACTTGTACACGTCTCCCCCGCCCCCGTCCGCCAGCTCCTCCTCCGCTTCCGCGCCTCCCCTCCAGACCTTACCCTCTCCTCTGGCTTCCTTCTCCACCTCCATCTTCTCGGTGCGCCTCGCTGCCTCCCGTTCCTTGCGCCGCCACTCCTCCGCCGCCGCATCCATCTCCATCGCCGTCTCCCTCCCCCGGTACGTGCGCGTTTGGCTCGGGTGCGCGCGTGTTAAAGCGAAGTGAGCCGCTTTGCGGAGTGGTGGTTTAGGGGAGAGTGCGCGTCTTTGAGAAAAAGAATGGAATGGTTAATCAACTGGGCCTGACTAAAAGATAGCGAACTTGCGATTACGGCCCAAACTCCATGCTGGGCTACAGACCTTTTCTAGCACTATTTTCCTACCGGGACCTATTTTTCTTAATTATTTATTAGACCCTTCTTGTTCCACTGACAAAATTACCATCATTTTCATTCTTGGGTTCTCTTGTGGAACGTAGAAATTTTATAGAAATGGAATAATCAACTGCGGTGCTGCGTTGGTGGTACTCACCCATCCAACTTCAAATTATATCAGCTACTCATCCTGTCGTGCTACTGCTTAGCAGTTAGGACTTATTCTCTCTCACAGAACACTATTAAAACAACTCAAATCAGCCATGAAAACGACCAACAGAACAAGAAGATCCACTGATGGAAAAGATTGTTGTAGGCAGAATTAACATTTCCTCTCGCTGCTGAGTAAAGAAGAACTATTCACCACTCTGTTTGGGTAATATTTACAGTTATTGAGAATTACAGACGTAAAAAGACCACAGAAGGTTCTGTTTTAACTCTAGATACACAGATCACTTTGTAGCTGATGTGCTATCAATAACATCCAATTCATCGCATATGGTGCCTGAAAAACCACACCGAAGTTCAGTGCATCAAGCAATTCGAAAGGGAATGAATCGTCCAAGCTGAAGGAAGATGCTCTCACCTCAGTGTTTCTTTTGTCCCGCGGCGAACTTTGCAGCGGATGGTCGGGAGACCAAGGCGCTGGTGAGCCTCATAGCGGTGGCATCCAGAGAAGCCTGAAGATCACACAGGAGAATATTCAGCGCAGGGAAAATAGATCTAGACCTCCAAATAGTGAGAGCATTAGTGACTAATTGGTCCTGGAATCTTGGACTACCCACCATAGTAGACCCCATCGACCTCCAGCACATCAATCTGCATTAGTGAAGAAACTGAGCCAAGTAAGAATCATAGCAGCCAGAAAGTCCAGCAATGTGCTCCATAATGTTGCTCAGCTGCAGGAAACAGATGTCTACATATCCTAGCAAAGCTCAATCGAATTAAATTGGTGTTTTTCTGCTCTTTGTGAGTTTATAAGAGTTTAAGAAGACTAATGCATAGATTTTTTTTATCATTAATAATGCATGTTTTCATCACGTGTCTCAATTTCCAGATAACTGTGATGACAAATAAATGTGAGCAGCTCTTATTGGATCGCGAGGAACAAATGGTCATACTTATCTCATGTTGTATCTATAGTTTTAAATATAATAAAGAACAGCATTTTTGAAAAAAAAAAACTACATCAACACTTATTTAAGAGAACTGACAACTTTGGCATAATGTCATATCATGCAGGGAGTACATATAACATGAACTTCGATGAAACATTGGGCAAATTAAAAATCTGTTGCATGTGAAAAAAAGCATATTCTTTGTGATTCAACAATGAAGTCAGTAATGTGGAACAAAAAAAAAATTGACCTGCGAGAGTTAAGACAGTAATGTGGAACATGTATATGCATTGGCTCAGAATTCAGTCACAAGTTGATTCATACATGCTATTCCTAAGAAGGGTGCTTGAATCTGATAGAAAACCCATCTAGGTGGATCAGGACTAACCAATAATTGTACTCGTGGTCTCATGGATGAATGAAGAAATATAAAAGGAAAAGATACAGATATAGATGCCCACAGGTACTTGGAGGCCGATGACACGGATACTGTCCATGAGTTCTTGCACCTTGACTGGATCATTGGCACGCGTTCGCATCAGTGGCCTCCGAATTTGGTCCAGTGGAATTTCCATTATCACTGGGCCCTTCTTCTCTGAGTGTGTTGTCAGGGATGGCACTGCTGCACCTGCATCACCAAAGTGCAGACCCGTTTATACATTCAGCACCATGAACTCCGCTGGTAATCATTTCCCAGTTCTCACAAGAGAAAAGAAGCCGATTTGGAGATTTACACATCACCGGGAGACATAATGTTAGCATGCTGAAACAGTTGTTGAGCCAACATATATCGTGTGTCCAGGGAAGGGAAATTAATAAGTGAAATTAGTATCTCTGTATCAGGGGACATGTTCTGCAGGAGGACTCATCCCCTACCGTTTTTTTCCCCTTAATTTCTTTGTAGCTACTTTTGAACTTCCAATGAGTTTGAAGAGAACTATGGAATCAAGAACCCACAATTTATTTTCTTGAATCAACTCACTTGGGCACGCCTGCACAGTGCACACCCAGACACCCTAGAGACTACAGCAAATTCAGTAACACTAGGATACAGTGTTTGACCAAAATTAAATTCTCTACCTCAGTTCTTCAGCTCAAGAGATACCAACGTGGACTGAACTCAAGCACATACACTCCACTAATTCAAAAACTAGAACCTATTGCAGTACAAGAAAGGGATCGAACAAAGGGGATCATGCAGGTACCGTTAGAGGAGGAAGCGGAGAGCGCCAGATTCCTGCTCCTCCCGCTCGCGCTCCTTGCCCTTCCCCGAGCGAAGGAGGCGTATGGGACTGCGCTGCGGGGGAGGAGGACGCCGGGGCCCATCGCCAAATCCATGGTCGAACTCGACGCCATTGCTGCCGTGCTGCTGCTCGCCCGGTTTGTTGCCACTTGCCGGCCCCCGCCGAGAGGCCGTAGCGTGTCGGAGTGTCGCGTCGATGTGTGCCACAGGAGTTCCCTGGGCTAGTATGTTAGAGCAAATGGGCCGATCAGCCAGAAAAGGCCTCATTCGAGCGTCACGTCACGCCGTCGTCAGCAGGAGCATCTGAAAGGTCTTAAATGACTTTTTTTTCACACAAAGAAGAATTGCATTAGATTATAGTTGGGTATATCATCATATTACAGGTACTCCGAAAAAAAATATTTATCCATAAACTGAATTTCATCTATATTGTACTCACCCTGTGGATGACTCTAACTGTCAAATCCAAACTTGTTTGACGATTCGTATTGATGACTGCACAGGCAAATACTCGACAACAGTTGTTTTAGGCCTGAGAACAGATGTCCAACGGACGGCCAACATTACTGCAGACAGAGTTGAGAAACTTCATCTTTCTTGTGTCTTCCTTCTTCTTCTTTCTGTCACCGAAGAATGGGAAAGACTGTTTTGAAAATTATTCTCCCTAGTCCTTCATCGTAGCCAGATCCAACCATAACAAAACAAAAAAGGACCGGAGAAAATTATTTCATAGCAGCGAGATCATCTTCATCTTGATGCCGTTGTCCGGAAACAAAAGTCTCCATATCGTCATGTCGGTGAAGATACTGACGCCGAAGTTGTCGCCCTCGTTTTCAACGGAGCCGCCATGGAGAAGACAATTTCATCCTTCCCCTTCACCATCGCCGAAGAGAAGAAGAAGATAAATCTTCAATACCACGATACTTGGCATGAAGAGACTCAAACCCTAAAAACTCGATCTATTGGAAAAAATTATTAAAAGCGATGGATCCCCACTCCCTCCGGCCTCCGCCGATATTTCAGAGGGAGGAGAGAGGGAGACCAACGGAAGAACGGCAGCGGGGCTCGGAGCCACGGGTGACGGCAGCGTCTCTTTTCTGAGCGGTTAAACCGAGCCAGGGTCCTAAATGTAGGCTATTTGTCCTAAATGACTAGAGATATAGTAAATAGCCTATAAAATTTTCTAGAACAACGCTTAAATAAACTTGTTAGACAACTAAATGACGAAGCGAGTTTTGTGCTAGCTCTATAATAATACAAGTCACCTATCTATAATTCTAGTATTATATGATACATGTGCTAAGCTATCGCTAATATTCTTTGACACAAGCTCACTAGTATGCTACAACAATGTATCACACAAGAGCTATGTTGCTAGACTACCACTAATGAGCAAACTAACAAGATTAATTTCACTAATTAGTTACACTACTCAAGTAACTACTACTACTATGCAATCAATAAATACCAAATGAAATCCTCGAATAAAGATGACATAATGATTTTACCGAGGTTCACTTGCTTGTTGACAAGCTACATCCTCGTTTTACGATTCACCCACTTAGAGGTTCATGAGCTAATTGGCGTCAAACGCCAAACCCTCAATAGGGTGCCGCACAACCACACCACGAGATGGGGATTCATTAGGTCCGAGCAATCCACTAGAGTTGTCTCCCGTTATCTCCCACGAGGAGAGCACAAGAACCTCTCACAAATCTACTGATCGAATCTAAATACAAACACCACCCTCCGCTCAATGATCCTCGCTGCTCCAAGCCGTCTAGGTGTCGGCAAACACCAAGAGTAACAAGCAAAATCCACAGCGAAACACAATCACCAAACTCCTCTAGATAGACACACTCATGCAATACACTTGGATCCTCCTAACTCTCATCAAATGATAATCAATCAAGCAATATGAGTTAGAGAAGAGTGGCTAGGCTCATAAGTTGTATTGTCAATGAAAATGCCAAAGAAAGTGAGCCCATGACGGGCAACATCTATTTATAGAGCCCCAAAGAGTTACATACCCATTGGACTCTGTTATGGGCTGACTACCTGTCGACCGAACATGCCTGTACTGATCGATGGGCACCCAATGGACTCACCTAGTGGACACAATGTACCAGACGTCTGGTCGACATCATTCAGACACTCCGGTGTTGACGCACGTGCTAGCCATTGCGCACCAATGGCTAACTCTCACATGTGTTTCCACCCTTGCATCGGACGCACCTGTGCCCTGATCGGACGCACAAGCCACCAGCGTTCAGTGCAACTCAGAGAGCTCCTAGAGAGCAAAAACAACGATTGGATGCATCTGGTGACAACTAACCGAACGTGTGTTAGCGTCCTATCGTGTCCTAAGCTGCACGCTACCTCGAAACAATGTTAGGGGCGCGTCTGGTCGCCTAGCCATGCCAGCGTCTGATCGCCCCTGCGCCGCTATAGTGCCTTCACCTAGCCAGACGTGTCCGATCACACTCAATGACCTTGTAGATCTTGTTGTCCCCTTAAACTTTGGTATTGAAAACTTTTTCATTAGAGCCACTTTTAAATCCCTTTGCTGCACAAAACTCTCTCAAAATTTGAATTTCAAATCTTTGATCATATAAAAAAGTACCAAATGAAGGGATGACTATACAAAATATGTGCATGATGTTGCTACCTACAACTTTGGTACTCAACACTTCCTCATTAGAGGTTATTTAGTGTCACAAATTTTATTCTTGTTTATGATGAACAAGTGATTTACAAATTAAAAATAAAAAAAAAGAAAAAGCATCTCTCGGCCCTTCTATTTGAGACTTGGCCTGTCTCCCTCCACCTAGGCCTCCGGTGCATTTTTACATGGGCCAAGGTCCAGCTCCGAGCCAAACAAACATGTCTCAAGGGTCCAACCCGTACTGGGGCATTTTATGATATCGGGGGTTGTCATATTTGAAAAAATATTTAGTGATAGTATGATATCATCAGATAAAAACTTTATGCATCGTCACAAAAACATAACCATCAATCGACTCCTAACTCATGACATTTGTGACGAAACTCGGTATCTTTATGTGACATAAGAAACAATGTCGTCACAAATATTTTCGAGTCACATAGATTTATGACGAAACATAATTTTGCGTCATATTATGACACATTATATGACAAAAACAGACCCTATCACGAGGAATTTTGTCATAAAAAGAAGGATTTCTTGTAGTAAACAATAGCGTCAACTGATAGTAGTCAATCAAGCACCGGTATACTACGACACTATGTACCTAAGAGCGGTGGCGATAGTGGTATGTCCATATGCATCCACACGCATGACCCATCAATAGTTACATATGTGGGTGTCCACACGTGTCCCTTGTCACCTCACTTTCCATGACCAAAGTGGACTAATATTATATCTATGAGATAGAAGTGTTATCTTGACGACATTATTCCTTAAGTATAAAAATATCTACACGACTTGATATCTTTGAGTTATTATATTAAAACCCACAGTTTGCTCGATACCAGAGTTGGACAATTAATAAAAACCAGGACAAATAGATTCATCACTTGGCCTATAAATACATGGCCTTTTGATCTCCATTCTCCCCAAACCAACAACCAAATTTAGAGCTCATAATACCATCTATTGTGCATGGTACTTATGGATCCCAGCTATGGAGAGTGGAGTGCCTCTGAGATCAAAATAGTCAAAGCTCTCATTGGTAGCTACAGTGCCAAGAGTACATATGCCAATGACATAAACAATAAGCAAATTGACATTGTGGATGTGCTCCAAGCAAGGTTTCCCTATAAGGAGAAGCATAAGGTAACCAACTTGTATGCTGATCTCATGGTGGAGAAGATGCATGTGATGTTGAGCGGCAACCAACATGCAACGACGGGTAGCAAGCTTGTTAATGACAAGTTTGGGGTGCGAGTGAAGGATACAACCATGGACGTCTTGGGTGGTGATTTGGTGGAGGAGAGGAAGTCCAAGAGGAAGGCAGGGGAGGATCCGCATAACCAAGCAAATCCTCAGAAGGATAAGCAGCGTCGGAGGCTTTGGACCATGGACGAACACAAGTAATGATTTTCTATGTACTCTTGATTTATTTCACATGCTCATGAGTTTTTACCTATTTATTTATTTATTTATTTATTTTCCCTATTTTGGAAATGCTTTTCACATCTTTCATGCACATTATTGTTACATATATTGGAATGTCATGTGGGGTATATATGATGAGGCATTTGAGATTTGTCACTGAACACTAGATGTGTATTCATATGCAATGTTTCATTCTAAACCCTGTTTCAATGTAGGAATTTCCTCTGTGGTCTGCGTGCATTTGGTCGAAGTGATTGGAAGAACATCTCCAAGAACTTCGTTACCACGAGGACACCAGTGCAAATATCTAGCCATGCGCAAAAATATTTTCATAGGATGGAGAACACTACTAGGAGGCAGCGTAGTAGCATCAATGACGTTAGCCTCTACGATGATGAGCCCAAGGTGCAAAATAATGCTTCAAGCCTGGAGGAGTTCACCTTAACCAGTGGAACATACAATTCAATTCACTATGGCTCCAACAACCAATTTGTCGTCATGAGTAACCTGGCCAAGCAGATATGGTTTCCATCCCCATGTTGTACTGACCAGGCAAGCAGCAGCAGTAGCCAAGCCACTACCTTAGACAAAGGTGGGGCTAGTGGTTCTTGTGTGGCTCCAGTGATGGAGGGGGTTGGGAGCGAGACAAAACTGACTAGTGATCAAAAGGGAGATTTTCTTGTTAATCAATGGATGACGAAGAAGTAGGTTCTACATCAAGCCTAGTACCCTATGATTCATGGTGACCTATTAGTCCGTCATATACATGTGTATTAAGTGTTATGTCCTACAGTAGTGAGGGAATAATTTCGTCATTGTGAAACCTTCTGAGTTACTATTATAAGTATGTGGTCATGTTATAGTGTGTTGCCTTTGCTTATGTTCTTTGCGTCGTATATGGTCCATGTCTCTATGTAAAAATAAAGACGTGTTTCAATGTTTAAGGGCTTATTTGGATCAATCATTCTCTATGGGGATTGGAGGGAATATATTAGAGATGAAATGAATGTATTGTAAAGCATGTTAGTGTACTTCATCATCAAACAAGAAGAAAAGGTTAATAAAATGTAGTAGACAAACAAAATATATCTGTGTGTACAAACTTGATAAGAATGACACATATATACACGCGTGCATGCAGTCAGTTTAATAATTGCATAACCTAGCATGGTAAGTAGATTTTCAATTTCCACATAGGTATTGACTAATGTTATCTATATACGATGAGACAATTAAGTAGGGTTTGAAAAAAAATGCATATACCAATCTGCATAACTTATCGGGGTCAACGGACCCCAACGATCTTCCGAGAAGCTCTCATACTCACAAGCCCAGTACGTGGGCACACCACCTTCGCATTCCGTAGAGATGAATTGATCAACTTAATCTTATAAAATTCACCAAGGTTAAGCCTAGGATTATTAGTGCTCAGTGTGCACACAATTTTACCTATGTTCTCTCAATATATGGTGGAGTTTCATACTAACGATATTGGCTATATGCAATACCATTGAGGCACTCCACCTTGTTTTTTTTTTTTTTTTTTTTTTTTTTGCCGACTCCCCTACGGTCTTGTTTGACCAGGCTTCAATTCACATCAATCCGCATACATCATGGTGTATAATTCTCTACTCCAATCTATCTCAATATATATGAATTGAGGTGGATTAGAGTGCAGCCAAATGTTAAGCTGTGATTACTTAACATGAAGAAAATAGAGATTTGGCAAGTTTCCACAATCTCAACTCATGGAAGGAGTTAGTCGATCTTATTTCTTGGATTCACTCCTCCAGATTTTCATATAAAGGATCCACATGCAAGTGTACCGAATAAAGGCCATGTTAGCTATAGAGGTCTTGCTGGCCTCGCCCCATTAGCCATTTGGAGTTGGATTCCTTACCATTGATGTACAAACCTATGTAACTTCTAATCGAAATTGCCAAATCCTAATGGTATGATTTTGCAGAATCAATGTTCAGTTTCCTGGAGAAAACAAACCCGCTTTTTTTTCCAAAATCAGATGCTCAATTTCCGTGACAAAACCGATCTTGAGCCGTTTTTGGTGGCTTTGAGGGAGTCCAGCTTGGCATAAGGCGCGCTTAGGAATTCTTGTTAGAGTAGAGAGCGTTACCTCCAGGCACGTCACCACTAGAAGCGAAGTACACTTAGTGCTAAATCGCTGATCTTCACCCACGCACCCGCGGCCATAACCCGCCTGGCTTTTGTGTTTACTCTTTACTTCTAAATGCACTTTCTAACGCTATTAATTGATTTGGCGAAAAGAAGTTAAATACATAGAATCAGGATACACATCAGCCATCATGAGACGACAATGCAACATACCATTCGATTCATAAATTCACGCTCACAACACAGATGGTAAAACAAACAGTTATCTGGTGAGCCTTAGGCTGAAGAAAAATTTGAGATAATGTTAAAAACTTGCATCTCAAAACAAACGTAAAAACGTTCGATCATCCATACAGTAGTGTTACGAACAACTTGTGGTCCATATATTTTTGCATATAGCTTAAGCATAGTAGTTCAAGCTTGACTTTTTCTTCGCCTGGACCTGTACGATTCCTTCATTGAAGTCCTCGTGAGTTACCTGTGCAAGCAAACATCAGGTTAGGAAATCACAATCATACAAGAAATAAATAAACAAGTCAATAATCAACCTACAGATGTCATCCTCCATCTATCCATGGAAGGAATTGTGGTGCTACCACATTCACAAAGAAGGAAATACTTATAATGGAATTGAGCATATGGAGGAGCAAAAGGCTCACCTCTGTAGCATCCCGCCTTAGAGCAAGCATACCAGCTTCTACACAAACTGCCTTTAGCTGTGCTCCGTTGAAGTCATCTGTTGAGCGAGCCAATTCTTCAAAGTTGACATCAGGATTTACATTCATTTTCCTTGAATGAATCTACAGAGCATCATAAGATCACATTAGTTGGTAAATGATCTACTGAGTAAAGCAAAAACATCATTCATTGACAAACTTGAAGCAAATTGAACATAAGTTGTGGAGACCAACTTGCAAGATTCTAGCTCTTGCTTCTTCAGATGGGTGAGGGAACTCAATCTTTCGGTCCAACCGTCCAGATCGCATCAGAGCAGGGTCAAGGATGTCAGCACGGTTTGTTGCAGCTATGACCTTTATTCTCTCATCGCTGCTGAATCCATCCAGTTGATTCAGTAATTCCAACATAGTTCGCTGAACTTCTCTATCACCACTAACCTCACTGCACCAAGAGAACAAAAATATGGAGCATACATCAGATATGCTTCTTCACAATAAGAATGATTTGTTTACACTAAATTGAAACATAAAAAGTGTTCTACTTTCTGTGATCCTGTGCAGGCAATTAACATTTTCATCTTATAAAGAGTATCATCAGCCAAAACAAAAATAAAACCATGCAAGGGCTGAAACGTCATAAAAGACATACCTATCAAAACGCTTGGTGCCAATGGCATCTATCTCATCAATAAATATAATACAAGGAGCTTTCTCTTTGGCAAGCTGGAATGCATCCCGGACAAGCTTTGCTCCATCGCCAATAAACATCTGAACCACCAAGAATATCATTACTACTCTACCCAAAAGTATAAACTATGCTCAAGATAACATCAAAATAAAAAAGATTTTGCATGGCAGGGCAATATCTCCAATGTGTCTTCAATGAAAGTGGACCAAATGGTCAGTGTAAGTCATGCAATCAGAACAATATTTTAGTTAAACCACTAAACCATGTGAACAAATGAAATACAAAATCCTGACAATTTATAGTGTCATATAACTGGCTAAACTTCACCAGAGAAACTTTGGACTGACAAAGTCCATGAAAAAAGAAAGATGAAATTCATAGATCCATTTCCCCAATGGTGACAATATGGTATGTGTAAAAAAATTACCAAGACATTCAGGAACACACTAGCCCTAGACAAGTAACAAACAAACTATGTTCAGAAGGTAGAAAGCACTAAGACATTCCAAACTTGCTTCTGAGAACCTTGGCATAAGGAAATATTGCTTTAAGACATGCTACGGTACAGGTGACGACTGAAACCAACAAAATAACAGCACTTTCTGAAATGGAAACTCAAAAGAAGAAACAAGAAAACTATTCATGTACATAAAAAAGGAAATTAACCAGGATGATGGGACGAAATAATGAAGCTATATCAGGAAGGCAACGATAACTCAAGGAATGAAGAAAGAGCAAACAGAAGTTGCGGTATAAATATGGTAACATGAAATGGAGCGGCAGTGTACCACAGGATTCAAATCAGAAAAATATCTTATCATCGAAAAGACGCAGCAATATAACAAACAGAAAAAATGAAAACAAAGCTTCTCATGTAAACTGATTACCTGCACAAGTTGTGGACCAGCTAATTTCAGAAACGTTGCATTCGTCTGTGCAGCACATGCACGAGCCATGAGTGTCTTGCCAGTTCCTGGTGGTCCATACAAAAGAATTCCTTTTGGAGGACGAATACCCAACTTCTGGAACCGGTCTTTATGTGTCATGGGCAGTACAATTGCCTCTACAAGCTCTTGAATCTAAATTCAATCAAATAAGATTCAAAGGATACAAGTAACAGATAAGCAACACATCTATTATGGAAGACTGATGGAACTTGCTAAGCTATTCCCTAAAGAGCAACAATTGACTCCAAATATGGTCATTTGATAAATAGGGAACTAACAAAGTTTCAGCATCCACTCAGTACAATACCTGCTTTTCAAGACCTCCAATGTCATTATAATCTTCAGTGGGCTTTTCATCGACCTCCATTGCCTTCACTCGTGAATCATACTCTGATGGCAATGTATCTAGTATAAGGTAGCTATCTTTATTTACTCCAACCAGATCACCAGGCTTTAGCTTGTCAGGGTCCACTAGCCCAACAACAGGAAGGAATATAGTCTGTAAACCAAAGCCATAAACAAAGATTTTGCAGCAGTGAGTTTGATTCCTTGAACTCAAGATCATACATAAAAGGTAGTTCATAAAATGTTTTATTGCTTTAAATTTAGTATGAACATGATTCGACAAAGGATGTGGAAGAATGAGAATTAAGACAAAGTAAACTAAACAGAATCCCACAACTGCAAGGCCAGGAAGGTGAACACAGAAGAAAAGATGTTGAATTACTGATTTAGAGCATAATGTGACAGCTGGACAAGCATATTACAGAACTGTTTCTTTTGCGAAAAAAAACTTGGCTAATTATGACTGCTTCAACATATTTGTGCTTGCAGTTATATACAATTCATTACTCACTTTGTAGTTATATATAATTCGTTACTGGAACAATCCGTACAACAGAATCATTACAACAATACAACATAAAGTTGTTATTAGGGTCAGACATGGCAATCCATCGATACCTAATAAGTTCTGATTTTAAAGAAAATTTGACTTTCTGGATCAAAGTAGTACAAACATAACCCAAATGTCTTATATGACTAATTGTCTTGGGTACCCAATGCATACCTGAGGCCTTGACTACCTTTTTAACATGTGTTGTAACAAAAACTAAATGTTGGTTGTACTTATGATATACTCTAGAATCTACTCCAATTATATTTCCATGTGATAAATCTTCAAGTTGTAGGAATACTAGTGGTCAAATATTTAGAAGGCGGACTGCATACAGTATTAGGAACTAATGGACACAAAAAGAAGAACAGCAAAGAACATGACCCTGATGATCAGAGAATAGATTGCTCACTTGTCTTGTGGAGGTCTTCAGAACAACACATTTTCCTTTCCTTTGTGAGTCTAAATCAATGTTAGCACCATCCTCCTCAGCTTCATCCTCAGGGTTCATTTCCAAGATCTAAAACAGTTGAGAAAAGAGACAAACCATTTGAGTAACCCATAAACAAAAGAAACGATGTACAGACACCCTGCCTAACAAGTACCAAATGATAAGGAAATAAAAATTTAGTTATCATTATCTCCAAAGGAGGAGGAGCAGCACAGTAATCTACTAAAATACATGTCAGTTCATTTAAGACATGAGATACTTGAATGCTCCATAGATCCACAGATCTGTAAATCCATCAAGTCTTCAAAATTTATTATTGTATAGGGACTAATAGACTTTGAAAAGCTAGGGTAATAGGAACAAGCCAGTTATCAAGTTCCAAGTTTCTGAATGTCTAGATTCCTAACCATATCATGGTTACTCATATCGAAGAATCACTGCTATACTGCTATACTAAAGACAAACTATCCTAACTAATTTGAAGTGGCTGAGCAAGAGCAAGTGGTGTTCTGTTGTGAATTAAGTGCAGCCTTGGTGCATATAAAGATCTAATCTAACATGAATTATAAGGGGACAAACACAATATAATAGCACAAGCAGTTCTATAAGTATGTTGTCACACCAAATGATGTGACAATAGACCAAACCATTTTCACTCATTCACTTCCCTGGCCTCAAATTAACCGAAGATAACAACCATAAGTAGGGAATTTACAAAACGGAAGTAAACTGAACCTCAACGATGTTGCCGACGAGGTAGGGCAGCTGCTTGTTGAGCTTAATTTTCTCCTGGTTTTCCTTAATCTTCTCTTTGAACGACTCCAACTCCAGGTTCGTCCGCTGCAACTCGTCCTGGATGCCGCCGGAGAAAAACCAAACAAACCCCACGGATCAGACGCAAACCCTAACGCCGGACGAACGAGGATTACGAAGCCGCGGTGACAGACCGCGGGGATCCGATCTAGGACTGGGTTCCCTCACCTTGAGGACGCGGATCTCGTTGTCGAGGAGGCGGGAGGCCCGGATGATGTCCTCCGTGGACATGGAGGCGAGCTGGTCGTCCTCCGCGTCGTCCACGGCCATCGCCGCCGCCGGGGCTGGGGCGCCCGATGACGACATCGCAGGCGGAGTAGGGTTTCGGGGTTGGAGCTGTCGACGAGAAGACGCGAGTAGCGAGAACGAGCGAGTTCGGTTTGTTCTGCGTTTCTCTTTTGCGAGCAGAAGTGTGGCTGAGTCAGGGTGGGCGTTGGCTTCTCGGTTCGGTTTGGTTCGCTTCCTCGGTTACTAATAAAATTCAATTCGGTTTGTAGAAAGGAAGGAGCTAAATTACGGCCGACCGTAATTTAGACCTGCCGCACGGCCTTACCATTTTTGGTAAAAGATGTATTATTATATTACTTTTTTTGATAAGATGCTAATTACGCTAGCTTGATGTTGTTGATTTTTTTTTTGCGCCATATGTAAACAGCTTGAGCAGCTAAGACGCAAAATACCGACCACGATTTATAGGAGAAGGCAAATTAGGCCAAGAAAAAAAGCAAATCAGACTAAGAAAAAAGACAAATAAGTAAAAAAAAAAGACAAATCAGGCCAAACATTTGCTTTTAGAGATTGCATATATAGGTTCACTATCAAAAAAGACAATGTATTGATAAAATAACACAACTAAGAAAAGAACATATTTAGATTTGCAGTTTTACAGAGCACAACATTATACATCTGGTCCCTATAAAAAGCATGTATTTCCATATCTTTTTTGTACACGGCTTGCATCTTGCTTCTCTGTACATGAAATACATCCTGCAGGTTAAAAAATAAGTCTGTCATAAATTTGTTGATGGATTGAGATAAAAAAATGCATATGTTAAAAAATAAAAACCTTATGTTACCTATTTAGAAGACATGATTGTCTAAAAGTAGTATTACTATTACTTAATTGAGGCACCTATATACGTTGCACAAATCAATATGGTTCTTGATGTCTTGTGTTAAAAACATTTGTAACCAAAAAAATAGCATCAGGTGGCTGCAAGGAAAAACTGTATTTTTTTAGGCAATTTAATTGTTATATCTTAGGCAACAATATCTTTTTAAATAGGCAATTTTTGTATTCTGAAAAAGCAACTACAATAGATTATGAAAAACACTTGAATGATCTTAAATCAAGTACTCAACAAGCAACTACATGCATCTATAAAAATGGAATAACCAAATTATCATTTTCATTATTCGGTCACACACTTAATAAAGCAACAGACATAGTGCTCTCAAATACCAAAATATAGATTACAGAACTACATATGTAGCAACCATAGGGATAAAAAAAATTGACTAACGAACCAATTGAACGACATGACCAAAAGAGAGCAGGCACTAAACTGACTGACGTGTGACCTCCTACTAGTTGATAGGTCGGTCTTATATAAGGTTAGAGCTGAGTGTTTCTTCATGTTAATCAGTAATTTATGCTGAGAGTAGGTATTCAGATTGCTGTGCGAAATGATTAAGCTGGTCTTGAGAAAGACTCCTATATAGATCAGAAAAGATTCACCAAGTCAGTAAAAATGTAAAAATGTCTAACTAGAAAAGGGCAATAATTTGCTTAATTCAAACAAGATTCACCTAGTTAGTAATAGTATTTTTGCCTACCTAAACCAATAAATATGCTTAACTAAAAAGACAACATATTAGAGAAAAGTAGTAATTTGCTTATTAGTAATACTACTTTTGCCTAACTGAAATAATAATTTTGCCTAACTTATAAAGACAAAGTATGTCTAACTACAGGAAAACACAATTGGAGGATAAGTACAGTGCATATATTTTGAAATCTGAGTTGTTTATTAGGTATGTAGCACATACAATGGTACAAAATAGGAACCAAATTAATAAAAAATAAATGAGCATTATGTATATCATACATGATAGAATATATGTGCCAGACAGCAAATAGCCAATAAACATGCTAGCAAACACACAGTGAAAAACTAGTGTTTTTGCGTTGCATTCCAGACTAAAAGAAATGAGCGCTATGCATATTATAACACTTCCTGGGTTTACAACCTATCTGTTTATTATTAACAGGTTTTGTGGCATTATTTTGTAGTTCACTGACATGTATACAACAAGCAGAATAGAAAATGTGAAATGGAAACATACAAAATATAATGTATGTGTCAGACCATGACAATAAATAGTCCATCAACTTGTTTACAAAGAACAGTGAATAATAGATCTGCTTGTGCTGCATTCAAGACAAAAAGAAAGGAATGCTATGCATATCAAAACACTCCCGTGAGTTGCATCAACACATAGATATTATTGGTGCAAAGAACTATTTTAGTTGTAGTCCAAGTAGCAGTAGGATTTTCAAAATCTATAAGGCTGCAAGGCTTCTAGGCACAACTCTTTACATTTGTATGGGCATAAAATGCAATAGTTATTGAGGGAAACGAGCTCCACTCTAAAAAAGCAAGTATAGTTTATGTGTTCATTTGCAATCCACTCCACTCTGGGTTTATTTTGTAAAAAAAATACAGACCTCTGTTTTCATTTTTATGCATTGTATATAACAACAACAAAAAGTCATATCGGAGAATAAAAAATCAAAGCGAGACCAAATATTTTGCGCTCAGCAGCTAACCAAACAGGATGTGCCTACTATGTTTGAATCAGGCTATCACTTGAAGAAACAAGAACACAAGATGTTCCTAGAGAGGCTGATAAAATTATTTTAACAAAATTGTGTTTAGTTCTAAGTTTATTGCCCAGATAGATATATAACCACAAAAACCCATGGAAAAAAGCAGAGAAGGCAAACTAACCTGACCAAGAAGCAACTCAGCAAAGAAAACTCCATCACTAAGTTATGGAAAAGTCAGCAAGACACTAGCTAGATTGTGGGTGATGTCTGCCACAACTGGGAAAAGGGCAGCTGGCAGCAGGTAGGGGAAGGGCAGTGGAGGGCCGAAGGAGGATGCTTCATGTCTAGAGAAATGTTATCTGATGCATACACCTAATGCGACCATCATGCCAAGAAAACACATACTTCAGTGATTATATAGGATTAAATTTGTTGCAAAAAATAATATAATGTTAGAGCATGAAACTCAATTAGTATAATGTCTTGGAAACACATAGCATCTATGTCTGTAACAGACCAAAAATGTAATCAAGCAGATATGAGAATGTTGCAGTGGATTGTAACAAGCAAATGTAACAGGCAGAAAGTATTTCCATGTATACTTAGAAAATATAAATACACATTGAGCTGCTGCTAGAGAGACCAAAGCTGCACCTATGATCTACTATCATTGAGTTGCTGCTAGAGAGACCAAAGCTCCAGTAGGACCTTAGGAATGCAAGCATTGTACATGAGCCATGGAATGTATGGAACATCACTACCATCAATTTATCTATGTATTATCATAAACAACAGGTGCTTTATTTTTTTATTTATAATTAC
Organism: Coix lacryma-jobi var. lacryma-jobi; assembly: GCA_009763385.1. NCBI lineage: Eukaryota > Viridiplantae > Streptophyta > Magnoliopsida > Poales > Poaceae > Coix > Coix lacryma-jobi. The sequence goes on from CM019824.1 coordinate 167,063,593, forward strand.
AGAGAAACAGAGACAAAAGTTATAGAAAGAAAGAAGACTGAAAAATAGCAACAGGAGCATACCAAGTTGCTTGCTAACCCATGATAAGAAACAAAGACAAAAGAGGCTTTCTACCAATTTATTTTTAATTAACATTGTATTGCCTAATAAAGTATGCTATTTTGCCCTTTTAGAATCATATTATTTCTTAATTAAAAACACATGACTACCTAATGAATTTTGAATATGTGCATTAGATTATATTTCATCTTTGATGTTATGTAACATTACCTAATAAAGTACACTAATTTGTAAAATACATTATATTTCATCTCTGATCTAAAAGAAGATGCACTATTAGAGTAGCAAAAAAAAGTGAACTACGAGTATACACATGAAATTGCTAAATCTGAACACAAAAGAAATACTAAACTAAAATGGATAATTTTTGCTTACTCATTTAGCATACGTTGTCTACATCATGAATTCCACGAATACTAGATCATCGAAAAACTATGATAACATAAAAAAGTTGGCAATTATTTTGACTTTGCATCCTTAACCCATTCTCTGTATCAGGTTTCTTGTCTCATGCATGTTTCTTTTCAATTTTACTCCATACAGAAATCCACCTTGATTACAGCTATCCAAAATCCAGCTTGCTATATTTGATTGGAAATCATTTATCTACTTACGAACTGTTTGGTTTATCGTTTTGTAATGCAAATGGATTACATGAGGGAAACTGATTGCATTACATATGATTGGTTCAGCTTAGTCCATGTAATCAGATACCAGTCCACTGAAAATGATACCGCTGCTTTTCATTTCCCTTTGCATTTCCGTTTACTGTGGTTTAACCAAACAACATGTAAGTGTATTGAGAGCACATATTGTAGCATACACAATGAGTAGACACTATTACAGTGTGATTAAATATATTAGATATGAATGATTAGGAGCATGTCCATACCGTATAGAAGCAGATAAGCAAAGAGATAGAGAGATTTTCTGTCGACATTACCACTTGGGGATCTCCCGAGCGACCTTGGCCACATGCCGGTCCTCCATTTCCAAACTTCTCCTCCCCTTTCCCCTCTGACAGTACACAGCACACTCCTCCCTCCTCGTAGCAGCAACAATGCAGGAAGTGGCACCATGACCGATGGTGGTCGCCGACGCTTCAGCGTGACCCCAATAGATGCCAGATCCATTAACCACACAACCTATAAAAGTAATTTTGAATTACTAAGAAAATAAAAAACATAAAAAATTACCTGCACAACATGAGGTGGCATGAGTCTTTTCTGAAGGTGTTTCAGCAATGATCAAGGGCGGAGAGACAGGCAGGCATTTCAGCATGTGGTGTTTGGCGGGCGAGCAGAGAGACGATGACTTGTTTCTTGTCCAGGCCGAGCTCCGGCTCGCCAAACTTAGTGCACGAGGGGACGGGAGGGAGTGCAGAGTAGTATAGGCACTCACACGTCATCCCCGTGGCGGCGCATCCGTGGAGGAGAGACGGGGGCGTGGGGAGGAGGCGAGAAACAGACAAGGAAGGTCGCTATTGCTGTTTGACTGGGAGTTGGGAGCACGTCTGGGCGGCGAGCGAGATCCATGGGATGGCCCTCAGCAGATTAGGGGGAGCTCAGCATCGGCAGGTCGCGGCGCCGCCCGTCGATGCGTACTGGTTCAACGGGTAAGGCACGAGAACGCACGAACAGCATGGATGGCCAGGCGTGCTAGCCCCGACTTGTGGAGAGGGCTATGGCGCTGGAGGATGACGACGACGGAGCAGGAGCAGCGAAGGTTTTCCACAGATCTAAACCCCCGCGATTCGAACCACACGGGGATGGATTACGCAGATCGTTAGGGCAGGAGCGTGCAGTGCTGGGATGGGAGGAGATGAGAGATCTAAGAGTCACTTGTACGGTGGTGGGATTACGCAGATCGTTAGTGCAGGAGCGTGCAGTGCTGGGATGGGAGGAGATGAGAGATCTAAGAGTCACTTGTACGGTGGTGGACTGAGGTAGGCCGGAGCTTTTGAAGAAGGCGACGACCTCGTGGCTGTTGTTCCGGTCGCCGCGGTCCAGATCCGCGTGCTGAAGTAGGCATTGGAGACAGCCTCCATCGCCCTCCGAGCGGAGGACGGGGGCAGGCGGCTCGAGAAAGGGAGGGTGGGTGGGTGTCGTCGGCGGTGAGGGCCTGCGGTCGGCGGAGGAAGAGAGAGAGTGAAAAAATGGATGGGAACGAAATGATGAGGAGAAGGGGATAAAAAATGGCCCGACCTCATCACAAGCTGAGCAGTGAGCACTGCGCTGCGTAGATAGATACGTGTCCGTGCGGATGGATAAATGCACGGCCGGCCAGATTAAAGTCTTTACCTTGTAGAAAATAGAAATAGAAATTGATCAGTTCTGAAAAAAATTTATTAACCAAGCATTTCGGTTCTCAATTATTTCGGTTTGATTCTGATTATAACCGAACTTTTTCAACAAAGATTAATACAACAAAACAATATGCATATTTTAAACAACATTAGAGAACACTATCTCTACTTTAGATAATAATAATTAATAAGTGAACAATAGCAATATAGTAACACAACTACATAGCAATTAAGTATAATACATCATACAAAAATCAAACATAATCTTACAAAATACATATATGTGAAGTATAATTCATGAATTTTGGTTCTCCGGTTAATTTGGTTATCCGAGAATAGCAACTGAAATTTTCTCGGTTATTTCGGTTCCTCAAAAACTAGAACCGAATAAGGAATCGATTTTTTCGGTTCCGGTTCTTTCGGTTTCGGTTCCAGGTCTTTTGGTTTGTTTTCTCGATTTCGGTCCACCGTAAACTGTATACTCCTTGTCTCACGTATTGTATAGTATCCACAAATTCAAGTTATACCCACTTTAATCGATCTCCCCACTACTGTCCATAAAAGAAGAGAGAATTAATAGGTAGGGATGACAGGATTTGAACCTGTGACATTTTGTACCTAAAACAAACGCGCTACCAAGCTGCGCTACATCGTAAACTGTATACTCCTTGGTTGTATAGGTTTGTCCTTCGAAGTCACAGTTTAATCATAAAAATAATATTTGTATTAATTAATCTACCATCCAGATTATAAGATATTTTAACTTTTTACTTATTTATTTTATACTATATAATTAAGTCTTTCACTTATGTACCATTAAAAAAGATAGTCCTTAAGTATATGTCACTAAAAAAAGTTTGATCTTGTAAGTACAATCAAGCCCTAATTGTGGGTTGGTGATAATGACCACACGATTAAAGAGCTAATGAGATTTATCAAGATGACAAGCAGGTTTATAATGAAAGAGGATGGTGTTCATGTGTTGGTGGACCCCTCATACTACATTTCATCGGTTTCGAACTCAAAGTGCTACATCAAGATCTTTTATGTGAATTTGAGTTGTAGGAATGTCGTACTATCAAGGGGGAACGCAAGTGTATCACTATGGCTGATTTCATGTGCTCAAAACCAATCTAGCCATCCCTGCACAAAATTCTGGTCTCTGTCTATCTTCTGGTAGGCGCGGCAGTGCCGGGCCACGGCACTACTGGGCTAAGGCCGGCACTGCCGCGACTTGTTTCGACCGTTGGCTTGCAGGGGGTATTTACTCCACCTTCCTGTTGAAAGTCCTTGTTTGGTTTTGGATAATTGATGTCACCTAGAGTACTAACCTTGTCATGAAGTGTTTATGAGCTAGGTTGGTACACACCAAGTGCGAAAGCTAGATGATGATCATGGTATTGGTGGTGATGACCAAAAGATGGATCAAGTGCTCCACATTTGGAAAAAGAAGAAGAGAAAAGCAAAACCCCTACGGAGATCAAGGCAAAGGTATAAATAGGAATTTTGTTTTGGCACTCAAGACACCATAGAGGGTGTGAGTGCGTTTAGGATAGATAGCCGTACTATTAAGAGGGGAATATCTCAGTGATCACGGTTATCAAGTGCCACTAGGTGGATTCATACATGCATATGCATTAGGACCTAGTGTGCTAACTCGAATCCTTTGAAAATGTTTGTGAAAATGCCAACACACATGCACAAGATGATGAACACTTGGTGGTGTTAGCACTTTTGCAAAGGAGAAGTTGTTGAAGTAGTTTTGGATCAACACAGAGAAGAAAATGAAGTTTTCTGTGTATGGTCGGTGGTACCGACCAGGGTGGTCGGTGGTACCGCCCATAGGTGTTGCGTGCAGCCTTCTCTGTGTTGGGGCGTTTTTGGCCTGGCGGTGGTACCGCTATAAGCTCGGTACTACCGCCGGCGGTGGTACCGACCGGATGGTCGGTGGTACCGTGGCCTTGAGGAGTTTTGCAGAGCTCTCTGTGTGGTTTTGAAAAAGACCTACCGGTAGTACCGCCATAACCTCGGTAGTACCGCGTCCGGTGCTACCGACCCAAGGCCGGTGGTTGGCAAGTTTGCGGAGCTCTCTGAGTTGAGTGGAAGTTGACCTGGCGGTGGTACCGCCATAGGACCGGTACCACCGGGCTCGGAAGTACCGACCAGGGGATCGGTAGTTCAAAGGTCTGGAGGAAGTTTTTGAATGTGTTCTGTGTAGATCCGAAAGTAGCCTGTCGGTGGTACCGCCATAGGGCCGGTACTACCGACCTCGGAGGTACCGACCAGAGAGTCGGTGCTTCGCCTAAATCAGCGGGTCGTGTGTTAACGGCTAGTTTGACTCTGTCGGTACTACCGCCCAGGAGAGGTCGGTACTACCGACCAAGCGCAGAAAAGTGGGGTTCGGGCCGTCGTCCTCCCCTCTCTATAAATTGGCCGTGGCCGCCTTTGGGGACAGCTTCTTGACTTTCCGACTTCTTGAATATCCTCTTGAGCAAGATCTAATCCCTCCCTCCGATCTCTTTGCTTGTTAGTGCGAATCCAAGTGAGATCGAGAGATCCAAGTGCATTTGCTTGTGAGTTTGCATCTAGTGGCACTTGGCGATTGTTGTTGCTGCGGATATTCTTATTACTCTTGGTGGTTGCCGCCACCTAGACGGTTTGGAGCAGCGGAGGAGATTAGGCACGAGTGGTGATTGTTCTCGGCCATCTCCCGGTGATTTATAAGGGGTTTCTTGTACCTTCCCCGGCGGAGCGCCAAAGGTAACTCTAGTGGATTGCTCGTAGCTTGTGGATCCCCATCTTGTGTTGGTTGTGCGGCACCCTATTGAGGGTTAGGCGTGTGATGCCTATTAGCGCGTGAACCTCCAAGTGGGTGTATCGCTACAACGGGGACGTAGCTTGCCGGCAAACAAGTGAACCTCGGAGGAAAAATCATTGTGTCAACCTGTCTCCGTGGTATTCTTTGATATTCATTTATTAATCTCTTGCCGGCTCGGTATACACACCTCTATCTCTTGTACTTACATTTGTTACTTTCTTGCAAGTTATTTTTATATCTTGTTGTTAGTTACATTCTCTTATCTTGTGTAGTGATATACATTATTGCTTATTTAGTTGTTGAATAGTTCCTTTGATATTGTGTGACTTAGAGTTTGTGGTTATGTAGAATTGTGAATAGGTGGCTTGCATCTGTGTAGAGCTAGCGCAAACTTCGCTTCGTCATTTAGTTGTCTAACTAGTTTGTTTAAGTGTTGTTGTAGAAATAATTTTTTATAGGCTATTCACCCTCCCTCTAGCCATTTAGGACCTTTCACCTGTCTTCTCAACGGTCACTCTCGACCCTAACTCTTCTCCTACCTCCAGACAAGGCTCTCTCTCCCTATTGAAAGCCCTCAAGCTCTCTCTCTCACCTAATCTTTGATTCTTATTGATTCCAAGTGAGTTGGAGGCTCAAACCTTCACCAAAGAGAAGCCCTAGCTGAGATCTACTGCCTAAAGCACTTGATTTGAGCCATAACCGGCGGGTTTGCTTCTATTACTCTTGGGTTCTTGGAACCCTAGCCGGCTAGGCGTCGCCCTTGAGCTTGCCAACTTGTGTGGCGGCCTTGGAAGGTTTGTAATCACTTGTGCAGCTAGTATTATTACCTCTCACTTCAAGGATTTGGTTCCTTGACTTGGGATCAAGGAAGAGTTGCAAAGCTCTTGACCTAAGTGGTCATCCTCAACAACGTGAAGGTAGACAAACCTTGGTGGCGAGCTGAACCATGAGATAAATCACGTGTCTCTTGTGCTAACTTGTGTTCATTCATCATACTTGTGAGCTTGTGGTTGATTCTAGGGTTCGGAGCCGATCTACTACATACAACGCATTTGGCTTGGTTGAGTTGTTTCTGTAGGTTCAGGAGACCAAGAGCAACATTTGTATTCATATAGATTTGGTTTTCTGTGGCTGGATTTTGAATTGCAGGCTCGGGCAGGTTGCTAGCGCAGTGGTACCGGGCTAAGGCCGGCAGTGCCGGGGAGCAGCAGTGCCGGGCTCAGGGCGGTAGTACCGGATTTCACTAACAAAGTTTTGAGCTGTGATTTTTGACAGACCTATTCACCCCCCTCTAGGCCACACAGGTCCTTACAGATCTCATCTAGACATTCACCTAGGGCCTGTTTGGTTCGCGTAGCGGTAGAACCTGACTCGTATTTGTAATTAAGGCTTACATGGGACAGACTAAGTGCATGCAATGCAACACTGTCGTGTTTGGTTTGGTTGGTTGTATCTATTTAGTCTAGCTGAGAAAAGATGTTTTGTTGCTTGTACGAGATAAGTCGCATGAGATAAAATATTATAAAATTAGAATTGTGATTTTTATTTTATACAATACACTCGTAAAGTTCTTATTTTATCTAATTATATCTTAAACATCTAAAAATATATATTAATATCACTTAATATTTACTAATCATACACTACTACTACAACATTAATCGAGTAAATGGTTGCATGGAGCCAGCCTGACCCAGCAGAAATGACTGATTCGGATGTTTCGCCTGAGCCTGGCTGAGGGGTACTCATTGCATGACCAGAGTCTGGCTTAACACTACGAGCAGGCAACTAAACGAGACCACCCTATATCTGGCCAGACTGGTTCAGCCAGATACAGGGAACCAAACAGACCCCTAAACATTTTTTGTCATATTTTCTATATTTCAGGCGCATGAACAACTTTGTCTTTGTCCTTCCATAGAAAAAAAATTATCATTTGTTTCTTGTGATTTGTGCTAATAGTTTTGGATAATTGGATAAAGATCTGAAGGTAGTAATCGTCGCCTGAAAAGATGTTATATTTCAGGCGCCTGAAATATAGCAAATCCCATTTTTTGTTGCTCAATCCATTTGATCCATTTTTTGCTCTAAGGTTGTCAAACCGTTTAGAAAAAAGTCTAAACTAGCCTCAGGTCTACTAGCAAGAGTGTATGATATCTTTTAATCTTAAGGTATGTTTGAGGTATCTCCACCAACAGTGGCAGATCTAGGGGGGGGGGGGTTGGAGCCCACCCAGCCCCTGCTCCCCTAAAGCTAGTACATCAGTGTAAAAATGAAGAGAATGGAGAAAAAAATAAGTGAAGAAAAGAATGAAAAATGAAGAAATAGAGGAAGAAGAAGAGATCAGCTTCTGCTTTGATTGTGTTCTGCATCTGCCACTGTCCACCAACTCCAGATTTACCAAAATAGCTCCACTCCACCGAAAACTGTTGGGAAAAGGAACCCTCGACACTGACGACACGCGGGCTGTCTCGGAGAAACAACCCTCGCGCCCTGAACGACCTTCAGAAAAACCTTCGTCGCTAACTCAACCCTCGGGTCTTTTTTTTGACCCTCGCGTGCAGGAGGCATGGGACCTAACAGACGGCAAACGGACGCAGGCCTTCGCCACAGTAGCGAGGACTCCGCAAACACGAGGTTGATTCCCGCGTTCCCGCGAGAGGGTGCGCAGGTCGGGCGGCGGCGGCCAGGCGGAAGGGGAGTTAGGGTTCTCGCACTTTCTGTGTTTGTACGATTTTGCCCTTCTGTTGTATAGCTCCATGGAATCTTTCTTGTACCTTTTATAAATTGGACGATATCTCTTGGCATTCCCTATAAATACCAAGGGATGAACAGTGTAAAAGGAGGTTTTTTTTGTTGGAGAAAAGCAAAAGAACAGTGTCGTCTTATCTATTTACACTTTCGCCCTTCGTCCGACAGTTGACTACCCTCGCTATACCCCTGCATGTGTGCGGGGGTGTGTGCAGATGTAATTCCAACAAAAACCACCGATACTACGGAGATAAACGACGAAGGTCCATATAAGCATAACTCTGAAGTACTCTGTATTTGTGAATTTATTTTTCTAATGAAGTAAAGTGACTGTATAAGGTTTGGGCATGACTTCATGGTAATGTAATCAGACTAGCTAGATCGCATAGGCCCTATTTAGATGTATCAACTAAATTTTAGCTAACTAAATTTAACTGCTAAACATCTAAATAGCCAACTAAAATTTAGATATATTTAGTTTTTCCAACCCAACTAAAATTTACTAAAATTTAGCTGAGTCTATTAGCTGGAGCATCCAAACACTCAGCTAAATTTTAGTTAAATTTTTTTTAGCTAATTAAAGTTTTTTTGTTAAAATTTAGCTACATCCAAACAGGATCATAGCAAACAGACTGCCAGAGTTTGCTCTGCTCCTCGCTTCGACCGCTAGTGTGGTGCGCGTCCATGTTGGGAGGGGTTGCAGGGGTGGTGCGCCTGGCTCGCTAGCGATGTGATGTGTGTGGTTATGCATGGGGGTGTCACCCTCGTATCCTCGCACTGCACTGAGGTCATGCGTTGGGCGGTGCTCGGTGTGAACGCCCGAGGCGGCAGGGACAACGTCGCCTAGAACCCTGAGGTTGTCGACCGGGTGGGGATGCTCTGCGTCAGCATCGTGGACATGCTAGGCTTTAGGGCGTCCGCAATGGTTCAAATCGCTAGTGTTGTTTCGGCACCTAAACTCCGAAACAGCAGGTCGTCGCACGAACAAAAGCACAGAGCGAAAGCGGAAGTAGACACAGTGTTCTCCCCTCCCCCCTCCCTTGGGAAGCTGAGAGCTTTTTATATTAATCCAGATCAGATTGAAAGTACAAGAATGTCCTTCCAACCACTACGTTACAATTACAATCATACCCTACTCAACTACTCCGTGGCTGTTTGCCGCCCTCGGCGACCTGAGGGGCAACTTCGTAACTTCGTCCGTCGACGAGCCCTGCGCCCCCGGGCTCCTTCTCCTTACCGGTGGGCCCGCTCCCTTTGACCGAGGCTTCCGGCGACCTGCGAAAACCTATGAAAAAATAAAGTCGTGGACGACGAATGCTTCCGACGGAGGCACCAGTCCCCTTTCGCGCGAAAGTGACCCGGCCGCCATCAGCTCCCTTTCGCGCGATAGCGAGACGCGGCGAGCTCGCCCGGTCGCCGTTGCACTCCCGCGCGAAAGCTGCTGCGGGCCCACGCCCGGGCCGCTTTCGGCCCCTTTCGCGCGAATACGCGCTTCCGCACGAAAGCTCCGTCTTTCTTCGATCTTACGTATCGGAGGCGGACGCATGCTTCCGCGTGAATGCGCACTTCCGCACGAAAGCTCCGTCTTCGTTCAGTCTCGCGGGTCGGAGGCGCCAGCGGTCTGGGTACCATCCCAACAATAGCCCCTCACGATCGAACCTGTAAGCTTGCGAGGTTTGACCGTGTCCTTTCGCTAGGCGCCTACGCCCGCCCAAAAAAAATACCTTTGCTTCGTTTCGAAGCCGAGGGGTTTTTTTAACGCTTCGTTTTACGTGCCTGGACGTCTTGTCGCTCCCCTGACACCGCGTAACGCCTGCCAGGCCGTTGCGATGCTTCGTATTCCGTGCCCAGACGTCTTTTCGTCTTCCTCAAAAACCGTGTACCGTATTGGCATGCCATTGCGAGGCTTCGAATCCCGTGCTCAGGCGTCTTTTCGTCTTCCTCGAAAACCGTGTATCGCTTGCTCGTATATAAGCGTGAGGGCTTCAGGCGGGGAGGCTACTTGGCCACATAGCGCATTCCCGCCCCTTTGCCGCGTGCTTGTGAAGCCTCGCGTCATTCGCTTGAGCGAAAGCTGTTGGTGCCTGCCACGGTCATTCGCTGAGCGACAGTTGTGGTGCGTAGCTCTCTCTTGCCTTTGTTTCTTTTCGGCTTATCTCATGTTTCGAATCTGTTCTTTATTTTTTTTGTGCTTCCGCCTCTGTCCTCCCCCTTTTCTTTTTTCCTTTCGCGTGCATTCTTGTTTATTCGTCTCTCGCGCCATGTTAGATGTCGTCTTCCAGTTCCACGTCGACCTCGAGCTCGTCTAGCGAAAGCACTGGCGCTACTGGGCCCTTTCGCCGCGAACGTAGCGCTGAAGTGTCCGTTGGATCCGGGGGTGCTCCGCGGGTTCCGAGTCACAGCGGCAGCTTGTCTGATGACAGAGACTCTGGATTGGTTTCGGTGCCCACCGACTGCTCATTTTACCTAGGCACCTCGCGAATGTCAGCTGCTGCTTTGCAAACGTTGGCCGAAAAAGGACCTTTGAGGAGAGACCATCTCGCGAGCTGCCGTGTTCCTGGAGAAGAAGAGGTGCTCATTCCGCGGCCAAATGAAGCTATTGTCTTCCGCGACTATTTCGCTGCTGGTTTGGACTTTCCACTTGAAGAATTTGTCTCGGATGTCCTCTCTGGGTTCGGCATACAACTCCATCAGCTGACGCCGAATGCATTCGTCGGCCTTGGAGTTTTTGCCATGGCGATGAAGTTGCTTGACTGCACGCCACGAGCGGATGTTTTCGTGCGATTTTATGACATTCACCGGCGACCGACGAAAGTGGACGACCCTTTCTTGGGGAGCAAACTACCCAGCGAGATTGGGTGCATCAATTTCGTTCCGCGGAAGACCCGGGGTAGCGTTTCCATTTCGCTTACCTATCGGAACAAGTGGCCAGATTGGAATCGCTTCGGGTTCTACTATCGAGTCTGCTCGGACGAAACAGTCGCTGCCGAGTTGGGTAAAGGGGAGAAGAAAGCTTCTCCGCTTGTGTCGGTTTTGGAGAGGTGCCCCGGGAAGCATCTTCCGCCCGTCGCGTTGAACGAGGAAGAGGCCATTCGCTGCGGTGACGCGTTCGCACTCACTGCTCGGTTTCAAATTAGCCGAGACTTGGTCGAAGAATGGATGGCTATCGGGATGAACCCGCTCTGCAGTGCAACCACTTTCGAAGTTTTTTCTGACAAGGATGGGTATCGGGGCCCTCTTCTTCTGCTTGAGAGGCCCGCGAATTTTGCTGATGATGAGTCTTTCGTGAAGCATATTGAAAGCGAAGCAAGGAAAATTTGTGGGCCGTATTTACGAAAGGAAAGTGAGTTCCAACTCGGCAACCTCGGCCGAAGTCGCCGCTTGAACCGGGCGTTTGACGCTATGGGTGTCAAGTACGCCGAAAGGCCTCTGCTTGACGAAAGCAAAGAGGAAGCTGAAGATTCGAAGGCGAAAGGCAAGGGCGTAGCTCGGCGTGGGGGTCAAAGCGGTGTGGTGCCTCGGCGAAAAGCTGCCGAAGTCGGGGATATTCGCATCGGGCGTTTGATCGCCAAGCCTATGCTTAAGAGCCGAGGGGGAGCGTTGGAGTCGATCCCCGACGTTGATCCTTTCGATCACCCGAGGGTGGTTAGTGTCTGCGCTTTTCGTTTTGGCTTGGTTATGCCTTTTGTTTTTTCTCTCGTGTTTGAGTTGCTTTCGTTTTTAAGGCTCGCTCTGTGCGTTTGATGCACCCTGTTTTTGGTTTGCTTTTGTAGAGTGCGTCTCGTGCTGCTGAGATGGCTCCAAAAAGGTCGAATGTGCACCTCTCGCATTCGGCGTTTGACGATGACGCCTCAGTTGTTGACCTTCTGACTTTCGGGAAGCTTGGCTCACGGAAAGCTTCGGGTCCGCCGGATGCCACGGAGCGCCAGGCCAAAAAACCGAAAGCTCCGCGCCCCGAGCCCCCTGCTCGGGCGACCGACGAAAAGGCGGCTCCTGGCGAGAAGGGGACCGGTTCTGGGAGAATGCTGGTTCCCGCTGTTGTTGATAAAGGTAAGTCACAGTTTTCGTCGCGGTGCATTCGCCTGACGCAGGAGATGGTGGAAGGACATCTTCTCGGTTATGGGCGATTGGTTATCGACGGGGTGCCTTCGGACAACGAGAACTCGTGCTTTTACACTGGCCTGAGCTCGTCGAGCGAAACTGATGATGCAAAAGAGGAGTCTTATCGCGTTGCTCGTTCTTTGGGTGCAGCCTCAGACGCCCAACTCGCCTGCCGAATTGACTATCGACGGGCGGGAGTCCTTCCTGGCGGAAGTGAGGAGGCCGTTAAGTTTGTGGAATTCTCTCAGAAGGCTTTCGTTGCGCCGGAGATCGAAAGAGACCTCCATAAAGTAGTAGCGCAAAACTCAACGACGCTCTGTCGTTTCACCTGGCTAGCGTGAGCGTTTGACTTCGCTGTGGGTTTCACGGCTCTTTCCCTTTCGTTTCCTTTTTAACTTTTTTGTTTTTGATTTGGTTCTATTCGCAGGCTGCTGTTATTGCTCGTAGTCAGAGCAACCAGAGTGACCTTTACATTCGCAAGGTCTAGCGCGAGAAGCAGGATCTTGAAACTCAGATGAAAACACTCGCCGCCAATCTGGAGTCGCAGACCAAGAAGGCTGAGGATGACCGCACCTCCCGGAGGGCGAGTCAGAAAGAGGTTGAAAATCTCAAAAGGGAGATTTCGCAGCTACGAACTGCCCAGGTCGATAGGGAGAGGGTGCTTTTGACTTCCGCTGGGGAGGCCGTATCTTGCTTTCGCGAATGCCTTCGCAGCATCGGCGTCAAGACAGAAAACCCTCCTGAGCAAAACGTCGATAGCCTTATCGGTTGGATTTGATCCGAGATGGAGTTGCTGGAGGGGCACATGGCCCTCGGCCGGGACTATGCTGCGGTCACGGGCATCAAGGCGATTGGCCATAGCCTTGTTGACGTCGGCTGCTCCCATATCTCGGACCTTTCGGTCAAGGAGGTAGACTATTACTGGCGAACCCCTGAGGCGGCGAAAGTCCTTGGCAAGAGATTCTTCGATGAGTTCTGGCTGGCGGGTGGAAACGACATGTCTCTTATGCAGTCCGCCATGGGTCGTGGGAAGGTACTTTCGAATGACTGCTTTTGCTTTCGCTTTGCCCTTATTTTCGACTTGTGGCGTGGTTGACGCCTCTTCTGGGTTATCCCTTTTGATGCAGACTCCGGAGGAGAAAGCTCATATCCAAAATGTGTTTTCGGACTTCATCTCCGAAAGACGGGCACGCGAGGTCGAGCCGGAAGATGAAGTGAGCCCCCTCATCCGAATGAGGAGGTCCCCGAAAGCTTGGCTGTCTCTGCTTCTCGTGACGCGAACGCTCCCCAAGATGCGGTAGAGGGCCTGTTTTATATGTGTTGGTTGTACTCGCCAGACATGTTGCCGCGTGTGATTTTTGAACTTAAACTGGAATGTTGTATTGAACAGGACGCGGATGCGGGAACGCCGGACATTCTCGACATTTGTCCGTTAATGATTAGATCCAGCGATCTTTGTGTCGGAGGTGATCTGTGGAGGAGATTTCGCTCTAGGTTTCTAACGACATCGCTTTCGTCTTACTTGAAAAACGCGCTAAGAAGATTGAGCGGACGGAAGAGCACTTGCGTGTTTTTATGAGAACTTCGACCAACGCGAGCTTGAAGCGAGGCGGAAGAGGCGCGAGTCTTCGCGCGTGCTGCTAACTTCCGGAGAGGGCCCATTTGTAAAGGTGGAGCCCGAAGACGCCTCGTTTTCGCTGGATGAGCGTCGATATAGCGTTTTCCTTGGGTCGCGAAAGTAGTTCGTGCATTCATCTTTTGCTTGTTTATGTTGTACAAAACTTGCAATTTAATGAAAAAGAGGAGATCGGGGTTGCTTCTAGTTCACTTTTTTGGCTTGCTAGTTATATTCGCTCGGGAGATGGCCAGGTTCCTGCCTCGCCCACCCGCGTCTCTAGACGTGGGGCGGTGGCTTTCGCGCAGGGGCGCTTTCGTCGCGGGTCCCTCGGCCGTTAGCTAGGACACGCCCGGCCCCACACACTTATGCTACGGGCGGTAGCATTTGCGCGAGGGTGCTCTTGTTGCGAGCCCCTCGGCTGGTAGCTTGGACGCGCCCGCCCCCACACACTTAAGCGAGGGGCGGTAGCATTCGCGCGAGGGTGCTTTCGTTGCGAGCCCCTCGGCCGGTAGCTAAGACGCGCCCGCCCCCACACACTTAGGCGAGGGGCGGTAGCATTCGCGCGAGGGTGCTTTCGTTGCGAGCCCCTCGGTCGGTAGCTAAGACGCGCCCGCCCCCACACACTTAGGCGAGGGGCGGTAGCCTTCGCGCGAGGGTGCTTTCGTTGCGAGCCCCTCGGCCGGTAGCTAAGACGCGCCCGCCCCCACACACTTAGGTGTGGGGCGGTAGCATTCACGCGAGGGCGCTTTCGTTGCGAGCCCCTCGGCCGGTAGCTAAGACGCGCCCGCCCCCACACACTTAGGCGAGGGGCGGTATCCTTCGCACGAGGGTGCTTTCGTTGCGAGCCCCTCGACCGGTAGCTAAGACACGCCTGCCCCACACACACTTAGGCGAGGGGCGATATCCTTCGCGCGAGGGTTCTTTCGTTGCGAGCCCCTCAGCCGGTAGCTAAGATGCGCCCCCCCCACACACTTAGGCGAGGGGTGGTAGCATTCGCGCGAGGGTGTTTTCGTTGCGAGCCCCTCGGACCGCGCGTTGCAGGATCCTTTGCTATCGGTTTGCTGTACTTGAAAATTGGTTGATCAAAATAACTTTACAAGTTTGATGGGAAGGGTTGCAACCGGTCATGCCCGCGATATTGCTCTCGTTGTCATCTAGCAGCGTGCTTGCTTTTGCTCATCTTCTTGTTGCGGTTTGAGATGGGCATGTTACTTGCTGTGGCTCTCGCCTAAAGTTACTAGATTGGCGGCGCTTTCTGAATGCGGTGTGGATGACACAATCATCAAAGCGAAACCTTGGTTCCTGATGCTTCCTATTCGCACTATGCCTCTTGGGTGAGCTTTTCGGGGTTTAAACTTGAAAGGATTTGGTGACTTTGGATGGTTGGAAAGGCTTGCGCTTTGGTGTCTATTTATATTGACCTGTCTATGCGGTGAGGGGACTGTATTTATTGTTTTGGCTGTACTTGTGGTTTTTTGGTAGGTGGGAAGTTAAGATGGCATTTAAGTTTGGTACCTACTGAAGTCTGTTATCTGTCCTTCCTGACATCGGGGATCCCATGAGGGTTGCACAGCTTGACTTTCGCTACCGTCCTCCTGTTTTGCTGGAGGGTCGGTTTGCAACGCCCGCAGTCTTTCGTTCTGCCCCCGTTTTGTTGTAGGGTAGTTTTTGAATCTCCCGCGGGCTTTCGTTCCGCCCTCTCATTTTGTTGGAGGGTCGGTTTGTATTGCCCGCAAGCTTTCGTTCCGCCCTCTCGTTTTGTTAGAGGGTCGGTTTGTTTTTCCCGCAGGCTTTCGTTCCGCCCTCTCGTTTTGTTGGAGGGTCGGTTTGTATTGCCCGCAGGCTTTCGTTCCGCCCTTTCGTTTTGTTGGAGGGTCGGTTTGTATTGTCCGCAGGCTTTCGTTCTGCCCTCTCGTTTTGTTGGAGGGTCGGTTTGTATTGCTCGCAAGCTTTCATTTCGCCCTCTCGTTTCGTTGGAGGGTCGGTTTGTTTTGCTCGCAGGCTTTTGAGATTGTCGGTGGCTACAGATTATTTCTTTCGTCCCGCAAGCCGACATTCTCGTTCATCACATCGAAATGACGAATGTCTCAATCTTATGTTTGGTTGACTTCATCCTTTGGCTTACCACGTGGTATTTTTGGGGAATTACGAATGCTTTCATAATGTAGCGGTTACATTCTGCTGCCTCGTTAAAAAATCTCGCACCCCGATGAAGGGCTTCCCCGGCGAGGAAAAAGAGTGCAGCCAATTTTGATTACAAAATAGCAAAAATGGAAGAACTTACACCGAAGTTGCAGAAAAGAAACAGACTATGGGTAAAAACGCCGCATGTTGCTTGCGTTCCAGGTGTGGGCTGATTCTTCGCCCTTGTCGTTCAGCAGCTGGAATACCCCGGGTGCCGCCATGCTTGCCACAATAAAAGGGCCCTGCCATTGTGACTGCAGCTTGCCTTGCTTGTCTGGCTGTCGAATGGTGACCATGTCACTGGGCTTGATGTCCTTCCGGACTATGGTTTTGTCCCTGTGGTGTTTGGTTTCCGCATGATACTTTTCGAGGTTTTCTGCAGCTTGCAGCCTTACCTCCTCGATGGTGTCGAGCTCGAGGTGCCTTTGCTCCTGAGTCGCGGGAGCCATTTCGGTCCGGAAGGAACCCAACTTTACCTCTTCTGGGGTGACCGCTTCATCGCCGTATAGTAGGTGAAATGGAGTGAAGCCGGTAGCTCTGGAGCGTGAGATGTTGTGCCCCCATATAGCTGTTGTTAGGGTGTTGGCCCACTTGCCATTCGGAGAGTCGTATAGAGCTTTCGATACTGCCAAAAGATTAGTTGTAAGGACATGTGTGGCCTAGAGGGGGGGTGAATAGGCCTGTCAAAAATCACAGCTCAAAACTTAATTAGATAAGCCCAACACTATCGCTCTGTGCCCGACACTGCCGCTCCCCGGCACTGCCGGCCTCAGCCCGGTACTGTCGCGCAGAGTAGAACCTGAGTCTGCAATTCAAAATCCAGCCACAACAAACTGAATCTATATGAATGGAAATGCTACACTAAGTTTCCTGAACCAGCAGAACCAACTCAACCAAGCCAAATATGTAGTATGAAGTAGATCGGACCAAACACTAGAATCTATCACAAGTTCACAAGTATGAAATATGAAAGCAAGTAAGCACAAGAGACAAGTGATTTATCCTGTGGTTCAGCTCGCCACCAAGGCTTGCCTACCTCCACGTTGTTAGGGTTGACCACTTAGGTCATGAGCTTTGCAACTCTTCCTCGTTCTCAAGTCAAGGAACCAAATCCTTGAAGTGAGGGGTAATAATACTAGCTGCACGAGTGATTACAAAGCTCCCAAGGCCGCCACACAAGTTGGCTAGCTTAAGGGCGACGCCTAGCCGGCTAGGGTTCCAAGAACCCAAGAGTAATTGAAGCAAATCCACCGGCTGTGGCTCAAATCAAGTGCTCTAGAGAGTAGATCTCAGCTAGGGCTTCTCTTTGGTGAAGGTTTGAGCCTCTAACTCACTTGGAATCAATGAGAATCGAAGATTAGGTGAGAGAGAGCTTGAGAGCCTTCAATGGGGAGAGAAAGCCTTGTCTGGAGGTAGGAGAAGAGTTATGGTCGTGGATGACCGTTGGAGTGGCAGGAGAGTAGTGTAAATACCCCCTGCCATCCAACGGCTGAAACAAGTCGCGGCAGTGCCGGCCTTAGCCCGGCAGTGCCACGGCCCGGCACTGCCGCGCCCTGGGCGGCACTGCCGCGCCTACCAGACAGACAAAAATAGATCAGAATTCTGTGCAGCTGTCTTTGGTTAGAAACAAGGATGACTTGTGTTGGTTTGAGCACATATCATTCAGCCATAGCAGTGTATTTGCATTCCCCCTTGATAGTACGGCAAACCTATAAATCAAATACATAAGAAAAAGCTTGTTGTAGCACTTTGAGTCCGAAACCGATGAAATAACGTATGAGGGGTCCACCAACACATATGTACCATCCTTTCACATTATCAACCTGCTTGTCATCTTGGTAAATCTCATTAGTTCTTCAATCATGTGGTCATTATCATCAAAACCCACAATTAGGGCTTGATTGCACTTACATTAGCCCATTCGCTCTCTCGACAGCCCCGTTTGCTTGCAGATAGTTAACTGAGGCGAAATTGATCTTGACGTTGATTTCGTCGCAGAAACTCCTGAATTTGGCACAATCGTACTGCTTTCCGTTGTCACAAGTGATGAAGGAAGGAACGCCGAAACGACAGAATATCCTCTGCCAGACGAACTTGGTTAAGGAGGTGGAAGCTATGCTTGCGAGGGCCTTCGCTTCTATCCACTTGGTGAAATACTCGAGGGCGACCGCTGCGAAACGCAAGTTGCTCGGAGACGCTGGTAGTGGTCCGACTATGTTGATGCCCCATTGTGACGGAACGACCCTAATCCCATGGCCCACGTGCCCCTGTCAACCTCTGACAGCCGAACCCATGTTCCATGTGATTAAGACCTGTTCGCCACCGGGCTACATCAGCGCCCAATGTCCGCAGGATCATCTCACAATTCGGTTACAGCATTGTATACTTTTACAAATAACATCGGAATAAAGAGCGGAAGACTTAAATAACTTTAGTTTTACAAAGCAGAGTTCCAAATAGAAATTAAGGTGCAGTTATTACAAACCAAGTTCTGATAATAGAAATAGACAAAGGCAACGTAGCGGAGTACAACAAAATAAAGATACTGATAATCACCCAGCCCGAGGGTGCACAACTATGCTTCGGCCTCATCGGCCTCTTCCTGGACGATGGTCATGCAGCAGGGCGCAAGACACATCGGGGTCTCAGTCATACCTGCAGCATGGGTAACAAACCCTGAGTACTGGGGTACTCAACAAGACTTACCCGACTAAAGAAAAGGGAGAAGACTCAGGAATGAGAGGCTTAGGGTAGTCAAGGTAAGGCTTAAGCAAGATCAGGTATTTTGCAGAAAAGCATTTTGTAAACCTTATTTTATTTTGGAAAGATTCAGTATTCCTCAATTCTTCATCGTTCCTGATTCATTTTACATTTCAAAACATTCCTAGTTGAGAACCACTCTCCGTTGACAGTCAGTGACCAAGTCTCCATAACCGAGGAGCAACGTTAATCCGGATAAATAATACTCAGCTGAGGATCCCTATCCACACTGCATATGTAGCACCCAAGCTTGCATATGCCAACTCGTCTACCACGATTCCTCCAAGATTGGGCCCGGTCCTACGCCACCCGGAAGTACAGTACACCACTCCTATCCAGGTACGACGACCACGTGGGTACATGCTACTTCCGCCATCTCTCCACTCCCAGTGCGCGGTTGTCGGTCCAATAAAGGATTCCTCGGAGCCAGAGCTTTCCGAAGTACGTGAATAGTTACAAGTCTTGACCAGCAGGCCCCAATACGGATGGTCCCTAAAGTTTTTCCGTCAGCAACAAGCACCTCGGGACTCTAACCCAAGAGTACAGGTCCTGTCGGTTTTTCAACCCTGTCCCGGTCGGTGTCAACTGTTGAGTCCCGGACTACAACATGACGGCACCGTACGCGCGGACAACCTCTTCTCGACAATGACCACGTGCTAGCTAGGCAAGCAGTCATCGAACGGGAAGTAAAGCCAAATTCCCATAAAGATTCTTTCAGTGATCACACTTTTGAAAATGACATTTTATTGCAAAGTCTAATTCAATAAGCATTGCTAAGCATTTTTCAAATACTTTTGAAAAGCAGGTATCGGGTGTATCAGTGGTCAAGGTGGATAGTGCATCAATTAGGATAGCACACAACTCCTATAAACCTAATGCAATAATTTAACTCAAAAGCATTTAAGGAAATCATTTTATAAATTCAAGGAAAGGGGTTAAATGCACCGGGGCTTGCCTTGAAGAGCAAAGAGGGCAGGCTCGAGGGCGACAGGGCAGTTGTCGGAGCTCGGGGTAGCCTCAGGGACAGGTTCGTCAGCGGCTGCCTCGATCTTGACGCCTTCTTCGGTGACTATACGAATGCAATGATGCATGCTCATGAGTATGCTAGCATGAACAATGCAACACAGGGCATACAACATGAACCTTAATCACCTTTTCTGTTTTTCTTAATTATTTAAAAAGGTCATTTTATGCAGTTGCTCCAAAAATTACCAAATTAATCACATAAGTTCATTATGGTGTAGATAGATGGAAAAACAAATTTCATAATTTTTGGAGGTCATTAAGGTACTCAAATAAAATCAGACATTAATTAACAAAAGACAGTATTTAACAATTAAAGATAAATGCTCAAAAATCAACTTGTTCCAAAAGGCTTCAAAATTTCACCAGAGACTAAACATGGCATAGGAAGCTCACAAAAATTTATATCATGATTTTTTGGAGTTATAAAAGATTTTCTAAAAATCCAAAACCATCCATTTATTAATTAAAAGAGGGATTTTACATTTTCAAATTCTTGCAGAAAAGTCAAGTTTCATATTTTTATAAAATACTACATAGTATAAAGACTCAACTGTAAAATTTTCAGAATTTTTAGAGCAATACAGAAAATCATACAAAAAGATGAAAAAGGAACACTATTCACAACTTCCAAAAAGGAAAAGAGCACTGTGCTCCTCCCTCGCAGGGCTCGGGCGAAGCGGAAACAAACGACCGTCCGAGGCCTGGCCGGGAGGCTCGGGCGAGACGGAAAACGATCGTTTCGTCCGAGGCCTGGCCGGGAGGCTCGGGCGAGACGGAAAACGATCGTTTCGTCCGAGGCCTGGCCGGGAGGCTCGGGCGAGACGGAAAACGATCGTTTCGTCCGAGACCTGGCCGGGAGGCTCGGGCGAAGCGGAGGGTGCATGCTTGCTCGAGACTAGGCTCGGCGAAGCTGAGGGTGCGTGAGTCCGCTCCGAGGCTGGGCTCGGTGAAGTGGCGAGGGTACGTGTCTGCTCGAGGCCTGGCTCGAGCGAGTGCTTGCTCGAGGCCTGGCTCGGGCGAAGCGGAGTGGAAGCAGAGACCGGGGGCTTCGAGTGCTTACCACGGGTCGGAGGCAGGACTCGGCGGGACGGAACAAGGTGGTCGACGGAGCTCGGCGGGCGTTCACGGCGGCGCTCGGCGCTCCGGCGATCCTGTGCACCGCACGAGGTCACAATGGCACGGTCAGAGCCGCAAGAAGACAGGGAAGCTGACACAGGGGTCGGAGAAAGATGATCATGGCCGGAGAGTGGGGATTTCCCGAACCCGAGCTCACCGGTGTTTCGCCGGAGTTTGGGAAGATGGGGTTACGCCGGGCGATTGGAGGCGGCGGAGGTAAAATTGAGGGGCTGGGAAGCTTCGCGAGCTCAAGGCGGAGCTTCTGGGCTAGGTGGTTGAGCGGCGGAGGCTCTGGACTGGCCTGGCCACGGTGGCGGAGGTGAGTGGAGCTCCAGCCGGCCGGCGGTCCTTTTATAGCCGCGCTCGGGGACGGATGAGCGTCGCGTGCAGGCGGATAAGCTTGGCCGAAGCGTGCGCAATCGATTGCACGCTGGCGGAAGGACGGGTGTGCGTTCGCCGGCGACGGCCACGCGGCGGCGACGTGCTGGGAGCAGTGGGGGACGAGAGAGAGGGTCAGCGCTCGCGTGCGGGTGCGGAATGAGCACGGGGTCAGCGGCGACAGTCTGGTGGCAGGCGAGGAGCGGCCAGGCGTGCGGCACGCGCAGCGCCGGCGGCTCGGCCACGGCCGGGGCCCCCGTAGCTCTAGGTTGAAGATGAATAGGGCTAGGTCTAGGGTTTGACTTAGAAAGGATTTCTGTATTTTGCAAATTACTTCCAAAATTTGAACTGAGCAACAAAAACTCAAAACACCAAAGTTGTGCAGAAAAAGGAGATCTACAACTTTGTCAATATGAACATTTTCAAAATTCAAAAAGTTTTTGAATCACATTTGAAATTTGAAAAGGGGACACTTTTGGGATTTTAATAAATTCAAAATTACTTTTAATTTTATATTGAAACTTGAAAATCTGTAAAAACCAAAGTTGTTCCTCTTGACAAGATCTACAACTTTGCTTTTTGGACCAAGTCCAAATTTTGAATAGTTTTTTAATTATTAAAAGAGGGGTAAAAGCCAGAGTTTGGAAATTAGGGTTTTTCAAAAGGACTTTGAAATCTGATTTTTGATTTTGATTTTTGAACAACACAACAAAGCTTCAAGACATCAAATTGAACAAGAATTACACAAGACTAGGCACAGAGTTGAAATTACCATTTTGCCCTTATAGGAAGATTTGGGCTTTTAGGGTTTTTAGAAAAAGGGATCACTACACACAAAATACCTTTTAGGAAAAGGTAAAGGCAAGCAACCACTAGACAAACATTAATGCATGACAAGAATGATTATGACTAATGATGATGACATGTCAGGTTAATTACAGATTAAACACCAGAGGTGTTACAACCTTCCCCCCTAAAAGAAATCTCGCCCCGAGATTCTACGTCTTAAGAAGGACAAGGGTAAAACCTTATATCTACAGAGTATCGAGAAAGTCGGGATAGCTCTTTGCTAAGAAGTCTTCGGATTCTGTCGGTGTTTCGTACCCAAGGGTATCACACCAACGAGTAATATGATCGCGTGCTTCTCTTCCTGGATGGTGATGCAAAGGGACACAAGGATTTATCCTGGTTCGGGCAAAGAAGGCCCTACGTCCAGCGGGGGGAGATGTTCTTGTATTATTTGCACCTAAGTGCTTGTACAGGGGTGGATACAAGCTCACCGAGCATGGACCGAGGTCCGAACTCGAGTGCGGCGTGAGAGTGGATGTGGATGAACGTTCGTCTGTCTAACTGTCGTCCCTTGACGAAGGGCCCTGGTGTCCCCTTTTATAGAACAAGAGGAGGCCAGGGCTTACACAGGATAGTTATGTACAGCGCTCGGTATTGCGGGGAGTAGGAACTCTGTCTTGTCGAGGCCGCTGCAGCCAACGTGAGCGTTGCTGTAGAGGCGTCCTTGAAGCGTGGCCTCCATCCCGGGTGCGGTCATGGAGGCGTGGCGGAGTGGAAGCCGTACAGCGCCCCATCCCGGCTCGTACAGGACACAGCGGGGTCCCTCTGGGTCTTGGGGTACTTGTCTTCCAAGAGCGTGAAAGCAGTTAGGGCTCGAGGGGCACAGAGCCGGCCTCGAGGTGGTATCTACGGGGGCTCGAGGGGCGCGGAGCCGGCCTTGAGGTGTTACAGTACTGGGCTCGAGGGGCGCGGAGCCGGCCTCGAGGTGTTACAGTGCTGGGCTCGAGGGGCGCGGAGCCGGCCTCGAGGTGTTACAGTGCATGGCTCGAGGAGCGCGGAGCCGGCCTCGAGGTGTTACAGTGCATGGTATGGCCGAATAGTGCTGTACTGGTCCCCTTTTGCCCATGCCTGTGGTGAAAACGAGACTTTGACCTTTACATCGAGTCACTGTGGTACGTGCTGTGCTCCAGTGGACATGACCGGAGTAGGTGAAGGCATTAAATGCGTGATATGGGCTGGTACGGCTGTTTGTGCAGCTCGAGGTTCGTGCGTTAAGGCTCGAGGTGTGGGGGCGCGCTCGCCCGAAGCCTGGAGGGCTCGGGCGAGACGGAGATAGAGCGTTCGCCCGAGGCCTGGCTGGGAGGGCTCGGGCGAGTCGGAGACAAAGCGTTCGCCCGAGACCTGGCTGGGAGGGCTCGGGCGAGACGGAGATTGAGCGCTCGCCCGAGGCCTGGCTGGGAGGGCTCGGGCGAGTTGGAGACAGAGCGTTCGCCCGAGGCCTGGCAGGGAGGGCTCGGGCGAGACGGAGATTGAGCGCTCGCCCGAGGCCTGGCTGGGAGGGCTCGGGCGAGACGGAGATTGAGCGCTCGCCCGAGGCCTGGCTGGGAGGGCTCGGGCGAGTTGGAGATTGAGCGCTCGCCCGGGGCCTGGCTGGCGTTCGCCCGAGGCCTGGCTGGGAGGGCTCGGGCGAGACGGAGATTGAGCGCTCGCCCGAGGCCTGGCTGGGAGGGCTCGGGCGAGACGGAGACAGAGCGTTCGCCCGAGGCCTGGCTGGGAGGGCTCGGGCGAGACGGAGATTGAGCGCTCGCCCGAGGCCTGGCTGGGAGGGCTCGGGCGAGACGGAGATTGAGCGCTCGCCCGAGGCCTGGCTGGGAGGGCTCGGGCGAGTTGGAGATTGAGCGCTCGCACGGGGCCTGGCTGGCGTTCGCCCGAGGCCTGGCTGGGAGGGCTCGGGCGAGACGGAGATTGAGCGCTCGCCCGAGGCCTGGCTGGGAGGGCTCGGGCGAGACGGAGATTGGGCTCGGGCGAGACGGAGATTGAGCGCTCGCCCGAGGCCTGGCTGGGAGGGCTCGGGCGAGACGGAGATTGAGCGCTCGCCCGAGGCCTGGCTGGGAGGGCTCGGGCGAGTTGGAGACAGAGCGTTTGCCCGAGGCCTGGCTGGGAGGGCTCGGGCGAGACGGAGATTGAGCGCTCGCCCGAGGCCTGGCTGGGAGGGCTCGGGCGAGACGGAGATTGAGCGCACGCCCGAGGCCTGGCTGGGAGGGCTCGGGCGAGACGGAGACAGGGCGTTCGGGTGTTTGCGTTGATTGGGGGTACCTTTTTTTGTACCACCGACAGATTCCCAAGTGGCTTCTTCTTCAGAGTGTTGGTTCCACTGGACCTTGTACCATCTTGTGGTAGTCCTCCGGGTAACACGGTCCTTGTAATCCAACACACGAACTGGATATTCAGAGTATGACAGATCGGGTTCTAATTCAACACCTTCAACTTCCACCACGTGTTCGGGTACTCGGAGACACTTCTTGAGTTGGGAGACGTGAAACACATTATGGACGGCGGAAAGATGATCAGGCAACCTTAGCTTGTAAGCTACCTTGCCATAACATTCCAGAATCTCAAAGGGACCAATATAGCGAGGCACTAACTTTCCTTTAACTCCAAAACGAGTGACTCCTTTGGTGGGTGAGACTTTCAGGTACACAAAATCTCCGATTTGAAACTTCAGAGGTCGACGTCTTTTGTCAGCATAGCTCTTCTGTCGAGATTGCGCAATTTTCATATTCTCTTGTATTTGCTTGACTTTTTCTTCCATATCTTTCACTAGGTCAACTCCAAAGAATTCTCTTTCTCCAGGTTCAGACCAACTGAGAGGTGTACGACAACGGCGACCGTACAGTGCTTCAAAGGGTGCCATTTTGATGCTCTCCTGATAACTGTTATTATACGAGAATTCTGCCAAGGGCAAACAGTTATCCCAAGTATCTGCGAAGGTGAGCACGCAGGCTCTCAACATATCTTCTAACACTTGGTTGACTCGCTCAGTTTGTCCATCTGTTTGCGGATGATATGCCGTACTATGCAAGAGCTTGGTTCCAAGTGAGGTATGGAACGCTTTCCAGAACTTTGCGACAAACTGAGTACCACGATCAGAGACAATGGTCTTGGGTATGCCATGGAGTTTCACTATGTGGTTCTTGTACAAAGTGGCATATGTGGGGACGGTGTAGCTGGTTTTGACTGGCAGGA
The DNA here is from genome assembly GCA_009763385.1 of Coix lacryma-jobi var. lacryma-jobi. NCBI lineage: Eukaryota > Viridiplantae > Streptophyta > Magnoliopsida > Poales > Poaceae > Coix > Coix lacryma-jobi. The sequence goes on from CM019824.1 coordinate 167,088,745, forward strand.
AATGAGCTTGCTTAGTGAGGCGATCCACGATCACCCAGATGGAATCAAAACCTTTTGGTGTCTTTGGTAGCCCATTGATAAAATCCATATTGATATCGTCCCATTTCCAAGCAGGTACAGGTAAAGGTTGCAATTCTCCTCCGGGCCTCATGTGCACGGCTTTGACTTTCTGGCAAGTATCACACTGAGTGACATACCGGGCGATCTCAATCTTCATCTTTGTCCACCAGAACCTTTGCTTCAAGTCCTGGTACATCTTGTTGCTGCCGGGGTGGATGGAGAATCTAGTCAAGTGTGCTTCATCAAGGATTAACTTTCTTAACTCAGACACTTTAGGAACTACTAACCGATTCTTAAACCATACTACTCCTGTATCATCAATCCTGAAACAATCAGCCTTTCCGGATTGGACCTTTTCGATGATGTGCTTGATTCCAGGGTTATCTTTCTGTGCAGCGATGATCTGCTCTTTGATAGGGGTTTCTATTCTGATATTATTCAGAGTTCCTTGTGGAATCATTTCAATATTCAACTTTTCCAGCTCATAACACAAAGAAGAATCATAGGGTTTCATCATCAGACAGTTGCAATATGACTTACGACTGAGCGCATCGGCAACCACATTCGCCTTACCCGGATGGTAATGCACTTCAAGATCATAGTCCTTAATTAACTCAAGTCATCTTCTCTGCCTCATATTCAGTTCCTCTTGAGTGAAGATATACTTCAGGCTTTTGTGATCAGTGTACACATTACAGGTACTGCCCAACAGATAATGACGCCAGATCTTTAAGGCATGCACCACTGCTGCTAACTCAAGATCATGGGTTGGATAATTTTCTTCATGTCGCTTAAGCTGTCGGGAGGCATATGCGATCACTCGACCTTCTTGCATCAAAACACAGCCCAAACCAGTACCAGATGCATCACAGAAGACATCAAAGGGCTTTTCAATGTTCGGCTGGGCTAGCACTGGTGATGTAGTTAACAGTTTCTTCAGAGTTTGAAAGGCTTGCTCACAGGCTGGTGACCAGACAAACTTCACAGAATTCTTTACTAACTCAGTGATAGGCTTGGCGATTCTGGAGAAATCCAGAATGAATCGACGATAATATCCAGCCATTCCCATAAAGCTGCGGACTTGATGTACAGTGGTAGGTGGCTTCCAATCCAGAATGTCTGCCACTTTACCAGGGTCAACTGACACACCTTCAGCGGATAGGACATGACCAAGAAACTGTATCTGATCTAACCAGAATTCACATTTACTGAACTTGGCATACAGCTGATGTTCTCTGAGACGGGATAGAACGATACGAAGATGCTCGGCGTGATCTTCAGGGGTTTTTGAGTAGACAAGGATGTCGTCAATGAACACGACCACGAATTTATCAAGCTCTGACATGAACACAGAGTTCATGAGGTACATGAAATGAGCAGGGGCATTGGTCAAACCGAAGGACATGACCAAGTACTCATATAGGCCGTATCTGGTGGTGAAAGCTGTTTTAGGAATATCTTCAGGACGTATCTTTATTTGGTGGTAGCCAGATCTGAGATCGATCTTGGAGAATACTTTGGCTCCAGCTAACTGGTCAAAGAGAAGATCAATACGAGGCAAGGGATATTTATTTTTGATGTTGACTTCATTGACTGAGCGATAATTAACACATAGCCGGAGACTCTTGTCTTTCTTCTTTACAAAGATTGCAGGACAGCCCCAAGGAGACGAGCTTGGGCGAATGAAACCCTTGTCCAACAAATCTTGTAATTGGATTTTTAGCTCTGCCAACTCTCTGGGAGGCATTCGATAAGCTCTGCGGGATATAGGAGCAGTCCCAGGCTTTAGCTCTATGGCAAACTCAACATCACGGTCAGGAGGCAGACCAGGTAAGTCCTCTGGAAAAACATCAGGGAATTCACAGACCACGGGGATGTCTCTGGTTTCCAGAACATAGGTGGTATTCAAAAGTGTGGCTGCTGGTTTTTGAGGCATTGGGAGTTGGAGAAGGAGTTTGGAGGTACTGTTGGGAATGTCCACTCTCACAACCCTATTCAGGATGTCAATCATAGCCTTATACTGGCACATCCAATTCATGCCTAGGATGACATCTATCTCCTGATCACATAGCACTATCATGGTGGTAGGAAATATGTGTTTCCCCAACATTACTGGTATACTGCGAACCACTTCCTTAGTACTTATACGCCCTCCAGGCGAAAATATGCAGAAACTTTCTTTCAAATCCTCAATTGATATCTCATGCTTGATGACAAAAGTACGACTGATGAAGGAATGTGATGCACCAGAATCAAACAACACAACTGCAGGGTGATTGGCAACAGGAAACCTACCGATCATGACGGGCTCTCCTTCTGGGATGTCGCCGACAGTGGTGTAGTAGACTTGCCCGTGCTTCTTGACAACTTTGCCTTTCTGAACATGCTGCTGCTGGACACGGTGTTGTTGCTGCTGCTGAGATCCTCCAGGATTCTTCTGAGTATTCTGGGCATACCTCTTGGGCTTTGGGCACTCACGAGACCAGTGACCAAGCTGGCCGCAGTTGTAGCAGGGATGGTTGTAGGCTGTTTGTGGAGTGGTGATACGAACACTTGGGGCGTTCGGCTGTGTGGCACTCTACTGGCTGGCATTATGGGTGGTGGCCGCGGTACGGACGACCACTTGCTGGTTGGGGTAAGGTAGGCGATTTTGGTGGTGACTGGGGTGGTATATGATCCTCTGGCGCTTGTGACCGCCAGAGAAACTGCTGGATCCTGCTTTCTTCTTCTTCTTTTCCTCTTGATACTGACGATTGCTCTCTTCATATGCAACAGCACGATCAACGACATCATGATACGAACCGGTCAGGTTATTGGACAGACTTCTGCGGATCTTAGGATGCAGACCTCTAAGGAAACAATCCCTCTTCTTTTCATCCGTGTTGACATACTCTGAGGCATACTGGCTAAGATGGTTGAACTGACCCACATACTGCATCACTGTGGAGTCCTTCTGCTGCAGTGCCAGAAACTGATCAAGCTTCATCTTCATTAATTCCGAAGGGATGTGATGTGCACGGAAAGCTGTGCGGAACTCTTCCTAGGTCAACTGATGACCTTCCGGCTGGGCAGCCAACAGGTTGGCATACCAAGCGTTTGCTGGACCACGAAGCTGCTGGGAAGCGAACCGGGGCTTCTGGATGTCGGTACAGCGGAGAAGACTGAACTTTTGCTCCATAGTGCGGAGCCAATCATCAGCTTCCAGGGGTTCATCTGCTTTGGTGAAAACTGGTGGACGGGTCTCGGTGAAATCCACATATGTGGTCTCGTTGTTGATGTTATGGCGACCACGGTGACCATTGTTCTGCTGCCCCTGATTTTGAGCCATTAGGTTAGCAGCGGCTGCCAAGGCTGCAATGGCATCTGCTAGCGTAGCAGGAACAGGTGGAGGGTTTGGAAGGTTGGCATCATCAGAACCTCCAGCTCCAGTGCGAGTGTTCACAGGCATCTGTTAAGCAACTTGGAACTTAGCATTCATAGATAGAGTTCTGAAAACAACAGACTGATAGCTCCTTCTGATACAAAGGCTGATAGATTGATAAAGATTTCTGACCGATAAGGGGAAAAAGGTACGAAAAGAAAGATACAGACTGACTTAACAAAAGACAGACTAACGCTCCCAAACCTAGACTAAGGTTTTAGGTAAGCAGGTGGTACAGACACATGGGAACTCCATCTCCTAAAGACGGGTCTAGTCCTCATCGATGATGATCATTTCTTCGTCGTCGTCTTCTTCTTCGAGGATGAGCTCAGGCTCTTCCTCCTCGTCCTCGTCTTTAGCGTGGACGTCCTCAGCAGGTTCAATTTCTTCGTCCACGTCTGGCTCTTGTTCCATATCGGGTTCTTCCACTACTCCGTCCTCAGGGTCTTCCATAACCGGGGGTACCAAGGGGTGGAGTTGATCATACAGCTGATGCACTTCCTCATGAAGCATATCATTGAACTGTTCAATCTGAGCTGTGTACTGCTGCAGTCCGTGGAGCTCGGCTCTGGTGACGTCCTCGCGGATCCAAGCATCATTGCGCTGCTCGATAGCGCGAACCGTGTTCCGGTTGGCCTGCTCCAGGGAAGCTCGTGCCTCATAAAACTCCAAGCGTGAGTGGTAGAAGTCATGCTCCAAGTTCTTCAGCTCAGCCATCAGATCCTTGATCTCCTCCTTCAGGTTCTTACGGGTGCGGCGGGGAAAGCGACGACTGTTGGAGGATTCTCCAGTCTCCTCCCCAGCGCGTGGTGCCAGCTGGTGGCGTGGCACACCATGCGGTCCAGTCGACTTGCGGGCAGTCAGCTTGATGCGAGCCATGTCTGGATAGGATAAGATGGATGAGAAAGGCTAGCAAGAACAGGTAAAGGCATACTACCCCAACGAACTTAGAGAGGAAGTTAACTTAAGTGATTATGACATGATGCATGAATCGTTCCTACGGAACAAAGCAATGCAATAAATAAATAAGGAACATAGGGCTTAAAACATGTTGTTCCACTAGCTAGTGTTGCCATATGAGAGACAAGATGAGAGAAGCAATTTGGACTCAAAATAGTCAAGTTTAGTTTGTTTGGACTCAAAAGGTCTTTTGAAGTTTTCGCAAAAACGACACTGCAACGTTAAAGTGAGATGCTCCGATACCACTCTGTGACGGAACGACCCTAATCCCATGGCCCACGTGCCCCTGTCAACCTCTGACAGCCGAACCCAAGTTCCATGTGATTAAGACCTGTTCGCCACCGAGCTACATCAGCGCCCAATGTCCGCAGGATCATCTCACAATTCGGTTACAGCATTGCATACTTTTACAAATAACATCGGAATAAAGAGCGGAAGACTTAAATAACTTTAGTTTTACAAAGCAGGGTTCCAAATAGAAATTAAGGTGCAGTTATTACAAACCAAGTTGTGATAATAGAAATAGACAAAGGCAACGTAGCGGAGTACAACAAAATAAAGATACTGATAATCACCCAGCCCGAGGGTGCACAACTATGCTTCGGCCTCATCGGCCTCTTCCTGGACGATGGTCATGCAGCAGGGCGCAAGACACATCGGGGTCTCAGTCATACCTGCAGCATGGGTAACAAACCCTGAGTACTGGGGTACTCAACAAGACTTACCCGACTAAAGAAAAGGGAGAAGACTCAGGAATGAGAGGCTTAGGGTAGTCAAGGTAAGGCTTAAGCAAGATCAGGTATTTTGCAGAAAAGCATTTTGTAAACCTTATTTTATTTTGGAAAGATTCAGTATTCCTCAATTCTTCATCGTTCCTGATTCATTTTACATTTCAAAACATTCCTAGTTGAGAACCACTCTCCGTTGACAGTCAGTGACCAAGTCTCCATAACCGAGGAGCAACGTTAATCCGGATAAATAATACTCAGCTGAGGATCCCTATCCACACTGCATATGTAGCACCCAAGCTTGCATATGCCAACTCGTCTACCACGATTCCTCCAAGATTGGGCCCGGTCCTACGCCACCCGGAAGTACAGTACATCACTCCTATCCAGGTACGACGACCACGTGGGTACATGCTACTTCCGCCATCTCTCCACTCCCAGTGCGTGGTTGTCGGTCCAATAAAGGATTCCTCGGAGCCAGAGCTTTCCGAAGTACGTGAATAGTTACAAGTCTTGACCAGCAGGCCCCCATACGGATGGTCCCTAAAGTTTTTCCGTCAGCAACAAGCACCTCGGGACTCTAACCCAAGAGTACAGGTCCTGTCGGTTTTTCAACCCTGTCCCGGTCGGTGTCAACTGTTGAGTCCCGGACTACAACATGACGACACCGTACGCGCGGACAACCTCTTCTCGACAATGACCACGTGCTAGCTAGGCAAGCAGTCATCGAACGGGAAGTAAAGCCAAATTCCCATAAAGATTCTTTCAGTGATCACACTTTTGAAAATGGCATTTTATTGCAAAGTCTAATTCAATAAGCATTGCTAAGCATTTTTCAAATACTTTTGAAAAGCAGGTATCGGGTGTATCAGTGGTCAAGGTGGATAGTGCATCAATTAGGATAGCACACAACTCCTATAAACCTAATGCAATAATTTAACTCAAAAGCATTTAAGGAAATCATTTTATAAATTCAAGGAAAGGGGTTAAATGCACCGGGGCTTGCCTTGAAGAGCAAAGAGGGCAGGCTCGAGGGCGACAGGGCAGTTGTCGGAGCTCGGGGTAGCCTCAGGGACAGGTTCGTCAGCGGCTGCCTCGATCTTGACGCCTTCTTCGGTGACTATACGAATGCAATGATGCATGCTCATGAGTATGCTAGCATGAATAATGCAACACAGGGCATACAACATGAACCTTAATCACCTTTTCTGTTTTTCTTAATTATTTAAAAAGGTCATTTTATGCAGTTGCTCCAAAAATTACCAAATTAATCACATAAGTTCATTATGGTGTGAAAAGATGGCAAAACAAATTTCATAATTTTTGGAGTTCATTAAGGTGCTCAGATAGTTCCAGACATTCAATTAAGAAAAGGCACTATTCAACTATTTAAATAAATGCTCAAAAATCAACTTGCTTTAAATGACTTCAAAATTTTACCAGAGGCTCAAAATGGCATAACTAGCTCACAAAAATTATCTCAAGATTTTTGGAGCTATAAATAACTCTCCAAAAATCCAAAACCATTCATTTCTTAATTAAAAGGGAGATTTTTCATTTTCAAATTTTTGCACAAAAACCAAGTTTCATATTTTTCTAAAATACTTCAGGACATAAAGAGTTTACCATCAAAATTTCAGAATTTTTGGATCAACACAGAAAATCACACAAAAAGATGAAAACTGAACACTATTCACATTTTAAAAGAAAAAGGAAAAAAAAGAACAGTGCTCGCCCTGCTCGTCGCCGGCGGCCGGACAGCGGCGGCGCTGGCTACGCCGGGCAAGGCGAGGCTCGGCAGGCGAAACAAAGGGCATGGGAGGCTTCAGGGAGCTCACCGGCGTCGATTAAGGAGCTCGGTGAGGTGAGGGAAGGGACGGAGGAGGATGGTCGACGGTGACCGGCGGACGGCTCACGGCGGCGATCGGCGCTCCGGCGATCCTGCGCATAACATGAGACCGCAAGGGCCTGGTTAGAGTCGCAAGGGAGTAAGGAGGATGAAACAGGGGTCGGGGAGGGATGATCATGGCCGGAGAGGGAGTATTTCCCGAACCCGAGCTCGCCGGGCTTTCGCCGGAGATGGGAACGGCGAGCTACGCCGGGCGATAGGAGGCGGTAGAGACCAAATTGAGGGGTGGGGAAGCTTCACGAGCTCAAGACGAAGCTGTTGGGCTAGGTGGTTGGGCGGCGGGAGCTTCGGAGTGGGCTGGCGACGGCGGCGGAGACGAGTGAGGAGCTCGGACTCCGGCGGTCCCTTTTATAGGCACGGTCGGGGACGGTAGAGAGCACGGGATGGTGTGGATGAGCTCGGCCGAGGCGTGCGCACTCGATTGCAGGCTGGCGGGAAGGACGGCGTGCAGTCGGGACCTGGGCGTGAGGTCGCCGGCGATGGCCACGCGGCGGCGATGCTCTGGGCGCTGTAGGGGACGGGAGCGGAGGTCAGCGCTCGCGTGCGGGAGGAGAATGATGGCGGGGTCAGCGGCGGCAGGTTGGAGGCGCGCGTGCAGCTGCCAGGCGTGCGGCGTGCGCAGCGCCGGCGAGCGCCATGGCCGCCCCCCCTCTACGGCGAGGAAGATGAACAGGGCTATGTCCCTAGGGTTTGACTTTTGGCTGATCTCTGTATTTTGTAAATTACTCCCAAAATTTGAACTGCACAGGAAAAACTCAAAATACCAAAGTTGTGCAGAAAAATGAGATCTACAACTTTGTCAATAAAAACATTTTCAAAATCCAAACAGTTTTTGAACTATATTTGAAATCAGAAAAGGGGACACTTTTGAAATTTGAATAAATTCAAAATTACTTTGGATTTTAAACTGAAACTTGAAAATCTGCAAATATGAAAGTTGTTTATTTTGTCAAAACCTACAACTTTGCTAATACACACTTTTTCTGAAACTCAGTAGTTTTTGAAATAATTTTGAAAACTCAAAAAGGGACAAAAACTGGAGTTTGAATGAATTTGAAATTACTTCAAATTTTGTATGGAAACTTGAAAATTTGTAAATACCAAAGTTGCTCATCTTGATCAGATCTACAACTTTGCTTTTTGAACTAACCCCAAATTTTGAATAGTTTTTGAATTAATAACAGAGGGGTAAAACTATAAATTGGAAATTAGGGTTTTTACAAAAGGAAAACCAATTCTCTTTTGAATTTTGAACTTTGATTAACTCAACAAAACATCAGAGCACAAATCTGAATAAGAAATACATAGAACTAGACACAGAAGTGAAATTACCATTTTGCCCTTATAGGGAGATTTGGGCACTTAGGGTTTTTGAAAATGGATCAATGCATAGCAATTAAGCAACACAAATGCATGGTCAAGCAAAGATTAATGATTAAGGATGATGACATGTCAGGTTAATTACATTTTTAACACCAGAGGTGTTACAAAAAGGAACACTATTCACAACTTCCAAAAAGGAAAAGAGCACTATGCTCCTCCCTCGCAGGGCTCGGGCGAAGCGGAAACAAACGGCCGTCCGAGGCCTGGCCGGGAGGCTCGGGCGAGACGGAAAACGATCGTTTCGTCCGAGGCCTGGCCGGGAGGCTCGGGCGAGACAGAAAACGATCGTTTCGTCCGAGGCCTGGCCGAGAGGCTCGGGCGAGACGGAAAACGATCGTTTCGTCCGAGGCCTGGCCGGGAGGCTCGGGCGAGACGGAAAACGATCGTTTCGTCCGAGACCTGGCCGGGAGGCTCGGGCGAAGCGGAGGGTGCATGCTTGCTCGAGACTAGGCTCGGCGAAGCTGAGGGTGCGTGAGTCCGCTCCGAGGCTGGGCTCGGTGAAGTGGCGAGGGTACGTGTCTGCTCGAGGCCTGGCTCGAGCGAGTGCTTGCTCGAGGCCTGGCTCGGGCGAAGCGGAGTGGAAGCAGAGACCGGGGGCTTCGAGTGCTCACCACGGGTCGGAGGCAGGACTCGGCGGGACGGAACAAGGTGGTCGACGGAGCTCGGCGGGCGTTCACGGCGGCGCTCGGCGCTCCGGCGATCCTGTGCACCGCACGAGGTCACAATGGCACGGTCAGAGCCGCAAGAAGACAGGGAAGCTGACACAGGGGTCGGAGAAAGATGATCATGGCCGGAGAGTGGGGATTTCCCGAACCCGAGCTCACCGGTGTTTCGCCGGAGTTTGGGAAGATGGGGTTACGCCGGGCGATTGGAGGCGGCGGAGGTAAAATTGAGGGGCTGGGAAGCTTCGCGAGCTCAAGGCGGAGCTTCTGGGCTAGGTGGTTGAGCGGCGGAGGCTCTGGACTGGCCTGGCCACGGTGGCGGAGGTGAGTGGAGCTCCAGCCAGCCGGCGGTCCTTTTATAGCCGCGCTCGGGGACGGATGAGCGTCGCGTGCAGGCGGATAAGCTTGGCCGAAGCGTGCGCAATCGATTGCACGCTGGCGGAAGGACGGGCGTGCGCGCAGGGACCGGGTGTGCGTTCGCCGGCGACGGCCACGCGACGGCGACGTGCTGGGAGCAGTGGGGGACGGGAGAGAGGGTCAGCGCTCGCGTGCGGGTGCGGAATGAGCACGGGGTCAGCGGCGACAGTCTGGTGGCAGGCGAGGAGCGGCCAGGCGTGCGGCACGCACAGCGCCGGCGGCTCGGCCACGGCCGGGGCCCCCCGTAGCTCTAGGTTGAAGATGAATAGGGCTAGGTCTAGGGTTTGACTTAGAAAGGATTTCTGTATTTTGCAAATTACTTCTAAAATTTGAACTGAGCAACAAAAACTCAAAACACCAAAGTTGTGCAGAAAAAGGAGATCTACAACTTTGTCAATATGAACATTTTCAAAATCCAAAAAGTTTTTGAATCACATTTGAAATTTGAAAAGGGGACACTTTTGGGATTTTAATAAATTCAAAATTACTTTTAATTTTATATTGAAACTTGAAAATCTGTAAAAACCAAAGTTGTTCCTCTTGACAAGATCTACAACTTTGCTTTTTGGACCAAGTCCAAATTTTGAATAGTTTTTAAATTATTAAAAGAGGGGTAAAAGCCAGGGTTTGGAAATTAGTGTTTTTCAAAAGGACTTTGAAATCTGATTTTTGATTTTGATTTTTGAACAACACAACAAAGCTTCAAGACATCAAATTGAACAAGAATTACACAAGACTAGGCACAGAGTTGAAATTACCATTTTGCCCTTATAGGAAGATTTGGGCTTTTAGGGTTTTTAGAAAAAGGGATCACTACACACAAAATACCTTTTAGGAAAAGGTAAAGGCAAGCAACCACTAGACAAACATTAATGCATGACAAGAATGATTATGACTAATGATGATGACATGTCAGGTTAATTACAGATTAAACACCAGAGGTGTTACACCCATCTCTGCAATGGCCAGGTTGGAACTATCGGTGCGGTTTCGTTTGCTGGGGCTTTCTGGTTTTTGGCGAACATCTGGCATCCTTTGCAACATTTGACCAGCTCTCTGGCGTCTAATGCGGCGAAAGGCCAATAGAGTCCTTGCCTCATTGCTCTGTGTGCTATCTCGTGAGGCCCCCTGTGTGCTCTGCACATTCCAGCGTGCATTTCTTTGAGTAGCTGAATGCCCTCATGCATGCTTATGCATTTCAAGAGGGGGGCTACTATCCCATTTTTGAATAGCTGCTACCTGATGATTGAGTAACCTTTGGCTCTGCCTGCCATCCTTTCGGCGTCCTTGCTAGACTCTGGCTCGTATGTGCCGGCTAAGTAGGCGAATATCTGCGACCTCCAGTCATCACTAGCGATAGCATGCACCGAATCTGGGTGGTCTTCCTCTTCTTTCACAGCTTTGGCCGAAAGGACTTGGTAGAACACATCTAGTGGTAATGGCAGATTTTGTGCCGTGGCTTTGGCCAATTCGTTTGCCTCTGTGTTTTCGGCTCTTGGAATGTGGCGTAAAGTGAAACCTGCGAAATATTTCTCCATTCTTCTGATTGCTGCCAGATACTTGGCTAGCTCTGGTTCCCTTGTTGTGAAATCATTTTCGGCGTGGCCGACGACCACTTGGGAATCTGACTTGATTATGCATCTTCTCGCTCCGATTGCTCGGAGCTTTCATAAACCCAGCAGCATAGCTTCATATTCGGTGGTGTTGTTAGTTGTAAGGAACTGCAGCCTTGCGGCGAATCTGACTTTCGGTCCTCTTGGCGGGGTTAAGATCACCGAGATTCCAACTCCAGTCATTCCCCAAGCGCCATCACAATTTACCGTCCATACGGTCTCCTCGAACTCAAGAGTTGTGTCGAAAGTCGCGGGAGTCCAATCTGCTATGAAATCCGCTAATGCTTGCGACTTGATTGCGGATCGGTGCTGAAAGTCGATCACGTATTCGTTTAGCTCCGCCGCCCACTTGCCAATTCAGCTGATAGCCTCGTTGTTGCGGAACAGAGCCTCCAATGGTTGGGCTGATAGGACTATGAAGTGATGAGATTGAAAGTAATGCTTTAGCTTTCTAGAAGCCATTACCACCGTGTACGCTATCTTCTCTAGCTCTGAGTAGTTCAGCTTCGCTCCTGACAGGGCCTCAGAGACGAAATAGATTGGGAATTGAGTCATCTTGCTTTCATTCTCTTTTTCTTCCACCAAAACTGCGCTCACGGTGGCGTGAGATGCTGCGAGATACAACAAGAGCGTCGCTTCCGGCGACGGTTTGGTTAACGTAGTAAGCCTTGTCAGGTACTCCTTTAGCTCTTGGAAAGCCTGGCACTGCTCTTCCCCCCCCAATCGAAAGGGTCGGAGCTACGTAAAGTTCTGAAGAACGGCAATCCTTTTTCGGCGGACCTTGCGATAAATCTGTTTAGAGATGCCAGCCTTCCTTTCAACTTTTGCACTTGCTTTCGGTTTGAGGGAGGCTGCATGTTAATGATCGCCGCTATTTTGTCGAGATTGGCCTCAATTCCCCTTACCGATACCAGACAACCTAGGAGCTTGTCTTTCTTGATGCCGAAAATGCACTTGTCTGGGTTGAGTTTCAAGCCGCTTTTGCGGAGATTGCCGAAAGTCTTCAGTAAGTCTGCTTGATGATCTTCCTCTCTGTCGCTCTTGACCACTATATCGTCAACATAAGCCAACAAGTTTTTCTTCTGCTTCTGGCTCTCGAAAACCTTGTCGGTCATCCGCGAAAAAGTTGGGTCTGCGTTGCGCAGTCCTTCCGGCATCCGCCGATAGCAATATGTGTCGGTTTGGGTGATGAAACTGTTTTTCTCCTCATCGTCGGGATGAAGCCATATCTGGTGGTAACCTGAAAAACAATCTAGCAAACTCATTATTTCACAACCGGCTGCGATGTCGACAAGCTTGTCGATGCGCGGCAAAGGATATGGGTCCTTCGGACAACATTTGTTGATGTCGGTGAAGTCGACGCACATTCGCCATTTTCCATTCTTCTTTTTCACCAAAACGACGTTTGCCAGCCATTCGGGGTACTGAACTGGTCGAATTACTCCCGCATCCAGCAACCTTTGCACTTCGGCTTTCACCGCGTCTGCTCTTTCGTTTGACATCTTTCTCAATTTCTGCTTTCTTGGCTTAGAGCCGCTCGCGATGTTCAAACTATGTTGAGCGAGATCCCTACTGACGCCTTGCAAATTGTTTGCTGACCAGGCGAAAATATCGTCGTTATCCGCGAGAAAAGATACCAATGTGTTTCTTTCCCCTTCTGGCATGCTTGACCCGATGTGAACAGTTCTTTCGGGCCTTGAAGATGCAAGTGAGATTCTCACTGTCTCTTCGGCTGCCCCGGCCTTGTGTTCGGTCGAGCTGGCGACGGCGTGCACTTCGACGATTGCTTGCGTTTCGTCCTTTTTCGCCACCTCGTTTATGAGATTGTAGCCTGGGGTCGGCCTACCTTCGATTCTCCTGGATGCTTGCTGATCTCCATGCACAGTAATGATGCTGAAAGGTGATGGCATTTTCATACACAAGTAGCTTTGCTTGATTATGACATTGAACTTGTTGGTGAAACCTCTGCCGAAAATGGCGGTGTATGGGTAGTCCATGTTCAATATATCGAACGTCACCATCTCGGTGCGTACTCTCTCTCCCTCGGCGAAAGATACCGGGATTTGTTTCTTGTCGATAGCGTCGATCTTTCTTCCTCCAAATCCGTACAAGGAATTGTCGGCGGGGTCCAAACTGCGCCTGTCCATTCCCATCGCTTCGAAAGCCTTGACGAACAAGATGTCTGCTGAGCTTCCGGTGTCAATCAAGATGTTATGCAAGGTGAAACCGGCCACATTGGCCGTGGCGACGAAAGCGTCGCAATGTGGGTAGTCACGAACTTTGAAATCCGATTCGTCGAAACATATCGGCGCTAGCGACCAAGCTGGTCTGTTCAGCGGGAGCCTTGGTGATACCGTTTGAACTCTTCGATGATAGTCCTTTCTTGCTCTTTTGCTTTCATGCTCCAAATTGGATCCGCCCGTGATGGCGAAAATGTGGCCTCTTGACGGAAGGATGTTGTTGATTGCGCTAGTTTCGTTTTCTATCTCCTGCCCCTGCTGGTAACTGGGTTGAGCTGGATGCCCCTGGGGTTGGGCTTGAGCCGGAAGCGCTGGTGGCGGTGTTGGCTGGCGCTGATAGTACATGGGCGACGAAACTGCCACAGACTATGGCGCAAAGACTGGGAACTGGTAACCCTGATACGCCGGATTGTACCAGTGCAAATTCTAGGGGGGCATGTACTATGGGGGATGCATAGGCGTGTTTACGTAGTTGCTGCTCGCTACTGCTCCTGCTGCCAGGTCTTGCGAATTGTGGAAAACATGCTTGGAGCTTTCGCCGGAAACTGAAGCTTGATCTTTGTCTTTTAGCTCTTTTGCCATTTTGCTGTATTTGCAGTCCCGGGTGGTGTGACCGAAATTGCCGTCGCAGATGACACAATACGGAGGCTTGGCTCCTCTTCCGCGGCCTCTACCATCTCGGCTGCCATGTCCTGTCCTTCCGCCACGCCCTCCGCGGAAGGGTTGATCGAACCCCCTTTGCGGCTGAAAGTTGGCCATGTCCGGCCTCTCCATGCCCACCGCTGACTACGCTGGTTCTTCCTGTAGAGTGTTGATTGACCGGAAGGGCCTAACCACTCTTTGATTCGGCACCGGCGGCGGTCGACTTGCTTTCGTCGCTTGTCTCTGCATCAAGTGGGCGGCCTTGCACCGCCAAAAGTCATCATCTGACCTTGCATATGCGTTCATCACATCGAACAATTCGTTGACGGTTTTCGGTGGCTCTCTGGACAAGTGAGCGGCACATTGCCCGGTCCCCAGGCCTTCGATGGCTGCTGCGATCACCGCAGCTTCCGGCACATTTGGAGCTTGAGCTTTTAGCTGGATGAAAAGTTTGAGGTACTCGAATAAGGGTTCGTCGTCTTGCTGGGTGCAGTTGATGAGGTCTCGCGTGGTCTTGACGTCTGGCCGAAATCCTTTGAAAGTAGTAAGCAATTCGGCTTTCAACTAGGCCCACGAATAGATGGACAATGGCTTGAGGGTGGTGTACCAATCATGAGCTACGTCTTCGACTGCTAGAATGAGAGATTTCGCCAGGGCTTGATTGTCCCCCTATCGAAAAGATGACTGTCTCGTAGCTCGCTAAGAACTTGCATGGATTTGCCTTGCCGTCGAAAGTCGGAATGCATTGCTTGTAGTTGAGCGGCCACGGGTGGGCTTGCAATTCTCTCGAAAGCAGAGAGGTTTCGTCAATGGCGTTGTCGAAAATTGGTGGCTACTCTCGCCTTGGCACGAACATGTTTTCTTGAAATATTGGGTTCGGCCCCCCCGGCCCTTCGCAGTTCCTGGACTTCTTTCTCGAGCTGCCTTCTCTGCGCCTCCGCTTGCCGGATGGCGTTGTGAGTCTCGTCTTCCCTTGCTTTTGTCGTGAGTTGCCGCTGTAACTGATCTCTTTGCTGAACCAACCTTTCGATTTCTTCTTGCTGCTGCGTCAGCATTCTGATTGCTTGGGCATGCCTGGTAACTTCGGCATTGTCGTCTTCTTCATCGCCAGGCTTGTCTTGGACGTTCCCTTCCGGTGTGCCATATTTGCCGAAAGGCTGTAAGTCATGGCTTGAGGACGCTACCGGCGGTAGCTGGGTTCCCGTCGGGAGCGTGCCGCCGAAAGCTTGGGTGTTTGGGGCTATATTTGGTGGTATTTGAGTGGCTATGGCGGATGCCGCGATTGTGCCTTGGCCATCCTTATTCGCGGCAACCGTTTCAAGATTGTCGACCGTCTTCGGCGCCTTCCTCGGTGGCATGGTAAGCTCGGGCGACAACCATGGTGGACGCCAATGTTGTTTCGGGACCTAAACCCCGAAACAGCAGGTCGTCGCACGAACGAAAGCACGGAGCGAAAGCGGAAGTAGACGGAGGAAAAAGAGGAAATCAGGTGAAGTGAACAGTGTTCTCCCCTCCCCCCTCCCTTGGGAAGCTGAGAGCTTTTTATATTAATCCAGATCAGATTGAAAGTACAAGAATGCCCTTCTAACCACTCTGTTACAATTACAATCATACCCTACTCAACTACTCCGTGGCTGTTTGCCGCCCTCGGCGACCTGAGGGGCAACTTCGTAACTCCGTCCGTCGACGGGCCCTATGCCCCCCGACTCCTTCTCCTGACCGGTGGGCCCACTCCCTTTGACCGAGGCTTTCGGCGACCTGCGAAAACCTATGAAAAAAATGAAGTCGTGGACGATGAATGCTTCCGACGAAGGCACCAGTCCCCTTTCGCGCGAAAGTGACCCGGCCGCCATCGGCTCCCTTTCGCGCGATAGCGAGATGCGGCGGGCTCGCCCGGCCGCCGCTGCACTCCCGCGCGAAAGCTGCTGCGGGCCCACGCCCGGGCCGCTTTCGGCCCCTTTCGCGCGAATATGCGCTTCCGCGTGAAAGCCTACTTTCGTACGAAAGCTCCGTCTTTCTTCGGTCTTATGTATCGGAGGCGGACGCATGCTTCCGTGCGTATGCGCGCTTCTGCACGAAAGCTCCGTCTTCATTCAGTCTCGCGGGCTGAAGGCGCCAGCGGTCTGGGTACCATCCCAACAGCTAGCTATTTGGTCTTTAGGAAGAATGCTACTGACTCTTAATGACAACTTATAAATAGCTAGCTAGATGAGATATATAAATAAATACTATTTTGATGAGGCAACTTACAAAAGTAGCACTCTTATTGGGTATCGAGAAGAGAAATCAAATAGCTAGCTATTTGATCTCTCTCCTCGATAGCCAATAAGAATGCTACTTTTTTATTATTTTTATACGTCATCTCGCTAGCTATTTGTAAAGTGTCATTGAAAGTCAATAGAATTCTTCCTAGCTAGCTATTTGATAACCATTACGGATGGCCTTAGAGCTATGCACTTGAAGGGGGCGGTGTCGGCAACAGCTACATAAGAAGAGAAAGGTGTGTGTCGTCGACGAGTTATCACAATTATGAACTAATTATACTTAAAATAGTCATCTAACAAAATAATGTAATACATATAATTAGTTATTTTTTAGTCTACATTTAATACTCTATGCATGTGTCAAAACATTCAGTTATAAAATTTTCTAGATTCGTAATGTTTCGACAATGTTGACTGTTCACGCAATGTTTGGACCTCATATACAAAATTCTTTCTCAATGGATGAGATCTTGAGGTATGTTATACCCCAGGTATCAGAGGAGGAGAAGAAGTATTCACGACTCCATTCAGTGAGAAGGAGATTAAAATGACAATCTTTGACATGAAACATAATAAGGCACTGGGTCTGGATGGCTTTTCCGCTGAATTCTATCAATTCTTTTGGGAGATTGTGAAACCGGATTTGATGAGCCTTTTTCATGAATTCCATGCTGAGAGATTACCTATTCATAGTCTCAACTTTAGAGTACTTTATTACCAAAGGTTTATGACCGCCTTTAGAGTACTTTATTACCAAAGGTTTCTGATGCGGTCAGAATTGAGCAATATAGGCCAATTTGCCTCTTCAATGTGAGCTTTAAGATTTTTACAAATGTACTAAATAATAGATTATTGAAAGTGACAAACAATCTAATAGGACCAACTCAGACGACTTTCATCCCTGGCCGCTATATAATGGAAGGTGTTGTAATCTTGCATGAAACAATGCATGAGTTACATAGGGGGAAAACAAGATGGTGTCATTTTAAAATTAGACTTTGAAAAGGCTTATGATAAACTAAAGTGGCCCTTCATACAACAAGTTCTTAGAATGAAAGAGTTCTCTTCAACTTGGTGTGATTGGATTTCAAAAGTCATCTCTAGAGGGAGTGTTGCGGTAAAAGTCAATGATAATATAGGCCATTATTTCAAACAAGAAAAGGGTGCGTCAAGAGGATCCCTTATCGCCAATCTTGTTTAATATAGTGGTAGACATGTTGGATATCCTTATTTCAAGAGCTAAAGAGGCTGAACAAACCAAAGGGGTTGTTCCACATTTGGTGGATGAGGAACTGTCAATCCTTCAGTATGCAGATGATACTATTATTTTTATAGATGATGATCTAGATAGGGCCAAAAACATGAAGCTTTTGATTTGTGCTTTTGAACAATTATCAGGACTCAAGATCAAATTACATAAAAGTGAATTGTTTTGTTATGGTGCTGTTGCCATCAGATTTTGGAACGAAGAAGACTTTCTATTTTGTGAACTCAAGCGGCTGGTTTATTAAGAAAGTCGGCCAAAGGAAAGGAAAAGCTTGTTTGGGTCAAGACACGACCAGAGAATTCGCGTGGACCAGGCTCGATGGGCTTAGAAGACGTGTCGGGTTCGACCGGAGGAGTTGAAGTCTGGATCATCTTTTATTTATATTATAATGTATCCTAGTCGTGTTAGAATAGGAGTCTACCGAGTTATAAATAGCTAGAAACCCGATTTTTGTAAAGGACAATCAATGAAACAACTCTTCGGCCACCGGCCAAAAACCCTAGAATTAGGAGTAAAGTAGATCTCGGCGAAACCTTCAACCAAGCAGGGCTGCATCGACTAGATCGAACTTCGGTTTGCTTGTAAGTTTTACCAATGGCTTGTGTTATCGTTCAATAAGGCTGTATTTGGCATCGACCAAACTCTTGTTAAGCAATGACATGGGTTAGTTATCGGTTTAAGTTCGTCTTTTGTAAGACTGTCTTGACTTCGATCAATCTCTTGCTTTAGTCGATCTTAGCTAGTTATCGGTTCTATTAGTTTTGGCAATCTAATAGATCGATGTTGTTCATGCTTTCAAGAGTTTATTTTTGTTTCAACAATATCTTGTCCAATCAAGATTGACAAACTAGCTTAAGCTCAAACACTGTCTAGATCGGCTATCTAAGCCCTTTTTCACTTTTTTATCAAAGAGAATAGCCGATCTAGACTCTCGTCGACTAGCTTGCCATTCTTGATTGTTACATGTTGTGTGTTCGAGATATCTGCTTAAATTATGATTTAATCTGGAAATAAGTAGATTGTACATGTTGTGTGTTCGAGATATCTGCTTAAATTATGATTTAATCTGGAAATAAGTAGATTTAATTTAATATGCTTGTTACGGCTGTATTTTCAAGCCCCACTAATAGGCATGTCAGAGTAAGTTTGCTTAATCTTAGTCGAAATCATAGTTCTGACAGATAGATCTTGTTCGTACTTTATGGACCCTGTATCGGCTAAAACAGTCGATCCAGTTATGCTTTTTTCATAATATATACGTTTTCACGGTCTAAAACTCAGTTCTGTCAGTCGTGTCGGACGTAGTCTAACTTGGTCATCATTATAGCTGCATGGAGACATCCCACTATTGATGTTCAAGTTATTTTGTCGATCTATTTGTTATTATGGCTGTATGGAGACACCCCACTGTTAAAAAATAGAATCACCGATACGATTAGTCGATCTATTAGTTTTATGCTGTTTTAACGCATATATAGATCTATATATCTTTCATGTGTTAGGTTAATCAGCTAGTCGTTTTCTTATATTTCTTTTGCATCGTCAATAGCCGTTTTTTCTTTAATCAATGACAATACGTTTTATTCTTTTGGGAGTTGACTTTGTAGTCAAAATCCTTTAACAATGGCTATCTCAGAGCCGCACAATTTGGAACTGTCTGGCACACAAACCGGCAGGTTCCGCAATTTGATATCGTTTTCTTCCTCCTTGTCAATTGCAGGTTAAGTTGGCTGGAACGCCTCGGAGTCGTTCTCACCAATAGTCGGCACCGCCACCGTTTGGAGGTTCAGGAGATCAAGACCCTGCTTCGTACGGTCTCTGAGGACCGTGCTCGAGTGTGTTGGCTTCTCCTACCAACTTTTTACGTCAATAGGTGCAGCCAAAGTTAATCAATTTACATATGCACAAATTTTTGGGTGTAATGCATGATCGTTCTCGTTTAGATACCTAGGAATTCCTATGCACCATAGAAAACTGTTGAATAAGGATTAAAAACATATGAATGAGAGATTCCAAAAGAGACTCAATTGCTGAGGAGTAAAATATTGTCAGTAGTAGGGGAGGCTTGTGTTAATTAATTTTGTTTTGAGTAGTCTCCCCTTTTTCATGCTATCCTTTTTTTAAATTCCAAGAGGGGTTTTGAAGAAACTGGATTACTATAGATCACGATTCTTCTGGGAGAGTGATGAACATAAGAAAAAAATATAGATTGACTAAGTGGAAGGTAGTTTGCACACCAAAAGATCAAGGTGGGTTAGGAGTTCTTAACTTAGAGGTTCACAATAAGTACCTATTGAGAAAATGTTTTTTAAGTATTGAATGAAGACGACGTTTGACAACAACTGCTTAGGAATCAATATCTAAGGGATAGAAGTTTGACACAAGTTCAATACATGCTTGGGGGTTCTCAGTTTGGGTTGGCCTTATGAAGGTCAAAAGAGAGTTTCTCTCGTGGGGCAAGTTTGAGCTAGGTGATGGGTCTCAAGTGCAATTTTGGGAGGACTTGTGGATAGGATCGCATTCACTGAAGTCACTCTTTCCTGCACTTTATAACATTGTACGTGAGAAGGAAAATGTGTCAGTAAGTTTAGTGTTGTCCATGACACCGTTGAATGTAGCCTTCAGGAGATCTCTGGTGGGTGTTAATTTGCAAGCATGGTATAATATAGTAGCTATGGTAACAAATGTACAACTAACAAATCAGAGAGACTGCTTTATGTGGGGGTTACATCAGAATGAGGTGTTTTCTGTCAAGTCGATGTATATAGCTTTATTAGGAACAGAAGTCATATCTTATAACACTTTCATCTAGAAACTTAAATACCTCTAAAAATCAAAGTTTTCATGTGGTACTTGTACAAAGGGAGAAATCTTTTTGACTATCACTTTGCTAAGTTCTTTTAGAGAATTATTCGGATATATTTTAATCTTCTACCGTCAACTAATGTACATAACATGTTCATAGACTGGTTGAAAGGGATAGATAAGAAACTGAAATATCAGAGTCTTATAGGTGCAAGTGCAATTTGTTGGGTGATCTGGTAATGACATGGTGTTTGATAAAGTTGTAGCACCATCATACTTGCAAGTTATCTTCAGGGGACTTACTGGATCAGGTTTTGGTCTTTACTTTAGAAGGAGAGGGATCACAACCTTTTTGTGATGATGGGATGCAGAACCATTGACGTGTTTACAAGACATGTTGGAGCTTTATAAATAGACTTGCTTTCTAATAGTGGTGTTGAACCTTTTTTTCTTTTATGACACAAAAGTTTATTTCTGAGATTCTCTGAAACATTTTTTTACCGTGTGTAGTTATGAACAGTCGTATGCATTAATCAATGCAGAAGCTAGGATATTAATATATTCCCTTTTCTAAAAATATATCATTTTTATTTTCTCTTCTGCAGACAACTATGATATATTTAGAGTACCTACTTTTTTTTATTCAATCCTATGTGAACCTTGAGGCCAGCAGTAAAAGCTTTGGGGAAGGCCTAAGAGGGGTTTTTATAACTAGACTAATAAAGTAGGTCACATCACGCGTTTGAATGTCAATTAGTACTAAATATATGAGCTAGTTATAAAACTAATTGCATTAGCTATGACTAATTTGAGAGATTAATTTATTAAGTCTAATTACCACATGTTTATAATAGCACCATATTTCAAATCATAGACTAATTAGGTTTAATAGATTCGTCTTATAAATTAGCCTTAATTCGTGCAATTAGTTCTATAATTAGTCTATGTCTAATATTCTTAATTAATATTTAAATATGTATTGGATGTGGCAGAGACTAAAGTTAAAAAGTGGATATCCAAGCACCCCTTAACATCTGAAGCGCTGACATGCAGCTAATAATCTATCATAGTTGACACTATAAAAAATACAATAGTTTTTAACGAGTTCATGTTTGTATTTGATCAAAATCAACATATAAATGCTCAAATTGTAGATCTATGTCGCATGCATGCATCTATGGGTCGACACATGCATCCACCATATGCTTATGCAAATGTTACACATGTGCCACAAGTATATGTACGATATAATAGAAGCTTGTTTGACACAAAAGCCCGAGTGACACAAAAGCACGTAGACGCAGTAGCATAGGGGTACGCAACTCACTCCATCTAGCGCTAGCGCTCGCCTTGCTAGCTAGCAAAAAAAAAAAGAAGAAGTGCAAAGGCTAGTGGGCTAGTGGGCAGTGGTGATGTCCAAAACCTCCAGTCTCTTTGTGTCTTATCATGGCTCAGACCCAAAAACTCCACAAGTCTTCTCCTAGCCCCTGTTAGGCGATCGACTTTTTTGTGGCACTTTGTTTTGGTTGCGCCAGTTGAGTATTTGCATAAGAGCATGAGTACTCTGGTGGTGAGCAGAAAGGTTCTAGTTATCACCACACTATCTCTAGATTTACCGTGTACAACTTTTTTTTATAGACAAGATATTAAAAATCAGACATTCTTATCGTTGATCTACGATCAAAGTATGTTTTATTGCTCATACTAACTAATTAATATCACAATATTTAACAATTTCAATATTAGCTATTTAATTATATTTACATTTGATATGAACTTTAGTTCCTAATACAAACACAAACAATAGTTTAAATGTGTGAAGTAAGAAATAACTATGTTATCTAGTTCATCATGGACACTTGGAGAATGTTGGAACGATTTAAGGAGAGAGCGTGGAGAGGAGACATGGAAATTAGGTTTTGCATGTTTAGTGGAAGAGAGCCCCCTTGCCCTCATGCTCCTGGTATTATATGGGCAAGCGACAATTTACAAACGACTCCTCGGTAGGAGAGAAATTTACAAACTACAATACTAACTTCTATTGGGTCTCTTTAGGGGAGCTAGCCCATATGACATATGGGCTTCTCCAACAGTAGCTCCTCAACTACTAGGTCATGGTCGGTACTACATGACCTAGTAGTTACTTATACATCAAGAGGCACAAATATAACTCAAAACCTGATTGCGAGGATCGTCCTTTGCAACCTACACGTGCGTGCCTCACCAAAAACTCCATTCCAAAAATCTAGTGAGAAAAAAGGGCGTGGAGAAAAGAGCACGTGCACGACTCTATCCTATACATGTTCTAACTCTCGGGTTTGTAGCTTGAAGCATCTTGTCATCGATCTTCCTGATGCTTTCATTTTTGGGCCTCGACTCCTTTTTGTTGCTTCTATGAGATGATTCATCTGCTTCAATTAGTGCATAGGTCTTCACCCTCGGATCTCCTTAATGCGAAGGTCTTTGTCTCCAAGGCCTTTGCTTCATGTGTTTTCTCGGCATACAAGTCTTCGTCTGCAAGGCCTTCGCCTCGTGTGCCTTCTCGATAAGCAGGTCTTTATATGCAAGGCCTTCGCCTCATGTGTCTTCTCGGCACGAAGGTCTTCATTTCTGAGGTCATCTTAACACAGAGGTCTCTATCTTCGAGCCTTCTGACGTCTTCATCTTCAAGGCCTTCTTGGTGCGGAGGTCTTCATTTTCGAGCCTCTCAGTGAGAAGGTCTTTGTTTTCCAAGCCTTCTCGGCACATAGGTCTCCATTTTCGAGCCTTCTCAGTAGCAGAGTTTTTTGTTTCCAGGTCTTCTTATAATGGAGGTCTTCATCTCTAGGTCTTGTTGTTGCAGAGGTCTCATCTTCGGGACTTGTTATTGCAGAGGTCTTTATCTCCGGGTCTTGTTGTCTTCACTCACGAGCGTCAAGCAAAAGATTTCGCGCTACAAAGTGATTCGTCCTCCGGTGCACCACTAGCCCCCTCTTGGCTTGGCGCTCATGACCGAATCCTCAACCACACTTGGTGTAGTTGACGTAGTCATAGTAGTGGAAGTAGATGTCCATATCAAAGTTGTCATTGAGCCCCTCGAGCCAGAGTGGTTGACGAAGGTATAGTAGACCTTGGTGTCGATACAGTTGGCATAGCCCTTCAAGCTTGTCATGGGGACAAGTGTCATCATAAGCGTTGATGCTACAAGTGTTGGTGAAGGCTCTTGATCTGTTGTAGCGGGCGAGGATGATAGCGGAGCCCCTTTTGCCAAAGACCCTCCTGCAAAGGTGTTTGGTGAAGGCAATGTTGTTGTAGATGATGAAGGTGTCGGCGAAGCCCTCTCTTGCCAATGTGCTGGCGGAGGCGAGTCATCATTGTTTTGCCGGAGATTTTGACTAAGGCCCTCCTGCAAAGTTGTCTGGCGGAGGCAATGTTGGTGAAGTCATCATAGATGGTGGCGAAGGCCCTCAAGCCTTAGAGCTTAGACGCCAACGTTGCGTGTCGAAGGTCGAAGAAGTCGTGTAAAAAATGCACCAGAGTTGATATGGTGCATTTTATTGGGACTTAGGTTGCTCATCATAGTTTTGTTGAATGTCGATTTGCTTACAAGTCTTGCGACACATAGAAAGACACTGACTTTCTACTTACTGCAAAAGATGGTTAATCATTTTAAATGATATGTGCAATCAACGTGAAAGCCTTAGCTTTTGCGACCTGGTGTCCATGTAGATCTGGGACTTCTTCCAGGATTTTTATGCATAGAGTCCTGATGCCTATGTATTTTTTAGACTTCTTCCAGGTGGTCTGGGCCATGCGGTGCAATGCACTTATGTGATGTACGCATGTATGTGATGATGCAAATGAATGCATTTGCACAAAAATATTAAAAAGGGATAAACATATCATGTACCCTACAAAAAATGAGTTATGCTTGAACAAAAGATAACCTCTGCGTATAAGAAATAATGCCCTCAAATGAGAGGGTTGTAGTCTTGGATAGCTAACGAAGACTGCCATTCAAGAACCTACATGAGTATAAGTGTGACTTGCAACATTGAACATAAAAAGATTAGTTTTGTGTGAAGGTTAGCTCAGATAAAATTTGGTTGATGTACATTATAAAAATGTAAAGAAATGTAAAAAAATGAATGATACAACCTGTAAAAAAGATGAAAAATGTTAGCTTCAGAGGGTTCAAAAGTTGGGGTTGTTGCCAAAGACTGGTTATTGATGGAGTCTGATTGTTGTTGAGCTCTGATGGTTGATGGAGTTTGTTGATGGACAAAGGTTGTTGAATGAAGAATATTGTCAATTGACGAAGGCTATTGAATGATAAAGGTCACTAACTGTCGAAGACCAATAACGGACAAAAGTTGTTGACTGATGATAGCCAATTATAGATAAAGGTGTTGACTGTCGAAGGCCGCTGACTAAAAAAGATCATTGACTGTTGAAGGCCAATAACTGACGAAGGTTACTGAAGGATGATAACCAATTATAGATGAAGGTGTTGACTGGCGAAGCCCACTGACTCATGAAGGTCATTGACTATCGAAGGTCAATCACTGACGAAGACTGACTGATGAAAAACCATTGACTGATAGAGAATTACTGAGGTACCTGATCAGTGTTGAATATTCCATGAGAACTGCAGGCGGACAAAGAATACTGATTGGAGCAAACTCAAGAGTCGTTGGATATTTTTTGACTAAGACTGAATACTTGATAAGAACCGCTGATTGATGGAGACTGATTTTGAGTTGAGAAGGTGAAAACACATGTATAGTAAGATAAATATATTCTATGAGAATGTTAGCTTGGGAGGATAAGAGATCCATACAGTTGTAGGCGACCTACATGTTAGTAACAAAAAGAAGATTCAACAAAAAAATGTTCTAAGTTAGAAGTTTAGGGCTAAGCATGTATAGCCACTTAGACCATGCTTTTGATTTGGCGAAGGTCACGACAACATTCTTAGTCACATTGTTGACAAGTTTTATGCGAAGGTTGACTTTTGAATTTTTGCCTTGGGAGGCGAAGGTCAGAAGCAAGAATGTGGCAAAATAGATCACAAGAGTAAAAAAATATTAGCCATTATAAGCTAATGAAAATTTATAGACCAGTGAGAAATACTCACTTGTGCTAGTTTTACCTCTTTATGAGGAAACCTTAAGCATATGTAAAAAGGTCAGTGATTGGTATGTAAAAAAGGTTAGTGTTTGGTATATGTATGTGCAGTAATAATCATATGAGTGGGAAAAACTGAGATAAGATGTTGCAAAGCCTGTGTTAACTATGCGCAAGGTGCAGACACTTTATATAGAGAAAATATACTCTGTAGCTAGCTGCAAAATAAGTTATTCTATAGTCACTTCTATTTACGATAATTTCTATACTAATTTACGATGATGTATATATATATATATTTACGATAGTTGTGTTACTATAACACATGGAGATATTTACCATAATATTATAGTAAATCATATAATAACTAGTTACTACAATCTTATAAATCAACATAGTAATCATCGTAACTCAAAGTGGCTACAAAATAAATTATTTTATAGCCAGCCACAAAGTAGTGGTTCTAATTTATGATAAATGTATATATATTTACAATAGTTGTGTTACTATAACACATGGAAATATTTACGATAACATTATAGTAAATCACATAGTAATCGGTTACTACAATCTCGTAAATCAATATAGTAAATATTGTAACTCAAAGTGGCTACAAAATAAATTATTCCGTTGCCAGCCACAAAAACCACTACTATGTGACTGACTACAGAATAATTTATTTTCTAGCCACTTTGCGTTACGAGATAATTACTGTGTTGATCTACGAGATTGTAGTAACTGATTACTATGTGATTTACTATAATGTTATAGTAAATATCTCTCTGTGTTATAATAACACAACTATTGTAAATGTGTATACACTTTATCCTAAATTAGTATAGAAATGCGAAAGGGTCTGTGGTCCGGTGGTAGGGCAGTCCAGTGGGACGCTACCCACCAGGGTTCAAACCCTGGTGTCGCACCTTTTCTCTGGATTTTTTTCCAGATTTTGCAGGTACACGCACGCGTGCGCGTTCGGTGGTACTGCGCGTTTCCCGCGCACTGGAGGCGGTGAGCTTCCCAATCTCTCTTTGCGTGTGTACAGACGCGGGACGCGTGTGTGTGCGTGTGGTGGTGTGAGTTGTGGTGTGTGTGGGTTGTGTGCGTCCAATTTGTACCTGATAAAAAAAATAGTATAGAAATTATGGTAAATAGATGTGGCTACATAATTACTTATTCTATAACTAGTTACAAAGTATACTTTCTCTCTGTATACAAACATTAGTGTTCGACATGAAAGTGATTATAGTATAAACAGGCACATAAACAGATATGCTTATCTCGTATATATGTCGAAGGTTACAATTCTCGAAGGTATCGACAAAATTTCTGAAGGCTCCGTCACGTGTGCGAAGGTAATGAAAATTTCCCGAAGGTTGGTATGGCCTCAGGGCGACCTAGGGATATACTTCGGGCGATAGTGTGGGCGTGTTTGGAACGACGAATGTGGGGAGCTCGGTCTAGAAACCAGACCTACTATGTTTGGGTTCCCTGTATCAAACTAGACTGGCTCAAAAAAGCCGATATTTGGTTACAGAATTTAAGCCCGACTGAGGAGTAACTAACTCCAACTGTCAAGCTGTGGAGTGTTTGGCTACCCAACAGCCGACCTGACCCATATAGAGAATCACTGAGTAGCAGTAGACAACAGCAATAACAACAATACTAATACTGACTTAGACAAATAGTTTTAGAAGTTATGTTACACAAATATGATCTAAACAATATTAGTCTAATATACATGAAATATAGTTTGGATCCATCAACACTAACACAACAGTCCATAAAATGAGCAACAACACTACAAAACTATGTCATAAGGGGCCTTAGACTATATTTGGTGGTAGTCATGACAAGTGATCGACTGATCGTTTATGTACTATCTTTCTGTTGATCGTTTACAGTATTCTGGTATCATGCCAACCGTATTTTCTTTTTTTTTTTGAAAACGTGCATTGCACGTGTCTCATTAAGGGAAATAAAGGAGTTTGTAACAGCGCGTCGTGCGCAAAGGGCGAGATGTCGATTGGCAGACGAGGAACAGGGTACAATAGGCACGGCTGGGTACGGCAAAGCGTCGCTTGTCGTACTAGAGGTGGAAACTAATTGAACGGCTGGTGGGATTGTCTTAGTCGTCTAAGGGGGGGCGGACAGAGCGATGAACGGGGCGATTGCCTCGAAACCTGCCGCGACCCAATCACTACCTTCCGCACGCAATGCTCGCAGGGTGTCGACAGGCGAGGCAGAAATTCCATCAAAGGTGCGTTGATTCCGTTCCTTCCAAATTGTCCAGGCCACGAGCAGCAGGACAGAGTCGAAGCCCCGATGAAAACGTAGAGGCACAGTAGCCTGGCACGAGAGCCACCAATCGACTGCACAGTACAGTGAGAGGACCTCAGTATCTATCATGTGCTAATGCCTAATGTCATCAATTTGAACAATTATGTTGCCAGGTTCCTTTGGCTTTGGGCATGTTTAGATCCCAAATATTTACAAGATTCTCCATCACATCGAATCTTTAGACGCATGCATGGAGTATTAAATGTAGGTAAAAAAATAATTAATTGCACAATTTGTTTGTAAATGTCGAGACGAATCTTTTGAGTCTAGTTGGTCCATATTTGGATAAAGTTTGTCAAATAACAACGAAAGTGCTGCAGAAACTTACACCCAAAATTCTTCCAACTAAACACACCCTTTGTTGAACACAAGGTGCAGTGCCGAGGAAATTTTTTTCATTCCACTTTCAGGAGGCGGAGATAGACAAGATTTTTTTTTAATCTGCACACGAGGCCGGTGAAAGACTGGCAGGCCGACGAAATCGAGAAAAAAGACAAAGGATGGTGAGACACGCACGAGCCCTCTTCATAACGCAATCAATAGTCCGTACGGTCCCTCGGCCGAACGCAGCGAAGCCACGCGGCTAGAAACCTGAATGATTGACTTTGATGAGGAAGGTTTGAGGCTTTTACCCGGTTGAGTCATTATCTCGCTATGCGCTTAATGTTTATGACTAACCGGTGATGTTGAGTTGTGGTGTGTTTCTGTGTTGGTGTGCGTGTGCAACATGTGACTCTTGGCTGTGTTGATGTGCAGGTGTTGAGCTCAGATACAGTGGTTTATGGCGAGGTGAAGGTCAAGTAGAGACGTGTCGTGCTGATGGACCGGGAGCGGTGAAGGATGGGCGTGCCGTGCGGCGGACGTGCCATGCCGATGTACCCAGAGCGGTGAAGGGCGGACGTGAGGCTTGGACTGACGGACCAGAGGACCAGAGGACCAGCTATGGTAGCTGGCACGTGGCATCGGCGAGCGAGAGCACATGGGATGTGCGATGCATTGGCTGAGTCGGGAGGAAGACGATGGCATCGTGGCACTTGGCGGGAGGTCGGACACGGGCTTGCGTGCGGCGCAAGTGCCGTCGGCCAAGTCAAGAAGGAAGGCGAAGGCGTTGTGCCCGGCGTGGAGGCTGGACATGCATCGGCATCGGTGCCAGTGGTCGGGGTGTGCGAACCACATCCCGTCTACGACGCGGGTTCGGTAGCTGAGCCTCAAAAAGCTACCCTCGACGGTTTCCAGGTTTGGGCCTCAAAACCTGGGCTGTCGGTTTTCGAGTTTGGGCCTCAAAACTCGGGATGGACGGTTTCCAGGTTTGGGCCTCAAAACCTGGGCTCGCTGGTTTCCGAGTTTGGGCCTCAAAAATCGGGGTGGACGGTTTCCAGGTTTGGGCCTCAAAACCTGGGTGAGCAGGTTTCCCGGTTTGGGCCTCAAAACCGGGGGGAATGTCCAAAGGGACGGTCGACGCGTGGCGGCGTGGAGAGGCTGGCGCGGCGGCGAAGCTATCCACGAGAAGGCGCGGTGGTCGATGGTGGCGGCACGTGGCGGCATCCTGGAGCTTGCGTCGAGGCGAAGCGAAGGATGAGAAGGCGTGTGGCCGTTGGATGGAAACTGTCAAGTCTGGACGGTTTTACCCCTAGGGGTATTTGGGTTGAGTGCTTCATGTGAGGGCATTTTGGTCTTCGGATATGCGCCTATAAATATGAAGGGGGCTGGTTAGGGCAGTTCATCCTTGGAGGTGTCACTCTCATTTTGTTTAGGTGAGAGGAGGCTAGGGTGAGAGGAGAGACCGACTCTTGTTCTTGAGCTTTTCGCCATTCACGCTTTGTGTTGCGAGGAGTGGCTTGTAACCCGACACAGAGTGCCTACACAATTCTTCATCTAGTAGCAATCCAAGGATCAAATTCGTCCTCCTCTTGTTGGCTGTGATTTTGGATCGAATTCGCGTTTTTGTTCTTCGCGTTTCGGTTTTTCCCCTCCCGGAGATTTGTCTCGTTCTCCCTCTTCGAGCGACGATTTGCGATTCCGTTTGAATCAATTTGTTCTATGTCGTGACCTCTTTCTTTCCATCGAAGGATTTCCTCTCTAACCTCACGAGCACATAGTGGGTCGAAATCGCGTCGTTCTTCGTTCTTTCCCCTTTTCTAGTGTTCTTCCGATTTCTCATGGATTAGTTGGTTTGGAGCGATGATATCTAGGATTAGCTTCCCACCACGTAGAAGAACACTTGGGAGAAGTTGGTTGCAGCCCGTTCGATTTGGTGAGTGAAGATCAATCGATTTTGGTTTTATCCCGAGTGTTTGGGCTTTCTGGACGTGGCGGACTGTCCGGGACTATCCCCGGACTGTCCGGGGGTCGGGGTGTTCAATGGGCGCAGCGTAGGTCGCTGTTTTCATTTTTGAACGGCGAATGTCCGGGACTCATTCCCGGCTGTCCGGGTTCAATAGCGGACAGTCCGCGGAGCGGACAGTCCGCGACTGCACAGTTTTGCTGATTGTCCGTTATCTTTGCGTACGGGCTCCGATTGTTGATCCGTTTGTTCGTGGTTCCTGTGTGAGCATCTAGGCCCCCAGTGGGTTTCGGTGATTGGATGACAACGGTAAATTACTATGACTAACGTATGTTTTGCAGAAACAGTTGAGTTAGGTCATGGTAATGATGATCGTGAGGGCACTATGGTATTCATGCCCCCTTAGCGGTGGAATTCGTTCGGTCTTCAAAGGATGGGACGAACGAAGACGGTGATAGGCTAGTGCTAAGTGTCATTTGGTGTTGAAGGACACTTAGAGTAGCATAGGTCTTTGCTTTATCTTTGGCCGTACTATAAAGAGGGGTTTGAATGAGTAGCTTGACCTAGGTGAGACTTTTGAGTTAGGTGTGGTGCACACTTGTTAACCAAAGCCCTAGGTAGCTTAGAAAGGTCCCTAAGATCATAAGGAAGAAAGTTCGTGAAGGGAGCGTCGCAAACCGAAGTCGTTTCGGACTTCAAAATGTGACCGGACGCTTCAACCCTAATGACCGGACGCTGGGGCGTGCGTCCGGTCAGTTGGTTTGGCTAAGAAGCAGGCTTGGCTTCGACCGGACGCTCTTCAGTATTCGACCGGACGCACCAGGAGGTGAGTCCGGTCGCGTCCAGAGAGGTTCCAGAGAGGGAAATTGATGACCGGACGCGTCCGGTCAGTGGTGATCGGACGCATGGGTGCGTCCGGTCAGTGTATCGTACTGGTGTCAGGGCTAACGTCACGTAGCCGTTAGACACTGACCGGACGCGTCCGGTCACCCCGACAGGTGCGTCCGGTCAGTGTGTAACTGGCTGGACTTACCCCTTCGTGCATGTTTTGAGTTGGGGGGTATAAATATGCTTCCCCCTCATTCATGCTGTGACTCTTGCTCATTTGAAAGGTTCCCAAACACATTGTGATTGCAAGTGAGTGCAAGAGGCCTAGTGAGGTTGAGAGATTTGATAATTGAGTGATCAAACACCTCATTAGTGAGTAGAGAGTAGCAAGTGTGCATCCACCCATCTCATTAGCCTTGCGTTGGTCAAGTGAGAGTTCTTGCTTGTTACTCTTGGTGATCGGCATCACCTAGACGGCTTGGTGGCGATCGGAGAGCTTGGTGATCATCCGGAGGCATTGTGGATGACCCAAGCCAAGTTGTGACCGGTAGCGAGCGATTCACCGGGCCGGAGTGGCGAAGAATCAGCTCGTAGTGAGCACTTGATCCTTGCGCGGATCAAGGGGGAGCGATACCCTTGCGCGGGTGCTCCAACGAGGACTAGGGGGGTGTGCCGACACCTCGATACCTCGGCAAAAAGATCGTCGAGTCATCTCTACTCTTTCTACTTACGCATTTACATTCAAGCAATTCATTCCGCATTACCTTGTTGTTCATCCCAAATTGAATTGCCATGCTAGAGTAGAATTGGGCTTAGTGATAATCTTTTGTGCTAGATTCTTGTCATCACACTTCTAGGCACTAGGGGGTTAATTGGGGCTTGATAGGTTTTATTATTGCAAGAAGTTTTAGAAAAGCCCATTCACCCCCCCCTCTTGGGCATCTTGATCCTTTCAATTGGTATCGGAGCCTCGTGCTCTCGATTTAGGCTTAACCGCCTAGAGTTAAGATGTCCGGAGGTGATGGTCCACCTCCCATGTTCGAGGGAGACGACTTCCCATATTGGAAAATCCGTATGGAGTCGTACCTAGAAGCGGTTGATGTTAAATGCCTCAATGCCGCGATCACCGGCTTTGCCAAGCCCAAAGAAGGCACTAGCCTCACTCCTAATGAGGAGGAAAATGAAAAATGGAATGCAAAAGCCAAAACATCCTTTTTAGAGGCATTTGCAAGGATGTGTTCAATCGTGTTCGGAACCACAAAAATGCCCATGATCTATGGAAAATATTTGTGCGCTCCATGAGGGAACCAAGAGTGAGCGTGAGGAGCGTTATCATTTGGTTGTGCAAAAGATGAACTCGTTTGAAATGCTTGCTCATGAAAATGCAAATGAAATGTACTCACGCTTGAATGTTCTTGTAGAGGAGCTCAATGGTCTTGGCCTCACACAAATGCAACCATCCGATGTTGTGAGGAAGATCCTATGTGTCCTTCCCATTGACAAGTATGGACACATTGTGACCGTGCTACATCAAGGTGATCTTTCCACATCTACACCAACACAAGTCTTGGGGAGGATCAATGCTCATGAGATGTACATGCACATCACACCAAGTGGTGGCTCCTCCACCGACAAGAAGAAGGACTTGGCCTTCAAAGCAAGCCATGACAAGAAGGGCAAGTCCAAGGCTATTGAGGTGCATCATGAGAGCACAAGCGATGATGAAGATGATTCCAACATTGCTCTCATGGTGAAGAAGACCACCAAGATGTTGAAGAAGCTTCACAAGAATGGAGTCAACTTTGACTCAAGAAAGAAGAAATTCTTCACAAGTAGCAAGAGGAGACCAATCTCCGAAATGGATTGCTACAATTGCGGTGAGCTTGGCCATCTTGCTCATCAATGCACCAAGCCCAAGAAAGAGAGCTACAAGAACAAGAACAAGGCAAGAAGTATGACTCATCAAGTGAAGATGAGAAGAAGGATGAAAAGCCCTACTACAAGAAGGATGGCAAGAAAAAGAAGCAATACCACAAGAAGGTGGGAAGGCTTACATTGTTGGTGATTGGCTCACCGACATTGACTCCTCCGGTGGCTCATCAAATGAAGATAGTGATGATGAGAAGGAGAAGGTGGCCGCTCTAGTCATTGGCTCCTCTACACCACCACCACCACCGTCACCATCATCATCTACACACCTATGCCTTATGGCCAAGGGTGACCGGAAGGTACAAAACAATGATGACTCTAGTGATAGTGATAGTGATGGTGAATTTGAGGCTCCCACTTATGATGAACTTGTCAAATTGCTAAATGACTACTCTAAAATCATAAGAAAGACTAGAGCTAAAAATGAGAAGCTTGTTGAAAAATGAATCTCTTGTTGAAAGTGTGATCATGCTATTCATGCTAGTGATGAACTAAAAGATGAACTTGCAACTATGTCATCCACTATCAAGGAGCTCAAGTCCTCTAACAAGGAGCTCAAAGCTAAAAATGAAAAACTTGATAAGATGCATAGTGACCTTTCCACTAGTCATGCTTTGCTTAAGGAACAATATACTCAAGTGAAAGTAGATTATGATACTCTCACCATTGCTTATGATATGCTTTCACATGAGACACATGATGCTCCTAACCTTGTTGTTAAGTGTGACATAGCAACATCTTGTGAGGACTTGGTTAGTGAGCATGTTGAGCAAAGTGCTAGTGGCAAGGGCAAGAAAGTGGTTGAGGCCGATCACTATGATGACTATGTCAAGATCAAGAATGAGAATGCAAAGCTCAAGGTTGATCTAGAAAAGCTTTCAACCACCAAGCAAGATTATCATTCATCTCATGACGAATGACTATAGCATGACACTTGAGCTAGACATGCTAAAAAAGAGAACAAGAGATTAAAGATGGAGAGGGACTACAAAATGACACCATCTCAATTGGAACTCCAACAAGAGAATGACAAGCTCAAGAAGGAGAAAGAGCACCTCACCACCGGTTTGAGGAACTTCACCAAGGGTCATGTCTTCAAAGTGAGCTTCTCATGAACACCGTCATGAAGACCAATAGAAATGGCATTGGCTTTCTTGAAGAGAAGATGAAGCAACGCAAGAGCATCACTACTAACAAAATAAGAAGATTGGGAGATGCTATGAGTGTGGAAGGAAGGACACTTTGCTCATGCTTGTGAGGAGCCAAAGCCCAC
The DNA here is from genome assembly GCA_009763385.1 of Coix lacryma-jobi var. lacryma-jobi. Taxonomy (NCBI): domain Eukaryota; kingdom Viridiplantae; phylum Streptophyta; class Magnoliopsida; order Poales; family Poaceae; genus Coix; species Coix lacryma-jobi. The sequence goes on from CM019824.1 coordinate 167,122,876, forward strand.
ACCCTTGCCCAAGCATGCTAGACCCTTTGCCTTCAATGCTCACTACATGCATAGACAAGATTCTAGTGGCAAAGTGAAGGTTATGTTTATGGGGCCACCTAACAAGAATAGGCCAGGCAAATTTGGGTTGCTAAGTCACTAGTTGAGAAAGTTAAGGGACCACAACAAGTTTGGGTCCCGAAAGCTCAAGCTTGATTTTCTGTGTGTAGGTGAACTACAAGACCGTGGATCACATTGGGTAATTGATAGTGGATGCACACAACATATGACCGGAGATCCCCGGATGTTCACCTCACTAGAAGAGAATGTCGATGACCAAGAAAAGATAACATTTGGTGACAACTCAAAGGGCAATGTCAAAGGATTGGGCAAAGTGGCTATATCAAACGATCATACCATCTCCAATGTGCTTCTAGTTGCATCATTAAGCTTCAACTTGCTATCCGTTGGGCAACTATGTGATCTTGGCTTTCATGCTTGTTCACCGACAAGGAAGTGGTTGTAACCAAGAAAGATGATATACAAGTGATATTCAAAGGCTTTAGATACAACAATCTCTATCTAGTGGATTTTACCTCCGAAGATGCCAACTTGAAGATATGTTTGTTCACTAAGCAATCTCTTGGTTGGCTTTGGCATAGAAGATTAGCACATGTTGGAATGAACACTCTCACTAGCTATTGAAGAAGGATTTGGTTAGGGGCTTGAAGGATGTCAAATTTGAGAAGGACAAATTGTGTAGTGCATGTCAAGCCGGCAAGCAAGTTGCAAATACACATCCAACCAAAGCTTTTGTGTCAACATCAAGAGAGTTAGAGCTACTTCACATGGATCTATTTGGACCAACAACATATGCTAGCTTGGGTGGAAATCTCTATTGTCTAGTGATTGTTGATGACTACTCTAGATACACTTGGGTATTCTTTCTTCATGACAAATCCGAAGCAACCCCTTCATTCAAGAAGTTTGCCAAGAGAGCCCAAAATGAGTTTGACTTGAAGATCAAAAAGATAAGAAGTGACAATGGAAGAGAGTTCGACAACACCCACATTGAGCAATATTGTGATGAAGTTGGGATCAAGCATGAAGTCTCCGCAACCTACACACCACAACAAAATGGGGTAGTTGAGAGGAAGAACCGAACACTAATCACCCTAGCAAGGACTATGTTAGATGAGTACACTACACCGGAAAGATTTTGGGCGGAAGCAATCAACACAACCGCTTGCTATGCATCAAACCGGTTGTTCCCCCATCGTCTCCTTGGCAAGACCCCCTATGAGCTACTCAACAACAAGAAGCCGGATGTATCCTTCTTTAGAGTGTTTGGGTGCAAATGCTACATCTTCAAGAAGCGCCAACACCTAGGGAAGTTTCAACGCCGATGTGATATTGGTTTTCTTGTTGGTTACTCATTGAAGTCCAAAGCATATCGAGTATTCAACCATGCCACCGGGATGGTAGAGGAAACATATGATGTGGAATTCGATGAATCTAATGGCTCTCAAGGAGAGCATGAAAATCTTGATGATGTAGGTGATGAACCATTGAGGGATGCAATGAAGAACATGCCGGTTGGAGCCATCAAGCCTAAGATGATGATGATGATGATGTGCAAGTCATTGACAAGCCATCCTCATCACATGTACCACTTGATGATGACAAAGATGGGAGGGATCCAAATGAAGATACTCATGTCTCCCAAGATCAAATGGTGGTACACACTCTCAAGATGTTGATGCTCCACAAGCGGCCCCTCAAGTGGTTGATCGAAGGACTACTCCTCTACTACAAGCTCATCCTCAAGATCTCATCATAGGGAGTCCGACAAGGGGTGTAATGACTCGCTCTCAAAAACTTGCTTTATTTATGGAACATCACTCCTTTGTTTCTCTTGTTGAGCCTACCATTGTAGATGAAGCTCTAGGTGATCCGGATTGGGTGAATGCCATGCATGAAGAATTAAACAACTTCACCCGCAACCAAGTTTGGACACTTGAAGAGCGACCAAAAGGCGCAAGAGTCATTGGAACAAAATGGGTGTTTAGGAACAAGCAAGATGATCAAGGCAAGGTTGTTAGAAACAAGGCAAGGCTAGTGGCAAAGGGGTTCTCTCAAGTTGAAGGCTTGGATTTTGGAGAGACCTTTGCACCGGTTGCAAGACTCGAAGTCATTCGTATCCTCCTTGCATATGCATCACATCATGACATTAAATTATATCAAATGGATGTGAAAAGTGCATTTTTAAATGGCTTCATAAATGAACTAGTCTATGTTGATCAACCTCCCGGGTTTGAAGACCCTAGATATCCTAATCATGTTTATAGGTTGTCCAAGGCGCTTTATGGGCTCAAGCAAGCCCCTAGAGCGTGGTACGAGCGCCTCCGGGACTTCCTAATTGAGAAGGGCTTCACCATTGGGAGGTCGACACCACACTATTCACCAAGAAGCTTGATGGAGAGATCTTCATTTGTCAAGTCTACGTCGATGATATCATCTTCGGGTCAACAAATGAAGCCTATTGCAAGGAATTTGGTGACTTGATGTCGAAGGAGTTCGAGATGTCGATGATTGGCGAGCTCACATTTTCCTAGGCTTCAAGTCAAGCAATTGAAGGAGGGGACTTTTATATCTCAAGAGAAGTACACAAAAGACCTCCTCAAGCGCTTCAACATGGATGATTGCAAGCCTATCAAGACTCCAATGCCAACCAACGGACATCTCGACCTAGATGAGGGAGGTAACCCGTTGATCAACTCTCTACCGTTCTATGATTGGTAGTTTGTTATACTTGACCGCATCTAGGCCCGACATCATGTTTAGTGTGTGCATGTGTGCTCGTTTTCAAGCCGATCCTAGGGAATCACATCTCATAGCGGTGAAGAGAATCCTTAGGTACCTCAAGCACACCCCAAGCATTGGCCTTTGGTATCCCAAAGGAGCTAACTCTCCAACTCGTTGGGTATTCCGATTCGGATTACGCGGGTTGCAAAATTGATAGAAAAAGCACATCCGGAGGGTGCCATTTGCTTGGGAGATCTCTAGTGTCATGGAGTTCAAAGAAGCAAAATAGTGTGGCCTTGTCTACCGCCGAGGCGGAATACATAGCCGCGGGTGCTTGTTGTGCACAAATCCTTTACATGAAGCAAACCCTTTTAGATTATGGTGTAGTTCTAGAAAGGGTACCTTTGTTGTGTGACAATGAGAGCGCGGTTAAGCTTGCGAACAACCCGGTTCAACACTCTCGCACAAAGCACATAGATATTCGCCATCACTTCCTTAGAGATCATGTTTCCAAGAAAGATATATCCTTAGAGGGAGTTAGAACCGAAGATCAATTGGCGGATATCTTCACAAACCCCTAGATGAGAGCACCCTTTGTAGATTGCGAAGTGAGCTCAATGTGCTTGATCTAAGTAACTTTGTCAAAAGGTGAAAGGGGGTTGTCTTTGCATTGCATTGTATCATATGCCATGTTTAAATTATGCTATGCACATAGGCTTGTCAGACGTGGTTAAGATAACCGCCCTAAAAAGCGTGTGAAGAAGCTTACCCATGAGCAAACTTGACAAGCAACCTAGATTCAAATTCCGCTTTGCATTGCATATGCATGTTTGTTGCTTTGTCGTTTCTTTTCGCGTTATGTTTTGAGCAACCGCTGTGTTCGTCCACCGCTAGGGGGAGCATTTGAGGCTCTAATTGGTTAAGACCCCTAGTTTGGTGGCCACATGTTGTCTCCTTGGAGCTTTATTGCCTATTTTATCTAAAATTTAACTTAGCCTATGGCAAATTATTTGAAAAATTTGAGGGTTTGAGAGAGGTCACTCCTCTAGGTTCCAACTAGTGTTTATTTGCTTCTTATTTGAGTTGGAACTTGGTTGGGAGAAGTCGGCGCGAAAAATCGAGTCAAAACTGTGTTTTCCCTGTGACCGGACGCTGCGACCGGACTCATAGGTGCGTCCGGTCAGTGCAGAGCGCGCGCAAGTGAACAGTGTCTTCGGCGCGTCCGGTCAGGAATTTGATCGTGCGTCCGGTCCATTGCCAGCGGTTGACCGGACGCTGGGTGAGTCCGGTCATGTCTGATCGGACGCGTCCGGTCGTGGAAATCGCGTTCCGGGAGCTCTCTGTTCGTGACCGGACGCTGGGTGCCGTGCGTCCGGTCGGTTCGAGCAGTGCGTCCGGTCGTCACTTAACGAGCGCAATAACTCATCCAACCGACACGTGGGCCTCACACATCTTCTTCTTCCTCGTCGCGCCAGCGCCCGTGCCTATCTCCGCACCGCCGTCTCTCCCGCGCCGCCGCACCACCTCGCCCCCGCCGTGCCCGCTCCCCGCCCACCACCTCACCCCCGGCGTGCCCGCTCCCGCCCGCCGCGCCCGCTCGCCCCCGGTGTGCCCGCTCCCCCGCCCCGCCCGCGCCACCTCGTCGCCGCAACCCCCCCCCCGCGCCCTCGCCCGTGCCCAAGCTCGCCGGACCTCGCTGTTCGCCGGAGTTCCCCCGCCGGATTCCTCCTCCTCCTCGCCGGCGTTCTTCCCCATCGGATTCCTCTCCGGCTCGTCCTCTCTCCGGCCGACCCTCCGCAGTGAGCTTCCCACCCCTCTCCATATACCCTGCCCACCAGGTGTTCGGCGAAATGTCTCAACCAATGTTCCGGCTGTTTTAACTCTCTTTTTTTGGCCGTTTTCTCGCGCAGATCCTTCCGGCGAGACATCTTGGTGCCCGCCCGTGTCGGTGTCTTACCTACGCTTCGTCGGTTCATCGTGTCTCGTCAGGTAGCAAAGCCACGCCTCTTCTTTCTCTCTCTCACTATGCTTTGCTTCCGATAGGGCCTCTTATCTCTAGATTATATGCTTATATATATCCCTATCTCTCTTGCAGCGAGTCGGTCCGATTCAGTGCGCAGTGGCAGTGACAGCTAAATCCGGGGCCAAGCCCGCGGATACGGAACGAGGCCAAGCCTCTGAGGTTCAGTCCAGTCTTCTGGTTTACTTGACAGTGTTGTGATTCTCAGTGGCAGTTGGCAGCAGTCAGTGGCAGTTGTTCTGTTCTTGTAGCGATGGCTCGCTGCAAGAACGTCGGCGGAGGTCCCGGGGACGATCCTCCTCCCCCGCCTCCTCCCTGGCGACAAGGGGAAGCGGCCTCAGAAGCTCGTCTCCAAGAAGCGCAAGCGCCGCGATTGAGATTCAGAGATTGCGCTTGCAGTGGCTCGAGCAGCCGAGAGGGCAGAGCAGGGTGGTTCCACCGTGGTCTCTGCGGATTCACGACTCTTCTACAGAGCAGGCCGGTCAGGGCAGTAGTCAGCAGGCTGTTACGCGCATTCGCGATCTCCTTACAGAGCAGCAGGTTCAGGCCTTACTTCACAGAGGGTGGCGTCGTCCGGGTCCGCGGTCACGAGTACTCCCTTGACGACCCGGCTGACGTCCTCCCTCCGGACTTTCAGTTTCCGTCCGAGGCAGCTTCAGCCCTCGCCGCAGCTTCAGCCGGCGTTCTGCTCCCAGAGGCCCAGGCAGAGGGTCAGCCAGAGGACCAGCCAGAGGAGCAGCCAGCTCCGCAGCCTCTCCGTAGGTCTACCCGTGCTCGCACTCAGGTTTCTCCTCAACCTGAGGGACAGAGGCGGGGTGGACGAGCTCCTCCGAGGCCACAGGGACCTCCACCTGTGGAGCACTTGGACCTGCGGACAGCGACAGCACGTCAGGTGCAGGCTCTTCGTTTGATATCCTATGAGGAGTGGTTCCCAGCGGCCCGGCACCCTCAGGCAGCAGAGGGGTTTTACACAGTTATACAGGAAGACTTCTACCGGGCCTACGTCAACAGCGGTGTCCACATCAGACCACACAGAGTTTGCCCGCTGGAGACAATCGTTGCAGTTGCTGGTGAGGCCATCCGTCCGATGCTTACCTATCTAACTGGACTAGCAGATCTGCTTGGACGAGGTGGCCTGTACATAGAGGATTGGGTACGACAGTTCTACGCTTCCCTGTGGATCTCCCCGGATCACCGTTTCCTCCACTTCGCCTTCAGGGGGAGGTCCCACAGGCTCTACAGTTCTGCTGCCAGAGAGTACCTCGGGCTCACAGTGTACCCGACCAGAATTCACACCGTCCGTTACGGCGAGACAGAGCCCCCACGGCGACCACACGCAGGAGCTATTCCACCAGCCGACTTGGTTCGTGCCTGCTTCCGGGAGCCGTTCGACGAGGGGTCCAGTCGGCGTCCTCGTGACTTGACGCCAACGGCCCGCCTCGTGAACGAGTTATGAGGCGTACTCTTCTTCCTCGGACAGGCTACAGAGAGGGGTTGACCAGGATCCAGATTTGGCTTATTCACCACTTGGTCTCTCAGCTAGAGTTTGACATTTGGGATGTCATTATTTCAGAGATGGAGGACACCCTTGCAGAGGGCTTCAAGGGTCATCGCCAGCTTCCATATGCTCATATCATTTGTTTCCTTCTGCGGCGGATTATTCCAGGCTTGCTTCCAGAGCTTCTCCAGTCTCCGACGGAGTTCCCCGTCTACGACACTCGCCAGATTGCCGGGGACCGTCCAGACACTCGCCCAGAGGTCAGCGCCAGAGGCCAGTGGTTACTGAGACAGAGGCTGAGCAGGACGAGGCAGTTCGACAGCTGGCAGAGGCTGAGCTTGCCGGTCTTGAGGCAGAGGGCCAGGACCCTGACGACGAGTTCCCGTCCGACAGCACCGACGACGACTACGCTCCTCTTCCGAGGATGCGTCCACAGGGTGCTCACGACTCCGAGGCCTCCTCCTCGCGTATGGCAGGCTCCGACCCAGCACTCCTAGCCATCCTTTCTCGGATGGAGCAGCAGCAGCAGTCTCGCCTTTCCGAGGAGGTTCAGCGTCAGGCTGAGGAGCAGCGCCGACAGGCACAGGAGCAGGCCCGACTGGCAGAGGCACAAGCAGTGGCAGCAGCTCAGGCACAGGAGCGCCAGGACGCTCTCCAGAGGCAGATGATTCAGCTTCAGACACAGACTCTAGCCTTCATGGAGAGGATGGCAGCTATTCCACTGTACCCCTAGCCCAGCCGCCTCAGTTTCAGCTGCAGCACCCGGACCGTCGACTTCGTTCTACTCGTCAGCTCCTTCGTCGACGGTCTCGCCTTCCCGCCGTACCCGCAGTGGTTCTCACCTCAGCCAGGGCAGCTGCCAGGGTTCTCACCGCTTCCGTCAGGCTTCACTCCTACTCAGACGGAGTCGGTCCTAGTGACACCGAGGAGTCTGGAGGCTTCCTTTAGTGAGCTCACCGGCCTACCCACACCTCCTGAGTTTCAGTTGCCGGTGACCTCCGCTCCAGCTCCAGCTACTGGTACTACCGAGACCCTACCTTCCTCAGTAGCGTCGTCAGAGCCACCGGTCCCTCAGAGTCAGACTCCTCCCGTCAGTTCAGCGCCAGAGCCTTCCGTGACAGTGACCGTGGCAGCGACAGCGGCCGTGCTTCCAGAGTCAGAGCCTCAGCAGCCAGTGCAGTCAGATCACAGTACGTCGTCCGACGAGGCGACCTACCTGGCTCAGTTCGAGACTCTTCCGCGCACCTCGTCGCCCGGCTCGTCTGCTCCACTCCCGCCTTCCGACCCTTAGGTTTTGGTCTTTGATGCCAAAGGGGGAGAGAGCGTATGTTAGACGTAGGGGGAGCCTGTGAGAGGGTTTCGGTTCTTTTGTTTGATCTTGCACTCATATGCATACATGTTTATCTTTTGGCACCCGTACGATATGTGTATGTCTTTTGGTTGTGACATGTGATGCTACACTTGTTATATACTCATGTCACTCATTTATGCTCAGTTGTGACATGTCATGCTTCACTCGTTATCTATACATGTCACTTGCTTATGCTCATTTACTTTGCTTCCGCACTTATACTCCGATAAATGAGCTTGTTCATAAGTACTGTGTTAATTCTTATATGTTGAGTACTTATACGGACTTGGTTCGTATAAGCATGCCTAACTCCTTTTGATCTTTTGTCACATGCTTATTAAATCAAGCGATTGAAAACCTCACCTCTCTTTCAAACATACTTGAGTTGTCATCAATCACCAAAGGGGGAGATTGTGAGCATCTAGGCCCCCAGTGGGTTTCGGTGATTGGATGACAACGGTAAATTACTATGACTAACGTATGTTTTGCAGAAACAGTTGAGTTAGGTCATGGTAATGATGATCGTGAGGGCACTATGGTATTCATGCCCCCTTAGCGGTGGAATTCGTTCGGTCTTCAAAGGATGGACGACGAAGACGGTGATAGGCTAGTGCTAAGTGTCATTGGGTGTTGAAGGACACTTAGAGTAGCATAGGTCTTTGCTTTATCTTTGGCCGTACTATAAAGAGGGGTTTGAATGAGTAGCTTGACCTAGGTGAGACTTTTGAGTTAGGTGTGGTGCACACTTGTTAACCAAAGCCCTAGGTAGCTTAGAAAGGTCCCTAAGATCATAAGGAAGAAAGTTCGTGAAGGGAGCGTCGCAAACCGACAAAGTCGTTTCGGACTTCAAAATTGACCGGACGCTTCAACCCTAATGACCGGACGCTGGGCGTGCGTTCCGGTCAGTTGGTTTGCTAAGAAGCAGGCTTGGCTTCGACCGGACGCTCTTCAGTATTCGACCGGACGCACCAGGAGGTGAGTCCGGTCGCGTCCAGAGAGGTTCCAGAGAGGGAAATTGATGACCGGACGCGTCCGGTCAGTGGTGATCGGACGCATGGTGCGTCCGGTCAGTGTATCGTACTGGTGTCAGGGCTAACGTCACGTAGCCGTTAGACACTGACCGGACGCGTCCGGTCACCCCGACAGGTGCGTCCGGTCAGTGTGTAACTGGCTGGACTTACCCCTTCGTGCATGTTTTGAGTTGGGGGGTATAAATATGCTTCCCCCTCATTCATGCTGTTACTCTTGCTCATTTGAAAGGTTCCCAAACACATTGTGATTGCAAGTGAGTGCAAGAGGCCTAGTGAGGTTGAGAGATTTGATAATTGAGTGATCAAACACCTCATTAGTGAGTAGAGAGTAGCAAGTGTGCATCCACCCATCTCATTAGCCTTGCGTTGGTCAAGTGAGAGTTCTTGCTTGTTACTCTTGGTGATCGGCATCACCTAGACGGCTTGGTGGCGATCGGAGAGCTTGGTGATCATCCGGAGGCATTGTGGATGACCCAAGCCAAGTTGTGACCGGTAGCGAGCGATTCACCGGGCCGGAGTGGCGAAGAATCAGCTCGTAGTGAGCACTTGATCCTTGCGCGGATCAAGGGGGAGCGATACCCTTGCGCGGGTGCTCCAACGAGGACTAGGGGGGTGTGCCGACACCTCGATACCTCGGCAAAAAGATCGTCGAGTCATCTCTACTCTTTACTTACGCATTTACATTCAAGCAATTCATTTCGCATTACACTTGTTGTTCATCCCAAATTGAATTGCCATGCTAGAGTAGAATTGGCTTAGTGATAATCTTTTGTGCTATTGATTCTTGTCATACACACTTCTAGGCACTAGGGGGTTAATTGGGGCTTGATAGGTTTTATTATTGCAAGAAGTTTTAGAAAAGCCCAATTCACCCCCCCTCTTGGGCATCTTGATCCTTTCAATTGGTATCGGAGCCTCGTGCTCTCGATTTAGGCTTAACCGCCTAGAGTTAAGATGTCCGGAGGTGATGGTCCACCTCCCATGTTCGAGGGAGACGACTTCCCATATTGGAAAATCCGTATGGAGTCGTACCTAGAAGCGGTTGATGTTAAATGCCTCAATGCCGCGATCACCGGCTTTGCCAAGCCCAAAGAAGGCACTAGCCTCACTCCTAATGAGGAGGAAAATGAAAAATGGAATGCAAAAGCCAAAAAACATCCTTTTTAGAGGCATTTGCAAGATGTGTTCAATCGTGTTCGGAACCACAAAAATGCCCATGATCTATGGGAAAATATTTGTGCGCTCCATGAGGGAACCAAGAGTGAGCGTGAGGAGCGTTATCGTTGGTTGTGCCAAAGATGAACTCGTTGAAATGCTTGCTCATGAAAATGCAAACGAAATGTACTCACGCTGAATGTTCTTGTAGAGGAGCTCAATGGTCTTGGCCTCACACAAATGCAACCATCCGATGTTGTGAGGAAGATATCTATGTGTCCTTCCCATTGACAAGTATGGACACATTGTGACCGTGCTACATCAAGGTGATCTTTCCACATACACCAACACAAGTCTGGGGAGGATCAATGCTCATGAGATGTACATGCACATCACACCAAGTGGTGGCTCCTCCACCGACAAGAAGAAGGACTTGGCCTTCAAAGCAAGCCATGACAAGAAGGGCAAGTCCAAGGCTATTGAGGTGCATCATGAGAGCACAAGCGATGATGAAGATGATTCCAACATTGCTCTCATGGTGAAGAAGACCACCAAGATGTTGAAGAAGCTTCACAAGAATGGAGTCAACTTTGACTCAAGAAAGAAGAAATTCTTCACAAGTAGCAAGAGGAGACCAATCTCCGAAATGGATTGCTACAATTGCGGTGAGCTTGGCCATCTTGCTCATCAATGCACCAAGCCCAAGAAAGAGAGCTACAAGAACAAGAACAAGGCAAGAAGTATGACTCATCAAGTGAAGATGAGAAGAAGGATGAAAAGCCCTACTACAAGAAGGATGGCAAGAAAAAGAAGCAATACCACAAGAAGGTGGGAAGGCTTACATTGTTGGTGATTGGCTCACCGACATTGACTCCTCCGGTGGCTCATCAAATGAAGATAGTGATGATGAGAAGGAGAAGGTGGCCGCTCTAGTCATTGGCTCCTCTACACCCACCACCACCACCGTCACCAATCATCTACACACCTATGCCTTATGGCCAAGGGTGACCGGAAGGTACAAAACAATGATGAATCTAGTGATAGTGATAGTGATGGTGAATTTGAGGCTCCACTTATGATGAACTTGTCAAATGCTAAATGACTACTCTAAAATCATAAGAAAGACTAGAGCTAAAAATGAGAAGCTTGTTGATGAAAATGAATCTCTTGTTGAAAAGTGTGATCATGCTATTCATGCTAGTGATGAACTAAAAGATGAACTTGCAACTATGTCATCCACTATCAAGGAGCTCAAGTCTCTAACAAGGAGCTCAAAGCTAAAAATGAAAAACTTGATAAGATGCATAGTGACCTTTCCACTAGTCATGCTTTGCTTAAGGAACAATATACTCAAGTGAAAGTAGATTATGATACTCTCACCATTGCTTATGATATGCTTTCACATGAGACACATGATGCTCCTAACCTTGTTGTTAAGTGTGACATAGCAACATCTTGTGAGGACTTGGTTAGTGAGCATGTTGAGCAAAGTGCTAGTGGCAAGGGCAAGAAAGTGGTTGAGGCCGATCACTATGATGACTATGTCAAGATCAAGAATGAGAATGCAAAAGCTCAAGTTGATCTAGAAAAGCTTTCACCACCACGGGGAAGTTATCATTCAATCTCATGACGATGACTAAGCATGACACTTGAGCTAGACATGCTAAAAGAAGAGAACAAGAGATTAAAGATGGAGAGGGACTACAAAATGACACCATCTCAATTGGAACTCCAACAAGAGAATGACAAGCTCAAGAAGGAGAAAGAGCACCTCACCACCGGTTTGAGGAACTTCACCAAGGGTCAATGTCTTCAAAGTGAGCTTCTCATGACCACCGTCATGAAGACCAATAGAAATGGCATTGGCTTTCTTGAAGAGAAGATGAAGCAACGCAAGAGCATCACTAAGCCAAAGAAGAAGAAGATTGGGAGATGCTATGAGTGTGGAAAGGAAGGACACTTTGCTCATGCTTGTGAGGAGCCAAAGCCCACACCCTTGCCCAAGCATGCTAGACCCTTTGCCTTCAATGCTCACTACATGCTTAGACAAGATTCTAGTGGCAAAGTGAAGGTTTATGTTTATGGGGCCACCTAACAAGAATAGGCCAAGGCAAATTTGGGTGCTAAGTCACTAGTTGAGAAAGTTAAGGGACCGCAACAAGTTTGGTCCCGAAAGCTCAAGCTTGATTTCTTGTGTGTAGGTGAACTACAAGACCGGTGGATCACATTGGGTAATTGATAGTGGATGCACACAACATATGACCGGAGATCCCCGGATGTTCACCTCACTAGAAGAGAATGTCGATGACCAAGAAAAGATACATTTGGTGACAACTCAAAGGGCAATGTCAAAGGATTGGGCAAAGTGGCTATATCAAACGATCATACCATCTCCAATGTGCTTCTAGTTGCATCATTAAGCTTCAACTTGCTATCCGTTGGGCAACTATGTGATCTTGGCTTTCAATGCTTGTTCACCGACAAGGAAGTGGTTGTAACCAAGAAAGATGATATACAAGTGATATTCAAAGGCTTTAGATACAACAATCTCTATCTAGTGGATTTTTACCTCCGAAGATGCCAACTTGAAGACATGTTTGTTCACTAAGCAATCTCTTGGTTGGCTTTGGCATAGAAGATTAGCACATGTTTGAATGAACACTCTCAACAAGCTATTGAAGAAGGATTTGGTTAGGGGCTTGAAGGATGTCAAATTTGAGAAGGACAAATTGTGTAGTGCATGTCAAGCCGGCAAGCAAGTTGCAAATACACATCCAACCAAAGCTTTTGTGTCAACATCAAGAGAGTTAGAGCTACTTCACATGGATCTATTTGGACCAACAACATATGCTAGCTTGGGTGGAAATCTCTATTGTCTAGTGATTGTTGATGACTACTCTAGATACACTTGGGTATTCTTTCTTCATGACAAATCCGAAGCAACCCCTTCATTCAAGAAGTTTGCCAAGAGAGCCCAAAATGAGTTTGACTTGAAGATCAAAAGATAAGAAGTGACAATGGAAGAGAGTTCGACAACACCCACATTGAGCAATATTGTGATGAAGTTGGGATCAAGCATGAAGTCTCCGCAACCTACACACCACAACAAAATGGGGTAGTTGAGAGGAAGAACCGAACACTAATCACCCTAGCAAGGACTATGTTAGATGAGTACACTACACCGGAAAGATTTTGGCGGAAGCAATCAACACCGCTTGCTATGCATCAAACCGGTTGTTCCCCCATCGTCTCCTTGGCAAGACCCCCTATGAGCTACTCAACAACAAGAAGCCGGATGTATCCTTCTTTAGAGTGTTTGGGTGCAAATGCTACATCTTCAAGAAGCGCCAACACCTAGGGAAGTTTCAACGCCGATGTGATATTGGTTTTCTTGTTGGTTACTCATTGAAGTCCAAAGCATATCGAGTATTCAACCATGCCACCGGGATGGTAGAGGAAACATATGATGTGGAATTCGATGAATCTAATGGCTCTCAAGGAGAGCATGAAAATCTTGATGATGTAGGTGATGAACCATTGAGGGATGCAATGAAGAACATGCCGGTTGGAGCCATCAAGCCTAAAGATGATGATGATGATGATGTGCAAGTCATTGACAAGCCATCCTCATCACATGTACCACTTGATGATGACAAAGATGGAGGGATCCAAATGAAGATACTCATGTCTCCCATGATCAAATGGTGGTACACGCTCAAGATGTTGATGCTCCACAAGCGGCCCCTCAAGTGGTTGATCGAAGGACTACTCCTCTACTACAAGCTCATCCTCAAGATCTCATCATAGGGAGTCCGACAAGGGGTGTAATGACTCGCTCTCAAAAACTTGCTTTATTTATGGAACATCACTCCTTTGTTTCTCTTGTTGAGCCTACCATTGTAGATGAAGCTCTAGGTGATCCGGATTGGGTGAATGCCATGCATGAAGAATTAAACAACTTCACCCGCAACCAAGTTTGGACACTTGAAGAGCGACCAAAAGGCGCAAGAGTCATTGGAACAAAATGGGTGTTTAGGAACAGCAAGATGATCAAGGCAAGTTTGTTAGAAACAAGGCAAGGCTAGTGGCAAAGGGGTTCTCTCAAGTTGAAGGCTTGGATTTTGGAGAGACCTTTGCACCGGTTGCAAGACTCGAAGCCATTCGTATCCTCCTTGCATATGCATCACATCATGACATTAAATTATATCAAATGGATGTGAAAAGTGCATTTTTAAATGGCTTCATAAATGAACTAGTCTATGTTGATCAACCTCCCGGGTTTGAAGACCCTAGATATCCTAATCATGTTTATAGGTTGTCCAAGGCGCTTTATGGGCTCAAGCAAGCCCCTAGAGCGTGGTACGAGCGCCTCCGGGACTTCCTAATTGAGAAGGGCTTCACCATTGGGAGGTCGACACCACACTATTCACCAAGAAGCTTGATGGAGAGATCTTCATTTGTCAAGTCTACGTCGATGATATCATCTTCGGGTCAACAAATGAAGCCTATTGCAAGGAATTTGGTGACTTGATGTCGAAGGAGTTCGAGATGTCGATGATTGGCGAGCTCACATTTTTCCTAGGCTTTCAAGTCAAGCAATTGAAGGAGGGGACTTTTATATCTCAAGAGAAGTACACAAAGACCTCCTCAAGCGCTTCAACATGGATGATTGCAAGCCTATCAAGACTCCAATGCCAACCAACGGACATCTCGACCTAGATGAGGGAGGTAACCCGGTTGATCAAACTCTCTACCGTTCTATGATTGGTAGTTTGTTATACTTGACCGCATCTAGGCCCGACATCATGTTTAGTGTGTGCATGTGTGCTCGTTTTCAAGCCGATCCTAGGGAATCACATCTCATAGCGGTGAAGAGAATCCTTAGGTACCTCAAGCACACCCCAAGCATTGGCCTTTGGTATCCCAAAGGAGCTAACTTCCAACTCGTTGGGTATTCCGATTCGGATTACGCGGGTTGCAAAATTGATAGAAAAAGCACATCCGGAGGGTGCCATTTGCTTGGGAGATCTCTAGTGTCATGGAGTTCAAAGAAGCAAAATAGTGTGGCCTTGTCTACCGCCGAGGCGGAATACATAGCCGCGGGTGCTTGTTGTGCACAAATCCTTTACATGAAGCAAACCCTTTTAGATTATGGTGTAGTTCTAGAAAGGGTACCTTTGTTGTGTGACAATGAGAGCGCGGTTAAGCTTGCTAACAACCCGGTTCAACACTCTCGCACAAAGCACATAGATATTCGCCATCACTTCCTTAGAGATCATGTTTCCAAGAAAGATATATCCTTAGAGGGAGTTAGAACCGAAGATCAATTGGCGGATATCTTCACAAAACCCCTAGATGAGAGCACCCTTTGTAGATTGCGAAGTGAGCTCAATGTGCTTGATCTAAGTAACTTTGTCAAAAGGTGAAAGGGGGTTGTCTTTGCATTGCATTGTATCATATGCCATGTTTAAATTATGCTATGCACATAGGCTTGTCAGACGTGGTTAAGATAACCGCCCTAAAAAGCGTGTGAAGAAGCTTACCCATGAGCAAACTTGACAAGCAACCTAGATTCAAATTCCGCTTTGCATTGCATATGCATGTTTGTTGCTTTGTCGTTTCTTTTCGGTTATGTTTTGAGCAACCGCTGTGTTCGTCCACCGCTAGGGGGAGCATTTGAGGCTCTAATTGGTTAAGACCCCTAGTTTTGGTGGCCACATGTTGTCTCCTTGGAGCTTTATTGCCTATTTTATCTAAAAATTTAACTTAGCCTATGGCAAATTATTTGAAAAATTTGAGGGTTTGAGAGAGGTCACTCCTCTAGGTTCCAACTAGTGTTTATTTGCTTCTTATTTGAGTTGGAACTTGGTTGGGAGAAGTCGGCGCGAAAAATCGAGTCAAAACTGTGTTTTCCCTGTGACCGGACGCTGCGACCGGACTCATAGGGTGCGTCCGGTCAGTGCAGAGCGCGCGCAAGTGAACAGTGTCTTCGGCGCGTCCGGTCAGGAATTTGATCGTGCGTCCGGTCCATTGCCAGCGGTTGACCGGACGCTGGGTGAGTCCGGTCATGTCTGATCGGACGCGTCCGGTCGTGGAAATCGCGTTCCGGGAGCTCTCTGTTCGTGACCGGACGCTGGGTGCCGTGCGTCCGGTCGGTTCGAGCAGTGCGTCCGGTCGTCACTTAACGAGCGCAATAAACTCATCCAACCGACACGTGGGCCTCACATCTTCTTCTTCCTCGTCGCGCCAGCGCCCGTGCCTATCTCCGCACCGCCGTCTCTCCCGCGCCGCCGCACCACCTCGCCCCCGGCGTGCCCGCTCCCCGCCGCACCACCTCGCCCCCGGCGTGCCCGCTCCCCGCCGCGCCCGCTCGCCCCCGTGTGCCCGCTCCCCGCCCCGCCCGCGCCACCTCGGTCGCCGCAACCCCGCGCCCGCGCCCGTGCCCAAGCTCGCCGGACCTCGCTGTTCGCCGGAGTTCCCCCGCCGGATTCCTCCTCGCCGGCGTTCTTCCCCATCGGATTCCTCTCCGGCTCGTCCTCTCTCCGGCCGACCCTCCGCAGTGAGCTTCCCACCCCTCTCCATATACCCTGCCCACCAGGTGTTCGGCGAAATGTCTCAACCAATGTTCCGGCTGTTTTAACTCTTTTTTTTGGCCGTTTTCTCGCGCAGATCCTTCCGGCGAGACATCTTGGTGCCCGCCCGTGTCGGTGTCTTACCTACGCTTCGTCGGTTCATCGTGTCTCGTCAGGTAGCAAAGCCACGCCTCTTCTTTCTCCTCTCACTATGCTTTGCTTCCGATAGGGCCTACTTATCTCTAGATTATAGCTTATATATATATCCCTATCTCTCTTGCAGCGAGTCGGTCCGATTCAGTGCGCAGTGGCAGTGACAGCTAAATCCGGGGCCAAGCCCGCGTATACTGAACGAGGCCAAGCCTCTGAGGTTCAGTCCAGTCTTCTGGTTTACTTGAACAGTGGTTTGTGATTCTCAGTGGCATTTGGCAGGCAGTCAGTGGCAGTTGTTCTGTTCTTGTAGCGATGGCTCGCTGCAAGAACGTCGGGCGAGGTCCCCCGGGAGCGATCCTCCTCCTCCGCCTCCTCCCTCTGGCGACAAGGGAAGCGGCCTCAGAAGCTCGTCTCCAAGAAGCGCAAGCGCCGCGATCGAGATTCAGTATTGCGCTTGCAGTGGCTCGAGCAGCCGAGAGGGCAGAGCAGGGTGGTTCCACCGTGGTTCTGCGGATTCACGACTCTTCTACAGAGCAGGCCGGTCAGGCAGTAGTCAGCAGGCTGTTACGCGCATTCGCGATCCCTTACAGAGCAGCAGGTTCAGGCCTTACTTCAGACAGAGGTGGCGTCGTCCGGGTCCGCGGTCACGATACTCCCTTGACGACCCTGCTGACGTCCTCCCTCCGACTTTCAGTTTCCGTCCGAGGCAGCTTCAGCCCTCGCCGCAGCTTCAGCATCGCTTCATCTCGGTTCTCTCCAGAGCCCAGGCAGAGGGTCAGCCAGAGGACCAGCCAGAGGAGCAGCCAGCTCCGCAGCCTCTCCGTAGGTCTATACCCTGCTCGCACTGATCAGTTTTCTCCTCGACTGAGGGACAGAGGCGGGTGTGGACGAGCTCCTCCGAGGCCACAGGGACCTCCACCTGTGAGCACTTGGACCTGCGGACAGCGACAGCACGTCAGGTGCAGCTCTTCGTTTGATATCCTATGAGGAGTGGTTCCCACGCGGCCCGGCACCCTCAGGCAGCAGAGGGGTTTTATTACACAGTTATACAGGAAGACTTCTACCGGCCTACGTCAACAGCGGTGTCCACATCAGACCACAAAGAGTTTTGCCCGCTGGAGACAATCGTTGCAGTTGCTGGTGAGGCCATCCGTCCGATGCTTACCTATCTAACTGGACTAGCAGATCTGCTTGGACGAGTGGCCTGTACATAGAGGATTGGGACAGTTCTACTAGTCTAGTTCTACGCTTCCCTGTGGATCTCCCCGGATCACCGGTTCCTCCACTTCGCCTTCAGGGGAGGTCCCACAGGCTCTACAGTTCTGCTGCCAGGAGTACCCTCGGGTCTCACAGTGTACCCCTCCGGCTCACATTCCCACCGTCCGTTACGGCGAGACAGAGCCCCCACGGCGACCACACGCAGGAGCTATTCCACCAGCCGACTTGGTTCGTGCCTGCTTCCGGGAGCCGTCGACGAGGGGTCCAGTCGCGTCCTCGTGACTTGACGCCAACGTCCTCCTCGTGAACGAGTTATGGGCGCTCTTCTTCTCTTCTTCCTCGGACAGCTACAGAGAGGGGTTTACCAGGATCCAGATTTGGCTTATTCACCACTTGGTCTCTCAGCTAGAGTTTGACATTTGGGATGTCATTATTTCAGAGATGGAGGACACCCTTGCAGAGGGCTTCAAGGGTCATCGCCAGCTTCCATATGCTCATATCATTTTGTTTCCTTCTGCGGCGGATTATTCCAGGCTTGCTTCCAGAGCTTCTCCAGTCTCCGACGGAGTTCCCCCGTCTACGACACTCGCCAGAATTGCGGGGACCGTCCAGACACTCGCCCCAGAGGTCAGCGCCAGAGGCCAGTGGTTACTGAGACAGAGGCTGAGCAGGACGAGGCAGTTCGACAGCTGGCAGAGGCTGAGCTTGCCGTCTTGAGGCAGAGGGCCAGGACCCTGACGACGAGTTCCCGTCCGACAGCACCGACGACGACTACGCTCCTCTTCCGAGGATGCTTCCACAGGGTGCTCACGACTCCGAGGCCTCCTCCTCGCGTATGGCAGGCTCCGACCCACACTCCTAGCCATCCTTTCTCGGATGGAGCAGCAGCAGTCTCGCCTTTCCGAGGAGGTTCAGCGTCAGGCTGAGGAGCAGCGCCGACAGGCACAGGAGCAGGCCCGACTGGCAGAGGCACAAGCAGTGGCAGCAGCTCAGGCACAGGAGCGCCAGGACGCTCTCCAGAGGCAGATGATTCAGCTTCAGACACAGACTCTAGCCTTCATGGAGAGGATGGCAGCTTTCCACTGTTACCCCCAGCCGCCCTCATCCGTTTCAGCTGCAGCGCCCGGACCGTCGACTTCGTTCTCTCCTCAGTCTCTCTTCGTCGACGCGTCTCGCCTTTTCCCCCTCCCTTCACCTCAGTGGTTCTCACCTCAGCCAGGGCAGCTGCCAGGGTTCTCACCAACCGCTTCCGTCAGGCTTCACTCCTACTCAGACGGTCGGTCCTAGTGACACCGGAGGAGTCTGGAGGCTTCCTTTAGTGAGCTCACCGGCCTACTAACCCACACCTCCTGAGTTTCAGTTGTTCCGTTGACCTCCGCTCCAGCTCCAGCTACTGGTAATACCGAGACCCTACCTTCCTCAGTAGCGTCGTCAGAGCCACCGTTCCCTTAGAGTCAGACTCCTCCCGTCAGTTCAGCGCCAGAGCCTTCCGTGACAGTGACCGTGGCAGCAGCGACAGCGGCCGTGCTTCCAGAGTCAGAGCCTCAGCAGCCAGTGCAGTCAGATCACAGTACGTCGTCCGACGAGCGACCTACCTGGCTCAGTTCGAGACTCTTCCGCGCACCTCGTCGCCCGGCTCGTCTCTCTCCACCACCTCCGCCCTTCCGACCCTTAGGTTTTGGTCTTTGATTCCAACGGGGGGAGAGCGTATTTAGACTCGTGGGAGCCTGTGAGAGGGTTTCGGTTCTTTTGTTTGATCTTGCATCATATGCATACATGTTTATCTTTTGGCACCCGTACGATATGTGTATGTTTTTGGTTGTGACATGTGATGCTACACTTGTTATATACTCATGTCACTCATTTATGCTCAGTTTTGACATGTCATGCTTCACTCGTTATCTTATACATGTCACTTGCTTATGCTCATTTACTTTGCTTCCGCACTTATACTCCGATAAATGAGCTTGTTCATAATTACTTGTGTTTATTCTTATATGTTGAGTACTTATGCGGACTTGGTTCGTATAAGCATGCCTAACTCCTTTTGATCTTATTGTCACATGCTTATATGAATCAAGCGATTGAAAACCTCACCTCTCTTTCAAACATACTTGAGGTTGTCATCAATCACACACAAAAGGGGAGATTGTGAGCATCTAGGCCCCCAGTGGGTTTCGGTGATTGGATGACACGGTAAATTACTATGACTAACGTATGTTTTGGCAGAAACAGTTGAGTTAGGTCATGGTAATGATGATCGTGAGGGCACTATGGTATTCATGCCCCCTTAGCGGTGGAATTCGTTCGGTCTTCAAAGGATGGACGACGAAGACGGTGATAGGCTAGTGCTAAGTGTCATTTGGTGTTGAAGGACACTTAGAGTAGCATAGGTCTTTGCTTTATCTTTGGCCGTACTATAAGAGGGGTTTGAATGAGTAGCTTGACCTAGGTGAGACTTTTGAGTTAGGTGTGGTGCACACTTGTTAACCAAAGCCCTAGGTAGCTTAGAAAGGTCCCTAAGATCATAAGGAAGAAAGTTCGTGAAGGGAGCGTCGCAAACCGAAGTCGTTTCGGACTTCAAATGTGACCGGACGCTTCAACCCTAATGACCGGACGCTGGGGCGTGCGTCCGGTCAGTTGGTTTGGCTAAGAAGCAGGCTTGGCTTCGACCGGACGCTCTTCAGTATTCGCCGGACGCACCAGGAGGTGAGTCCGGTCGCGTCCAGAGAGGTTCCAGAGAGGGAAATTGATGACCGGACGCGTCCGGTCAGTGGTGATCGGACGCATGGGTGCGTCCGGTCAGTGTATCGTACTGGTGTCAGGGCTAACGTCACGTAGCCGTTAACACACTGACCGGACGCGTCCGGTCACCCCGACAGGTGCGTCCGGTCAGTGTGTAACTGGCTGGACTTACCCCTTCGTGCATGTTTTGAGTTGGGGGGTATAAATATGCTTCCCCCTCATTCATGCTGTGACTCTTGCTCATTTGAAAGGTTCCCAAACACATTGTGATTGCAAGTGAGTGCAAGAGGCCTAGTGAGGTTGAGAGATTTGATAATTGAGTGATCAAACACCTCATTAGTGAGTAGAGAGTAGCAAGTGTGCATCCACCCATCTCATTAGCCTTGCGTTGGTCAAGTGAGAGTTTCTTGCTTGTTACTCTTGGTGATCGGCATCACCTAGACGGCTTGGTGGCGATCGGAGAGCTTGGTGATCATCCGGAGGCATTGTGGATGACCCAAGCCAAGTTGTGACCGTTAGCGAGCGATTCACCGGGCCGGAGTGGCGAAGAATCAGCTCGTAGTGAGCACTTGATCCTTGCGCGCGGATCAAGGGGGAGCGATACCCTTGCGCGGGTGCTCCAACGAGGACTAGGGGGGTGTGCCGACACCTCGATACCTCGGCAAAAAGATCGTCGAGTCATCTCTACTCTTTTACTTACGCATTTACATTCAAGCAATTCATTTCGCATTACACTTGTTGTTCATCCCAAATTGAATGCCATGCTAGAGTAGAATTGGCTTAGTGATAATCTTTTGTGCTATTGATTCTTGTCATACCACTTCTAGGCACTAGGGGGTTAATTGGGCTTGATAGGTTTTATTATTGAAAGAAGTTTTAGAAAAGCCCAATTCACCCCCCCCCCTCTTGGGCATCTTGATCCTTTCACCTATCTTCTTAAGGATCATTCCAAAGTACTTTTGCCACCATTGGTCAAATTATTTTTGGTCGGATACTTCCTTCTTCTCCATAGGAGTTAAGTGTTCCGCTTTTGGAGTTTCGTTTGTTTTAGCGGCCGTATCTTTTGCGTTCGAGCTCCGATTTGAGATCCGTCTATTGCGTTAGTTTCTTAACTTCATAAGGATCTTTCCAAGGTGCTTTTTGCCACTAGTTGGCCTAAGTAGTTTTGGTCGAACACTTTCCTCTTCTCCATAGGAGTGGGGTGTTCCGTTATCGGAGGTTCGATTGTTCTAGGAACTTGCTTGTGCATTTTTTGCCCCGTTGCTTTGGCGCTTATTTTTGGGTTTCTTCGGTAGTTCCGCTATACCTCTAGGACATCTCCTAGGGTCTCCACCTATTCGTAGGTCGTGAACTCACCGGTTGTTTGATTCTTCGCTTTTGGGGTGATTTTCTGGGACAAGGGCCATCATTTCTCGAGAAAAAATTTGAGGCTCCCATTCACCCCCCTCTGGTCGCCAATTCGGTCCTTCAGATATACCGTACATAAACAGTGCTCGGGACGCTGTGAGGGCGCGGAAGTTAGGAGCTATATGGATCTTTATTATTACTCCCTCCATCCCAAATTATAAGACGTACTTAGTTAATATCATAAATATTATTATCTTATTGTATAAATTGACTCTCCAAGATTCTTAGGATGTCTTATAACTTGGGATGGAGGGAATATTTCATTATCTTCCGCAGCTTCCTCGTGTTGTTCCAGCTAGCCATGCAGATCTTCAATGATGCACCATCACTCTTTGTGCCTATTTGAGTTTGATGTCAGGTCTTCCCTTTTGTCCTCCCATAACCTAAGGAGGCGCTTCGCTTTTCCCCATCCGCCGCCACTTCCCATGGAGGCACCGCGCACACCTTCGGAAGTAACGTCAAGCCTAACGGACGGCAGGCGAACGCAGGCCTTGCGACTGAAGCGATGGTTCCGCAAGCCAAAGGTTAACCCTCGCGTTCCCGCGAGGGGGCGCACGAGCCGGGTGGCGGCGGACGCGCGGAAGGCGGGTTAGGTTTTTCACGCCGCCTGTGTTTGTACGACTCTACCCTTCCGATGTACAGCGCTGAGGAATCTTTCTTATACCCTTTTGTAATTCGGTCAGTGCCCCTTGACATTCTCTATAAATACCAAGGAATGAACAGTGTAAAGGAGACGTCTTTTGGGAATAGAACAAGGCCACCGCTGTCTAACTTTTCAGCACCTTCGTCTTTGGTCATTGTCTACAACTTTTCCGCACCTTCGTCTTTGGTTCAGACAGTTGGCCGCCCTCGCTACTCCTCTGCACGTGTGCGGAGGTAGGGCAAATGTGTTTCCAACAATTGATGGTACCAAATTCACATCATTAGATATATCTTCGAATATATTTTCATAATATGTTCATTTTATATCATAGATGTTATTACTTTTTTTATAAAGTTAGTCAAAGTTTAAAAAGTTTGACCGGCACGGATTTTAGAAATTGATTTTTTCGTGGACGGATGGAGTATAAAAAAATTTAAATTATGAGGACCATAGAACAGATAACCATGCAGATGCAGGTAATTCTCTCGAGGGAGTATGTCTTTTGCCCTCCCCTAACCTAAGGGCTAGGGCGCTTCGCTTCTCCCCATCCGCCGCCACTTCCCATGGCGGCGTCGGCAGGATCGGCGATGTTGTTAGAGGCGGGGGCGAGGAAGCCATGTGTCGCATCCTCCGCGTGTGTCGGAGGTGGCAAGTGGGATGCAAGAGGACGAGGAGAAGCAGGAGATGTGCCGCCGTCTATTTGAGCGATTCATGGCGTACCGCGGCTCGGGCGGGCGGTCGTTCCTGTTTCTGATGATTGCAAAGGTTTGGACCTCCCCCTGTCCCTGTGTTATATACACCATGAGGGTGTCGATCAGGAAAGCACAGGCCTCGTGGTCTCACCGGACCAGCCGCCGCTTCTTCCCGGAGCGGCGACGGTCCGTACCCCTCCCGATCTATCGCGTGGCGGGGAGCGGAAGCCAGGTGGAGGTGGAGCAGGTGGTGGACCGGTCGGTCGAGCCCGGCCCCGGCGAGCTGTGCCGGCTGGGGGTCGTTTCGAGCAATGTAGATGAGAAGTACTACAACCTCGAGCTCTACCGCAAGAAGGGCGTATTTCACAAGGTGGGTTCGTCCGCGCCGTGGAGGGAGGTGGCCGTGATCCGGGAAATGCCCGGGGGACACGGGATCACTGTGACGTCCCACGTCAAGCACCTCGTCGTGCGGCTCCATGACATTCTCTTCTTGCTATCCGGGCCCGCCGCGACCGTGGACCTCCGCTTCTCGGAGCATTGGTTTCGCCTTCCCGCGGGGTGGACGGAGGGAGGAGAGGCTGTACGCGGAGGACGGATTCCCCATCGTTGACATTGCCTCCTCGGTGGGTGATCTGGTGAGGAAGCTCTGTGATTTGCGCAAGGAGGAGGAGCAAGAGATGGAGAGGCGGAAGTTGGAGACGGAGGAAGAGAGGGAGAGGAGGTTGTATGAGGAGGAGGCGAGGAGGGTGCGAGAGGAGGAGGAGAGGAGGAAGATATTCGAGCAAAATGAGGTGGAGAGAAAGAGGAGGCATGAGGAGGAGGCAGCCAAGCCCAAGCGACGTGACCGTCGTCCTTCGCTATGAGATGCTTCCTTGTGGTTGATCAATGAGGCGCATCCTGCCTCGGAGTCGGAGAGATGTTACTCCAAGTTCAAGCTATCAATGAACAGCAACAAAAAAGTTTCCTGCGAGTCTGTTGACAAAGTAGGACTTCAGGAAATGCTCAGGAGGGCGGAGAATCGTGAGTATGTTCTTCCCATTTCAAAGACAGCACCAGCGGCAGCATCAGGGGCTCTCGAAACTTTGGGGTTTGTGGAAGGCTACTATGATATAGAAACCATGGGATATGGACCGAGCACAGGTCAGTGCATTGACCGATCAGGGTGCATGGTGAGCGCCGTGTTAATGGTGTCGCGGAGTGCTGTGAAAGCTTTGACGATCAGGGTCCATGTTCGGAAGCTTGACATTGTGATGGATGATGGAATGGTAATGTCTTGTGGTCCTGGTTTCTCTGTGGACATCCATTGTGATGATGTATCCTCTTTGGAGCTTTTCAGGAAAGACTGGGTTTACCACACGTTCTGTAAGAATATTGATGGTGAAGGCAGGATCTCTTTCTCAACTCTGCTTGCGCATCTCAAAAAGAAGCTGCAGTTGCAGCTAACAGAAGAAGAGTTGAGGCTCTACAGCATGTCTGTAATAGATGGTGAGGAAGGAAACGAGGATATTTTAGAGGGTTGGCGGAAGCTAGAAGAATGGGTTCCTCCCAAACCCAAGCATGAGTTAGCAGAAGTAGAGCTACATGATTGCACCCTGTTTCCAATTCTTTGGGAGTCCTAGGCCTGAACGCTCCAGTCATGCTGGCAAAGGGAAGGTCCTCATAGTGTAGTACATTGGCATGACTAAGCTGGAATGTTATTTATGTGTAATAAATTCAACTATATCTTCTAATTAGGTGAACTTCAAGTTCCAATCTTCCCGGATGTCTAAACTGTGGTTGATTTATGGTTTTGTTAAGTTTTGTTTTCTATCTATGAATGTTGTGCTCTATTCCCTAGTTTGTCAGCTAGTCTTATTTAATTTAGTTTGTATTGACGGTCCACAAATGAGCAGTGACTTACTCCTTGTGTCCGTGACCCTGCTTAAGGTTGAATAAATATTCAGTTTGGTTGGTGCGCATGGGGTCAGTTACTGAGCCTTGTTTTGATATATAAACAGAACAATTATCGATGTGTGTAATTCTTCTTGCAACGAAGGATGAACAGTTGTTAGTTTAAACTACTATCTTTCTGTTGATCGATTACAGTATTCTGGTATCATCATGCCCACCGTATATTCTGCACAGTGCAGTGAGAGGACCTCAGTATCTATCATGTGCTAATGTCATCAATTTGAACAATTATGTTGTCAGGTTCCTTTGGCTTTGTTGAACATTTCATTATCTTCAGCATCTTCCTCATGTTGTTCCAGCTAGCCATGCAGATCTTTAATGATGCGCCATCACTCTCTGTGCCTATTTGAGTTTGATGTCAAGTCTTTTCTCTGGACATTGGCAATGCAAAGCTCCTTGAAATGTCCATAATTTCTCCATATGCAATGGCTCCATCCACATTGTTAGAGGTAACCATTTCTTCTATTTCTAAATAAACTCTCCAAAATGCTGCTGTTGCAACTGAAATCTGGTGATCTGGGTGATTGAGTGCTGACTTGAAACGTTGCCCTTTCTAAAGAAAAGGGCCCTCTAGCTGGTTCATCTTCAGGTTTGTCAATTGACAAGATGGGCCAGAGTTTTTCTCTGTAACATTTCTTCTCTCTCTCTCTCTCTCTCTCTCCGGATTTTAGTTATACTTGTATATTGTCTTACTAATTTGTAATGCACCTTTTTCTTGGTGTTGATGATGAAGTGATTGTTCCTCGTAGTAACATATCAGTGTATTCCACTAAGTCAACAGAATGATTACTAGATGCTTATTGGTTTCTTGTACTTGGGTCACCGAACTGATTAATCTACCCATAGTTACCTGTGTCTGTGTGCCATCAAAATATCTGTACTTCCTTCTTTGCCATCTCTGCAAAATTCGATCCCTTTTCTGCTATCCTTCTGCTACCATTTCAGTAGGTCGATGCTAAATGTTATGGAAAAAGATATTTTTGGCCCATGGCCAGTTAGTTGGCCAGTAGCCAACCTAGCCCTTCAGCCTCCGTCGCGGGGCCTGTCCCTAGCCACAGCGCCGTGACACTCACTGGGCTGCTACTTGCCGGCCTGAGCTCCTCGTGCGACTCTTCTTCAGATGACTCTTCAGAGCAGTTCCCCGCCGTAGATTCGCTGACTCAGATGACTCTTCAGGCGATGGGGTGGTAGGAATGGCAGCTCAGGGTCAGGGGTTGCGGCGCCAGTGCACCTGAAACGATATCAGGCCCGAATGTGCAATGACCGCTCGAACAAGGCCTTAATCGGGCCTCAGTATCCATTACACTAAGACCATGTTTGGACGTAGCCAACTAAAATTTAGCTAACTAAAATTTGAATGTAAAACTTTAGCTAGCTAAAAGTTTCTTAGCTAAACTTTAGCTGAGTGTTTGGATGCTCTAGCTAATAGACTCAGCTAAATTTTAGCCGGCTTTAGCTGGGTTGGAATAGCTAAATGTAGCTAAAATTTAGCTGGGTCGTTTGGATGTCTAGCAGTTAAATTTAGCCAGCTAAAGTTTAGTTGGTGCATCCAAACAGGACCTAATTAGTTACTCTGTGCCAAACTAATGCCATATCCTTTTTTGTTGCTAAAATAATGTCTGGCTAAAAAGTTCTCTCAAATCTTTGGGATATCATCTCTGTCTACCTAGTATTAAAGGGGGAAATATTTCTTTGTCCGTTGCTTACCGAAACACCCGACCTCTCTTGCCTATAAAATCCTAAATACATCATCGATATATAACCCATATCTATGCAACATTTTAGAGGATGCAGATATGCGTAATATACATAGACAAACAACTGCAACCAATTCATGAATTCAATATGTGCTGGACAGAGTGTTTGTGAAAAATCCTTGGGAAGATATTATGTTTGCAATGGTCAGTCACAGCTCAGTCCATTACAAAGATAAATTCTGACCACAATCCTTTAGTAGTCGACACCGGATCGGATTTGAGTGGCAAAGCTAGATACTTTAGATTCGAACCAGTTTGGAATAATCAACCGGGCTTTTTGAGCTTCTGACAACCAACTGGACACATTACATCTTAATTACTAACAGGGAATGTCGATGGTGAAGGCATCACTTCTTTCTGAGCATTACTTTTGCGACTGGAAAAAGAAGCTGCAGCTGTAGACCTGTAGTTATCATTTATCAAAAGAACAGTTGGGCTTTACAACATGTTTGCAGTATGAGGAAGAACAAGGATCTTGTTCAGAAGTGAC
Source organism: Coix lacryma-jobi var. lacryma-jobi (assembly GCA_009763385.1). Lineage (NCBI taxonomy): Eukaryota > Viridiplantae > Streptophyta > Magnoliopsida > Poales > Poaceae > Coix > Coix lacryma-jobi. Next base: position 167,150,342 of record CM019824.1, read on the forward strand.
CAAAACACAAAAATGGGATACAGCCAGCCCAAATCATCAGTTACTAAAGGTATAACTATACATGATGACGTCCAATTGTTTCCATCTCATTGTAATCAGACAATGTGACTGGGTAAGGAATGAGTGAACGACAATGACTTGTAGGTGCGGTTCACAGTAATTTTGCTTCAAACATGAACACTGAGTTCAAACAACTACTATCTCTTTCTCTGCAGCATTTCCAGTATTAATTCTGGTTTCCTGCACACTTTATTTTCCATATAACGTGGCAAGAAACCAATGTGGGCCGTATTTTTGTTAAGCTCCTTTGGTTTAGTTGAATACTTCATGATCTTCAGCCTCTTCCTCCCCAAACCCACCGAGACATTAACAGATCCACCATCTCTCTCGGCCATGATATCAGTAGAATTGGATGTGACGACTGTTTTCCTGGAGCTATTAAGAGCCTTTCTTCTATGCATTAATAACTCATCGAATTCAGAAATTAAGCAACCAGGGTGCAGGATTGCGTTGCCATGTGTTGCTGCTCTGCAAACTGATGCTGCTGCAACTGAAATGGGGTGATGTGGGTGATTGAGTGCAGCTTGAAGAAGTCGCTGCCTCTGATTTATTGAGAGAACATGACTGACTAGCTGACTCCTCTTCAGGCACTCAACCATCTTGAGCCAAAGGTTCTCAAGATGAACAATAATTTCTCCTTGTTGTGTTTCAGAGTACAATATGGTGGTTAAAGAGAGCCACTTGGTAAGTTGGTCTCCAATAATCTGCAAGGAAAAAATTATGTCTTCGTGCTGTTAGCATAAAGTATGTGCTTTGTGTCATCCCTGAATTCTAGAAAGAGGACTAAATGAAGTCGATGCCCTTAGCAACATGAACAGCTATACTTTTACTTTGTACTGTGAATATGCCACAAACCTCGAAAAGAAGAAGAATGTCTTCCTTTAGTACGAGATGCCCAGCAAAATTAGATAAAGTTGAAAAAACCTGAAGCACAAGCAAGTTACAAGAAGTGAGATGTAAACTCAAGCACACAACTAATAGCCAATTACTTCCATTAAAATCATAGACATGTTTGCAAATTTGTAGATCTGCTTAGATACCTGCTTGTGACCTGGTGCTGTCCAGCTGGATTTGCTTTGAAATGAAAACTTGACAACCTCATAAACCTGCATATCATAAAAAGCTTACAGATTACTGAAACAGCCTGAGGTCATCCTCACGGTAGGCAGGATAGATACAGGTCTTCCATTTAGAAGTGTAAGTCAACAAACCTATTAGCAAGCTTGAGCCAATTCAAGAAAAGTTTAGGTAGTCTGCACACAAAAGAAACTTCACTTGTTTCCTTCAACTCTTGGTTAGCAGAAGTCAACATTTGATCATTCTGTAACAGTCCAATAACTATTTCACCAATAGCAGAAGGATAGTAGCATTTTTGAACTTCTCCGACAAATGCTCAAGGTTGGCTTGGAACAATGCCATGTTTTCATCAATAGTGCAAACTAAGAATTTGTAAAAACCATCAAAGAAAATCTTGGAAGAAAACTCCAAATTACAGGAGTTTGTCAAGAGGGATCTATAAACTTCAATTGTTGATTCCATCTCCAGATTTTGCAGGACAGAAACATTTGACTCAGAGCTGTTTTCATCATTCAAAAGAATGGATACCCCCTTGGGGTATAAAAAATAAAGGATTGGATAACAGAAGAACTGATGGAGAACATCATGGTAACTTAATCCAGAATTGGCTTCCAAATAAGAGATAATTTGACCGTTCATGTGTTTTGCAAACGAGTTCCAAACCATCAACCATTTTAATCTTTCCCTATTACATGTCAGACGCCCGATCTGCATATACATAAAAGAGACAGCAGTACGAAACCTCTCTAGGACATCTGGTGATGAAGCCAGAACTAAAACCAACTTCTCTGCATCTCTACGAGATAACTCTCCAGTATACTGAGATATCAAGGACAGAGACAGTGTAGTCACATAAACTGCTGGAGAAGCCATCTCCATGTAAGAGAGTGATCTGATTATTGGTAAACACAGCTTTGGACTGCATTCTGCATGTTGGTTCTCCTTTATGTGCTCAATGTCTAAGCATACCTCAATGTTTTCAGAAGCTAACAAAGAATGATCTAGTTCCTCCATAATAACTTTCAAAAACCGAAGACCAAATTCCAGTAGTGTAGCACACTTGTTAACACTATTCTTTCCTACATGAACCTGCAACAACTTCTTTGCAAACTTGCACACATTAGTAATGCATTCATTAACTTGTTCATAAGCACACTGCTCTCTAAGTTCAATTTGAATACCTTGTAGAAGAAATCTGAAAATCTCTGTTGCAGAATCCATAACAATCACCATTGTTTCAGGAATCATGTCCTTGAATAGTTCTGGCTTAAGAATTATGCCAAGAATATTGAGTTGGAAATTAAAGCAACTAATATCCCATGGTAACCATTTGATATGTTGAACATCCAATAGGACCTTGATATGCGTGCACGATTGAGCTAGCAAGTTCTGATTCACTGGAGCACACAAATCCTCTCTGTCCCTACTTTTTGATGAAACAAAATCATGAAACAGATACAAGCAAAATGACCACAGCGGCTTGTTCTGATCATTGATCCCAAGAGAGAAAATTATTTTGAGTATTGGCCCAAAAGCAGCCTCCAGAATGGGTAAATGATTGGTCAGATTGCCAAGTCTATGCAGAAGGTAATGCCATGTACTCAAACAAGAAGAGCTAAGTACAATATTGCGACTTCTTGACAGAACTCGACATAAAGGCACCATAATTAATCTTATCCTTTTCACCTGCGCAATTGCCTGTTCAATGGGTTTTAATGGGGGGGTCACAGTTTGTTGGACCACAATCTCAGTTGTCTGAGAAGGAAAAAATGCATCCACCAATTTTTTCCAGGAAACCTGTGAATCTGTAAAGATTATCATAATGCAATAGAGATGTTCATAATACTAAAAAAAAGAAACTGTAGTCCGGGAAAAGGACAAATAATTTAACTCACCATTGTAGCAACCTGAACTTGTGGGTTTAGATCAGTAAACATCTGCTCAGGACCTTTAGGAGTTTATTAAGCAGAGGTCTATTGTTCACTGCATGTGGACCAAGCAAAGATACAATCCATCCCCATGACTTCACAGTTTGAACTTTCTTGGAAGGATCATCAAGCATATTTACCATACAGGAGAGTAGCTTCTGCTCAAGGTCTGAAGCAACAGCCTATGCACAAGCATCAAAATAAATTGGGAAACAATCAATAGATAAGCTCAATGAGAATAGGAAAGCAGATCACACAGCAAGTAAAACATGTGGAAAATATGCAAATTGCAGGAAAAACACCGAACCATTTAATAAGCTGACTCCAGGAAAGTAAAAACACACACAAAAAACAACGAATCAGATATCAAATACAACACAAAAAATTGGTATAACCAACAATCTGCACCACATGCACATTTGCCTATATTAATCTATTAAATAATTCGATGAGGAGCAACCAAGTATCCAAGTTGTTCTCCAGGAAGCCACCGACCAGGGCCATTTGATAGATACGGGAAGGCGCAAAGGCGCTGGCCGAGTTGCTTCAATGAGTATAGTTGCTGCGGAGTGCATTTTCCTTGCTTCTAGGGCGAGTGTGTTTTCCATCCATGAAATCGAAATGTTCTTGGGACCGTACTTTTCTACCTATTAATACAAGGACATGCAGCTCTCCTGCGTGTTTAAGAAAAAAGTAATAATTTCTAGTTTTTGCTTGAACACGGATTCTATAACCTGAACTGAAAGTAATACAACTGCAGGCCATTTCAATAGTAGCAGGAAATGTTGTGAAGCCTCTAGGCCTATGGTTTCAGATTTGAGTTCAAGTATTTTAATAATGCTATACTGTTGATAGAGAATTAGTTTGCTGATACTCTACTCATTTCTACTAAAGCTCAAAGTGCAGTTACTGTTGTGTGTGACAAGGAGGACATCAATATGTCACCAATATGTAAAACTAATGCAATTCAGCTAAATTGGCTTGGGATTCCAGCCACCAAAAAAATGTATTGAACCATTGCTTGTCCACATGAAGCTGCCCTCAAGATTTATCATAATAACTCACACAATCTACTTGAACCTTTGGATGCACTGTTACAATGCACCCAGATAGTTAAGTTGGCTTAAATGCTCCATCAGAAGATAGTCCATTTACAAAACAAATAATAGAGCACAATGTGCATATGTGCCATGAATTTGCAAGCAACAGATTCATATGAGTTGTTTCTAATAGTGCTAAAGCCACATTTAGCAGTGATCTTTAATTACCTTGGAAAGAAGGGGTTGAGGTGGTAGAATAACACATGACACCTTATTAAGGCACCTTTCTGCCATGTCCCTTTCTGTCTTGTCAGAACTTAAGAGTCTTCGGTACACTGGTGGAACCCACAAGTTTGATAGGTCCCTCATTCTTTTGTGACTTTGACTAGCAAGCTTCATGATAGCCTACAGAAGAAGTTTTTAAAAGCACTATTCCAAGTTACATCATAATATGATAGATGACAAAGGAAGAGAAAAAAAGAAACAAAGTGTGCTAATAAATTTTTTGCATGGTTTAGGTGTGCAGAACAACCTGAGCTGCCTCAAATGTTGTGGACAGGGAACCAAATGGATTGTCAAGCGCATGAACAATAGCAATAAGCATTGGATCTGCTCTATCCTCTATAATCGATGGCTCCAATTGTTGAACCGAGAAGCACCAGACACCCAAATTACAAGATGACTGTAGTAAAAGAAATAACAGGAGAAAAAGGGAATCAAATACACATTCTGCACATAAATTTAGCACCTTAAGCTCTTGAAAAGGTAAAAATGGCCAGCTGGATCAACCTTCATCCGAGTATTCATGATTATCAGTATCAAGGTATCCAATACCAATTGAGCCATCTGTGCTGTAAAATAAGAAAATATATTTTTAGCTGTGTTATTTAAAACAATGTCGACAGCATATCATGCATAAAAAACTGAGGAGGACCGTGTCAACTTAGATTTTCAGAAGGATGAACCCAAGGGATTAATGAGATTGGTAGTAAAAGTGATAATAGTCGAAAAACAGTACAATTGTACAAATAACATTCCAAAATGGAAGGAGCTCTGATTAATTGCCAGGGAAACAGTAGAAAGTAAATCTTTTTGAGCTAAAAATGTCAAGCATGTCGGGGAGTTCAGATTCAAACCAATGCAAAAGTTTTAGTTCTGATCTTACAACACACTGATGGAGGGTAATATACTTCATAACGAAAAGCAATGCAACCTTATTAACAGAATAACAGAAGAGGCTAAACCCCACCATGTCCGATTCTTTCTCATTAATTATGCAGAACCGAATTGATTCACTAATTCAGATCTTGTTCGACCAACACCGGATATTTAACTGAAGAAATGCAAGCACAGAGAACCACTAGTAGTAGTACCTGAAATGGTGGAGACGAGGACGGGGTGGTAGAGCGCGAAGCCGAGGCACTTGAGCGCAGAAGCGGCGACAGCCTCGTCATCGGCGGCAGCGTCGCGGAGGAGGAGCGGGAGGAGGGTGGAAGGCAACTCTGCGGCGAGGTCGGCAGCGGCGGAGGGGTCGTCGGCGCAGCCGCGCTGCAGGTGGAGGAACCGCGCGTACGCGGCGGCGCGGTCAGGCTCGGCGGCAATCTCCGCCACCTGCCGGTCCACCGGCGGCGGCTCCATGAAGGTGGAGACCTAGGGTTTTGTTTTTGGCGCGAAGGGGAAGTGACGGCGTTCGCGCGGGAGTGGAGCAACTGTCTATCGAACGGATAAATATGACAGCAGTTTTGAGTTGTTTTCGGGAAAGAAAAACGTTGTCCTAGTCAATTTATCAAACGGATAAATAGGAAATTACGGGCTAAATTCAAATAGAATTTAATTTGAATTTGAGTAGATTCAATAAATTTAAACATAAGTTTGTATGGGATTATTTTGTTATCTGCACCTACGGACAAACAGGATATATCGGGAGATTTTAGTGGAAAAAGAAAAACGCTGATGATTACCGAGTCTAGGACATCAGTTCAGATCTAGTTTTCTTAAGGTTTAGTTCAAATAAATCTATTAATAAAATTAGATGATTTTTTTATCGGTAGTTTTCTTAAGGTTTAGTCTAAATAAATTATTAATAAAATCAGATGATTTTGTTGTCTGAATCTTATTACCTGTGTGTGATGCGTTTAGTGATTGTCACGACGAGATTATCGTCGTACGTAGACATCAATTTTATCGGCATTAGAGCAGTTTGTGGTTATATCTGTAGAACTAAAGCGCGGTGCTCTTGGTCACTCCCCATGACAAAAGTAATGTTCGTGGAGATGAAATCAGGAGTACGTACGTACTTAACAAATCAAAAGTCAAAAGTTGTTTCATCATGTTAGATGTGTTTTTTCACGGCTTGCAAAACGTCGCATCTTTACAGCATGCCTATTGTTTTAGAGTTAAATCTTTGGATTCAATATAAACACTGCGCTTTATTTGGCCACGGTCTCGCGGAACCAATGAGGTATGTTTTATTTTACACCAGTTTGGATCTAATAATCCATGTGTAAAGTGTGCGTGCTCACAGTTCTTTGAATTCTAAACGACTAATTTCGATTTGGGTTAAAAACATTATAGGACCTGTATAGTAATTTACAAATGTTTTGAACTAACTGTCAGGCTTTCAAACAAGGCCTGCTGCTCATGCATGTGATGTGCCCGGCCTATAGCAGCACGTAAAGCTGTGACACCGTGAGCCGACACGCCGACGATCGAGTCAAAAAAAAAAAAAACCGTACTGTATGCACGAAGCAGGGTATGTTGTTGGTCCGGTTTACCCGGCCGGGTGAATTGAACGAGTGGCGCGGGCACGTCGACCGTTGTCCCAGCCATATCTACTACGTTCACCTAGCCGTTGTTTTCTGTTTCGTTCAAAGAAACTCTAGTCGTTCGTTTCCTGGCCATGCATGTATAAGTAGCAAGCAGGCTCACGGCTCACCTCAGCGAAGAAGACCGGATACTTGGATCTGGATCGACCCTGCTGCCCACGACGCGGCGACGGCCGATTGCCATGGCGGCACGACTGCGCGCGAGAGAGGAGGCTGCCTACTACGCCCGGCAACGACCTGATTACTCCCGCCTGCAGGTAGACGTTGAACTGGATTTGGATTGTTTTTCAAGTGTAAATTAGACCTTTTTTTTTTTGGATCGAGATGGATCTCATTGGATTGCCGATTTGTTTGTTTGGGCGTGGATACTGTATACAATACTTTTGTTTGGACATGGATCATTATTATTATAGATTGCCTGGACACACATACGTGCATGCCGTATATACAGTATTTTGCTTGATACGTATGTACTCCGTATATATCAGCTGATTTTAGGTGTGCCGTAAATTTTTTTTTTTACTGGTAACATTACTACTGTAGAATTGGAAGATGGCGTCGTCGCCGGTGCCCGGCATCGTCCGGGCCGAACGACTACGCCGTGGCGGCATCATGGAGGCGCGCGAAGGCGGCGGCGACCCGGTGGTTCAGGTCATGGGAATCTTCCCCGTGAACCTGGACAAGCACACCCTGCTGCCCAAGAACGGCGAGTTCTTCCTCAAGCTCTCCGACGCGTCGTCCCACTTGGTCACCGCCACGCTTCCCGCGGCGGAGTCCCGCCTCGTACTCTCCGGCCGGCAGACTCAGCGTCGGCGACTTCGTCACGTTCGACCACATGGAGTTGGAGAAGGCGCCCTCTGACCCGGACGCGGAGCACCTGCTTGTCATCGGCGGCGTCAGGCTCGTGCCTCTCTCGCGGACCGCAGCGAGGAACTGGTCCTCACCGCCGACGAGCGCAGGCGTCCCTCGTGTCGGCCTCGTCGCTTGCCGTTGCGCGTGGGGACTGAGGCACACGCGCAATCGTGGGCACCGCCCCGCCACGAGCCACCACCGCGCAACGGTTCCTCGTTCTGCGGCGTGGGGAAACCACCGTTGGCCGCACGACGCAGCGCGCTCGGTGTCTACAACCAGAACACCGAGCCCCCGTTGGCTGCACGGCGCAGTGCGCTCGGTGTCTGCAACCAGAACACCGGCATGGGGAAAGCCCCGTTGGCCGCACGGCGTAGCGTGCCCGGTGTCCGCAACCAGAACACTGACATGGTAGCGTCCAAGACCGAAACGATGACACTCGACAAGAACAATAAGCGGTCAATGCAGATCTGGGAGGAGGACCGGAGCCTGATGATGTCCACCGACCTCATGTTAGCGCCTGCAACTACGACGATGCCTTCCGTTAGAAAACGGCAAAGGCAGGCCCAGATGCAGGAGGAGGAGGAAGAGAGGAGCTCAATGCAGACTCTAAATGACAACGATATGGAGGCAGTCGTCATCTGTGACTTTGACGATAAGGAAAACTCGGCGCCGGCTGGTGTGAGTTTGGGTAGAAATGGGTTTAACATTGTGGATTTTGCTTTGGATTGCCTTTGCTTGGTTTTATTTTGGTTGAGCTATCAAATGCTCTAGGCTGGATCGATTTTAAGCTAGAAATCGCTTTGATTAGATTGGTGTGGGCTCAATTTATCTGTGGATTGAAATAGTTTTAGCCCATGGTTTTGTTTGGTTTTATCATTTTGATTAATCTGTTTTAGGTTGATACTTAACAAATTGGTTTAATTCATATTCCCTTCATTTCAAATTATAGTTGGTTTGATTTAAGATCATAAGTTTGACCGCTTGTCCTATTTAAAAATTTATACAAATATATCAAATTTAAGTCATTCTTGAAGAGCTTTTGTTTTTAAAAAAAACAAGCAGCAAAGAAAGTGAGATGATTTGCTCAAATTTTTTGAATAAGATGAGACGATGAACGATCAAACTTGGAGTAAACAAATCAACCGGAGTTAGTACGTATTTATTCACATGACATTCACTGTACTGTAGCAAAGTAGGATCATATATCTATTTGTCTACACAATGCATGTGCTCATCCTCCTCGAGCATAATAAGAGTTTTAGTTGATTTTAAACGATGACAAATTAAACGATTGTAGTTTACACTACTTACATTGTGCTGGCGATGCAGAGAGTACAATGGACAACAACCACATGATTATCATCACATACACCAGGCCGTCGCAACGCCTAGTCGTCATCTTGGATCGTCAAGGAATGAAAATTTGAGTTTGGATGGAAGACATCCAAAAATTGGCCACCCAAAAACAATGTTTTGCCTTTATTTGCTAGAAGATATAAACACTCTGCGGTTTGGTTGGGTCAAGCACCTGCGTGTGCTCTGAGCTTCCTCAACGCCGATTGTAATCTTTCTACCTCTAGCAAATAAAGTTCTCTCTTCACCCGCAAAAAAAAAAAAAACCCAACAGAATCGTCGTTTGTGTTCTGGTCTGAGTTTTTATGCAGCATGAGGTGGAGGTGAAAAGGAGAAATGAATAACCGTGATTTCTCTTGCCATGCATGTGCTTTGTAGTAGCCGGGTAGTACACTGTATATCAAAAAAAAAAAATCCTTCGATCCGCAGTATTGTTCTCCAATTTGCTCCACAGTGATTTGGAGACCACGTTCGCCGGGCGGCCCAATAAATTATTATTAAACCACCCAACAGGCCTCCCATCAGGGGTATCAGACACGTTTGGGCCGACTTAGATACGGCCCACGAAAAAAAGCAGCCCAACTAAACTTAACTCCCACGCGTGAGCGTGACCTATTCCCCTTCCAGGTGCACCCGACGCGAGTGGCGAACGGCGGCCGGCGGCAGGACAGCGAGCGGCCGACGGCGATCCTCCCAGCTCCTGGCGCCCTATTGGTGCACCTCTGCGTCCCTGCTCGGAGCGCCCCTGGCCTGGGCGGCTTACCGTCGAATCGGCCGGCCGCAGGGCAGCGAGCGGCCAGCGACGACGTAGTCTGGCGGCGGGCGTCCCCTCCCTTCTCCCGGCGGCCCTTCCCCCTACAGCAGAAGCCCTGCGCCCCTGCTCCAAGCATCCCTGGGCCTCCCACCGTCGAATCGCCCGGATTTCTCCATCCTAGCAGGATTCAATCGGCGAAGGTAATTAGTTATTTCGACGATCCTCGTCTCCTCCGGTCTTCCCTATGCTCAGTCTCGCACTAACCATGTCCGGTGCCCGACTGCCCCTGCGTTCAATAGTTTTGCTCATCGTGTATTCATGTGCTTTGATCTGAAATTTTGTTCTCTTATGTACTATTACTATGCATGTGAACTCAAGTATGTATAATTGTGGACCTGTGGGTGTGACCGTATTAAGTTGTGAACTTAAATTATGTGTTATGCCATAAGTCACTTGGTTGTGTCCTTATTAAGTTGTGCATTGAACTTAATATATTGTGGCTGTGGTTTTCATTTTAAATCATGTGTAGTTATTATTATTAAAACAAATATCCAGCATAGATCAAGTCATCATTGTTGAGTCTGTGTTTGCATCAGACCCGTGTCTGAATTTACCCATGATTTGTTTTATAGTATATATACTACTACCACGATCCCAAAAAGAACATCACTCTACCTTTGTCCTAAGTCAAACTATTTTAAGTTTGAGCAAGCTTATAGATAAGATTATAAACATTTATGATACCAAATAGGTACATCAGGAAACTATATTTCACGATGAATCTAAGTATCTAACGACGCTTGTTTAGTGATATAATTATTGATATTCTTTTTATATAAATTGCCCAACCTGTGGTAGTTTGACTTAGGACAAAACTAGAATGTCATTCACTTTGGGACGGAGGGATTACTAATTTATTTCACCTAACATTCTGTGTATATGTTACGTGTTTGTGTACGGACTGCCAAGTTTTTCTTTTGCTATTTCTGTTCTTTCCATGGTTATTACTTGTTAGAAACTTGAAACCAAGTATTTCTTATTTACCTATTGTTTAACGTGTTGAAATTTAAAGGCAATTTTCCTCACTGGAAAGGAAGGACAATCAGAGCCAGAATTTTCTTTATAAACCTGAATAAAGGACATGCGATGTATGTTATTTCTTCTTCTCATCTTATTGCATCTTAGGCATTTTTACCACTTCATCACAATCATAATATGTGATGTCATTAATGCTTATATATGTTCAGTAAGGAATACATACAGGGCACCCACGTAGCTCAGGTCGTCGCAATAATGTTTTTTAAACTCTCTTAAAGACAATCTAATGTGATCGTAAGAAATAAAAGGGGGAGAAAAGCACCTCCATCTACTAAAAGATTGCATGATAAAAGGGTGGATAAGGCGATTGAAAGTGATGGTGCTGCTGACAGTGGCAGCGATGATACAGATGGACAGGTTGGTAAGAGTCAGCCTAGTGCACACAATGAGGATCAGGAAGGTCCATCCTCAGCTTCAGAAGAACAGGACCATTCAACAAACTCTAAAGACATGCTCCAAAAAGCTAGCTCTCAAAACACAAAGAAGGTTTTTGGAAGCTCAACAAGCAGCAAACAAGGTGCATCTCATTTGGAACAAGAAGGTGCAAATGAAGATGGGTCTCATGTGCCAGTGGCTGCTGTCTACAAGGATATTGATAATGAAAGAAGCTCTCAAGAGATCAGGGATGATGTGAGTTTATTGCTCTTTGTTCTGTGTTTTTCCTTTTATCTATGATTACATATATTGCCTGTATGAAGATGCCAGTCTTTATTATTGAGAAGTTAATATGCATCTTGAAGTGATTTATTTGCATTTATGCAAACATATGATGCATCGGAAATTGAACCCTCAGTTTGTATTAACCACAGAGGTTTGCTGTAAATGGTCTATATCCAGCAGGTATCTGATGCACAGTGGATACAACTTTATCTAATGATAAAAGTTCAGAAGAAGTTGAAGACGTGAGTGAGAACCTTAAATTTCTTTTTTTTTTAATGGTTTGCTCGACCTCAATTGGTTGTATTTCAATTAGGTTGCCTTTTTCTTCTTTGATTGGATAATGCCCTAGTTTTGAATCCCCTGAACTATGTAACCTGCTTCAAAACATAGGTGAAGGTGTGTGACATATGTGGAGATATTGGCGAGGAGGAGAAGCTCGCTGTCTGTAGCAGATGCAATGATGGCGCAGAGCACACGTAAGGCTTCTTCGCTGCATTACTTTCTTTTTTCTGTACTAATTTCTGTTGCATTTGATGGATTGCATACACTGAAGTTGCCATTTACTATTTTATATGGTTTTTAATTGCTGCATGCAAGGCTAATGACACAATTAGCGTGCCAGAACACTAATGAGTCTACACATTTATTATCTTTGTCTGTACACCTCCTGTCAGGGAGAAAACTGCTCTTTTGAGCACTTGTTTCCATTATGTCTTCCCAGAGATTGCATATTTGCATGCGCGTATGAGCATGTTTTAATATTTCTTTGCTTCAGGTATTGCATGCGGGTAATGATGGAAGAGGTTCCAGATAGCGAGTGGCTGTGTGAAGACTGCCAAACTGCGGTAGAATCTGAAAAAGAGAATGGACTAGAAAAATCTCAGGTGAAGGTTGGCACTTCGAAAGAGCTGTCCTTTGAAGGGGAGATTAACAAACCTGCCATTGCTGCAAAGAGCAGAAGTTCTTCTGAATGTGAATTGAAGGCTGAAAATATAGAAAACAAAGAGTCACATACCACAAATGAGGGGAATGATACAGTCGAAACCAGGACGGAAGAAGATGCTGTGGTGACATCCTCAATTAGAGATACTATTCATGAAAATGGTGGCTTGTACATGGGGGCTGACTCCAGAAAGAGAATTCAACCATCACACGAGATATTCATGTTTGATGCTGACAAAGGAAAGCAACCTAGCCATCAAGTGGCAACTTCATCGGTATTTAATGCTCTGAAGAATCAGGCACCACAGCCTCGTGGTAATGTTAATTCTATTTTTTCAATTTATGGTACTTTTAGGGCTTGCCCTGGTGGCATGCAATCAAATGAAACTGCACTAAGCAAGGTTTCATGCAGGTCAACTTTCCAAATCCACTTCTTTCAACAACTCAAAGGTTCCGAAAGTGAAACAGCTATTGAATGAAGTTCCTCAGAAGCCGAAAATTTTGAAGGAATCTCGGTCTTTTATCATTAAAAGGGAAGGGCCAATCAGCATGACTACTAAGTCAGCTACCTTCAAAAAGCCTAAGCCTTACGAGCCAGCAAACAAGGGAACATCTTCCATCTTGCCACCTGCCAAGGAGCCTAGGGTGATGAATCAGTTGGTGAGCCACAACTTAACAAATGGCCAGTGCTCTTCTATATTGGGGCCTCCCTCTGCCACGACATCATTGGTTGCTCCTGTTTTAAAAACTGATACCACAGCTCAGCCCCTCTCTACAAGAAATAACATGGCTGATTCAAATAATTTAGGTGCTGTTCATGTACAGGGTGGTAAAAATGCTCTTGGTAAATTTCCTTTCCCCCTTCCCCTTGCATGTTATTTTCCTTATTTGACATAGTTCATATATTTTTCCTGATTGCATGCATTTTATTGTAGAGTAACTCTAATTTGTTTGTTCAGGAAACAGTGAGCTAAAGAAGCCTCCTTTAGCAAAAGTGCCAGGGAGTATGATGCTATATAATGCTGAAAGATCCTCAGGTGGGATTCTTGGTTCCGGTGCTTCAGATTCTTCACATCAGGATACTAAAATAATGGACCAAACTGGCTTCAGACCGGGTGCTTCTAGCAGCAATCGGACAATCCGTTGCCAAAGATGTAATGAAGCGGGCCATTCTACAGAATTTTGCAGAGTTGAAAAAATTCCCTTGTCTTCAGTAAAACCTTTGAGTGAGCCAAACTTGAAAGATGCATCTGCCAAAAGAAATAAAACATCCGAAACTAGTACATTGGCATCTAGTGAAAAAGGCCCTCCTAGAGAAGGGAATCGATCAGTGCATATCGTAAAATGTGGTACTTATCAGAATCTGATAAATGGGCCTAAAGATGTTTTACCTGCACCATTCAGCCATGTGAAGAAGCCCTTGTTATCACTCGAGCTAATGAGCAGGATATGTCCATTCCTGGGAGCAGAGTAGATTATAGCAAGCTGAAGTTGAAAGATAAGCATCCATCTCTATCCGCCACAGCACGAATCTCTTCTGATAATGGTTGCATTATGCCAAATGATCATAGAGATGAACCTGCTCAAGGTTTTTCAGCTGGTGACGAACCATTGGCTTCAATGTCCCTGAGCTGAACTGGATATGGCAGTATGAGTATTCTTTCCTTTCCATCCCATATGTGAAATTATTAATTTACTTTACATTTTAAATGAATTAATAAGTTACTAGACATTCCATTGCCAATCTACGGTCAATTATGAAGTCATTTTATAGATAATGCTTTCGCATGTTTTGTGTGTTATGTTATGTGATGTTATGTGTGCTTTGTGGCTCATCTCATTTTTTAGACCTGATTATCACTCAGCCTGTATTATTTGCTAGTAATTATAATATTTTCTTGCTTTGTTTATTATATGTGTTTTAAACTTTTGTCTTATTTCAACAGAGGTGGTTTTGAGCTGAAGAGGACTGGAAGGTCACCGGAGCTGTGTGATGGTTTCCAAGCCCACTTATCATGTTCTGCTGCACAGTTAGTGTTGGATGTAGTTAAGAAATTCCCGTCTAAAGTCCAGCTTGAGGAAGTTCCTCGGCAGAATTCATGGCCGACACAATTTCAGGACAATGGTCCAACTTATGACAACATAGGTCTTTTTTTCTTTGCTAGAGATGTTCAGAGGTGTGTTATTTGCAGTTTTTTCCCCTGTTTCATATTTGTTTCATTCATATGTTGTTTAAATTTGAAATTCTAACATTTCTATCTTTTGCAACTATGAAAAACACTACAGTAATTAGTTGAAAATATGCTGGCGAATGATTTAGTTCTCAGAGGAAGTGTTGGCACTGTTGAGTTGCTTATATTCCCTTCCAATATCTTGTCAAAGAACTTCCAAAGTAAGAACCCTTCAGCTAGTTGAAGTGTCATATTATCTCATGATAGGTTTTAATTTGATTGATCATATTCTTATTCTGTCTCAGGGTGGAATATGTTCTACTTTCTATGGGGTCTATTCAGATTTTGCAAAAAAGATTCCTCTAATCTCCCATCTTATGTATCAAGTAGACTAGAACGAAACTTTAATGATGATCCCCGGGCCATGGATTGGAGTACGTCTGCTTTGTCATCTACACATTCATTCTCACAAAACAGGAGTGGTTTTGGCGAACTGGGCCCCAATTTGGTAAAGTCAACTGATTTTGCACCGAGTTTGGAAGCCAGTCATGCGGTGTGTTTGAATGGAGAGAACTCTTTGAATGAACCTGTATGTGGAAGAGCTCTAGATTATCACCTAGATTCAGATACAGAAACGCGTTCAACAATTAGCAATGGTGCTATGGGTCCCTCTTACATGTCTATGCAAAGAAAACATCAGTGAATCTTTATTCCTCATTTGTGTAGCGCTTGCTTTTTAAACATTTTGTCTACATTAGTTATGTTTAAGTTACCATTTTTTCCTCACATATGTATGAGAGCTGTGTATCAGTGCATTAAGAGAAAAGCGTAGAATAACACATGCCACACTACCTTAATCCTTATTAAGTTACATACGTGGCACTCAAACATTAATTTGACCATAGATGAACTTTGTAGAAAATTCCCTAGTCAATGATTCAGCTTATGGGCGACTTGCAATATGTGAAACTAGCAAATATGCCCGTGTGTTGCAAGAGAAGAAAAAAACTACTACCTTTGTTCCAAATTATAAGTTACTAGTTTTTCTATTTATACATTGGTATACATATATAGTCTGCAGACATTTAGATGGCAAACTGCTCAGGATTTCAGTTTATGGTTTGATTACTTGGACCGCTCATGGGACTGGCTCATCCAAGTTCTAACAAATTAAGTTTTGTTCTAATCAAAATTACATCAATAATTTAGTGGTGAGAATTTCTATTTATTAGGAAAGGGTTAAGGATTTAAAGACACATAATATTGTATTTTCTGATGTATATGAATAAAGAGAATCATAACGAGACATACTCGGGAAAAAAATGAACACTCGTCCTCTCAGAGGCACTACTAACCCTGGTCCACCAGCAACACATTCGTCATGGGCACGAGAATGCAGTCAAGATGGTCGGATCTCGACGCACGCACTACAACCCAATCAGAGCACAAGGATCCACGTTGGCGATCCCCCTGCACACACACACCTGAAGCTCTCTTGGCTGTCCATTCACACATGAAGAGAAACACACAGCCTATTTTGAACCGTCCATCCCTGGCACAGATTTACTTTTTCCTCGTCCTCAGCCACAAGCCCCACACACTCTCTCAGCCGTCTCCTCTCTCCAGCTCTCCCCCACTCCCTCTGTTATCTCACTCGGAGGATCCCATCATCGTTTTCGTGGGAGCTACTGGAGTGGGCTTGGAGATCCCATCGAGCGTTATGGGAGTGAGCTGCTAGAGAGGGGCAGCACCCCTTGAACAGCACGAGGTGGCCCTCTCTCACGAAGCTATGTGGCTTTGTCAGATCTGCAGTTGCTGCTGTTTTTTGGCAACTCCTCTTTAGAGATGTGTATTATCCCTCCTAATTTCCCGCTGATTTTCTTCTACTTTTTACTACACAACTTGAGAGTTTTGGATGCCAGCTTGACAACTGGCATTCTGTCACCTTGTTTTACATGATCATTTAGATGATGCTGCATAGCAGTATCTGAATGTTACATTTTGTTGTGGATGTGCAGAAACTTGATTATCCAGAACACCAAGATAAAATGAAGGACACTTTTGGTGGTAATGTCAGGGAAAGAGATTTTGATGTGAACATGGTGCCAGTTACTTGTTCTGTCTCCTTAACCCATCTTCAGAAAGGTAACTAACATTGTTCCCAATCATATTACTAAGTGGGAGTTAATTATTTATCACCCATGTTTTTGTAATTTCTTTTACTTGTTTGGTTAAAGAACCTGACATGGTGAGCACAGCCATCAACCTTAACGATGCAGACAACCTCATGGACATAGACCATGTAAATACCTGTGAGATTAACACAGGAGCACTGGATCGTTCACATGCATCAGGTGGTGCAGATAAAACAAGTTTTGAGATGGCCAAAGTAGCTGATGAAGTCGATGAAGTACCCGAGCATAAGAAAATTAAATTGGATAATGTAGTGTCTATGAACTCTGGTTTATACGAGAATGCCTACAATGGAAGGTTATCATCTAAGGTGCATCCCCTTTCAGCTTCCTCTGTGAATGATGGCACTAGCAATAAACTAATGGCTGGAAGCTCAAGCAGTGATGGAAAGTGTGTGTTTGCACTTGATCTAAATGCAGTGGATGATGCAGTATCAGAGAACATCGTAAGTCACTACTAGAAACACGACAATAGCCAAGCGTTTTTGAAACCGTTGGCCATCTTATGTGTAGGTCCGGCAACAAAATAGCCAAGGGTATGCCTACAATGCAGTGTTTGTTCTAATGTTACAAAAAGCAGTTGAATCCTCAGAGTATTTGTTTTCGAGTATAATGCATAATAGCACAGAAGTGCCTGATTGACTGCATAAATTATAAGGGTTAAAGTCGGCTTTGCTTTCCTGATCTGGAGACTTCATTGCTAAAAGCACAAAAGGTGAAATCAGAAAGGATATCAAAAGAAGAAAAGGTATTGTATTGCACTATGTACGTGGGAATATGATACTTCATTGCACCCGGATCAAGAAGCAGAACCAAAGGAAAAGTTTTGGCATGCAAAAAGATATTGAAAATGTTTTCTTTGACAATTAAATAAATTCACAGCCAGCATAAATAATACCATTTCTTAATTAACTACACAATATTAATGAACTTGAATCCGTGTGCCATGCAAAGCTGGTCAGGCCAATGATACTCTAATCAAAGCTTTGGTAGTTTTGAGAATATGTTACTCCCTCTATCTCGGTGTATAACCTCTCTCGCTCAAAAACTAAGAAACACTAATACTATTGAATCGATGTATGTACTTCTAGAGAGAAAACATCTTGTATTATGGGACATGAATAAAAAGTAGTTAACGGAGGGAGTATTTATCGAGTTATAAGTTAGTTTTAATCTGTATAAATTAGTCATGAAACAGTGTTTTTCTCTCACAATAAGTGGTACAGATAACCGGAGGTGGTGACTCATCGCTTGGAACACATGTCTGCAGGGGGAAAAAAAAAGATTGCCCAGATGCACGAATTCGGACGTCGGTTCGTGCTGCCAGGTTGAAGAGGACTTTTGGATGTTACAGGAGAGGAGAAATGCATGGGAGTAGCCGTATGAGTACGGCAATACTAAGACAAAGCTTCGTATGTGGGCATGTGTGCATGTATTCAGATTCGTAATAGTAAACCACCGGATGCGGAAGCGCTGATGCCTTGGGATTCATTTCTTAATCTGATCCAATCAACGGCACCACACTTATCTTAGAGCTTGTGCATTTCTGCATATGCTATCGCTTCCCGACTTATTAGGTACGGTGTAATCTCAACTCAACTTCTGAGAATAGTTTCTCCTCGTGTAAAGTTTGATACTCTTTCTTGTCCAAAACAAAAAAGTTTGATACTCTGAATTCCTGTTGCTACAACGCACTACACGTCTACAACTCAACGACAATCCTGTGAACCCTCTCCTTGGACATTGGCGCGCCGACCTTGACCGGCGAGACGGTGAGGATGTCTTGCTCGAGGACCTTGAGGGAGACGGGCAGCGCCGCGCCGCTGGGGAGCACGACGAGGTCGCCGCTGGCATGGCGCTACACGGCGCAGTCGCCGTCCCATTCGGCGTCCGTCGCGGCCTCGGAGACGAGGTGGACGTCGCTGCCCCTGACGCCGCACGTCAGGGCGTCGGCGCCGGTCGAGTGGAACACGGCGGTCTTCTTCTCCGCGAAGCTCCACGCCGCGCCCTGGCAGTTGTACACGACGAGGACGCCGGTGAACTTGTTCATGTTCCATATCTTGAGCAAGCTGCATGCGCAAGACATCATGCATGGCACAGAGTTGTCAGGCATGCTGCTTACTCCCTCACGCTCATTGGCTACTTTTCTGGCATGGACCTGTCAGCAGAGAGATCACCTGACACCGTCGCGTGCCGGGTCGGTGAACAGGCAGTCCTTGGTCGGCCTGCCAGGCAGACGCGCACGGAGCACGGAGCAGACGGCAAGACCATCTTCTTCAGCAGATCAAAGTCGTGCTTGCCGGGGCGTCACTGCAAATCACCATCACCATCAACAACAACACAGTTCAGCTACCAATTCCACCGGACGGACATAGATAGGAGTAAAGCGAGCAAGCTGGTCGCGATCGCGACCTGACGTAGACAGGGCCGCCGCTGATCGCACGGGCCGAGCCATGGTACTCGCCGGCCGGGTGGAGGGAGTGGAACATGTCCCAGTCCGGGAGCATGAGCTCATGCAGGCGATGATGCCGTTCTCCGGGAAGTTCTTGGCGACGGAGGCGTCGAGCGCCTGGTGGTACTGCCTGGTGAGCTGCGCGCGGCCGCCGTGGCCGGCGCCGAGCGTCTCCAGGATGCACTGCTCGTCCACCTTGACGCCGTCGACCCCGGCGGCGGCGAGGTACGCGTGCTGCTCGTCGTAGAAGCGGTACACGGCGTGCGGGTGCACGAGGCCGACCCCCTGGGCGGTGAGCACGTCGGTCGTCATGCCGGGCTCGTTCTCCATGACGCCCGGCGAGATCTCGGGGAACCGCATGCTGGAGACGTATCGCTCCATGCCGGCGGCGCCTGGACGCACGCCGCCCCAGTAGCCGGTGATGGCGTGCCAGACGAAGACGTACCTGAGGCCGTACTCTTCCTTCGCCGCGCGCACCACCGTCCTGATGCCGGCGGCCGGACAGGACCGCCCGGCCGTAGACTGACAGCGTTCCTCCAGCGAGCTTGACGGATGAGGTGATCGTCGTTTGCTCTTCCTCTCCCTTACTCTGACTGGGACGGCGAGACGTTACTCAACGGCGGGACCCTTGGTCGCGGCGACGAGGAGTCAGGATGGCAAGGTGTCAAGGTGAGTGGCAAGTATGTGAGGAGCAGTGGACAGGCCGCTGCAGGTGAGCGGGGGGGAAGCGGCGGCGAGCTGTGTCAGCCTGCGCGCCAAATGCGAGATCACTGTCACAGACGCCAGCGGCAGCTCAACTCTGTTACCACTTTGCTAGCTCCTATTGCTATTCGGATCTGAACTGAGTAACTAGTGATAGTGACCAAACCTTGCTTGGCTTACGTAGCATCGTCTAAGCTCTGCGCATAATTTGACGACCCACACTTTGCCAAAGTTTCTTATCCTCTCTCGGTCTCTCCCTTATGCTCGTTTGGGGATAGGAGATAAGAAACTTTAGGCTCAATTCGGCAGAGCTTGTTGATTTGCTCAAGCGAGCAGAGTCTTTTACCGGTTTATTCAATATACTCTAGCCCAGCTGCTGGCGATCCACTGCCGCGACTAGTACTCCGTATTTGCTTCTGATCATGACGAATGTATGAATGTATGATGTTTGTTTCTGATCATGACGAGCGTAATTATCTGACGATCTTTTGGTTCCGGCCGTTGTTGTAGCTTTCAAAGGGCCACCACTTGTGATTACTAGCTTTTCGCCTTTTTTTAGTAGTACTGTACAGCTGTCATGCAGAATACTCAAATGATATGATTGTGGCAGGGTAAGCATCCAAGTGATAAGCTCTACACGTGTGCTGCCTTTACTACAAACAACAGTGTGAGCCCACGCTATCGAGAGGAGGAGGATCAAGCCGGACAGTCGTCAGGAGCCTGGGGGAGATAACTCCGTAGTAGTAAGAATGTACTACAGTGCAATTAATAACACATGATGTACTGATGAAGATTGAAGAATAAATAAACATGTTGCAGGCTACTTGTAAAAAAAAATAACATGTTGCAGGCTTGCAGTCAAGCTTTACATTGTGGCATACTTATCGTCGTTGTCTTGACTAATTACTGTGGGAGGACCTAGGTACGTGTCAGACGACCGCCCTCTCCCTGTCATCTGGTGGGTCACCTCGGCATGCATCCTTCTTCTATCTTTACAATGAACCGGAATGATTGACATTATTTAATTTGTTTCAGAGCGTGGCAATATATATCTTTCAGACATCTCTCTCTCTCCTTGCATTATTGACATGATGAGATGGCGTGCTAGGCTGCTGATGATAAGCTGACGTGGCAGATTTTCATCGAAATGGTAAGGCCAAGAACGATTGGTTGGCGCCGATGTTGCCACGATCAATCAACAAGATACAAGCCATATAAAGACGTGACGGCAACGATCTAAACTGCACCAGGCCTGCAGGCCGAGACATACAGGTTGGTTCATGCAAGCGAACATTTTCTTTTGCCCTCCCTTTGCCTTGTCGCGATGGAAAAATAGTGTACTCCGGCGATTCCTTCCCGCGCGATAACCAGGCAAGACCGAGCACGTGAAAAATCACTCGGTTACCCGCGCGGATCTGGTCCCGTACGTGTACTAGCCAGCCAGCGCTGGGGCGGCGGCGCTATTCCTTGGCGCGCATGCGCTGGTAGCGATCCTAACGCACCGGCACAGATAAGAGTAGCAGTACGCATCCGTACGTATTCTCTCCAGCGCACGCAGATTGACTACACGCAAGAGGTAAGCTGACAAGTCTATAATTTAGATTTGTTTTTTCTTTCTCGTGTCTAGTTTTCTCTGTACCAGTTTAAAATCAGCTCATTAACGTTTCTCATGTCTAGATTCTAGACCGGTAGTCTGATTTGAATTCTACAAACTTTTTTTCTCTTCCGGGATAGCAGGTATGTGGGAGATGAAAAGGGCGGGGGGTTGGTTTGCAATCCATATAGATGTAGAAGTACTACTTTTTAAAATTCATATTATTTTATGTCTCATAGTACTTACAGATAAAATAGTATTTAGTTCATAAAAGACATACAAAATTATTGGCAAAATTAACTTAAAAAAAGTACATTTATCACTTTAAATATGTTTATATACTTATTTAAACATACTCTAAATCCTTACTACGTGAAAAAAATTAACATAGAATACTTTTTAATATACACTACGATAGAAACGGCCATAGGACGATCTATCAATTGAGCTATAGTCTCGGCAACAAATTGCGTCCGGGACTAAAGATTTTTAGTCCCGGTGGGTAAAACCAACCGAGACTAAAGAGACTTTTAGTCCCGGTGGGTAAAACCAACCGGGACTAAAGGTCCCAGTTGGTATTATCAACCCGGACTAACCGTCCCCCCGGTTGGTGTTACCAACCGGGACTAGAGGTCCTTTTAGCCCCGGTTGGTGTTACCAACCGGGGCTAGAGGTCCTTTTAGCCCCGGTTGGTAGTGGATTCAAAAGAAAAACATCCAGAACTACATCACGTGGGTTGTGTAGCTCAGTTGGTAAGCGTGCCTGAGGCGAGAGGTGTTGAGTTCGAATCTCACAAACGCAAATTTATTTTTTCTCGTGGGAGCCTTTAGCCCCGGTTCGGAGCAACCGGGCCACCTTTAGCCCCGGATTGGTAGTCCCGGTTGGGAAACCGGGGTTAAAGCCCCTTCCCAACCGGGGCTAAAGGTCTATGTCTGTAGTAGTGATATTACTATAATATCATTATAGTATTATATTATATAAAATAAGTATAATCATATACTTATTGTATACATGCCAACTTGACATACATATTACCGTAGATGTTCTACTATGATTATATACTCTATATGCACATATTTTGTCAGGCTATATATATTATAAATCTTGAGATATACACATGGGATACTCCCTAAGAGTAGAAAAAATTGACAAGATAAAACATATTAAAAATGCATGAAGTTATGTTGAACTTTGCATTCGTGTATGTAAAAATATGAATACCATGAAATTGTAAAATTGATTTCGAACTTAAATTTTTATGTACCAAGATAATGAAATATGTGTATAAATTCAAAAGTTGTAAACTTATATACCACATTACAGACTTTGTATACTAGGTTTAAAAATTTAAATTATCACATTATAAAGTTTATACTGGTAGTTCTAAAACTTTTAACCCAAAAATTATAAACTTTAAACTATCACATTCCAAACTTTGTACTGCTAGATTCAAAACTATAAACTATATACTGTATTCACTTTATACCGCTAGTTTCAAAACATTTAAAATTTAAAAAACTTTAAACTATTGCATTAGAATTTTATACTGTTAGTATCAAAACTTTAAATTATCTAACTACAAACTTTGTATACTAGGTTCAAACCATTACAATCATAATTCATAAACTTTGAACTAACACATTACTAACTTTATACTGTTTGATTCAAAACTTTAAACTATCACAAACTTTGTACTGGTAGGTTCGAAAGTTTATATCAGAATTTATAAACTTTGAACTACTATATTAGAATCTTTGTACTGCTAGGTTTAATATTTTGATATATTATTATAAACTTTGTACATTATAATCTAAAACTTTATTTCTATATTTAGGAAGTTTATATTAGCATATTTAAAACTATATATTGAAGATTTACAATTTTATAATTTTAATCTGTACATTTTAATTCAAAAACTTTATACTTTAAACTTAAAACTCCATTTTAAAAATCCAGGAAGTTTATATTAGCACATTCAAAATTTATATTTTAAGATTTAAAATTTTGAATTTTCAAAATTTACATTATAAATGTAGGAAGTTACTAGTCCATTTAAAACTTTACACATTAAGATTCAAAACTTTATAATTTAAAACTTTACTTTTATAATTCAGGAAGTTTATAT
This sequence comes from Coix lacryma-jobi var. lacryma-jobi, assembly GCA_009763385.1. NCBI lineage: Eukaryota > Viridiplantae > Streptophyta > Magnoliopsida > Poales > Poaceae > Coix > Coix lacryma-jobi. The sequence goes on from CM019824.1 coordinate 167,174,167, forward strand.
AACATATTTAAAGTTTTGTAAATTTAAACTTTATACTTTAATTTAGAAACTTCATATTACCAAATTTAAAACATTATACTTTAAAATTTAAAAATTTTAATTTTAATTTTATTTTTAAAATCGAGGAACTTTATACTTGCACTTTAAAACTTTCTATTTCGAGCTTTAAAATTTTGTAATTACAAACTTTGTATTAACATATTTAAAACTATGTGTTTCAAGATCTAAAACTTTATTTTAAAAATAAAAAACATTATACTATGATATTAAAACTTTGTATTTTAAGGTTTAAAAACTTTACATTTTAAATTTAGAAATTTATACCAACACACTTAAAACGATATAAACTTTATACTGTTAGGTTTAGAACTTTGCACTTAAATTTAGAAACCTTGCACTAGTTTTTTTAAACTCGAATACCTAAAGTGAAACTTTGTAATTTAAAACTTTACATTAAGTATGGAAACCTTTTTATTACTGTATTTAAAACTTCGTATCTCTATACATAAAACTTTATAATCACGTAAATTTTCTCGAAATATATTCAACATGGATCTACTTTTGTAGATATCGTCGTAATAAAGATAATAGTGCAAACGAAATTTAAAATAGATGTTTTATAAGAAAGTTATCACATTTTAAAGTTTGTATTTTGTTTGCAAAAATAGAAAACCAGATCTGACGAACAACTCACGGACCTCTCCGCTCACCACGCTTACCACTCAGTCCACGTCTCGCAAACTCCACGCTAATCACTCGGTTCTTCTTTCTTAGTTCCGCTTTTTTGTGTGCCACACGTCCGTGCGCTGCTACCTGATACGGCGTACGCGCGCTCGATAGTAATTTGGTGGGGGCGGCGAGGGCCGACCAGACCACGGCCTGGGTGGGCTGGGCATCGGCGGATTGGCACGTCCATGCGGATCCGCCGTGGCAGCCTCGGCTCCGTCGCGCCGCGTCTCCCCGCGACCCGTCCGGCCGCCGCCTCATGTGATCTAGTTTCTTTTCTCACCTGCTTAAATATAATAATAAATACGTATATGGATAATTGTATTGTATTTTTTTTTTGTGGGTGGTACGTACTAGTAGTACATATATATGCTGATGTTCAAATGCCTTTGATTTTATTTATTATTGCAATCTATTCTAAACTGTTTCTAGATACTTTAATTTTATATACCTAATGATGTATATTTATTTCATTTATGGATTTATTTTTATTGACAATATGCTGTTTCCCACTCAACAATGTTTGTCTGCATGTCTTTATGTATCAGTACTACTCAATACTCGACGCAGGCCTTCTTATTGTCATCAGTCAAGCTAAACTTGAGGTCGTTAGTGTGCCGACGAAAATAGCCTTCTTTGAATCGGTTATGAAGTGTGCTCTTCTTAACACCCAAAAGCATAAGCAAGATCATGAAAAGTGCTGCGCTGACTAAGAGGAACATCTTTTATGGCTTCCATGTCTATTTCTACTCTCTTCCTACCACAATTTTTAGACCACTTGTTTCCTACATTATTTATTCCACCATCTTTTCCTTTTTTTCCAAATTTTCTGCACAACACTCAGAGGCACATCAAACTTTTGTGCAACAAAGCTTGACACACCATGTTTTAGCCTAGGAGGATCAGTCCTTGACAACAGCTTTAAGTATATGGCGATCTTCAAATCATCTGGATAGTACCTCCGTTTTCTATTATTGGAACCTATAAACCAGAAGCAAGTACCGATCGTTACTATTCATCATCCGACAAAGAACTGAACTACTGAACCTAAATAGACATACCATGCGTTGGCGCACCTTGCTGTTCTCCATTGGCGGCATGTACTTGCACTCCTTCTGTCCATCCATCGTTCACAGTCGGAGCATCATCTTGTCCTTCTGTCCCTCCATCGTTCACAGCCGGAGCATCATCTTCTGGAGCATCATCTTGTTCTCCATCTGCTCCTTGGCCATCACCTGAGATTGAAAAAGTTCAGATCATGCACAGAGGGAAGACACAGCAGATCGAGGATCATGACTAGGTACTCACCTTGATTCTCATCATTCCAGACCATGGCATAATCGAGTTCATTGGCAGGGTCATCCCACTCCCCTATCTCGTTCCTATCTATTGGATTTTCCAAGCCTGAATCTAGTGGATTTTGGTTCAAATCGATCTCTACCACAGGCATGGTTTTAGTACAGCATGAATGAGAGACTGAGAGAGATGAAAGGGTTCAGCGATCATATATATAGACCGTGCAAACCTAAGTGATGTCTGGCGGCAAACGAAATTTGCTTTTCAAATTTGGTTGCAGCGAAAAAGGAAAGCATGAAAATTTCACGCTGTGAACAAGGAATGCCAGGCATGGTGAAAAGGAAAGCATGAAAATTTGGCGCTGTGATGGAAAGGAAGAGAATTGCGCGCGCACGATGCCAGGGATGGTGAAAAGGAAAGGTTGAAAATTTCGCGCTGTGAACAAGGAAAGGAAGAGAAATGCGCGCGTGCAGTGCCAGGCAAGATGATTTCGCGCGGGGTGAAAAGAAAAGCTGGGCGCGCGCTAACGGCGTTTGGGGAGGGTTTAGCGGATTAATTGCTCGGTGATCCAACCATCGCATGCGGAGTAAATGGAAACGGCTAATTAAGGAGCAATTCTGCATGCGCAGCCTTTCCTTGGTCATCCCCAAATACAGCTCCGATAGATGGACGGAGGGAGTAGTATTTTGTATTTTTGACCCACACGCACGCACATTAGCATACCTTCTATAGATGAGAAAGCTCCAGCTAGCTTAACCTGGAGTGTTGAAGGCTGCTGATACTACCTGATAGCAGTGCAGCGACGCACAAGGCATCAACAGCATCACCAAGCCACACGGAGCCAGTCTGAGTGGCCGCCATGTCGTGGCTGTTACCATCAGCGGCACCAATCAATTGCGTGATTTTGTCTTCATTTTGCAAACCCATCTGTATGCAGCTGGCGCCACCTACCGCCGCGACCGCCACTGATCGGGCGTAGGAGTAGACGCCAATCCCGCTGTTGCAGGTCCATCGTCATTCGGCAGAAGCAGAATGGCCCGGGCCCGGTAGGCGCGGTAGCCTGGACCTTCTCTTCGATCGGCTTGTCCTCGTGCAGTGCAGGTGCCCGAAAAAAAAAAGAAAAAAAGAAAAAAGAAAAGCGCAGAGCAAAATTGGACGGAGTCGGCTAGTTGCTAGATGGGTGCTCCAGATCAGACAATCGAGACTGGGAACACGTCATTTTCGGTGGGCTGCCGTCGTGCATGCCAAGCAGATGCAGATGCAGATGCACACTCCATTTCCAGCTGAATCGTCATTCATCAGTTCGAGGTCGGCATCGCCGAGACATTTTCATTTTTAAATTAGCGATTCCAAAGTGAGATGCGCATCACACACACACACACACACACTATGCGTGCTGTGCATGATGGTTGCGCCGCGCCGGGGTCAGTGTGTGTGTGTGTGTGATAAGCTTCTGGGGGCTTTCAGGCCATTGAGTGATGATAGCTTGAGGAAATGATCATCCCGTGTCATTTTCTAGTATTGACTACTACTCCGGTCACTGCAATCATCAGACTTCTCTATCGCCTCGTGCATCCTTGGTAAAACCACATTAAATTTGCCATGATTTGCTTTGTAAGTATCTTTCAGACAGATCGTCTAGAATTCTCTCACTGCCTTAAACTGCCAACCTGGGAGGGACAAAAATCTTTGAAATGTTTTAAAATGTGGATTGTTTTTCTTCTTCTTCTTCTTCTAATTCTTCTGTTTCCCTATAATAAAAATAATAAATTTCTGTTAAGTGATCCAGATGGTCAAACGTGGCTCTGGTGAATGGGGCATGTTCGTTTCCCTGACAAATTTTTTTTGCCAGTCACATCGGACGTTGCGGCCCTAATTTAGCCGATTAAAAATATAGTAATTAAAAAACTAATTTGTCAGCCGGAGACTAATTCACGAGATGAATCTATTAAACTTAATTAGTCAATGATTTGACAATGTGGTGCTACAGTAAACATTCGCTAATGATGGATTAATTTACCTTAATAGATTCGTCTCAGTAATTACCATATGACCCTGTAATTAGTTTTATAATTAGTTTATTTTTAATAGGCTAAATTAGTGCCGCAACGTCCGATGTGACTGGCAAAAAAAAAAAAAAAATTGCCAGGGAAACGAGGTCAGCCTACCGCGCTTGCGCCCGGTGTCGCGGATCCGCCGTGGCAGCCTCGGTCCCATCGCCCCGCGTCTCCCTCACACGGCCACACCCGGTCGGGTCCACAGTCCACACACACGTCCTCTGGCTCGCCCAATCGCTGGCGCACGCTTGTCCGCCGCCGCCGCACGAGTCGCTTCCGTGACCAAGCCTAATCGGCCGCCGCACGAGTCGCGCCGTTGGCCGTTGCCTCCTCCTTCCCGTTTCCTCTCGAGACAGCCGCGGCCCCATGCGTCGGCCACCGGGGGAGAGCCCTCGGCCCAGACGGAAGCTTTGCCGTGCCGGATATGAACAGGACGGACCAGCCGGGCAGCCCGACCTAACTCAAGCACGACGAGCACAGGCCACCCACCCGCTCGTCACCCAATCCGATCCGGTCCCATCGAGAATGTGCCCGTGCGCTGCCTACTTGCCTAGGCTACGATTACGAGGAGCAACAGATTTAACCGCCGCCGATGTCCGCGATGGCGCGGCGGCTGAGCTCCAGCTGCAGCAGGGCCGGGGTCGCGTCCTCGTCCTCGTCCAAATCCATCCCATCTTCTCTGCCGCGCCGTATATATACCCTCCCTTCCCGCCCGCTGCTCCTCGCATCCTCGCCTCCGTGTCCGGCGCTCCCTCTCCCTCTTCCTCCTCCTCCCACCGCCCCGGCTCGGTGCGTGCGCATCCGTCCCGAATTCGTTCCCGGTGTTCTCGTGTTATCGTTTCAGTCTACCGGTCGGTTTGGCATTGGTACTGATTTTCTCGTGTTGGTTGTGTTGGATCCGGCAGCAGGTCCTCTTCGTTTGCGACTCTCGCGGCGGCCAAGAGTTCGTCGGCACCGTCGAGCAGCGTCTCGCCGACGCAGCAGCAGCAGCAGCAGCAGTCCCGGAGCACGAGAGAGGGAGGCGAGATGACGATCTCCTCGTCCGTCAAGCTCGCCGGCGGCACGCTGTCGGTGTGCGGGCGGACGGTGCTGTCCGCGGTGCCGGACGCCGTGGTGGCCTCGTCGGCGGCGGCGGGGGGAGCGGTCGATGGGGTCTTCATCGGCGCCGACTTCGCCGAGCCGGCCGCCCGGCACGTCGTCTCCCTCGGCGACCTGAGGTACGTACGTACGTACGATTCTTTCTTCATCAATCAATCAATCAATCGGAGGATAAAGAGCCGGAAAAGTGGCGATTTTTCCCCATCCGAGAGATCCGAGTGTCCGACCCGACTGTTCGTGTTGCCAAGTTCCAACTGGCATTGATTTCTGGCGATTCGGCAGGGGCGTGCGGTTCATGGCGTGCTTCCGGTTCAAGCTCTGGTGGATGGCGCAGCGGATGGGGGAGAAAGGCGGCGACGTCCCGCGCGAGACCCAGTTCCTGCTCGTCGAGTCGAGGGCCGCCGCCGGCGACGACGGGGCCGCACCGGCGGCGTACGTCGTGTTCCTGCCGCTCGTCGAGGGCGCGTTCCGGGCCAGCCTCCAGGGCGGCGGCGGCGGCGACGCGCTGGAGCTCTGCGTCGAGAGCGGGGACGCCGACACGCGCGCGGCGTCCTTCGAGCGCGCGCTCTTCGTGGGCGCCGCGGAGTCCGACCCCTTCGCGGCCATCTCCGGCGCCGTCGCCGCCGCCAGGTCCGCGCTCAGGACGTTCCGGGTCCGCGCCGAGAAGAAGCTCCCGGGCATCGTCGACTACTTCGGCTGGTGCACCTGGGACGCCTTCTACCAGGACGTCACCCAGGAGGGCGTCGAGGCCGGGCTCCGCAGCCTCGTCGCTGGCGGCGCGCCGCCCAAGTTCGTCATCATCGACGACGGCTGGCAGTCCGTCGGCACCGACAAGTCAGCCACGGACGAGCCTGCCGGAGAGGACGAGCCGCCCGGCCTGTCTCGGCTCACCGGCATCAAGGAGAACAGCAAGTTCCAGGACGCGGACGACCCGGCCGCCGGCATCAGGACGGTGGTGCGCGCGGCCAAGGAGGAGTACGGGCTCAAGTACGTCTACGTCTGGCACGCCATCACCGGCTACTGGGGCGGCGTCCGGCCCGGCGAGCCCGGGACGGAGCACTACCGCTCCAGCATGCAGTTCCCCAAGGTCTCGCCGGGCGTCATGGAGAACGAGCCCGGCATGCAGACCGACGTGCTCACCGTGCAGGGGCTCGGCCTCGTGCACCCGCGCGCCGCGTACCGCTTCTACGACGAGCTCCACGCGTACCTCGCCGCCGCCGGAGTCGACGGCGTCAAGGTGGACGTGCAGTGCGTCCTGGAGACGCTCGGCGCCGGCCACGGCGGCCGCGTGCAGCTCACCAGGCAGTACCACCAGGCGCTCGACGCCTCCGTCGCCAAGAACTTCCCAGAGAACGGCATCATCGCCTGCATGAGCCACAACACCGACGCCCTCTACTGGTACGCGATCCCATCTCTTCGCTCTGGCATTTCTGACAGTGAAAATCTGTACAATTTGCATGGAACCATTGACCGATCTGATGCTGATGCGACCAACCCAACTGCAGCTCCAAGCAGACGGCCGTGGTGAGGGCGTCGGATGATTTCTACCCGTGGGACCCCGTGTCGCACACGATCCATATCGCCTCGGTGGCGTACAACAGCGTGTTCCTCGGCGAGTTCATGCTCCCGGACTGGGACATGTTCCACTCGCTCCACCAGGCCGGCGACTACCACGGCTCGGCCCGCGCCATCAGCGGAGGCCCGGTCTACGTCAGGTTGGTCAATTTCGTTTCGGCTTAGAATCCTCAGCATTGTTATGGCTTATGTCTAGTTGAAAGCGATTGCTGAACTGTGTGTTCTTGGTGATGTTTGCAGCGATGCACCCGGGAAGCACAACTTCGAGCTGCTCAAGAAGATCGTCCTGCCCGACGGCTCCATTCTCCGCGCGCGTCTGCCAGGCCGGCCGACCAAGGATTGCCTGTTCACCGACCCGGCACGCGACGGCGTCAGGTGAGCCCCTGAGAACCCCTTTTGCTGAAGTTTTGGTCTGTTCATTCACGCGTGCTGATGTTGTTTGGAGCAAACCATGTGTTCTGACAATAAGTGGCGATAATCCTTCCTGCAGCCTGCTCAAGATATGGAACATGAACAAGTTCACGGGCGTCCTCGGCGTGTACAACTGCCAGGGCGCGGCGTGGAGCTCCGAAGAGAAGAAGAACGTGTTCCACCATACGGGCACCGAGGCCCTGACCTGCGGCGTCAAGGGCAGCGACGTCCACCTCATCTCCGAGGCCGCGACGGACCCCGAATGGAACGGCGATTGCGCCCTGTACCGACATGCCGGCGGCGACCTCGTCGTCCTCCCGTGTGGCGCGGCGCTGCCCGTCTCTCTCAAGGTCCTGGAACATGACGTCCTCACCGTGTCACCGATCAAGGTCAGTCAGCAGTGCCCGTTTGTCATGTGATGTGAATTACGTGCTAGTTAAGTTTGGTGAACAAGTGAAGTAACCGATGAAATTGTATGTGCTTACTTATTATGTTCCTGCAGGACTTGGCACCTGGTTTCAGGTTCGCGCCGATCGGGCTCGTCGACATGTTCAACAGCGGTGGGGCGGTGGAAGGCCTGACCTACCACCACCTCGGCGGCGGCGCAAAGCTGCTCGACGGCGGCAACGGTTCCGCTTCCGGCTCTGAGGCTGTCGGATTGGTGTGCATGGAGGTGAAGGGCTGTGGAAGGTTTGGTGCATACTCTTCAGTCAGGCCGAGGAAGTGCATGCTGGGTTCAGCTCAGCTGGAGTTCTCCTACGATTCTTCCTCAGGGCTGGTGATTCTTCAGCTTGAGGCCATGCCCAAGGAGAGGGTTCACAAGATTGTTATCGAGTTGTAGGGTGGTATTGGCACCAGTGGTACAAAAATTTAGGTTCATTGGTAATCGGAGTCCACTCTGATGAGTATAAGTTGTACTAGCATATTGTTGGTACGTACTGTAGTGGTGTAGAATTTGATAGTGCAAATCTGATTCATGATTCAATTGAAGGGAATATGCGCATACTGTCCGAGTGTTCTCCTTGTCTGAAGTCTGAACAACCGGCCTTCGGTACTGTGTGAGTATTTCCAATCACTCATTCATGTGCAAACGTTTCAGTATGACTGCGAATTCATCAAGACACCGGATTTTTTTTTAACATGGAAGGATTCTCCCTTACTTACAAAACGACGCCAAATCGTTAGCGACCAGTACACGGATACAATTTGGAATGCTATCCGTAATCGGATCAGCACCCGGACTCAAACTCACCCCTAGGGCAGCAAGGCCATCAGCAGCCTGATAGAACCACAGGATCACTAGGAGTAGATTTAGTCGGGGATAATCAATAGCAGTGCATAAACAAGTCGTATGAACTACTAGGAACTAGATCCGAAGGGGAGGGGTGACTAGGAGTGCATACTTAGGTTGTTCGAACCTGAGGAAGTAGTAGAGGAGGCAGAGCCGCCACCCGCCATGGCCTCCGGGCTCCTGGGGACGTCGGTGACGGGAGGGGGAGACGACGACGTAGGTGTTCGGCGGTGATGGCGTAGACGGACGTGGTCCAGACCGACGAGGTTGAGGAACGGCGGCGGCGGAGCTTCCCGTCGCTGACTGCGCCCCTCTCAGATCGGATTAGGGTTTGTCGGTGGGGAACAGTGGCTCACGGTGAACCTCGTACTGAGAGCCGCCGGCCTCCACCCTCTTTATATGCGCAGTGCGACGGGGGCCCGCCAGCCATTAAGTGGGCTGGGCGCCCCCGATCAGGGCGCGAGGTCAGCCTAATAGCCGTTGGGCTATTAGTGAAGAAGATCATCCTAACACAGCCAAGTTACATGAACGTGGAGTATGGATTACATTATACGAAATGAAATTACTGCCAAGCAAATCTTTGAGCTCCCAAATGAGGCCGCCTGCAGAACATCGGCCAAAATCTGCAGAGTTCACCGCTTGCACAATCAGGACTGCATCTGTCTCCAGGATAACCCTCTGAACTCCCAAATCAGCTGCTCTCTGCAGGGCCTGTAGACAGGCAATTACTATCTCAACATGACAAGCTTCTCCTACGTTTTCCAGCTTACCATACATTGCCCGAGCTAATAACACAACCCATCCCATTCCCGGATCAAGAAACCCCATCCACCGGATCGCGAGTTTAGAGAGAAAGACCCATGACAGTTGATCTTGACGGCATTTGTTTTACTTATATATGCAAAGGGTTTGCTTTTTTTTTTTTGAGAAATCATGCAAAGGGTTTGCTGGATCCGTCAGATCAGGGCCTTCCTGGGGCGCGCAGCCCATATAGGACGGCACAGGCCCCTAATTTGCAACGATGTAGCCCATTTGGCCCATTAATGCCTAGTCCAAAAATTGTTTCGTCTTTTGATCGGCGTCTCGGCAGGTTGGGAGGCCGCCTCCGACGCGTTGAGCCTACCTTCATTACTTGTCGCAGGCATTATTTCATTCTAAAAAGGGGGGCATTTTTTTAAAAAAAAATTGCTGGCCGCAGTTGGGAGGAGTGTGGCTATTTTTATAAAACTAATTATGTGCATTTTTTTAAAAAAAAATACGGTAGCACTAGCGCCCGGACGTCCAGACGGACTCCAATGTCCGGACGCCGGCTCCACCAATATTGCTCTGACCATGCACTCTGAGGCTCTGCATCCTGTATTTGGCCCACACCGTCTGGACCCACCCAGGTTCCCCGACCATACATCCACACCCCTGTTCGCACTTCCTTCGCACACTATTCATAGATATGCATGCGGCTAACACACGCGAAAAACACTACCCCTCGCCCCTGCACTAGCGCACATCAGATCTGGCCCCGCCCCCAACCTCATCGACCCCAGCACCTCTGTCATGACACCAGCTCATCACCATAGTCCATGCCCCCAGCTACAACAAGATAAAGACTATTGCACTAATGTAACAAAACAAAAAAACTGGTGAAACAAATGAAAAAAACTGGTGAAACAAACAAAAAGCTAAAGAATAACTAATGCAACAAAACAACAAAATATGAACTACAACATATAAAATGTCTACTGCTGAACGCATCTTGGCCCCTAGTGGGTTTCGGTGATTGGATGAAACACAAGATTACTGTGACTAACGTGTGTTTTGCAGAAACAGGATTAAGTTAGGTCACGGTAATGGCGACGATACAGGCATATAAAGTTCATGTCCCCTGGCGATGGATATCGTTTCGGTTTCTATGGGATAACATTTGTGCTCTCCATGAGGGAACCAAGAATGAGCATGAGGAGCGCTATCATTTAGTTATGCAAAAGCTTCATTCTTTTGATATGCATGCTAATGAAAATGCAAATGAAGTGTACTCACGCTTGAATGTTCTTGTAGAAGAACTCAATGGTCTTGGCCTCACACAAATGCAACCATCCGATGTTGTGAGGAAGATTCTTTGTGTCCTCCCAATTGATAAATATGGACACATTGTGACGGTGCTACATCAAGGCGATCTTTCCACCGCTACACCAACTCAAATCTTGGGAAAGATCAATGCGCATGAGATGTACATGCACATCACACCAAGTGGTGGTTCTTCCACCGACAAGAAGAAGGACTTGGCCTTCAAAGCTAGCCATGACAAGAGGGGCAAGTCCAAGGCTATTGAAGTGCATCATGAGAGCTAAAGTGATGAAGAGGATGATTCCAACATTGCTCTCATGGTGAGGAAGACCACCAAGATGTTGAAGAAGCTTCACAAAAATGGAGTCAACTTTGACTCAAGAAAGAAGAAGTTCTTCACAAGTAGCAAGAGAAGGCCAATCTCCGAAATGGATTGCTACAATTGCGGTGAGCTTGGCCATCTTGCTCATCAATGTACCAAGCCCAAGAAGGACAACTACAAGAACAAGAACAAGGGCAAGAAATATGATTCATCAAGTGAAGATGAGAAGAATGAGAAGCCCTACAATAAGAAGGATGGCAAGAAGAAGCAATACCACAAGAAAGGTGGTAAAGCTTACATTGTTGGTGATTGGCTCACCGACATTGATTCCTCCAGTGGCTCATCAAATGAAGATAGTGATGATGAGAAGGAGAAGGTGGCCGCTCTAGTCATTGACTCCTTTACACCACCACCACCACCGTCACCATCATCATCTACACACCTATGCCTCATGGCTAAAGGTGATCGAAAGGTACAAAGCGATGATGACTCTAGTGATAGTGATAGTGATGGTGAATTTGAGGCACCCTATTATGATGAGCTTGTTAAATTGCTAAACAACTACTCTGAAATCATAAGAAAGACTAGAGCTAAAAATGAAAAGCTTGTTGATGAAAATGAATCTCTTGTTGAGAAGTATGATCTTGCTATACATGCTAGTGATGAGCTAAAAGATGAACTTGCCACTATGTCATCATCTATCAAGGATCTCAAGTACTCTAACAAGGAGCTCAAAGCTAAAAATGAAAAACTTGATAAGATGCATAGTGACTTTACCACTAGTTATGCTTTGCTCAAAGAGAAATACACTCAAGTCAAAGTAGATCATGATACACTTAGTGTTGCTTATGATATGCTTTCTCATGAGACACATGATGCTCCTAACCTTGTTGTTAAGTGTGACATAGCAACATCTTGTGAGGACTTGGTTAGTGAGCATGATGAGCAAAAGGCTAGTGGCAAGGGCAAGAAAGTGGTTGTGGCCGATCACTATGATGACTATGTCAAGATCAAGAATGAGAATGCAAAGCTCAAGGTTGATCTAGAAAAGCTTACAACCACCAAGCAAGTTGTCATTGAAACTCATGATGATGACTATAGCATGTCACTTGAGCTAGACATGCTAAAAGAAGAAAACAAGAGATTGAAGATGGTGAGGGACTACAAAATGACACCATCTCAATTAGAGCTCCAACAAGAGAATGACAAGCTCAAGAAAGAGAAGGAGCACCTCACCACCGGATTGAAGAAATTCACCAAGGGTCAATGTCTTCAAAGTGAGCTACTCATGAACACCGTGATGAAAGACAAATAGAAATGGCATTGGCTTTCTTGAAGAGAAGATGAAGCAACGCAAGAGCATCACTAAGCTAAAGAAGAAGAAGATTGGGAGATGCTATGAATGTGGAAAAGAAGGACACTTTGCTCATGATTGTGAAGAGCCCAAACCCACACCCTTGCCCAAGCATGCTAGGCCCTTTGCTTTCAATGCTCACTACATGCTTAGACAAGATTCTAGTGGCAAAATGAAAGTCATGTTCATGGGGCCTCCTAATAAGAATAGGCCAAAGCAAATATGGGTTGAAAAGTCACTAGTTGAGAATGTTAAGGGACCTCAACAAGTTTGGGTCCCAAAAGCTCAAGCTTGATTTCTTATGTGTGTAGGTGAACTACAAGACTGGTGGATCTCATTGGGTGATTGATAGTGGTTGCACACAACATATGACCGGTGATCCCCGGATGTTCACCTCACTAGAAGAGAATGTCGATGACCAAGAAAAGATTACATTTGGTGACAACTCAAAGGGCAATGTCAAGGGATTGGGCAAAGTGGCAATATCAAATGATCATACCATCAACAATGTGCTTCTTGTTGCATCATTGAGCTTCAACTTGCTATCCGTTGGGCAACTATGTGATCTTGGCTTTCAATGTTTGTTCACCGACAAAGAAGTGGTTGTGACCAAGAAAGATGATACACAAGTGATATTCAAAGGCTTTAGATATAACAATCTCTATCTAGTGGATTTCTCCTCCGAAGATGCCAACTTGAAGAAATGTTTGTTCACTAAGCAATCACTTGGTTGGCTATGGCATAGAAGATTGGCTCATGTGGGAATGAACACTCTCAACTAGCTATTGAAGAAGGATTTGGTTAGAGGCTTAAAGGATGTCAAATTTGAGAAGGACAAATTGTGTAGTGCATGTCAAGCCGGCAAGCAAGTTGCAAATACTCATCCAACCAAAGCCTTTGTGTCAACATCAAGAGAGTTGGAGCTACTTCACATGGATCTATTTGGGCCAACAACATATGCTAGCTTGGGTGAAAATCTCTATTGCCTAGTGATTGTGGATGACTATTCTAGATACACTTGGGTATTCTTTCTTCATGACAAATCCGAAGCAACCCCTTCATTCAAGAAGTTTGCCAAGAGAGCCCAAAATGAGTTTGACTTGAAGATCAAGAAAATAAGAAGTGATAATGGAAGAGAATTTGACAACACCCACATTGAGGAATATTGTGATGAAGTTGGGATCAAGCATGAAGTCTCTGCAACCTACACACCACAACAAAATGGGGTAGTTGAGAGGAAGAACCGGACACTAATCACCCTAGCAAGAACAATGTTAGATGAGTACTCTACACCAGAAAGATTTTGGGCGGAAGCAATCAACACCGCTTGCTATGCATCAAACCGCTTGTTCCCCCATCGTCTCCTTGGAAAGACCCCCTATGAGCTACTCAACAACAAGAAGCCGAATATATCATTCTTTAGAGTGTTTGGGTGCAAATGCTACATCTACAAGAAGCGCCAACACCTAGGGAAGTTCCAACGCCGTTGTGATATTGGTTTTCTTGTTGGTTACTCATTGAAGTCCAAAGCATATCGAGTATTCAACCATGCCACCGAGATGGTAGAAGAAACATATGATGTGGAATTCGATGAATCTAATGGCTCTCAAGGAGAGCATGAAAATCTTGATGATGTAGGTGATGAACCATTGAGGGAGGCCATGAAGAACATGCCGGTTGGAGCCATCAAGCCTAAAGATGATGATGACGATGTGCAAGTTCTTAACAAGCCATCCTCATCCAATGTACCACAAGATGATGATAAAGATGGGAGAGAGCCATTTGAAGATACTCATGTCTCCCATGAACAAATGGTGGTACAAGCTCAAGATGTTGATGCTCCTCAAGCGGCCCCTCAAGTGGTTGATCAAAGGACTACTCCTCTACTACAAGCTCATCCTCAAGATCTCATCATAGGGAGTCCAACAAGGGGTGTAATGACTCGATCTCAAAAACTTGCTTTATTTATTGAACATCACTCCTTTGTGTCTCTTGTTGAGCCTACCATTGTAGATGAAGCTCTAGGTGATCCGGATTGGGTGAATGCTATGCATGAAGAATTAAACAACTTCACATTTGAGGCTCCTAATGGTTGAGTCCCCTAATTTTGGTGGCCACATGTTGTCTTCTCGGGATTTATTGTCTATTTTCCCTAAAAATGATATATAGCCTATATGGCAAAATATTTGTAAAATTGAAGGTTTATGCGAGGGTGCTCATACTAGGTTCCAACTGGTGTTTATTTGCCTCTTATTTGAGTTGGAACTTGGTTGGGAGAGGGAGCCACAACAGAAATCTTCAAAACAGCTCAAAATACGGCATCGGACGCTCCCCCAGCGTCCGATGCCCTGCACTGTAGACAACTCTGACTGGAACAGTGTCAGGGTAGCGTCCGATGTGTCCCGATCGGAGCGTCCGAGGCTCCATCGGATGCTGCCCAGCTGAAAGGTCCTAGTTTGGTTTTGGTAATTGAGTGACAACTTTAGGTGGACTATTGGTGTTTATGTGAGATACACAGGTGATTAGTCCACAGGTACATGTGTGTGAGCACTTGAGCCATGGAGGTGAATGGCTTGGACTTGATGTGAAGCTCACACATGTGATGATCATGGAGGAGCTTAATGCACATGAAACATGACATGTGGTCATGTGGCTAAGATGGTGAAGGTCAAGGCAAGACTTGGCTTGATGGACCGGTTGCGAAGGTGAAGGGCAAGCTGGGGGCTTTGAAGCCATTGGTACCGAGTGTCGGGAGGCTTAAGCAAGACTTGGCGCCGAAGGACCGAAGCGATGGTGAAGAGCAAGTGATGTTAAGATCGATGGACCATGGAGGCCATGTGATGATATGAAGTGGATCATATCATTTGATGATAGGTTGGTGCATGTGTTGCATCAACACCGAAGGAGATGGAATGGAATGCGCAAGGCAAAGGTATACTTGTAGGGCATTTCATTTCACCGGTCATAGGTGTGTAGAGAAGATTATGACCGGGTTTAGGATAGTTGACTGTACTATTAAGAGGAGCAAACTTGTTTGCATATCGGTCATCTAATGCCACTTGAGCGATCTAACTTTGCGATGTTACTAGGATCGAGTGGCGTGGTGAGAGCAAGTGAAAATCCTTTGGAAAATGATTGTGAAAATGCTAACACACATACACATGATGTTGTACTCTTAGTGGTGTTGGCACATTTGTAAAGGAGAAGTTGTTGGAGAAGAAGTTGTGTTGAAAGGAGGCGTGGAGAAGTGGGAGAAACTAGTGTATAGTCCCTCTCCCTCCTGCCGAGCTTGCGAGGCAGGATTCAGCGGTTTTCGGAGGAGAAGTGAAGAGTTCAGGGAGCATCGGACGCTGGTCCGAGGAGCATCGGACGTTGGCTGAGCGTCCGATGGTTAACCCTAGTTTCTGTCAGAAGTTGAAGGAGCATCGGACGCTGGCAACAGACGCTGAGGAAACACTGTTGCAGAGTCCGATGTAGGTGACGTGGCGTGAGCGTGCTTTCCAGGAAGCATCGGACGCTGGCCTGCGTCCGATGCCAATCCATCGGACGCGTCCGATGTGATTTGGAGCATTCTGGAACCTTTCTGTTGTGTCATCGGATGCAGGGGTTGAGCGTCCGATGCTAGAGTCTCGGTGCGTCCGATGTGAGGGCGATCTTGCACAGATTTGAGCAGAGGCATCGGAGCGTCCGATGCTAGGCTTCGGCGCGTCCGATGCCACTTTAACTGGCGTGGGAAGTAATATAGCCGTTGGGATCGCTCGACCGGAGTTGAATGTGGGGGACACAAGGCGAGCATCCGTGCAGCGTCCGATGCCCCCGATCCGGAGCGTCCGATGGTGGCGCAGTTTGCCCAATGAAGGGGCAACGGCTAGTTAGCCCTTGGGGCTATAAATAGCGTTGGTAACCGGCCTTGGGCCGTTGGTTGAGCACTCCAAAGCCTTGGTGGCTGGTGTGGATGTGCTTGGGAGCCCTCTAACTCGCTTGTGCTTGCTAGTGTGCGAATCGATAGCGAGTAAGTGATCGCTAGTGCGTTGCTTTGAGAGATTGCATCGAGTGGCACTAGGTGATCGTGTTGCAAGCCGGTGGTGCTTGTTACTCTTGGAGGTTGCCACCTCCTAGACGGCTTGGTGATCGAGTCTCCGTCGTGAAGCCCGCGTGAAGATTGTGCGTGGCTCCGGAGAAGCTTTTGTGAGGGGCATTGTGCTCGCCCCGCGGGAGATTGCGAAGAGCAACTCTAGTAGAGAGAGGCGCGAAGAGCGCCAAGTGGAGTGGTCCGGCCGGATCGAAGCTAGAGCTCTTGGTGAGCACTCCATCGTGGAGAGTGTGACTTAGGGTCACCACTAGCAAGAGAATCGGCGGCAACCTTGGGCTTGCCTCAACGGGGACTAGCTTGGTGGCGACCAAGTGAACCTTGGGATAAAATCACCGTGTCAACCTTGTTCATCCCGTTGGTTTGCATTCCCCATACACAAGCTTGTAATTACTTTCATATATATTGTGCTTGTGTAGTTGCTCTTGTAATTAGTTAGCTTGTGTAGCTTGCTAGTTACCTTCTTTGCTTGTGTAGCCTAGAAGTAGCTCTCTTGCGTGACTAGTTGACTTGTAGTCTTGCTAGTCACATTGCTTAGTTTGTGTAGCTAAGTTGAGCTCTCTAATTTGGCTTGTGTAGCCTTGTTATTGAGCATTGCTAGTGAGCTTAGGCTTTGTGCTTTGCTTGCTAGATTGTGTAGGAGCTCCCTCGTGCTTGAAGTACTAGTTGCATAGGCTTGTGTAACCTTGCTTCTAGAATTGGTTAGGTGAGCTCTAGTTAGCCCGACACCTTATTTGCATTGATTAGGATCTTTTGTAAGGTGTCATAGAGTATAGGTAGAGGGGTGTAGTTTTGGCTAGACCGATAGTTTTAATTCCGCATTTGTTTCGGTTAGCCACTCCAATTAAGTTTAATTTTATAAAGGACTATTCACCCCCCCTCTAGTCTGCCATCTCGACCCTTCACCAGCGTCCGATGCCGAGGCAAAGGATGCGTCTGATGTGATTTTGGCCGTTCTGGAGCTCTCTGCATAGGCATCGGAGCATCCGATGTGTTTACATCGGCGCAACCGATGCTCCTTTAAGCGGCGCAGTAGGTTCTTCTAATGACATTTTGGCCCCATGTGTCATTGCTCTTCTTCGTCTTCCTCGCGCTCGCCGAACCCGAGCTGCCGCCGCCCCGAACCATAACCACCGCGCGCCCTCGCCCGAGCTCCCCACGCGCCCTCGCCGCCGGTCGCCGTGCCCCACCTCGCCGGCCGCAGCAGCTTCGCCGCGTAGCCACCTGCGCCCGCACCCGCGCGCGCTCGCCGGACCTCGCCGCAAAAAGCTCGTCGGCGCTCGCATCCTACTCGCCAGAGCTCCTCCCTAGTCCTCAAGCGTCTCCCCCCTCTCCGGCGAGTTCCTCCCCGACCGGTAGCCCCTCAACAGTGAGCACCTTCCTCTTCTTCCATAACCTGTGCGCTCAAGGTGTTCGATGGAATGCTCCAAAGGCCGTTCATCTCTGTTTTGACCCCGTTTTCGCTCAACTTTCGTGCAGTCCTCCTTGGCATGACTCGTGGGTGCCGGAACATTAGTGTCTCATCTCGTTCTCAGTCGTTTCGTCGATCGTCATGTAGTTTCGCCGATTCCATCTCTTATCTCCGTGCTTTGCTTCCATAGTTTCTCTCATCTCTAGAATATATATTCATATATCTCTCCTATCTATTCTATGCAGCGAGTCAGCGTCAGTGCCGTTGTCAGTTGGCAGTGTCAGTTAACCCAGGGCCAAGCCCGCGGGTAAGGATTGAGGCCAAGCCTCACGAGGACAACGCAGTTGGGTGTCCGTGTCAGAGGGAGCTTCCTTGTCAGTTTGGGTTGTCAGTTTGATTCAGCGGCAGTAGTTCTTTCAGCGGCAGTCCAGCTCGTTTCAGCGTCAGTGTTCCTCGTTCTTGTCAGCTATGTGCTGCAAGAACGTCGGTGGTGCTCCGGGGGACTCTCCTCCCCGTCCCCCCTTTTGGTCAGAGGCCTGGGAAGGGGAAGCTGATTACGCGCAGAAAGCGCACTCGGGAGCAGCGGGAGGCAGACCGGGCACGCGAGGTTGTAGCCGCCGCAGAGCGTGCAGAGCAGGGAGGCCGTGGTGGCGGCGTACGGATTGAGGAGCAACTGTTGCCAGAGCAGAGGCGTGCAATTGAGGAGGTCGAGCGGTTCCACCACTCTCCAACTGGCACGCTTATGGCTGCCGGTCGCCGGACGACGTTCACGTCTCTAGGTGTGGAGCCCGAGAGCTCAGGGCAGGGCCAGGCAGAGGCCGAGGCAGCAGAGGCCCCAGAGGCAGAGGCAGAGGCTGAGGAGGAGACCCCTGAGGAGGTTCCCTGGCACCGGTCCACCCGTCGCAGGACAGCGGTGCCACCCCGGCCCGACGTCCCTCTACGGAGCGCACGTGCTCCGTCGAGGCGTGCGCCCCCGCAGATCCCGCGACTGGACCTCCGGGCAGCCACCTGTTCCCAGGTACAGACGCTACGGCTTGTACCAGTGGTGCAGTGGTTCCCCAGGGAGAGGCAGGAGCAGGCAGGGGCAGACTTCTTCACCTTACTCCAGGAGGACTTCTACCGTGGTTACAGGAACGCCGGGATCAGCCTGCGTTCACAGCGTGTGTGCACCCTGGAGGCCTTAGTGTCAGCTTCTGAGCAGCTCCGCCCCAGCCTCACCTACTTACCAGGCTTCTCAGACCTGTTGGGGCGATCTGGGTCTTACATAGAGGACTGGGTTTTTCAGTTCTACGCGTCACTTTGGGTGCACCCACACAGAGAGACCCTTGAGTTTGCCTTTGGTGGAGCACACTACATACTCTTTATGTCCGAGATCTGGGATTGGTTTGGTCTTCGTCGCTCTCAGACCCGGATCCACGACTTGTGCTATGGTCAGACAGAGCCACCACGACGCCCTCACGGCGGCGAGCAGCCTCCCACAGACCTGGTGTGCCCCTGCTTCAGAGAGCCCTTCGGGGAGGGTTCGAGCCGTGCGCCGAAGGATCTCACTCCTGCGGCCCGGATTCTCCACGAGGTGCTCCGGCGCACCCTGCTGCCCCGTGTTGGGTTTCGAGAGGCGATCTCCAGACTTCAGTTGTGGTTGCTCAGTTACCTGATTCAGCAGAGGGAGTTCGATATCATGGATGTGATTCTCTGCGAGATGGAGGACACAGTGGTAGAGGGCATCAAGGCCCGTCGGCAGCTACCATACGCTCATTGGATCTCCTTCATACTCTGGAAGGTAGCTGTCACTACAGGGAGCCGTCTAGCTCAGACACTTACAGGCTCTGCGACCGTGTTCCCTGCATATAACATGAGTCAGCTTCTGGGACACGATCGGGACCGCAGGCAGCAGTAGTAGAGTGGTCCGTCCAGCTCCAGACAGAGACCTGAGGTGCCAGAGTCAGCACAGGAGCAGGATGAGACAGTCCGGGCCCTCACCGAGCAGGAGCTAGCAGACCTAGAGGGTGGTGACACGTTCGTCGCAGACGACCCCACCGACAGCTCCGACGAGGACTACCAGCTCCCGCCCCACTTTCAGCATAGAGCTCACGACTCACAGGCCGGGACATTTTGTACTGCTTCCTCCGACCCCGCGCTACTTGCGATACTATCATGGATGGAGGAGCAGCAGCGGACAGTGACACAGGATGTCCAGCGGCTTACACAGGAGCAGCAGCGTTTGGCTCAGCAGCAGGCCCTAGCTCCGCAGCAGGCTCAGGAGTGGTCAGACGCCCTGCAGCAGCAGATGCTGGAGTTGCAGCAGCAGACACTCAGCTTCATGGAGCGTATCATGAGCGGACCGCCTCAGTAGCAGTGGCAGCAGCCTCCACCGCAGCACCAGCAGCTCTAGTGGCAGCCACCGGTTCCACCTCAGCCGCAGCAGCAGTTTGGCCAGCCGCCACCGTTTCAGCTGCCGCAGTCTTTTGGCCTGAGCTCCTCCCAGTTCACCAGCTTCACCACTCCTCCTGGAGGAGCCCCGGTCTTCAGTCCTTTGCGCACTGGATTCACGCCACGTCCGACAGAGTCTCTGTTCGCGACGACTACCACAGTGACGTGGGACTTGTCTGCCAGTTTCAGTGAGCTCACTGGGTTCCCCACGCCTGATCTTCAGGACCCAGCTCAGACGTCGACGGCTCCGGTCACTTCCACCACTGAGACTCTACCAAGCTCTGTTGCGTCTTCAGAGCAGACAGAGCCTGCTCAGTCTGAGCCGACTACGACAGTGCAGCCTGAGTTGACCACTATTCCAGAGCTTACGCACTCTGACACTCAGGCACGCACAGCTACAGAGACTGAGACAGCTTCTGAGCAGACAGCGCCAGAGCAGGCAGAGCAGCCAGAGCCGACCCGGACCGCTTCTACACAACCTCCAGCTCCAGAGGGTCAGACTGCCGGCTCTTCTTCCTCAGACTCTGAGACGCTCATTCACCAGTTTGAGTTCTCTCAGCGTACTCCGGAGACTGGTCCTGGCTCGTCTGCACCACTGTGGCGGAACGGCCCTAATCCCATGGCCCACCGGTCCCTGTCATCCACTGACAGCCGAACTGATGTTCCGTGTGATTAAGACTGTTCGTCACTGGGCTGCATCAGCGCCCATCATCCGCAGGATCATCTCACAATTCGGTTACAGCATTGGATACTTTTACAAATAACATCGGAATACAGAGCGGAAGACTTAAATAACATTAGTTTTACAAACCGAGGTTCCAGATAAAATTAAAGGTGCAGTTATTACAAACCAAGTTCGGGAGATAGAAAAATAGGCAACGTAGCGGGGTACAACAAATTAAGATACTTGCAATCACCCAGCCCGAGGGTGTACACTTTACTCTTCGGCCTCATCGGCCTCTTCCTGGACGATGGTCATGCAGCAGGGCGCAAGACACACCGGGGACTCAGTCATACCTGCAGCATGGGTAACAAACCCTGAGTACGGGGGTACTCAATAAGACTTACCCGACTAAAGAAAAAGGGGAGAAGACTCAGGAATGAGAGGCTTAGGTAGTCAAGGTAAGGCTTAAGAAAGATCAAGCATTTTGCAGAAAAAACATTTTGAAATCCTTGTTTTATTTTTTCGGAAAGATTCCAGTATTTCTCAATTCTCCGTTGTCATGATTCATTTTACCTTTCAAAAACATACCTAGTTGAGAACCACTCTCCATTGACAGTCAGTGACCAAGTCTCCATAACCGAGGAGCAACGTTAATCCAGATAAATAATACTCAGCTGAGGATCCCTATCCACACTGCATATGTAGCACCCAAGCTTGCATATGTCAACCCGTCTACCACGATTCCTCCAAGATTGGGCCCGGTCCTACGCCACCCGGAAGTATAGTACACCACTCCTATCCAGGTACGACGACCACGTGGGTACATGCTACTTCCGCCATCTCTCCACTCCCAGTGCGCGGTTGTCGGTCCAATAAAGGATTCCTCGGAGCCAGAGCTTTCCGAAGTATGTGAATAGTTGCAAGTCTTGGCCAGCAGGCCCCCATACGGATAGTCCCTAAATTTTTCCGCCAGCGACAAGCACCTTGGGACTCTAACCCAAGAGTACAGGTTCTGTCGGTTTTTCAACCCTGTCCCGGTCGGTGTCAACTGTTGAGTCCCGGACTACAACATGACGACACCGTACGCTCGGACAACCTCTCCTCGCTGTTGACTAGGTACGGATCAGATACTTAGCCAACAGGCAGGGAGTAAAGCCAAATTCCCATAAAAATTCTTTAAGTGATCACACTTTTGAAATTGGCATTTTTATTGCAAATCTATTGTATAGCATCACTAAGCATTTTGCAAATAGTTTTTAAAACAGGACAGGTGGATCTTCTGGTGGAGGTAAATAATGCAGGTAATAGGTTATCACACAACTCCTATAACCTAATGCAGCAGTTTAACTCAAAAGCATTTTAAGAAAACTTTTGTAAAAGCGAGGTAGGGTTAAAATGCACCGGGGCTTGCCTTGAAGAGCAAAAAGGACGGGCTCGGGGTCGGCAGTGCAGGTGTCGGAGCTCGGGGTCGCCTCAGGGGTAGGTTCGTCAGCGGCTGCTTCGACTTTGACGCCTTCTCCTTCGGTCACACGGGTCGGAGGCAGGGCTCGGCGGGGCGGAACAAGGGTCGAAGGAGGGAGCTCGACGTTGGCGGTGCTTCGGCGGAGCTCTCTCGGCGGCGAGCGGCGTGCCGGCGGGTCTGTCCACCAAAAGAGGTCGCCGAGGAGCGGTTAGGAGCGCGATGAGGTGAGGAAGAAAGGGCAGGGGTCGGAGGGAAGAGGGAAGTACTCACGGCGGCGAATTTCTCGCTTAACCGACGCGCGGCCGTTCGCCGGGGTTGGAGAAGAACCGTTCGCGCCGGCGAAAGGAGGGGCGGAGGGGTGAAATTGGTTGCTCCGGAAGGTGGAGAAGCTCAAGGCAATGGCAGCGGCGGGCTCGGCTGGTGATGGGGTGGTCTGGTGACTCGGGGCGCCGTGGTGGCGGCAATGGCGGAACTCGGCGGCTTCTTATAGCCGCGGGCGGAGCTGGGGAGGGGTCCGGGCGAGGGGTGAGAGCGCTCGCGCGACATTAAAGGAGGTAGGGAACATGGTAGGGCGGCTCGGTGCGGCGGGGAACGCGCGCGCGGCGGGGCGGCTTGCCGGCGGCCGGCAGCTGCCCGCTGTCCGCGGCCGTAGGGGAAGAGGGAGGGGTAGGGAACGGCGAAGGCAGGCGTAGGTAGGGGCCGAGAGGAAAAACGAGCGCCAGCGCTTGGCCGCGCGCGACACGGGCTCGGCATGGGCGGCGAGGCTCGCGCGCGGCGCGGTGGCCTTGCCGGTGGCCGGGGCCCCCTGGCTTTAAAGCTCGTGCACAGTGACGACATTTAAAGCAAAACTTCCCCTTTCTGAAATCTTGAAATTACTCCCAAAACTTGAACTACACAAAGAAAACTCAAAACACCAAAGTTGCTTAAAATTTTGAGATCTACAACTTTGCCAATATAAACTTTTTCTGAAACTCAAAAGTTTTTGAGATAATTTTGAAAACCGAAAAAGGGACAAAATTGAAGTTTGAAGGAATTTGTAATTACTTCTGATTTTGTATTGAAACTTGAAAATCTGCAAATACCAAAGTTGTTCCTTTTGACAACATCTACAACTTTGCTAAAAGGACCAACCTCAAATTTTGAATAGTTTTTTTTAAAATTAATAAAAGAGGGGTAAAAACCAGGGTTTGGAAATCAGGGTTTTTCAAAAGGAATTTAAATTCTATTTCTGATTTTTAACTTTGATCAACACAACAAAACATCAAGACACTCAACTGAACAAGATTTACACAAAGCTAGACACAGAGATGAAATTACCATTTTGCCCTTAAAGGAAGATTTGGGCCTTTAGGGTTTTTGAAAAAGAGATCACTACACAAGTCACCTCAAAAAAAGGTAAATGCAAAACAAGCATTAGGCAAACATAAATGCATGGCAAGAAAGATTAAAGACTAAAGATGATGACATGTCAGGTTAATTACATATTAATCACCATAGGTGTTACAACCACCTCCGCCCTCCGACGCTTAGTTTGGCGCTTGATGCCAAAGGGGGAGAGTGGATGAGTATAGCGATAGGGGGAGCGATGTGAGAGGGATTTGCTTCTTATGATGTGTTATGTTTCACATACGCTCTCTACTTATCGCATCTTTTGGCACTATGTTTTGTTATATACTTGTGCTCTGGATCTCATGACATGTGTTGTGCTCACTATGCTATATTATATGACATGTCATTTCGTTTCACTCGATTACTTGCGCTTAATTCTCAGTTGTTATGTATTCGAGTTCTTCACTCTTGCACTTGCTATTCACTCTAACTTGTTGAGTGCAGGATGATGGCATGATATGTATGAGCTTGCCCCAAATCAATTTCTTTTATTCATTGCAAGTTCATACATGTCATGATTTAAAAACCTCTTCTCTATACTCGATCTCGTGTTGTCATCAATCACCAAAAAGGGGGAGATTGAACGCATCTTGGCCCCTAGTGGGTTTCGGTGATTGGATGAAACACAAGATTACTGTGACTAACGTGTGTTTTGTAGAAACAGGATTAAGTTAGGTCACGGTAATGGCGACAATACGGGTATATGGAGTTCATGTCCCCTGGCGATGGATATCATTTTAGTTTTCAAAGGACGGAAGACGAAGACGGTGGTAGACTAGGCTAAGTGTCATATGGTGTTGGAGGACACTTAGGTAGTCTTAGGTCCTTGTTTTTCCTTTGGCCATACTATAAAGGGGAGCGTGAATCAGTAGCTTGACCTAGATGAGTCTATTGAGGTAGATGTGGTGCACACTTGTTATTTCATAGCCCTAGGTAGCTCAGAAAGATGCCTTATATCGAGAGGATCAATAGTCGTTAAGGCCGCGTCGTGATCCGAGTTAGTTTTGCCCTTGTAAAGGGCATCGAACGCTGGCCTGGTGAGCTTCGGACGCGTCTGATGCTCACTCAGACTAGGGTTCAGTCTGGTGCGTGGCATCGGACACGCCGATGTGTTCACATCGGACGCGCCCGTGTCACTGTTCACTTGCGAGTGAACTAAGGGATGCATCGGACGCTGGCATCGGACGCTGAGGGCCAGCGTCCGATGTCCATGCAGAGAGGTTCCAGAGAGGGTAAATCCACATTGAACGCGTCCGATGTGGTGGCATCGGACGCTGCCCAGCGTCTGATGCTCCTTTAACAGGTCTGACAAGAGGGTACAGTCGACCGTTGGTCGAGGTCATCGGCGTGTCCGATGCCCCCGCAGTGAGCCCTGTTTGGTGCTCTTTTGGATGGCCGGTTGGGGGAGTATTTATACTCCTCCTCTTGATCCATTAGAGTGTTCTTGCCACTTCCATCTGCTGAGAGACACATTGTGAGTGTGAGAAAGTGCAAGAGCCCTAGTGAGGTTGAGAGAGTTGCTAATTGAGAGAATTAGACACCTCCTAGTGAGAATTGAGAAGCAAGTGTGCATCCATCCATCTCTTTGGCCTTGTCTTGGTCAAGTGAGAGTTCTATCTTGTTACTCTTGGTGATCAGCATCACCTAGACGGCTTGGTGGCGATCGGAGAGCTTGGTGATCATCTAGAGGCATTATGGATGACCCAAGCCAAGTTGTGACCGGTAGCGAGCGATTCACCGGGCCGGAGTGGCGAAGAATCAGCTCGTAGTGAGCACTTGATCCTTGCGCGGATCAAGGGGGAGCGATACCCTTGCGCGGGTGCTCCAACGAGGACTAGGTGGTGTGCCGACACCTCGATACCTCGGCAAAAAGATCATCTTGTCATCTCTACTCCCTTACTTACGCATTTACTTTCAAGCAATTCAATTCTGCATTTCTCTTGTTGTTCTTTCACTATTGAATTGCTTTGCTAGAGTAGGAGTGGCATAGACTTGGTCTTTTGTGCGGTAGAATAGAGAGAAACACACTTCTATGCACAAGAGGGTTAATTGGGCTTTGTAGGTTTTAATTCTTGCTAAAGTTTTAGAAAAGCCCAATTCACCCCCCTATTGGGCATCTTGATCCTTTCAACTGCAACATTCAAAACACATCCAATGCAACAACAGGTGAGAATCTGCTGCAACAAAAGGAGAAAAACTATTGCAGCATAAGCACTACTAATGCAACATTGGCAAAAACACCGATTGGGAAACAAAAATCTATAGCAACATCGGGGAGAGCTGTTGCAATAACGAAAAGAACTATTGAAACATGTTTCGAACTACTCCTGCAACATCAGAGAATCTCCTATTGCAACAACCATAAAAAATACTGTTGCAACAATCCACATCATTTGTTGCTACATTTAAAAAAGAATCAGTGCAACAAGGTGCGAGATCTGACTCACCACAACCCTAGCCACCACCAAACGCTTAGATCCAGAGGGGGACGAGGAAGAAGACAACCAGATCGAGAGAAAAGGTTGAGGGAGAGGAGTCTCTGAGGATGAAGAGGAAGGAATAGCTCAGATCCACAAAGGATCGACCTACCTCGCTGGAATCCCCCCGTCGTCGAGCTTCTCTTAGGTACAAAGCATGAGGAGGGAGGTAGGGGAGGAGGAGTGTGCGGTTCTTATAGCCTCCGCCATCTCTCTCGGTGACATGGAGGCAGGAGCACAGGGGAGGGAGAGAGGAAAGAAGGAAGAGGGAGGGTGAGAAGCGCTGCTCGCCAGAAAGTCGTCGCCGTCGCACACGTGGAGGCACACGGGAGGGAGCGGACGACCACACGGGAGGGAGCGGACGGTACGCGTGAAGGCACATGAGAGAGAAAGCGGCGCGGGGCGACGCCGCCGAAGGAAACGACGAAGTGAAATGCGTGTGGGGCGGTGTGGGATCCCCTGCGCATCTTGCGCATCATGATATTTTTACTAGGAAAGTGGAAAGGAGACATTTTGTTGGGCCGGTAGCATGGATAGGCCCAAGAAGCGGCGTCTGATCGGACGGACGCCCGACTGTAAGCATTACCAAAAAAAATAACGTAAAAACCAATATTTTAAGCATGTGTTGAACTTGCGTTGCAAAAAAAAATTACCATAATAATTTTAGGCTAAACAATTCTTATAGTAGTGTGGTTCTGTTTGACACGACTTTCCCCTACTTTCAAGAGTTGTTTCAAAGCTATTTTGTTCCACACGAAATAAAATAAAACAAGGTGGCAGGAAGATGAAGCAGAAAATAAGGCAGGTACGTGCTTGCAAGAAGTCTAGGGAATCTATTTTGATTATTTTTAACTGTTTCAATAGTGTTCGGTGAGAGATAACAAGTTATAGTACGGCTGATAAATTCAAACAAACTTAGTGTGTCTTTCTCTCTCCGGCAGATAAATTCAAGCAAACTTAGGGCATGTTTGGTTCGCGGACGAGCTTAGCCTGGCTCGCATAGAAGGAGCCTGATCCTGGGTAGCCAGGCCCAATACATACAAGAACGTGGTGTTTGGTTGTCTGTATGCACGAGGCAGGTTGAGCTGAGAAACTATTTGGTTGCTCATATGAGAACGAGTTGCATGAGATAAAAATATGTAAATAATCATCATCATGACATTTATTACAGACAACTATTATCATATAACACTTAGTTTACCTTATTTCTCCTTAATATACTTTGAAATATATTAATATCATTTAATATATGCTAACAATATATTAATAACATCATTAGATGACTAATTACATGCACCACGCGAGCCTGGCCCGGCAGAAACGGTCGATTTCTGCGTTCCTCCAGAGCCAGGCTGCAAGAGGAATCTTGCACGAGCAGAGCCTGGCCAGATAAATACGCGAACCAAACCAACGCATGTTCTCGCATCTGTGGAGCCTGGCTGAGGGATGGTGCAGCCAACCAAACGCACCAGTGTTTCTTTCTCTCTCCGCGTCATTTACATCGGAGTCTTTCTGAATGTGGCGAGTGGCAATGAGTAAGGATGCTAAATAGTCAAATACTCCTATCTCCATCTAGTTAGATACCTCCAGTCATGGGTCCAGGGTTAGGAGAGGGTCTAAATTCTAGAAGACTAGAAATTTTGGCACTGTTCCGTGCCTGGCTGGTGGGTGGTGGCGCTGAGTTTTGGCAGCTTCGAGTGAGATGTTTGCTTGCCCAGCAGAACTGTTATAGAAAGTTAATTTTGGGCCGGGCTGCCCGGGAACTAAGGCCCTGTTTGGTACAGCTCACAACAGCTTCATGAGTTGTTGTGAGCTGTTTTTTTTGTCAAACATCATTTTACAAAACAGCTTCACCTATGAAGTTGTTTTATCTCCCTTCTCACAAAAACAGTTTTACACATGAAGCTGAAAAAGTAGTTTTTCATAGCTTACACCCTCATTTCTCTCTCCCAACCATGCATGAAGTTGTTAGTGAAGCTGTTTTGCCAAATACTTTTTTCAAAACAGCTCAGCTTCACCTAGTAAGTTGTTCATAAAACTATTTTCTAAAAAAACAGTTTCACTAGTGAAGCTCAGCTGTACCAAACGGGCCCTAAATCTGCCCCTGTTTCCAAATAACGAAAGAGGTGGTTTCACTGGCATGGCTGAGGAGCAAGGACCAAGGAGAGTCATGCATGGAACCGACCAGGCGATCGGAAGGATATCATATAGCACATGCAATGCACGTCGGAGATCCCGCTCATCCTTCATCACCTCGGACGGAAGGGCTGCATGTTGTGCCATGCACGCCTCACGTACGAAACCTGCTTTTCTCCGTGTTCACGAAACTTATCACTCCTTTTCGCTGCTTGCACGAAACATGTAGTACGATCCACGTACGTGCAGTGAATCTAAAATGCTACACAAAATTAAAGAAAATCCTATAGATGCGATTATATAAAGACACAAGCAGACAAGCAGTTTGCAAACAGGCTAGGCATCATCCATCCGTCACTCTAGAGGGAACAGAGCTCAGCGAAATCCCTCTCGTCTTGCTCAAAAGCTCCAATAGCAAAAAAGACGCACACACACACACCCAAAAAAAAAAAAAAAAACTCATGGCTAACTCCGCCGTAGAACCTGAACACAACACAACGGCCGGCGCCGACGACCGTCCTCATCATAGCTCAAAGCAGCACCGGCGGCGCCTACTACTCAGCCACCTCCACGTCCAGGTCCCCGTTCCGGCAAGCTCCGGCTGGTCCGGCGGCCGCCCCTCTGGCCCAGCATCAGCTCCCTGCGACGCACACGCCAACATCACCAAAAACGCCGTCGCCGCCCACCACCACCGGCCGGCATCGCCGTCCCTGCTCCGGTCGCCGACAGCGTGGATCCGATCGAAGGGTCACGGCTTCGGGTCGGGCAACAAGCACACGCCCCGCCGCGGGCCCGCGAACTTCCACTACGACGCTCGCAGTTACGCGCAGAACTTCGACGAAGGCGGCCGCGGCCGCGAGGAGGACGACGCGCTCCGGGAGCACTACAGGTCCTGCTTGTCGCCTGGTCTCCTCGCGTCGCCGCGTCAGGTGTCGCCGTCGTCGTCGCCGTCGAGCCAGGGCACTAGCTAGCGGCGGCGGCGGCGGCAGTAGCAACGGCGAGGAGCCAGCGCGCGAAACATTACGTGTGATGTGATGGAGTGAAACGGCGAGGTCTTCGCGCGTTTCTTTGTATCGGCATTTGGCAATTTAGAGCATCCATCCATCCTGTTCATTTGGTTGGGTTCCTGTGTTCTCGCGGAACACTTTTACGTGCAAATGCATGATGAGCTTGGACGATGACAACGATTCTGCTCTTCTCATGTTTATTAATGGTTGCTGTTACGCTGTGTCATTTTGTTAAACCCAACGGCGGCAGTAGCAGCGTAAAAAATTACTACATCTGTCAATAAAAAAATCAATTCAGTCAAACTTTTTTTTAACTTTGACTAACTTTATAAAAAAAGTAATAATATTTATGATATAAAATAAATATATTCTATGATATATTTAATGATGTGAATTTGGTATATCAATCTTGATAGTTTTTTTTCTAAAAATTCGGTCAAACTTTAAAGTTTGACTTAAGACAACTATAGAAATTGATTTTTTTAATGGACAGAGGGAGTATCTCGGAATATTTAATGGTTGCTGTTACGCTGCTTTTGATTCAGGGCTGTTTGGTTCCTAGCCACACCCTGCCACATCTAACCTTAGGCAAAGTGTGGCAAGCCACAGAAAGTGTGACAAGCAAAAGTTTGGTCACACTTTCCTTGCCTAAGAGAATCTTGCCACATTTTTTCTACTCTATGACATATGGAGCCTAGAAAAATCTTGCCTAATGTTAGTCATCAACCAAACACTTACCAATATGATCAAACTTGTCTAAGGTGAAGTGTGGCAAAGTGTGGCTAGTAACCAAACAGTTTCTAAGGTTAGATACTCATCCGTCCTAAAAATAATACTACTCCTGCTAACCTCCAGATGGAAACGGATCATGTACGTGTTCCGTTCCGCTGATCACATTACACATCGAGGCAAATTAACCCCAAACCAAAGTTTTTTTTTTGAGTCCGGGCACAACGGAACGGAAGAAGAACACGCAGGATCAGCGGATCAGATTCAGATGGAATCCGGAGTCCGGACGCACGCCGGCCGGATAGTACAAACAGCGCGGATGGATGACCTAGCGGATGATCGACACACACAACCTGATGAAAGGCTGGTGCAGGTGAGGATTGGTCATATCTATCTAGGGCAGGGCCTTCCTTCCCTGCCCTGTCAAGCTCTGCTGGAACCGCAGCTGCTCGCCGCTCACCACTCATCAATCATCATGGCCAAACAGCGCCACAGAGACGGTCAGGGAGGCCCCACAGGCAGCGACAGAATGCAGCTTTCTTCCCCACAGCGACGACGGCACGGCACCACCCATTCCACGGAAAAGTTCTCGGCGTCCATGGTTTCCATGCGCGCCATGCATGCACGCCCCGTCCATCCGAGGCACTGTTGCCTATTAGAACAGGCACTGACGCCTGGGCCCTCCGCCTCGCAGTCGCACGCCACGGCCCCACCTGCAGCCAACGCCAGGTGAGGCACGCTTTGTTGTTGTCGTTGCTGTAGCTTTCACCTTCGACATTTTGACAGTTTGTGTCAATCCCGTCGTATACAGGTTTTTTTTTTTTTACCTGATGCTGTACTCCGCTGCTGCCCGCTTGGGGATGAAAACGGAGTTTTTTTAACAGAAGACGGAAAAGATCGAGTTGATGTGCAGTGCAAGCTTCACCGCCAATCCGCGATCCGCCATGGTTTTTCACCGTGCGCGATGTGGCAATGGCGATTTGCAGTGACACAAGGAACATCAGAATCTTCAGGTTATATACAATATTGTACTTCCTCTGTCTTATTGAAAATATCATTTTAAACTTTTCAAACCTCTTGTTTGACCGTCCATCTTATTCAAAAGTTTTAGACAAATAATAAAATCGATAAATTATCATCATAAGTCATAAAAGATAAATAATATTTATATTTTTTTAAAAAAAATAAGACAGAACAGTCAAATAATTTTTTTTGGAAAGTCTAAAATGACATTTTCAGTGAGATGGAGGGAGTAGATTATTTGCAGTAGCTCTTTGAGGCTTGCAGTTGTGGCTCTAGAAACAGTGCAGATTGATTCATGGAGTCAGCAGCTGTTTGATCTGGAAGCAGTGAAGTAGATCGGAGACCGCAATCAGGCAAAGTGGGGGCGCGGCTGTCGTTTCAGGCATTTTATTAGCGCAGTACTCCTTTCAGCGTGCGTGCACAACGCTGCAATTATGCACATTACCATACTCAGGCCAAAGTACAGTGCAGAGAATACAAAATCCAAAAGACCAGTCATGTTCATGCTGTATCTGCATTTTTAGAAACAAAAGCTTTACTTTTTTACCTGTACACTACACACACCACTGCTGTAATTGCATCCTCTTCCTCCATCACACCTGAACTCCATGTGTATTACTACTACAGTACTACCCCAAGACTGCAGTAACTGAATAAAGAAAAAATAAAGTGCATTCATCTAAGAGCTGTTGTAACATCTGTTCTACTAGACCACAACTTACAACTAATATAAGGCCCTGTTTGGACCCTAGGATAAAATTTTGGCCCTGCACTTTTTAGCCCTTATTTTGTCATGGGAATCCAAATTTGAGGGCTAAAAATTAGCAAATGACTAAAAAAAGTAGGCTAAAATCTTTTTACCTCCAAGGAGACCCTGAACAAGGCTAAAAATGGTATCACTCTCTTTCTCTCTCCTATCCTTTTTCATCTTTTAGTCATCTTTAAGCACCTGGATGATCCAAACAGTCCAACAGGGCAAAACTTTTCAACAAAATTTTAACTCATGAAAAACAGTATTTAGCTCATGAGCTACAAGTCGGCTTTAATCCGTACAAATCAGTCGTAAAACAATATTTTTCTCTCACAACAAATCAGTTTTTTTTCGGCTTATTCCCGCCTCGTGAGTCCTGCCGAACGGAGCAGCCTAAACCACCTGCCAGTTCTCTTCTTGTGCTCGTGCACGCTGTGCAGCCGGGCCACAGTGGTCACTGCTCAGGGTGTGTGACAAGATGCACCCACCCAGCCGGCCGGCCGGCCACAGGCGCACATCCATCGCCATCAGACTGTTCAGGGGTAAGCGGTGGCCTCCTGTGCCCGGCTGCCCCGGCCAGCCATGTCGCACTGGCTCGCTCCACTGCTGCTGAGTGCTCTGATGGTCTGATGCATGGCAGCAGCTGGTGCGCACGCAAGACCACACACACACAACACACAACACACAGAGCAAAACCATGGACAGAGAAAAGAACAATCACTGGGAACGGCATGCAGTGCGTGACTATTTAAGGAAACCCGCTTGACCCTGCCGGCGAGCGCGCGTGCGCTTCTTCTTCTTCTTCCTCCAGCGTGAGATGTCATGAGCGCAGTGGTGGTGGAGTGGAGCACTCGATCGGCCGGGGTCCTTGCTTCAGGAATGGAAGTCCCATCCGTCGCCTGGCCTTTGCGCGCTTGTTGGCCACTGGAGAGTGGAGACGACCGGGCCGGGCCGGGCTGGGCTGGGCCGGCTGTCACACAGGTGATAGGCCTGGCGTACTAGGGCAGTGTTACAACAGCAAAGGGAAAGGGTGCCAGTTGTACTGGTAGGGTACTACTATGATTTGAGGTAACAGGGTCTTTGGCAGTGGCTTTTCATTTCGCCACCAAAAGATCTACTCATTGCCCCCCTCCCCCACACAACAGCTTTCACCAGGCCAGCTTTTTTTTATGTATTTGTATTTGTTTTCCGTCGGTATTTTTTCATTTCTATTTTTCACCGTGGCATATTATTTGATTTTTTTTAGTGACATGTGGGGAGAGATCAGTGTGACCGTGCGAGAAAGAGCCGGCCGTTTTTTCCGCGAAACAATCGCCTCGTAGTGGAAACATTCTTTTGCTCCACATTCACGGTGCTGGTTCCCGTGAGTAATATTTAATCTCTATCACATCGGATATTGCGGTCCTAATTCAGCCTATTAAAAATATACAAAACTAATTTGTTAGTTGTAGACTAATTCACGACACGGATTTATTAAGCCTAATTAGTTTATGATTTGATAATACGGTGCTACTGTAAATATTTGCTAATAATAAATTAATTTGGTTCAATAGATTCACGTTGTTAATTACTATATGGTGGTGTCTATTTTAATATATAGTAAGTTAATACCGTAACATCTGATATGACCCAAACTAAACTTTAATCCAAGAACCAAACATCCTCGGCCCTAAGAACTGTGGAATTACTATAAAGACTTGTTCGGATTATTTTAGAGAAATTGGAGCTTACTTTATAGACTGTGCTATTTGGTTCGAAGTATGTTATTCCACGATTTTCCAAAGTTTAGAAATAGTCTTAGATCCGTAGCTAGCATGATAAGAGATAGAAATTGATTTCATAGTCCTCATGCTATATTTTTATTCTGCAACTTATTGCACATTCTCGACTCAGCTAGTCAGCTCCCCTCCATGTAGCAGAAGTACAGGACCAACTGCATGCGGGTCACATTGGCTTAAATAATCAATGCCTAAATTACTGTATGTTAAAATGCATTTCAATTCCAAAGATCCAAACAGGGCGCATAACTTGAAAAGCAAAGGGCTGTCTGCTAAATTGTTTTTTTGATGATTACATGTATAAGACATCTATAAACAATGTACTTGCCTAAGAAGAAGCAGAACAATTAATATTTTATGGCACACCAATTCAGTAATGTACTTTTACATTACGTACATAAGAAAAAAAATCCCTTGGCAATATAAGATCTTGAGTAATCTAATCAGTTCATGCATTATCAAGCAACAATGATATGAGGAAAAAAGGAGGACCATCACTATCAAGTAACATTGATATGAGGAACAAATGCGGATCATCAGAATAACATGGTGAAAAAACCTAACTATGTAAAAAACTTATTTGTGGAACTTTTTGAAGCATTATCCTGGAGGAATTTGTGAAGTTAATAGCTTCCTGTGGTCTCATTGCGCTCTCTGTCTGCATGTTTGAGCGTGTGAGCGGTGGCGTGATTTTTCTCACCGGAGCTGATCAAACGCCCAGTCCTTTTCATAGAAATGCCTCAACTATGGCAGAATCATATCTCAAAATTAAGGTGAAATTTGAGGTTGATTTTTTTAACAAATCGCTATCATAATTATGCCAAGCGTATATATTGACAGAGATGGAACATTTGATGTGTATTTTGCCATTTCTCTTTTAGAAAAACTATTTGAACATTCCTGTCTTAAATAATAATAATGTCAGGCAACCTCTCACAGGTGGGTTAGAAACCAAATCTCTTAATAACAGTTACAAAAACATAAGAGAAACAAATTGGATTAAATATACCTAATAATAACATGAACAAAAAGCTTCTCTATATGGGAATGAACGTAAATTAACGAAGTAAAGCTTCTTGGAGGAAAAAAAACGTTGTAAAAAATAGTCGAAAATACATAGATATGGACTGAAAAACTTTTAGTTATAACAAAAGAAGAACTGTCAAAGCATGCAGGAGATCAGAACCAAGTGTACATGAAACTATAAACCTTAGCTCATTACCAGCTGATGGAGACAGAAAAAGGCCCCCCTACATCTTGATTGGTGCATGCATGTAGATTTGTATTTCTCTCTGGATGGGCACCACGCATCTATACCAACCGATGAAGCTGACGCCACCAACCATGCTGCTCTCTGCTGGCCTCTCTCTGCAGTTTCCCACAGCTTTATTGAACTGCACCTACTCATGCAAGCAGGTAGATCGAATTCAAGCTGCTCCTCTTGGAGATGCAGTTCAAGAAAGCTGTGGAAGATCACAAAGAAGGCCATCTGATTACTGCAGGAGGAAGAAGAAGAAGAAGAAGGAACACTGCTTGCTTGCTTGTGCTGCTTGTCATCTTTGGCATTCAGTAACAGGTTGGGTGGAGGAGGAAGAGGGGGAGAGCAAGGGCTATTTATACAGAAAGAAAGAAAGATGGTGCGAGAAGAGGGGGGAGGAGGGAGGGCAGCAAGCCAGCAACAGGTTTGGTTGGTGTGAGAGGCTAAGGACCCCAATCCCAAGAAGAATATAGAACCTGAACACTACTCCAAGCCACAGGCCACAGCCAAAGCGCTCTCTCTCTATCTCTCTCTCTCTCTCTGGACCCAGGAGGGAGACTTTTTGGGCAGATCAATCCAAGGAGCTTTGTTGATGGGAGGGGCGACAAAGGGGTAATTCTTTAATCCACACTTGGATCAAATATACTACTGTAATAACCAGTGCGCACAGGACAATTGACCAATGCTTAATTCGTTTCCTTTGTAGCAGGCGCGCGGTGGCTTTGCGGTGTTCACGCACAAAAACATGCCTGTTATGCGGTTACGGACGATGCTAAAGGCCGGCAGTGGAAAGACGACCGGAACTTTCTTTCCTCGGGTCGGGTCGGGTCGTCTCAGTGAGCGAGTGGGATACAGTTCACCTGCATGGCTGGCTGCATGCGTGCGTGCAGTGGTGACCGACCGATTGGACAGCGTTTCCACGAGCAATTCTAATCTCTAAAGCGAGAGATTTGCATGGGGGCCATGGTCGATCCTGCCTGCTGATCGCGCCCGCAAAAGGTGTCGCGGAATGGCGTCGCTTGCCTTGTTTGTTTCCGGCAGCGATCAGAGAGGGGGTGTGTAGTGTGTACGTGTGCGTCGCTGGCCTGAATGTTCAGCTTGTTTTCCGCGAAAGGTCAGGCCCGGCGCCCCGGCCGCCCGGCCGGCCATCCGCCATGAACGGGCGCCCGGTCGCCCGCTGCCCGCTGCCTGCCATGTTCGTTCTCGAGGCCGCCGATCGAGCCAAGCGGCCGGCCGGCCGGCCGGCCTCAAAAGGAGCACGCGCGCGCGCCCGCTCCTCCCTTCACGGCTGCAGTGCACACGCACCATCCCCAACACGATGCATGATGGATCGTCGTCTCTTCCGATCGGATCAGAATCGTCCACGGTTTCGATCGGTCCAAGTTGAGCAGCAGCCAGGCACCAAGCCTGCTGCTGACTTGCTGAGAGGGAAGCTAGGGGACGGACGCTCGGGGGTGGCGCCCGGGGCCCCGTGAAATTTGGGCGATCGATTAATCTTACGGTCTCGATCAGAGCGGCGGCGAGCTCGATGTGTGCATGCATGCCCGAAGCCTCTGATCCTTCGCTTTTCCTCGCGCGCGCGTGTCCTGGACTCCTGGTCCTGGCATGCCATTGCCATGCCATGCGATGCGCGCGCGCGCGGCCGCGCGGCGCCCTCCCCTCCCGTCCGGGGACCGGGTTCGAGGCCGGCCGGGGCGGTGGCAGGACGGTGTCAGAGCCCGCCCGGGAAGGCGGCGCGCGGACCGCGGCTCCCTCCGGAGGCGCGCGCGCGCCCGGGTCAGGCGCCGGCCTGCGCGCTGACGCCGCCTCTGGCCGCAAGCCGGTGGAGTACTGGCCGGGCGGGCGGTACCGGTACCGGTGGCTGGCCGTTCTTTTCGTCGTCGGTCAGGTGGCCTGTCCCTCTTGTCAGCTTTGACGTTGTTTGGAAGCAAGTTAAGCTGTCAGAGCGCAGGACCATGTCGATCTACGGGAACGGCATCTCTGCTACCGCTCGGGCGTGCATGGCGACTGACAGCGTGTACTTCAATAATCGAATCAGGGGGGTCACTGGTCAGTGAAGCCTGAATCTTAAACTCACCTTAATGAGCTGATACTGAAAGTACGGTGTTTTTGACCCTTCTTTGACCAGCTATACTAGTTCTCTGTTCTGTTTAAACCTTGACTAACAATATTTATTTAGAGGGCAATGCTAAGATACAATCTTTACCTCTAACGAGGTAATATCTCAAATCAATTTGAGCCATTAATTTTTTATATTTTATATAAATTACTTAATAATATATTAAAAATCTAAAGCATCCCGTAATGACGGGAGGGAAATTCCTTTAAAGACATACATGCCGATTCCATGTGTGTTATCACTGTATTTTTTTGTATTAAACTTGGTAACTTCCCTGGTCAATAAAAGATATTGTCACTTCTTGGGAGTCAAATAAATTCTAAGAGCTACTTTAGTAGAGCTTCACTTCTTAATTCTTTAATAGAGTGATTTTGGTGGGGAGCAAGGTGGGAAGCAGCTGCGAATTGATTATGAAGCGATTCCTCTACTAAATGAATGGGGAGCAGCAGGGAGCGGTGAAGAGCGGGTTTTTTAGCTCCTAGTTCGTAGTTTAAGTGCAGAAGTGATTCTCGTCAACTCCCCACCAGAATTCAGTTCCAGTCTAAGTGTTTGGCATGACTTCGTGGGAGTTAACACTTGAGAGTGAAGCTAGGACTGGGAGATCTGCTAAAGGGACCTTTTGATCAAATTTATACTTTATAACGTTGAGCGAGTATCATCAAAATAACTATAAAATATGTATTTATATTCAATCTATTTCAACATATAACTATCATATTACTTTGTATAAACTTGATCGGACTTTAAAAAGTTTGACTTATTCTAAACCTATAATTATATTTTTCATTCAATAGGTAGTAAACAGTACACAAAAGTTTGACTCATCTAACGTGCATGCATGGACACACCCTTCTAGATAGATTTTGCTACACAACTAGATGTCAAATAATTGTAAGATAGTTTGGTTTTTCTAGGTGCATAGCAAAAGCTATGTATCTAGAAAAGCCAAAACTAAACAATTCTTGCTATGCACCTGAAAAACCAAACCATCCTACAATTTGGAATGGATGGAGTATTAACTATTAGCTTGTGAGAAATAAGATGATGATGGATATCTCATTTCATTTTTTTCCCCACAAACCGAGCATAAAATATGACTTCATTTCTCAAACAAGTATCCTATATATTTGTTATAAAATAGTATCATAAGCATATCATGGGCTCCATCCGATTTTAGATATAGGCCATTTTAGAATTCTATTATGTTGCTTTTAAATCTGACCCATCAATACGTTATATCTGATTTGCAACACATGGTTGGAATTACTAGATTCATCGTACAAAATACTTTCGTATTGCTGTATAGATCTAGCGTGTATATAGTCTTCCACAAAATGCAAATCAAAGCATTGTACTCGAGACCGTGTCAATATCTTAATAGACATGCGTTTAGACCATGTTTGACATCTCCCAGAGTCAATTCTCTATACTGAGTCCAGCATGACCTCTGCCAAACAATAATTTTTTAGCGGAAAGTAATTCTCTGTTGATTTTGTGAAGTGATTTTCTAAACTGAATTAAGAGTTCAAGGGCTAAAAAAAGTAGTTTCTCCTGATTCTGTGAAGTGATTCGTGATTTTAATAGTTTATATTAAAGAATTAAAGAGAATTACTTTAGGAAGCAGAATCAAACTTCCATCGGAGAATTAGCTTTCATGGAAAATCAAAATCAATTGCAGCTCTACCAAACAGGTCCTCACAAACTACTTCTAGATATTC
The DNA here is from genome assembly GCA_009763385.1 of Coix lacryma-jobi var. lacryma-jobi. Lineage (NCBI taxonomy): Eukaryota > Viridiplantae > Streptophyta > Magnoliopsida > Poales > Poaceae > Coix > Coix lacryma-jobi. The sequence goes on from CM019824.1 coordinate 167,212,800, forward strand.
ATATAAAACCAAGAATAAACAAAATGTTAAAATTAAATAGGAAAGTTAATGTTACATAATGTTTTATTTCCGCTTGATACTAGGTATCCTAAGGATTATATACATATTTGAGGCTAAAGTAATTGATCCCCTTAACTCTCTTTTAATCATGGGAAAATGTTATGATTGCCATATTTAGGCCGGTAGTTGGACATTAATGGTAGATGTTTATGTAAATGCTGATTTTTTTTTTTAAAAAAAGTTGAGTGGTCACTTCATCTAAAACTTCTTATAATTTAGGCAAGTTTTGAATGATTTACCTTAAATTTTAGTACGGATAGAATAAAAATGGATGCTAACTAAGTATAAGGATATGTTTTGTAAACATTCTTAGAGGAATCACTAGCAATTGGTGCTCCACAACTTTTCTAAAGATCGAAAACCCTATCAAAGGAAACCTTCTTCTTTTAAATACGATGCGTCTTGTCGGCTTGATCAGAACATAATTGGGTAATCTTTTACTTAGATTGCCTTATTCTTTGAGCATCTCCAAGAGTTTGGTATAGTTTAAACTCATAGATCTAACAAGTTAACAGAATGGAAACAATAACCTTGATCTCTAACAGTGTGCTCCAATAGCTTCTAAAGATTTTGCATTGGTGACCCCAAACTATTTCTAACCAATCAAATGGTTTTGAAGTTTCTTTGTCTCTTAGAGCATCTCCAACAACTCTCTATTCTCATTTGTTATTCTTATAAATTTGGTAAAAGCACAAATATTCTTCTCCAACAACTCCCTAAATAAACTTGCTATCTTTTCCAACTTCCTATTCCTCCATGCCGCACGCGTAAATTTCCGCGCGCGGGGTGAGGTTGTTATCCCGTGATTTCACCGTGGCCGGCTCCCGCACGCTGTTCCCCCACCTCTCCTAGCGCAAAATCTTTTCCCCTCCTCTCCCGCGGCAACGCAGATCGGCCTAGGTGGGCGTAGTTTTTTGATTTTAGCAAGTTGTAATAGCAAATTGTTGGAGAGAGGTCTTTTCTTACTTGCCAAATGAATTGGCAAGTTGCTAAAACTCACCATATACCAAATTATTTTTTCCAACTCGTTGGAGATGCTCTTACCGTTTTCTCAGTTAGAACTTTCAATTTACTTTGATCTCTCGAGGAAAAAACATCGGATGGGTTCAACTTACTTCAACCTATCGAGAAAAACATCGAACGGGAAATGGATACGGAGTTTCTCTTGACCTGGGAAACTTATGAGTCCAAGAGAATAGTTAACAACCTTTTATTTTATATAAGCTCTTTTTTTTATCAAACTGTTAGAGAAATTTTCTCTCTTTTTTTATTTGACTTTGAAAATAAAAATAGGGATTAACTCTTGGAGATGTATTCTTAGGGAGGCAAGCTCGACCGTGAGTCCGTGACCACGCATATGGAGAGAGCTCCGCCGCATACCGAGCAGGGTGCACGGTTCCGCGCAGCACATCTGCATGCGCACGCCACACGTGCATACGAGATCACCCACGCCGGTGAAGCTGGGCACGGCGCGACGTGCAATAATAAACCGCGGCCCGCGGCAACGTGATCGAGGCCCCCCGGCGTCCGGCAATGCGATCCGGCAACAGAACGGGGGATTTCGTCCGCGTCCGACGCGAGGGGAGGCAGCAGGTCAGCAGGGGGGATGGACGAGATCACGAGAAGACGCGCGCGCACGCGCGTGGTGGACACAGGGGATCTGGGTCTGGGTGGGCGGGTGGGTGGGGGAGCAGGCTGACTCTGACCCGCGCGGCCCGGCCGTGCAACCAATCTTGGACGCTTGCGCGTCGGAGCGCGCGGCCACGCACCGCACCGCAGCCCCACCGGCCACGGGCGCCGCGCGAGAGAGAGGCGACTAGGCGAGAGTGCCAGTGCGAGACAGATCACCGCCGCCCCCCGCTTCCGCAGCTTGGGCTTGGCTCCTGCGCTGCATTGTGAGGCACGGCGCGGCATGGCGGGCACGGGCGCCCCGCGCCTGTCCTCCCGACGGGGGCAGATGGTCGCCGCGGAAATCAGTGTCCCGAGAACGTGTCGGTGGCTGCGGTGCGGTGCGGCCTGGACAACAGGCCGTATGCCGCCAGCCCGGTGCCCGGCTGCCCGCTGACGATTTGGAGCACGGACCACCGGAGAATCTCGGGCTGCTGTGCTGCTGGCCCGCCTCCGTTTGACGACTCAGACACAGTGGCCTAGTGTCCCAGCCGCTCACTGTGCTATATAGCCTGTATAGGATGGAGAAAAATAGCCGGTGTTTCCGCTGGATCCAGCCAGATTACATACAGAGCGTGCGGATACAATCATGATGATGAGGAAGGTCATGACTCATGACGGGCTGACGGCCCGTCATCATATATTTAAGAAGGGAATTCGGTAGGAACGACAGCCAGACCCAATCAACACACGACCTGAGCCCGTTCGTCGGCCCAACACGGCCAGCAGCCAAAAGAGCTGGCAAGCTCAATTGCGCCTTGCGCACATCCGCCCACAGGGCCACAACCCACATCAGCCAGCTCCAGTGATGAAGAAGAAGAACCGCAGATATCACACAGCTCCAGTCACGAAGAAGAAGAACCGCAGATATCACACAGGAACAAGTCGTTTCCCTCCCTCAACTTTCGAGAAAGACTCTTGCAAAAAAAAAAACTTTCGAGGAAGTCTATTTTTCCTCCTTTATCTTCAAAACCGGACAAACAACTTCCCTCGTTTTTTTGAAACCGTGCATTTTACCTCCCTAGCCGGTTTTAGACGGTGGTTTTGCTACAGTAACAATGGTTTTGCTATAGTGACCATGGTTTTGTCTTTTTCTTCTTTTTATTTATTTTTGCTGAATGTTTGAAAAATCATAGTAAATCACAGAAAAATCATAAAATAGAAAATCCAATTTCGTTGGACTTCACATGAGTAGATATATACAATGAACATATAATATGGTATACTTTAGTACAAATTTTTTGTTGTAGCTTTAGACCAATGCTTTTCTGTAACTAAAAAAATTATAACTAAGTTATACATGATCCAATGAGTATAATTTTTTTAATATGGTTGAAGCATACAATAATTATCTCACCATAAAAATTTGACCACAATTAGACTATAGAAACTGTAGCTATGAATTATTACAATTAATTTCATATGATAAAATGTTTTTTTGTAATTATTTGGATTAATTCATAGCTACAGTTTGTATAGTCTAATTATGATCAAATTTTTATGGTGGACTAATTATTGTATGCTTCAACTGTATTAAAAAAATTATACTCATTAAATCATGTATAACTTAGTAATAAATTTATTTTAATTACAAAAAAGCATAGATCTAAATTTATAACAAAAACTTTGTACTAAAATATACCATATTATATGTTCACTGTATAGATCTACTCATATGGAGTCCAATAAAATTAGATTTTCTATTTTATGATTTTTCTGTGATTTACTATGATTTTTCAAAAATTCAGCAAAAATAAATAAAAGAAAGAAAAGACAAAACCACGGTTACTGTAGCAAAACCACTGTTATTGTAGCAAAACCACTGTCCAAAACCGGTTAGGGAAGTAAAATGCACGGATTCAAAAGTTAAGGGAGGTTGTTTGTCCGGTTTTAAAATTGAGAGAGGAAAATCGGACTTCCTCAAAAGTTGAGTGAGAGAAAGTGGACTTTTTCCTTTCACATAGTGGCTGCTCATTAACCGTTTCTTCTGGCCTTCTGCTGGGCTGCTCCACAGGGCTGATGCAGAAGCAGCTATAGTGGTAAATATGTTTTGAATGGCGCCTAGCGCAAAAACTCAATGGTTTTTCTTCACGATTGACACTTGCCCTGAAACATGAGAAATTTGTCCAGTTTATGGTGATCATGTGGGCGATCTGGACGGCGGCGCAGACTTAGCTCTTGTTCGGTTAGGCCCCCTAAAGTTTAGTGTCCACTAAAGTTTAGTGCTTCCTAGAGTTTAGTGATCATGTTTGGTTATATAGTGACTAAAGACCACTAATGTTTAGTCACTTTTACCTACCTCTCGATGATTAAAGACCCCTAAATTTTAGTGGCTCCTAAACTTTAGTAGGGTGTTTGGTACTTAGTGTCCACTAAAGTTTAGTGCTTCCTAGAGTTTAGTGATCATGTTTGGTTATATAGTGACTAAAGACCACTAATGTTTAGTCACTTTTACCTACCTCTCGATGATTAAAGACCCCTAAATTTTAGTGGCTCCTAAACTTTAGTAGGGTGTTTGGTACTTTAGGGACTAATTTTAGTGGCTAAACTCTAGGGGCTCTAACCAAACAGGCCGCTCCCTCTCCACTTCCAGTTTTGTTTTGTCAATAATTTCTTCAGTGAATTGACGGCGGCACGGACTTAATCATAGCTCCCTCTCCACTTCCACTTTTGTTTTGTCAACAATTTCTTCAGTGAATTGAAGCTGGTAAATGAGAACCGAGTATCTCCACTTCCAGTTTTGTTTTGTCAATAATAATGTCTTCAGTGAATTGAAGCTGGCAAATTAGAACCGAGTAAGCCACCAGGTATTTTATCGGGTATGAGAATAGGTGGATGTTTATTGCACTCGCGCCTTCCTAGAACCCTATGGCTTACTGATCCAGTGAAGAGCTATCTCTAGCCGTCGTTGTTTGCCTTGTACATTGTTTGTAGGTAGTCAAAAACCTTAACAATGAAAACCTAATATACTCCGTATGATCCTTTCAGAGATTGCGAAGGAAAGCTATTTGATCAGGTCAGCTTCTCATAAAGGAAGGGAATGGAATATTGAAGGTCATTCGTTAGCACGACTAGCTGTGATTTAAGAATCCAGCAATCCACCATCTGAACCCAGGAATCCACCATCAGTGGCGCATACCCTCAAATCTTATTATTATAGTGCAATAAATCAACTGTTCCTTAACGAAAGGGGAGATCAGATCACGTTTCAACGGTTAACGAACGACCCAACGACGCAGCGAAGAAACGAGCAACGAGCACGGGAAGTAACCAACACAGCAAGCAAGCATTACAGTCATTCATGCTCACAGAACAAAATAAACCCGTGGAAACATATTTGTAAGCAAACATATTTGTAGAAAAATATCATGCTGCTCAATTTCAACAGGCACCAACTTGGAGATGAACAAGGACTCAGAATTATGTTGTGTTGTGTCTAGGCTAAACAACTTACCTTAAATTCAAGGAAGTCTACATTTGCAACAATTCACTAGGGTGCACAATTTCAATAGACACATGACCCAACCTGATTTTCATCAGTGGGAAAAAGTGTGAAACCTGTTGACTTTGTGCCATTCATGGTCGATTGTAGAATGAAGTGCGGAGTGCATAAAGCAAATAAAACTTGACGGCTTCACCTGACTAGATTAGTTAATTTTACAGCTACATTTCACATTACGTTTCGCAGTGATTCACTGCAATGCCCATTTTTCTACACTTCTACAATCAACTAGCATAGAGCAAGCATTTCAATCAAATAGAAGGCTCAGTTCCACTTACATCCACGAACTACCTGAACCTAGTACATATATGTATCAGAAGACGGGTTTCAAATTGGGGTACCATTTTAAAATTTATAATACATCTGCAATACTGATTGACAAACAGCCAATTCCTCAATCAAGCGAGGAATGTGAGACCTAAGCAACAAATTATCACTGTCAGGTAGCCATGAACGAATGAAGCAACTCACTTATTGCATAACATTCACAAAGACAACTAAAAGGCGTAATAATAAAGCACAATAAAGTCACTGGCTCATATCATCATATCTCAAATTCTTAATAACGAGGTAGACATATAATCTCAAGTTCCCATCTCATCACATGAACAACGAAACTGAAACTACAAAAGGTTGGTTCTTTCTCTGCTCGAACAACGAAACAACTACCAGCAAGAACATAATAATACTGAGAGCGGAAAGGGTGAGGAACGAGCCAACGGAGCCGCGTTCGCGGCGCCTACTTCTCCGAGGAGTTGGGCCCGCGCTTCTTGCCGAAGCCGACGACGGCGGTGACGAAACGGCGGTTGTACTGCATCCTCTTGTGGGCGCGGCCGCGGGGCTTCTTCTTCTTGTCCTGCTTCGCCACCTTGGGCGTCTGCCCGCGGACCTTCCCGGCACGGGCCAACGATCCGTGCACCTTACCTACGCATAGCCACGCGACACACCCGATCAGCGCGGCGTCAGTGCACGAAAGGGAGGCAGCAGCGAAAGGTAAGAAGGAGAGATGGGAGTAGAGGATGGCTTACCCATGGCTGTGAGGCGGCGGCTACGGCGGCGGAGGCGAGCGCAGGGAGGCTGGGAGATGCGGCGGCGGCTGTAAGAGGGAAGAGGAAACCCTAGTTGAGGGGGCAGGGCTTTATAGGCGTGAGGACTTTTCGCGTGTGGGCTGAGGTGCTGCAAGGTCGGTCGTGGCCCGTGGGAGGAAATTGACGGGCCTTGCCACACTGGTCCTGAGACTCAGACGTGTGGTCCGAATGAGAGACTGGACCCCAAGTACTAGGCCTCTGTTTTGTTTCCTTGTTATCATGGGCTGTAGTTTTAGCTGCATGGGCCTAACTTTGTAGGCCCACGCAATTCAAAGTGTAGCGACATCATGTTTCCTTTTTTTTTACGGAACAATGCGAGTGGGCAAGGAGGACAAGTGATGTTTTCTGATCGTCGCTTTTACCAATGTCACTATGTCAGTGCTTGCTTCAGCTGCCTAGGGGAGGGAAGCATTGTCAAATCCTAAGACGAAAGGAGCGCAAAAAAAAAAAACACTAAAAAACCCATTGATGTTGGAACGGGGAATATAGGAAACCGTATGTAGTCTTAGAGCAACTTCAACGGTCTTGTTGACACGAAAATCTAGTTGAAAGCGCCAATACACTCGAACACGGTCCTCAGAGGGCGTACGAAGCAAAGTCCTGACCTCCTGAACCTTCAAAAGGTGGCGGTGCAGAATCTCGGTGAGATCGGCCTTAGACGTGTCAGTCAATTTGACCTGTAATTGACAAGGAGAAGAAAAAATTGTTAAATTGTGGAACCTGCCAGTTTGGTGCCAGACAGTTCCAAATTATACGGCTCTAATATAGCCATTTGTTTATAGGACATTGACTACAAAGTCAACTCCCAAAAGATTGCACGAAAGTACTGATAAAGATATGAAGCAAAACGACTATATAACGTATGTAGATAAACTTTTAGGACAGATAAAAAGCCGATACACTTAAACACGTTAAGAGAATAAAGATTTATGTGTACGTTTAAACGGCATGAAATCAATGTATCGACTAATTGCACAAGCAGTTTTATTTGTTAACAGTGGAGTGTTTCCATGCAGCCATAATAACAAATAGATCGATGAAATAACTTAAACATCAACAATGGGGTGTCTCCATACAACCATAATGATGACTAAGCTAGATCACGTCCGATGCAACGAGTAGATCCATAAATTCCAAGTCATTCAAAAGTATACATTATGAAGAAAGCATAACTAGATCGGCTATTTTAGCCGATGCAGGGTTCATGAAGAACGAACAAGATCTACCCGCTAAAACCACAATTCGACTTAAGGTCAAACATATCTAGTCTATCATATATATCAGTGGGGTTCGGAAATACAGCCATAATAAATATGCTAGATTAAATCTATCTGTTCTTAGATTAAATCAAAGTTTTATCGGATATCTCGAACGCACAACATGTAACAATCAAGATTGACAAATTAGTCGATGAAAGGCTTGAATCAGCTATTTCCCTTAGTATAAGCGTGTAAAGCCTTTGGATAGCCGAAAACAAACATCTTTTAAGCTTAAGCTATTTTGTCAATCTTGATTGGGCAAGATATTATTTAAAAACTAAAGAAATAAATTTAAACATAAACAACATCGATAACTTAATAAATCTATTAGCTTGCCAAAACCAATAGAGTCAATAACTAGTCAAGATTGACTAAAGCAAGAGATTGATCAGAGTCAAGACAGACTTACAAAAGACGAACTTAGACCGATAACTAGTCATGTCATAGCTTAACAAGAGTTTGGTCGATGCCAAATACAGCCTTATTGTACAATGACGCGAGCCATTGGTGAAACTTAGAAACAACCCGGAGGTCGGTCGAAGCCGATGCAGCCCAGCTTGTTTGAAGATTCCATCGGGTTCTACGTTACTCCTACTCCTAGGGTTTTGGCCAGTGGCCGATGTGTTGATTGATTGGATAATTCTTACAAAATCGGGCTTTTAGCTATATATGGCCAACAGGCCGGCCCGGCCCCGGCCTGGGCCCGACCAAGGCACGGCCCGACCGGGCCGGGCCGATCGAGGCACGGCGGGCCGCCGGGCCGGGCCGAGGTCGGGCCTCGTGCCTCTGCATCAGCCCAGGCCCGGCCCAGGCAGGCCTCGGGTCGGCCCGAAGGCCCGTCGGGCCCACCGGGCCCGTGAGGCCCACGGTAAGATTTAGCCTTTAAATCTATACTTTTATATTTATTTATTTATTTCTACATAAATATATGTATATTTATATACATTTATATTTTATAGATGTATATATATTTTTATTTTATATTTTTTTGTATATTTTATATTTATATATATTTAGCCCACGGCTAGGCCTAGGCACGGCCCTAGGGTCGGCCCGGGCCGGCCCGGGCCCGCCAGCCTGAAAGGTCCAAAATGGCTAGAGGGGGGGTGAATAGCCTAATTAAAAATCTACAAAACTCTTGGGCAAACACTATTAGTATAACAAATAGCGAAACTTTTTGCGCTAGCCTAATAGTGTGTTGCAAGCCACCTATCCAACAATTTTATCTAATATTTCTATGACACACAAACAACTAGAGCTAATAACAAATGCGGAATAAAACAATATAGCTCTAGCACAAGAATGATATACAAAAAGTATATGAGACAAGTATGTGCAATAGACAAACTAAGTAAGCTAATTACAACATAGCTACACAAGGTATATGACAAAAGATATACAACAAGAAAAGATATCTACACAAGGAAGTAGCTCAAAGTAAATACACAAAGTAAATGAGCTAGATAGAGGGGATTTCACCGAGCCTTCGGGATCGCCACGTAGAGAGCCAATCACTGGTGAAATCCACTTGTGAAGCCAATCACCAAGATGTAGAGGATGAGGACCAATCACCACAATGGGGACACAGTCACAATAAGCACTCGGGAGACAAAGATTTATCCCGAGGTTCACATGCTTGCCGGCACGCTACTCCCCGTTGTGTCGACCAACACTAGGTGACCCGGTGGCTAATCGGCGCAAAGCCAAGCTCACAAAGAGCGCCACAAGAATCTACCACTAGTGAGGTAGCTCAATGACAGGAGCAATCCACTAAGGATGCCTCTTGCCGCTCCGGCGAGGTGAGGCTCCAAAACCTCTCACAATCTCGATCGGTGGTGGCCAAGAACAATCACCAATCTTGCCAACAACCACCTCAACGCCTCCAAGCCGTCTAGGCACCGGCAAATGCCAAGAGTAACAAGAAAACTCAATGCCGATGTGAAGAACTAGTGCCACTAGATTGAACTCTTTTAAATCACGCACTAGATCACTCAATCTCACTTGGTTTGATCAAATCAACTTGGGAGATGAGTTGGGAGGCTTGCCAAAGCTCACTAAAATGCTTAGGAATCAAAAAGTGCAAGAGAGGTCCCAAGTGAGCCGGCCAAGCCCCTTAAATAGGCCACACAAGTCGGCCTAGCCGTTGGGCTCAAGTCGGGGTCATCGGACGCGCCGATGCACTACCATCGGACGCTGCCCCAGCGTCCGATGCTTTAGATGAAGCCACGTGTCCCCCTGGTATGAATTCAGCCCGTTAGATCCCAACGGTCATAACCTTTCCCGCGCTGGTTAAAGTGGCATCGGACGCGCCGATGCCTAGCATCGGACGCTCCGATGCCTCTGCTCAATTTCTACTCATCTCAGCGCTACATCGGACGCACCGGCACCTTCACATCGGACGCTCAACCCCAGCGTCCGATGACCATGCAGAGAGGTTCCAGAGAGGGCCAAAACGCATCGGACGCGTCCGATGGTCCTGCATCGGACGCAGGCCAGCGTCCGATGCTCCCTGGAAAACTAGCTCGCGCCACGTCATAGCCATCGGACTCTGCAACAGTGTTTCGCCCGCGTCCGTTGCCAGCGTCCGATGCTCCCTCGACAACAGTCAGCAGTTAGGGTTTGCCATCGGACGCTCGGCCAGCGTCCGATGCTGCCGACGCCAGCATCCGATGCCCCTAACTTTGCAGTTTTCACTTTCTAACTTCTACCCTTGCTCCCATGTGCTAACACCAAAGTGTTTCAACACTTGTGCACGTGTGTTAGCATTTTACAAAGCATTTTCAAAGGGTTTTGTTAGTCACTCACTAGGTCTATAGCATCGATATGTTAGAGAACACCTAGTGGCACTTGAACACCGCATAAGCCGCGAATAATCTCCTCTTAATAGTACGGCTATCTATCCTAAATGTGATCACACTCGCTAAGTGTCTTGATCACCAAAACAAAGAGCCCTATAGGTTATACCTTTGCCTTCGGGCCTCTTTGCTCCATTTCTTCTCTTAATTCACCAAAGGTAGAGCACCTGATCACTTGAGTGCTTGTGGCCAACACCGTCCTCCATGGTTGCCACCTTGCTAGCTCCACCACTTGGCCTGGTCTTAATCCTTTCTTATAAGCTACACACATGCTTAGCAATATGATTAGACCAAATAGGTTTCATCAATTAACCAAAACCAAACTAGGGCTTTCAATCTCCACCTTTTTAGTAATTGATGACAACCTATACAAAGATATGTGATTTAAATTTGAGTAACCACATTGATAGTATTAGCTCCCCCTACATATATGCTATAGAATTTGGTACTAAATTTGGCACATATGTATGGATATGAAATGTAGGTGAGCAATACTACCAATGATGATGCTAAGGCATAAAAATGGACCTTTGAAGCGTGATACCAATCGGAGTGCACATGTTAAACCATCCTTAGTGTTGAGGCGGTAGCCCAGACGTGAGCTACCTGTTTTCGCCTAGCGGAGCTTTCGCCTCCTAAGCCGAAAGCCACACAGCCGCGAAGGTGATAGCCGCCAGCTAGCGGTCTCGCGGGTCAGCCTTTCGCGCGAATGAGTGCGGCGCGGAAGGCGGACTCATGTGCCTTTCGCGCGAATATAAGAGGTCCGCAAGGAGGACTAGCTGGGAGGCCTCGAAGGACCCGCTTTCGCGCGAAAGCGCAGCGAGCCTCAAGGCGCTCGCGCCATTTGAGCTTTCGAGTGAAAGCCGAATGTTCGCGGCAGACTTGCGTTTCTTCCTTTCGGTCTTTGGCCGTGTGTTTTCCTTTCGCAGGGTCCTCCGGACGGTGGCGCGGAGGGGGCCCGCAGGTCAGAAGGAAGGGCACGCGGGTCGCTTCACTCCCGCGTGCAATTACGGCGGCACCCCGTGGGCCCAGGAAGCCAGAGAAGCCGCAAGGCAGACTGGGAGAGGGCCTTTCTGTAATTATGGCGGAGTGGTTGGAAGGGCATCTTTGTACTTTTAAACAGTTTGAGATTAATATAAAAGGGGCTCCCGACCCTCCACGGAGGGGGGAGAACACTGTTCACTTCAACAGTTTCCCTACTCTCCTATTCGTGTTCTGCCTTCGTGCTGCGCTTTCATTCGTGCGACAACCCGCTGTTTCGGGGCCACGGACCCGAAACAACATTGGCGCCCACCGTGGTTGTCGCCCGAGCTTACCATGCCTCCAAGGAAAGCGCCGAAGACGGTCGACAATCCGGAGATGATCGCCGCGAAGAAGGATGCTTTCGGCACCGTCGCGGTTTCAGTCCCAGCTAGCCAGGTTCCACCAAACACAGCCACAGAGCCACCACCTTTCGGCGGTGCTTTGTCGATAGAAACGCAGCTGCCGCCGGGAGCATCGACAAGCCAGGGCGTGCAGCCTCAGGATCGGTGGACATTGGGCAGAGACGGCACGCCGGATGGGCACATCGAGGACGAGTTCGATGATGAGGATGAAGACGATGACGAAATCACAAGACACGCCCAAGCAATCAAGACGCTGGCTCAGCAGCAAGGGGAAATCGAAAGGCTGTTGTTGCAAAGAGACCAGCTGCAGCAGCAGTTGGCGGTGAAAGCAAGAGAAGACGAGACTCGCAACGCCATTCGGCGAGCTGAGGCGCAGAGGAGGCAACTCGAGAAGGAAATTCTGGAGCTGCAAAGGGCCGGGGCGGACCCAAATCCGATAGCGCAAGAAAACGTATTCATACCAAGGCGAGAGCAACTGCCAGCTTTCGGCAACGCCATCGACGAAACCTCTCCACTCTCAAGGGAGTTGCAAGCTCATCTGTGGCCACTCAATTACAAGCCCCGCATTCCGACTTTCGACGGTAAAGCGAACCCGCGCAAGTTCTTGGCAAGCTATGAGACAGCTGTCTTTTCGGCAGGCGGAGACAATCAGGCTTTAGCAAAATCTCTCATCCTGGCAGTCAAAGACGTCGCTCACGATTGCTACACCACTCTCAAGCCACTGTCTATCTATTCGTGGGCACTGTTGAAGGCCGAATTGCTGGCCACTTTCCAAGGATTTCGGCCAGATGTCAAGACCACGCGGGACCTCATGAATTGCACCCAACAAGATGACGAACCTTTATCCGAGTACCTCAAATGCTTCATCCAGCTAAAGGCTCAAGCGCCGAATGTGCCGGTAGCCGCGGTAATCGCAGCAGCCATCGAAGGCTTGGGGACTGGACAATGCGCCGCTCATTTGTCCAGAGAGCCGCCAAAAGATGTTAAGGAGTTGTTCGATGTAATGAACGCGTATGCGAGGTCAGATGATGACTTTCGGCGATGCAAGGCCGCCCGCCTGATGCAGAGGCAAGCGACGAAAGCAAGTCGACCGCCGCCCGTGCCGAATCAAAGAATTGTCAGGCCTTTTCGTTCAATCAACAATTTGCAGGAAGAACCAGCACAATCAGCGGCAGGCACGGAGAGGCCTGACATGGCTGACTTCCAGCCCCAAAGAGGGTTTGATCAACCTTTCCGTGGAGGACGCGGTGGAAGGTCAGGCCACGGCGGTCGAGACGGTAGAGGCCGCGGAAGAGGACCCAGGCCACCGTATTGTGTCATTTGCGACGACAATTTTGGCCACATCACTCGAGACTGTAAATACAGCAAGATGGCGAAAGAGCTGAAAGACAAGGATCAAGCTTCAGCCTCCGCCGAAAGCTCCAAGCATGTTTTCCACAATTCGCAAGACCCGGCAGCAGTGGCGGCAGCATGCAGCAATTACGCGAGCACGCCTATGCATCCCCCGAAGTACATGCATCCCCAAAATTTGCATTGGTACAATCCGGCGTATCAGGGCTATCAGCTTCCGGTCTTTGCGCCACATTCGGTGGCGGTTTCGTCACCTATGCATTATCAGCGTCAGCCAACGCCGCCACCGGCGCTTCCGGCTCAAACCCAACCACAGGGGCAGCAAGCACAGCCAGGCTACCAGTAGGGGCAGGAAATGGAAAACGAAACTAATGCAGTCAACAACATCCTCCCGTCAAGAGGCCACATTTTCGCCATCACGGGTGGATCTAACCTCGAGCACGAAAGTAAGAGAGCTAGAAGGGACTATCACCGAAGAGTTCAGACAGTATCACCAAGACTTCCACTGAATAGGCCAGCTTGGTCACTAGCGCCGATATGCTTCGACGAGTCCGACTTCAAAGTCCGCGACTACCCGCATTGTGACGCTTTCGTCGCCACGACCAACGTGGCCGGCTTCACTTTGCATAACATTCTGATTGACACCGGAAGCTCGGCAGACATCCTGTTTGTCAAAGCTTCCGAGGCGATGGGATTCGACAGGCGAAGTTTGGACCCCGTCGGCAATTCGCTATACGGCTTCGGGGGAAGAAAGATTGATGCTATCGGCAAAAAGCAAATCCCTGTATCTTTCGCCGAAGGGGAAAAAGTCCGCACTGAAACGCTGACTTTCGACATAGTGAACATGGACTACCCCTACACTGCCATTTTCGGCAGAGGTTTCACGAACAAGTTTAACGTCGTCATCAAACAAAGCTACTTGTGCATGAAAATGCCATCCCCTTTCGGCATCATTGCCGTATATGGAGATCAGCAAGCCTCTAGAAGAATTGAGGGAAAACCAACCCCGGGCTACAGCCTTATCAATGAGGTGGCAAATAAAGATGAAATACAAACAACCACCGAGGAGCGCGCTATCGCCAGCTCGTCGAATTGCAAGGTTGGGGCAGCCGAAGAAACAATAAGGATTCCGCTTGCGGCCTCCAGGCCCGAAAGAACTATACACATTGGGTCAAGCATGCCGGAAGAAGAAAGAAACGCTCTGGCATCCTTCCTCGCGAACAACGATGACATTTTCGCCTGGTCAGCAAACGAGTTGCAAGGCGTAAGCAGAGACCTCGCCCAGCATAGCTTGAACGTCACAAGCGACGCTAAGCCCAGAAAGCAAAAGCTAAGAAAGATGTCAAACGAAAGGGCAGACGCGGCGAAAGCAGAAGTGCAAAGATTACTCGATGCGGGAGTAATCCGACCAGTCCAATACCCCGAATGGCTGGCGAACGTTGTCTTGGTGAGGAAGAAGAATGGAAAGTGGCGAATGTGCGTCGATTTCACCGACCTCAACAAATGCTGCCCGAAGGATCCATACCCTCTGCCTCGTATCGACAAGCTCGTCGACATCGCATCCGGTTGTGAAATAATGAGTTTGCTAGATTGCTTTTCAGGTTATCACCAGATATGGCTCCATCCCGACGATGAGGAGAAAACCAGTTTTATCACCCCAACAGGCACATATTGCTATCGGCGGATGCCGGAAGGGCTGCGGAATGCAGGCCCAACATTCTCGCGGATGACTGACAAGGTGTTCGAAAGCCAGAAGCAAAAGAAAAACTTGTTGGCTTACGTTGACGACATAGTGGTCAAGAGCGACAGACAGGAAGATCATCAAGCGGACTTACTCGAGACTTTCGGCAATCTCTGAAAAAGTGGTTTGAAACTCAACCCTGACAAGTGCATTTTCGGCATCAAGAAAGGCAAGCTCCTCGATTGCCTGGTTTCGGCAAGAGGAATTGAAGCCAATCCCGACAAGATAGCGGCAATCGTCAACATGCAACCGCCCTCAAGCCGAAAGCAAGTGCAAAGGTTGACAAGAAGGCTGGCATCTTTGAACAGATTTATCACAAGGTCCGCCGAAAAAGGGCTACCATTCTTCAGAACTCTGCGCAGCTCCGATCCTTTCGATTAGGGAGAAGAGCAGCGGCAGGCTTTCCAGCAGCTTAAGGAGTACCTGACAAAGCTAACCACGCTATCTAAACCGTCGCCGGAAGCAACACTTCTGTTGTATCTCGCAGCGTCCCACACCACTGTAAGCGCAGTATTGGTGGAAGAGAGGGAACACCAAAACAAGATGATACAGTTCCCGATCTACTTCGTTTCTGAGGCCTTGTCGGGAGCAAAACTGAATTATTCAGAGCTAGAGAAGATAGCTTACACGGTGGTAATGGCTTCCAGGAAGCTAAAGCACTACTTTCAATCCCACCACATCATAGTCCTATCGGCTCAGCCATTGGAAGCCTTGTTTCGCTACAATGAAGCTATCAGCCGAATCGGCAAGTGGGCGGCGGAGCTAAACGAATATGTGATCGACTTCCAACACCGATCCGCAATCAAGTCGCAGGCGTTGGCAGATTTCATAGCAGATTGGACTCCCGCGGCTTTCGATACAACTCTCGAATTCGAGGAGCCCGTATGGACCGTATATTGTGATGGCGCCTGGGGAATGGCTGGAGCTGGAATCTCGGTGATCCTAACCCCGCCAAAAGGACCAAAGGTCAGATTCGCCGCAAGGTTGCAATTCCTCACAACCAACAACACCGCCGAATACGAAGCAGTGATGTTGGGATTACGAAAGCTCCGAGCAATCGGAGCGAGAAGATGCATAGTCAAGTCAGATTCCCAAGTCGTTGTGGGTCACGCCGAAAAAGATTTCAGAGCTAGAGAACCAGAGTTAGTCAAGTATCTGGCAGCAATCAGAAGAATGGAGAAGTATTTCGCCGGTTTCACCTTACGTCACATCCCAAGAGCCGAAAACACAGAGGCATATGAACTAGCCAAAGCCGCAGCACAAAATCTGCCACTACCACCAGACGTGTTTTATCAAGTCCTTTCGGCCAAAGCCGTAAAAGAGGAGGAAGATCATCCAAGTTCGGTACACGCTATCGTCAGTGATGATTGGAGATCGCAGATATTCGCTTATCTAGCCGGGATATACGAGCCAGAGTCTAGAAAGGACGCCAAAAGGATGGCCAGCAGAGCGAAAAGTTACTCAATCATCGGTGAGCAGCTGTTCAAAAGCGGGATAGCAGCCCCTCTTCTGAAATGCATAAGCAAACGTGAGGGCATTCAGCTACTCGAAGAAATGCATGCCGGAATGTGCGGAGCGCACAGAGGGCCTCACGAGATAGCGCACAGAGCAATGCGGCAGGGATTCTACTGGCCTTCCGCCGCGTCAGACGCCAGGGAGTTTGTCAAATGCTGCAAAGGTTGCCAGATGTTCGCCAAAAACCAGAAAGCCCCAGCAAATGAAACTGTGTCGATAGTGCCAACCTGTCCCTTGCAGAGATGGGGCATCGACATAGTAGGTCCGCTACCAGCAGCTCCGGGTAACCTGCGTTTCGCAGCGGTCGCCCTCGAGTATTTCACCAAGTGGGTGGAAGCGAAAGCCCTCGCCAGCATAACTTCCACCTCCTTAACCAAATTTGTCTGGCAGAGGATAATCTGTCGTTTCGGCGTTCCGTCCTTCATCACTTGCGACAACGACAAGCAATTCGATTGTGCCGAATTCAAGAGTTTCTGCGATGAACTCAGCATAAAGCTTAATTTCGCCTCGGTAAATTACCCGCAGGCAAACGGGGCTGTCGAGAGAGCGAATGGCCTAATTTTTTCGGCAATTTCGAAAACCTTGTATGACTCGCCGAAAGGCAAATGGGCCAACACCCTAACAACGGCTGTATGGGGACACAACATCTCACAGTCCAGAGCTACCGGCTTCACCCCGTTCAGGCTGCTTTACGGCGAAGAAGCAGTCACCCCGGAAGAGGTAAAGCTGGGCTCTTTCCGAACAGAAATGGCCCCAACGACTCAACAGCAAAGACACCTCGAACTCGACACTATCGAAGAAGTGAGATTGCAAGCTGCAGACAATCTCGAGAAGTACCACGCCGAAATGAAGCATCACAAGGACAAGACGATGATCCGAAAGGACATCAAGCCTGGAGACATGGTCACCATTCAGCAGCCAGACAAGCAAGGAAAGCTGCAGTCGCAATGGCAAGGCCCCTTCATCGTGGCAAGCATGGCAGCACCCGGTGTATTCCGGTTGTTGAATGACAAGGGCGAAGAATCAGCCCACACATGGAACGCGAGCAATCTGTGCCGTTTCCACCCGTAGGTTATCTTTTTTGAACTTTGATGTAATTTTCTCTTCCATCTTTCACCATTTTTGTAATCAAAAACCGGCTGCGCTCTTTTTCCTCGCCGGGGAAGCCCTTCATCGGGGTGCGAGGTTTTTTAACGAGGCAGCCGAATGTAACCTCTACATTGCGAAGGTAAACGTAAGTTCCCCCAAAATATCACGTGGCTCGGTAAAAGACGAAGTCAACCATGCATAAGATTGAGACATTTGTCATTAAAATGTGATAAAAAGAGAATGTCGGCAAAGTAGGGCGAAATTGACCCTTCACTTCTACCGACAATCTCGAAAGCCTGCGGGCTATGTAAAAACCGACCCTCCGACAAAACAAGAGGGCGGAACGAAAGCCTGCGGGCTATGTAAAAACCGACCCTCCGACAAAACGAGAGGGCGGAACGAAAGCCTGCGGGCTATGTAAAAACCGACCCTCCGACAAAACGAGAGGGCGGAACGAAAGCCTGTGGGCTATGTAAAAACTGACCCTCTGACAAAACGAGAAGGCGGAACGAAAGCCTGCGGGCTATGAAAAAATTGACCCTCCGACAAAACGAGAGGGCGGAACGAAAGCATGCGGGCTTTGAAAAAACCGACCCTCCGACAAAACGAGAGGGCGGAACGAAAGCCTGCGGGCTATAAAAAAACCGACCCTCCGACAAAACGAGAGGGCGGAACGAAAGCCCACGGGCTATGGAAAACCAACCTTCCGACAAAACGAGGGCGGAACGAAAAGCCTACAGGCTATGAAAAAACCGACCCCTCGACAAAATGAGGGCGGAACGAAAGCTTGCGGGCAATACAAAAGCAGACCCTCTGACAAAACGAGGGCGGAACGAAAGCCTGCGGGCAAAACAAACCGTCCCTCCAACAAGACGGGAGGACGGTAGCGAAAGTAAAGCTGAGAAACCCTAATGGGATCCACGACGTCAAAAAAGACAGATAGCAGCTTCCAGTAGGTGCAAAACTTGAACGCCATCTTAACTCCCCACCTACAAAATGCCGCAAGTACAGCCAAAGCAATAAATGCAGCACCCTCGCCGCATAGACAGGCCAATATAAATAGACACCAAAGCGCAAGCTTTTCCAACCATCCAAAGCCACAAAATCATTTCAAATGCAAACCCAGAAAATCCCACCCAAGAAGCATAATGCGAATAGGAAGCATCAGGAGCCAAGGTTTCGCTTTGATGATTGAGTCATCGATACCGCATCCAGATAGCGCCCCCAATCTAGTAACTGTAGGCGAAAGCACCATCAAGTAGCATGCCCATCTCAAACCGCAGCTGTAAAATGAGAAAAATCAAACACGCTGCTAGATGACAACGAGAGCGATACCGCGGGCATGACCAGGCGCAACCTTTCTGATTCAAGTTGTAAAGTTACTTTCGTTAACCAATTTTCAAGCGCAGCAAACAAATAGCAAAGGTTCCTGCAACGTATTGGCCGAGGGGCTCGCACCGAAAGCTCCCTCGCGCAAATGCCTCCGCCCCTCGTCTAAGTGTTTGGGGGCGGGCGCGTCTATACTATCGGCCGAGGGGCTCGCACCGAAAGCTCCCTCGCGCGAATGCCTCCGCCCCTCGTCTAAGTGTTTGGGGGCGGGCGCGTCTATACTATCGGCCGAGGGGCTCGCACCGAAAGCTCCCTCGCGCGAGTGCCTCCGCCCCTCGTCTAAGTGTTTGGGGGCGGGCGCGTCTATACTATCGGCCGAGGGGCTCGCACCGAAAGCTCCCCCGCGCGAATGCCTCCGCCCCTCGTCTAAGTGTTTGGGGCCGGGCGCGTCTATACTATCGGCCGAGGGGCTCGCACCGAAAGCTCCCCCGCGCGAATGCCTCCGCCCCTCGTCTAAGTGTTTGGGGGCGGGCGCGTCTATACTATCGGCCGAGGGGCTCGCACCGAAAGCTCCCTCGCGCGAGTGCCTCCGCCCCTCGTCTAAGTGTTTGGGGGCGGGCACGTCTATACTATCGGCCGAGGGGCTCGCACCGAAAGCTCCCTCACGCGAATGCCTCCCCCCCTCGTCTAAGTGTTTGGGGGCGGGCGCGTCTATACTATCGGCCGAGGGGCTCGCACCGAAAGCTCCCTCGCGCGAATGCCTCCGCCCCTCGTCTAAGTGTTTGGGGGCGGGCGCGTCTATACTATCGGCCGAGGGGCTCGCACCGAAAGCTCCCTCGCGCGAATGCCTCCGCCCCTCGTCTAAGTGTTTGGGGGCGGGCGCGTCTATACTATCGGCCGAGGGGCTCGCACCGAAAGCTCCCTCGCGCGAATGCCCCCGCCCCTCGTCTAAGTGTTTGGGGGCGGGCGCGTCTATACTATCGGCCGAGGGGCTCGCACCGAAAGCTCCCTCGCGCGAATGCCTCCGCCCCTCGTCTAAGTGTTTGGGGGCGGGCGCGTCTATACTATCGGCCTAGGGGCTCGCACTGAAAGCTCCCTCGCGTGAATGCCCCCGCCCCTCGTCTAACTGTTCGGGGGCGGGCGCTTCATAGTATCACCGGAAAGCTCGCTTCGAAAGCCAAATTGCGCGAAAGCTCCGCTGCGGAGGCTCCTCCACAAGCGCACGAAATATATGCGCAAAGCGCACGCTGACGGTTTCAACACTTGAAAAAGAACGAAGTGATCGAAAACAAAACTTTATTAAGCCGAAAGTTACACCCCACAAACAAGAGCCGTAGCACACAAGAGCCTAAGTGTCAGCCGTTGCGCCTAGGGACATGCTATATCTGCGAGCGTCGGGTGAGAAAGAATAGTCCTCCGGCTCTTGCTTTATAGCCGGCCCTTCGCAAGCATCCAGGGCCGCTCGTTTGCTATCGCGCCGTTTTCGCCTTTCTTCTAGTCGCCGAGGATCGAAACCACGGTAGAATTCCCAAAGTCTCTCCTCGGCCCGTTGGAGTTTCCGGGCGCGCCTGCTCAAGTATGACGAAAGCGTCGCCGCGGGAAACCTCGCGCGAAAGCTCCGCCACAAATCGCCGCCAACACACAAGTTACCGGATTTAATCATCAGAGGGCAGACGTCAAGAACCTCCGTAGTTCCAGCGCCCAGAACCTGGATGAACATAGTGCCAAAATTAATGAGTACATTACACAGGTTTTCGGCGTTCTCTTCTCTTTCGCCCAAAAGTACAAAATATCCGTCTCCCAGTCGACTATGTAGCTACCCTATCATGGCTTTCGCTCATAGCGCGCGCAGCTCCGGCAGCTGAGCTTTCGGGGTTCGCTTCAGGAGTGGCACCGGTAGCGTCGCCCTCGTCCTTCTCGACTTCCTGGCTCTGGCGCTCGGAGATGTAGGCATTGAAAATCTGCCGGATTTGCGTCCGCTTCTCCGAAGTCTGCGCATAAACAGAATTTAGTTCGCAAATGACGAAAGCATACAAGCAAAGAAAGGGAGAAAAGGAGCCCCCTCAAATTAACCTTAGCACGGCCGACGGCGGATTGGACCAAAGCCATGTCATTGCTGCCGGCAAGCCAGAACTCCTCGAAAAACTTCTTGCCGAGGATTTTCACTTCGGGAGGAGTCCGCCAGCAGGCGTCCACATCCGCCACCGCAAGGTCGACGGTATGCGAACACCCGGCATTCAGCAGGCTGACACCGATGGCCTTGATGCCTGCAGCGGAAGCGTAATCGCGCGAAAGGGACATATGCCCCTCTAGCGCGTCCAGCTCCATGCGAAGCCAAGCCAGGCAGTTGTGTAAGTCATTTTCACCCGGCCCATCCGAAAGTACGCCAGTGCTTTTTAAGCATTGTACATACTTCATGACAAGGCCATCAGCGAGGGCCGAAATGTCCGCGCGGTCCTCTTCGAAGGAGCTCCTCAGCGCGGTAAGTTCTTCTTTCAGCCTTTCGGCTTCGCGCTGGGCCAGCCGACGGGCGGTATTTTCGTCTTCCGCCGCCTTTTTCAGGGCAACGTTCTCTTTCTCCAGCTCCTTCAGGTGGCGATCCTTGTCTTGCTTTTCTGTTTCAGCTCGGCTTGCGAATAGCTCGCTCTGGCGAGTCTAGCTCCGCGCAAGCACCAGCGCCTGCCAGTAGAGAAAACAGCAGCAACAACCGAACACGTTAGAAACCAGTAACATGGCAAAGCCGTGGTAGAAGCGATCAAGCGGGATAGGCGAAAAGCTTACGCTGGCCAGGTGGAAAGACAAGGCGTCGCCAAGATGCCCGCTCCCGGCTTTCAACAGATCGCGCTCGACTTCCGGAGCGACGAAAGCTCTCTGAGCACACTCTATAAACTTATTCGTTTCGCCGTCCTCGGCAGTCAGGATGCCGAGCTTCCGGCAGTCAAAATGAGAAGCAAGATGAGAGTCGGAAGCTGCACCCAAAAAACGAGCAATCCGATAAGACTCCTCCCGGGCGTCGTCCATTTCGCTCGAAGAGCTCAGCCCGGTATAAAGGCACGGATTTAAGTAGTCCTCAGGCCGACTATCTAACTCAATGCGACCATGGCCCAACAGCTGGTCATCCACCATAGACTGCGTCAGCCGAATAGACTTTCGATAAGACCACGCCTTACCTTTCTCCACCGCCCGTTCGACCGGCACCCCTTTCCCTTTCTCCGCGGGAGCCAGGGAGCTCTTCGCGCGCTTGGGCGCCGGTTCAACTGCAGCAGGGCCCGCCGGTTTACGAACCCCAGCTTTCGTAGGAGGGGGCACGCCGGAAGAAACGTCGTCGTCGAAGAACGAAGCAGCCCCAGCCTTGCGCGACGCCATGTCAGCTGACCCAAGCGAACCCTTAAATGGACGAATAAGGTGCGTTGCAGCGTTCAGAGGTAACTTTCGCCAAGCTAAAACGAAAGAATGCAATAACAAATAGGCAAGGGTAAAAACAAAGTGAAAGCGGTAAAGCACCGATACGCGAATTCACGCTCTACCTCAGCGTCGCGGATCGTATCGACGCTACTGATCAGACGCGGAGCCTCTCTTCGGCGTTTACCAACCGGTTTCGCGATAACGCGGCAAAGACGAACATCCCCGGGCTCTGAGAGTTTGCGTTTTCGCGATGCCGGGGCTTGACTTTTCGCTGCCACGGCCTGTCTCCCTCTCGCCCGGTTATCATCAGTTGGCTGGGGCCTTTCCCCGTAGGCGACTCCCATAGCGTCGAAAACACGGTTCAGTCGACCTCGACCACCTATAGAATTTATCTTAAATTCGCACTCTTTCTTTAGGTACGGACCGCAGATCTTGTTCGCCTCCTTCTCAACATGGCTCACAAATGCGGCGTCGTTCTGAAAGTTCGCCGGACGCCCAACCAGAAGCGTCGGCCCTCGGTAGCCCCCAACACTGACAATGTTTTCAAATTCAGTCTCCGAGCAGAGGGGGTTTTGGCCGACAACAATCCACTTCTCGACGAGGTCTCGGCTGATCTGAAACCTCGAAGTTAGGGCAAAAGCATCGCCGCACGCAATGCTTTCGCCATCTGTCAAAGCCGCTGGCGGCACGTGAAGTCCGACAAACTCCCTCAGCACAGACACAAGAGGAGACGACCTATCCAAGCCTTGCTCCTTCGCCTCCCGAACAGCTCCATTCGAGCAGACGCGGACGTAGAACCAAAAATCCGTCCATTGCGGCCATTTGTTCTTATATGTCGGCGAGATGCAGATGTTGCCTCGAGCCTTTCGCGGAACGAAGTTGATACACCCAATTTCGCTGGGTAGCTCCTCTCGCAAGAAATAGTCCAACACCTGGCTACGCCGACGGTGGATATCATAATATTTCGCGAAAACCTCGGCACGCAGCTTACATCCCATCATCTTCAGGGCCATCGCGAATACGCTCAGCCGCGAAAAGGCATTCGGCGTGAGCTGATGGAGCTGGATCTTGAATGTGTCCAACACGCCGCCAACAAAATCCTCCAGAGGAAAGTCCAACCCGGCCACAAAGTAGTCCCGGAAAACAATAGCTTCATATGGCCAGGGGCTTGGGATCGCTTCTTCTCCAGGCGCCCGACACAGCGAAAGCACACGTTCGCTTATGATGCCTTTTTCAGCGAAACCTTGCAAGACAGACGAGGTAACTTGGGAGCAGCCCAGATAGAACGAGCAGTCCTTCGGGATCGGAGCCGAAATCGAATCCCCTTCATCCGAATGGACGCTCCCAGCGCGCCCCTCTACCCGTTCGCCGACATTGCCGGACACAATCGACACGGTCTTGCTCGACTCCGAAACGCTGGAACTCTCGCTAGTCGAGTCAGATGTGGACGTGGATGAAGACGAGCTCGTGGACGCCATCTAGCATGGTGGTGAATTAGAAAAAGTGCACGCATATGTAAGCGCTCAAAAAATAACAATCGTCAAACCAAAAGCAGCAAAAAAGTAACGACACAAAAACATGAAAGCGAAAGCGCACAATCAGTGCGACACTTTCGCTAGACAAACGAAAGATGTACAAAAAGCTCACCTGAAAAACGCGACGAAGCACAAACTAGCTTCCTGAGCGAGAGTGTTGAGCGCCGAAAGCGAAAAGATGCCGAAAGTAAGAAGGAAGCAAAGGACTAGGGGGTGCGTGCGACCTCTGGCAGGCGGGGCGATCCCCCTTTTATACCCGCGCGTACGGGCGCGGCCCGGAAACCGAGGGGTACGGAGCGGCTCGGAACACGAGGAGACGCTTAAATACGCCTCGAAACGTCAACCGTCGCTCCATGATACAACAACTGAAACACCGCGTGCGCTTAATATATATATATATATAAAGGATAATAATAATAATAAAAATCTTTATATATATAGAGTAAAATAAAAACGCGCGTTAAGGACAGGCGAAAATAGGAGATACTTTCGCATATCCTTTCGCGGGTGGGCGTACCACAAGCAAGCAACGTCGACACGCGGCCCCACGCGGTACGGCGTTGAGGGGCTATTCTTGGGGCGGTAGCCCGGACGTGAGCTACCTGTTTTCGCCTGGCGGAGCTTTCGCCTCCTAAGCCGAAAGCCACACAGCCGCGAAGGTGATAGCCGCCAGCTAGCGGTCTCGCGGGTCAGCCTTTCGCGCGAATGAGTGCGGCGCGGAAGGCGGACTCGTGTGCCTTTCGCGCCAATATAAGAGGTCTGCAAGGAGGACTAGCTGGGAGGCCTCGAAGGACCCGCTTTCGCGCGAAAGCGCAGCGAGCCTCAAGGCGCTCGCGCCATTTGAGCTTTCGAGCGAAAGCCGAATGTTCGCGGCAGACTTGCGTTTCTTCCTTTCGGTCTTTGGCCGTGTGTTTTCCTTTCGCAGGGTCCTCCGGACGGTGGCGCGGAGGGGGCCCGCAGGTCAGAAGGAAGGGCATGCGGGTCGCTTCACTCCCGCGTGCAATTACGGCGGCACCCCGTGGGCCCAGGAAGCCAGAGAAGCCGCAAGGCAGACTGGGAGAGGGCCTTTCTGTAATTATGGCGGAGTGGTTGGAAGGGCATCTTTGTACTTTTAAACAGTTTGAGATTAATATAAAAGGGGCTCCCGACCCTCCACGGAGGGGGGGAGAACACTGTTCACTTTAACTGTTTCCCTACTCTCCTATTCGTGTTCCGCCTTCGTGCTGCGCTTTCGTTCGTGCGACAACCCGCTGTTTCGGGGCCACAGACCCGAAACAACACTTAGCATCATTTTATCACTAGACATACATCAAAACTCAAGAACCCCGTGAGATCAACATTATAATAAGGCTCTTGAACCACTTGAAATACAAGTATGTCTAGTTGCTATTATGTACATGCTAGTAAATCAATTCATCAAACATAACCTATCACTAGCATTCACTACATAAGCATGGATATTAAATTAAAAGGCTTATCCATTGCTAACAAACATATGAATATGCACATTTCAAATGCATCATATATGTTTATGAGCTTGCTCCCCCTATTTGTATGCTCCGATCCCACTTGAACACTTGAAAAATTTACTTAGCATGTCATCCACTCATGTTGCCTCCCTCTTAGCATGTCATCCACTCATGTTGTCTCCCTCTTTTACTAACATATCTTTGGTGCATTATTTTCTCCCCCTTTGTCAACAATTATCATAAAGGTGGGGCAAATTTTAATGAAGGAGACAATCCTTTTACCATGAAATTCATATGTAGGGATCAAACTAAGTCAAGTTATGGCTTAATCTAGCTCATGAACATAGGATATTTAACACGGTTTGCTCTAGAGTAAGCTTCTTCACACATCTCTCAATGGTTATCTTACTCACGTTGGTTAAACACTTATTGTTCACCTACTAGACCAAACACTAGAGTTACAAAGCTCTCAAAGAAGTTATATGCTACCACTAGATCAAGTCAAACATAGAAGCAATAGTGGTACCATATATACTTCAAATTCATTTGATTTACCATGAATGATCCTAAATAAGCAATGTGATGGCTATATGAACTAGATCACAACCTAATAAGAATGAATGCACATGCCAAACAATTTCACCTTTGCTTTGTTGGAGGAGAGGCATGTCATAAGTGGGGGTGCATTCAACTCATGTTGGAGAAGTCTAGGATATTCAATTCATTCCTTAGCCTGCAAAACCTTCTCTCATCTAGTGGCTTGGTGAAGATATCAGCAAGTTGATCATCGGTTCCCACACTTTCAATAGATATATCTTTCTTGGCTTGATGGTCTCTAATGAAGTGATGCATTATATCAATGTGCTTTGTTCTTGAATGTTGAACCGGGTTGGTGGCTATTTTGACGGCGCTCTCATTATCACATAGCAATGGGACTTGTCCAAACTTGATCCCATAATCTTGTAATGTTGCTTTCATCCATAGCAATTGTGCACAACAACTACCCGCGGATATGTATTCGGCTTCGGCGGTAGAGAGTGCAACACTATTTTGCTTCTTTGATGACCATGAGACAAGTGATCTTCCAAGCAATTGACAAGTGCCCGATGTGCTCTTCCTATTCACCTTGCATCCCGCATAATCGAAATTCGAGTATCCAATCAATTCAAATTGAGAGCCCTTGGGATACCATAGTCCAACATTTGGAGTGTGCTTCAAATATCTCAATATCCTTTTGGTTGCCTTCAAATGACTTTCTCTTGGTGAAGCTTGGAACCTTGCACACATGCACACACTAAACATGACATTCGGCCTTGATGCGGTCACATAGAGTAGGCTTCCAATCATTGACCGATATAGCTTTTGATCCACCATGTCACACTAGAATCAATATCCAAATGTCCATTTGTGCCCATTGGAGTGGTTATTGCCTTTGCTTCATCTAACCCAAACTTCTTGAGCATGTCCTTGATGTACTTGCCTTGACTAACAAATGTGACTTTCTTCATTTGCTTGATTTGTAGACCAAGGAAGTGTAACACCTCTGGTGATTAATATGTAATTAACCTGACATGTCATCATCTTTAGTCATTAATCATCCTTGCCATGCATTTTGTTTGCCTAATGCTTGTTTTGCATTTACCTTTTTCTGGAGTGACTTATGTAGTGATCTCTTTTTCAAAAACCCTAAAGGTCCAAATCTTCCTATAAGGGCAAAATGGTAATTTCATCTCTGTGACTAGCTTTGTGTGAATCTTGTTCAGTTGAGTGCCCTGATGTTTTGTTGTGTTGATCAAAGTTCAAAATCAGAAATAGAATTTAAATCCCTTTTGAAAAACCCTAAATTTCCAAACTCTAGTTTTACCCCTCTATCTCTAATTCAAAAACTATTCAAAATTTGAAGTTGGCCCAATAAGAAAAGTTGTAGATCTTGCAATAAGGAACAACTTTGGTGTTTGCAGATTTTCAAGTTTCAATACAAAATCAGAAGTAATTTCAAATTCTTTCAAACTTCAATTTTGTCCCCTTTTCGGTTTTCAAAATTATCTAAAAAACTATTGAGTTTCAGAAAAAGTTTATGTTGACAAAGTTGTAGGTCTCAAAGTTTTGAGCAACTTTGGTGTTTTGAGTTTTCTTTGTGTAGTTCAAGTTTTGGGAGTAATTTCAAAATTTCAGAAAGGGGATAGATTTGGGAATGGGTAACGTCTCTGTGCGAGCTTTAAAGCAAGGGGCCCCGGCCGACGGCGGCGCAGCCTCAGCCTCGTCGAGCCCGGCTGACCCGCGTCCGTGTCGCCCGAGGCCAGCGCTAAGCGCTCGACCTCTCCGGTCCCCTACCTCCGTCCACGCCGAGTCAGCCTCGCCGAGCCCGGCTGACCCGTTCCGTGTCGCCCAAGGCCAGAGCTAGCGCGCTCGACCTCCCCGAGCCCCTACCTACCGCCGCCTCGCATCCCCTACCCTACCCTCCTCCTTCCCCTACGGCCGCGGACAACGCGCAGATGCCGGCCGCCGGCAAGCCACCGCGCCGCGCGCGAGCTCCCGCCCGCACCGAGCCGCCCTACCCTGCTCCCTACCTCCTTTAGTGTCGCGCGAATGCTCCTCACCCCCTCGCCCGGACCCCCCGCTCCATCCCGAGGCTATAAAAGCCGCTGAGCTCCCGCCATTGCCGCCACCATGGCACCCCGAGCCACCAGACCACCCCAGCGCCCGCCGAGCCCTCCACCGCCTTCGCCTTGAGCTCGCGAAGCTTCCCAGCCCCTCAATTTCACCTCTCCGCCCTCCTATCGCCGGCGCAGGAGCTTCATCCCCGACTCCGGCAAACGACCGCGTTTCGGCTAAGCGAGAAATTCGCCGCCGTGAGTGCTTCTCTTTTCCCTCCGACCCCTGCCCTCTCTTCCTCACCTCAGCGCGCTCCTAACCGCACCCTCGGCGACCTCTTTTGGTGGACAGAGCCGCCGGACGCCGATCGCCGCCGAAGAGATCCGCCACCACCGTCGGACTCCCTCCTCCGATCCTTGCACCGCCTCGCCGAGCCTCGCTCCTGACTCACGGTGAGCCCACGAAGCTTCCCCCACCCTCTGCTTTCCCAGCGCAAGGCCCGAGCAGCCGGTCCGCCGTGCGCCTCGCCTGCGATTCGCCCGAGCCCTCGGGGAAGATGCATAGTGCATTTTTCCTTTTTTCAGTTTTAAATGAATAGTGTTCAGTTTTCATCTTTTTGTGTGATTTTCTGTATGGTTCCAAAAATTCTGAAAAATTCGTGGTAGACTCTTTATACCTTGAAGTATTTTATAAAAATATAAAACTTGACTTTTCTACAAGAATTTGAAAATGTAAAATCCCTCTTTTAATTAATAAATGGATGGTTTTGGATTTTTAGAAAATCATTTATAACTTCAAAAAATCATGAGATAAATTTTTGTGAGTTTCCTATGCCATGTTTAGTCTCTGGTGAAATTTTGAAGTCTTTTGGAACAAGTTGATTTTTGAGCATTTATTTTAATTGTAAATAGTGTCTTTTGTTAATTAATGACTGATTTTAATTGAGCACCTTAATGACCTCCAAAAATTATGAAATTTGTTTTGCCATCTTTTTATACCATAATGAACTTATGAGATTAATTTGGTAATTTTTGGAGCAACTTCATAAAATGACCTTTTTAAATAATTAGGAAAAATAGAAAATCAAGTAGGGTTCATGTTGTATGCCCTGTGATGTGACTTTTGGGATTGTTTGCTGTTCATAGACCCCCACCCATTTGGTCTATGAGGTTTGTGATGCCATGCATGATTTGTGTTTAGGTCGGATAAATGATGCTTAATAGGTTGATTAATTTTGCTTAGGGATAAAGATAAGTAACTTTATGTCCACACTAAGAAGTTACTTACGCAATGGAAAGTGTACTCTAGAATCAGTAGGTTTTGTCCTGCGTTTTAGCAAGCCTTTTGTTCATGTCAGCATCCTCATAAGCATACATCATTGCATCCATATAGTGACCGAAGGAGAAAACGTCAAAGTCGAAGCAGCCGCTGACGGACCTACCCCTGAGACGACCCCGAGCTCCGACACCTGCACTGCCGACCCCGAGCCTGTCCTCTTTGCTCTTCAAGGCAAGCCCCGGTGCATTTTAATCCTACCTCGCTTTTACAAAAGTTTTCTTAAAATGCTTTTGAGTTGAACTACTGCATTAGGTTATAGGAGTTGTGTGATAACCTATTACCTGCACTGTTTACCTCCACCAGAAGATCCACCTGCCCTGTTTTAAAAACTATTTGCAAAATGCTTAGTGATGCTATACAATAGATTTGCAATAAAATATCATTTTCAAAAGTGTGAGCACTTGAAGAATCTTTATGGGATTTTGGCTTTACTCCCCGGCCATTGGCTAGGTATCTGGTCCGTACCTAGTCAATTGCGAGGAGAGGTTGTCCGAGCGTACGGTGCCGTCATGTTGTAGTCCGAGACTCAACAGTTGACACCGATCGGGACAGGGTTGAAAAACTGACAGGACTATTACGCTTGGGTGAGATATAACCAAGGTATGGTTCTGGCAGAAAAATTTAGGGACCATCCGTATGGGGGCCTGCTGGCCAAGACTTGCAACTATTCACATACTTCGGAAAGCTCTGGCTCCGAGGAATCCTTTATTGGACCGACAACCGCGCACTGGGAGTGGAGAGATGGCGGAAGTAGCATGTACCCACGTGGTCGTCGTACCTGGATAGGAGTGGTGTACTGTACTTCCGGGTGGCGTAGGACCGGGCCCAATCTTGGAGGAATCGTGGTAGACGAGTTGGAATATGCAAGCTTGGGTGCTACATATGCAGTGTGGATAGGGATCCTCAGCTGAGTATTATTTATCCGGATTAACGTTGCTCCTCGGTTATGGAGACTTGGTCACTGACTGTCAACGGAGAGTGGTTCTCAACTAGGTATGTTTTTGAAAGGTAAAATGAATCATGAACAATGAAGAATTGAGAAATACTGGAATCTTTCCAAAAATAAAACAAGGATTTCAAAATGCTTTTTCTGCAAAATACTTGATCTTGCTTAAGCCTTACCTTGACTACCTAAGCCTCTCATTCTTGAGTCTTCTCCCCTTTTTCTTTAGTCGGGTAAGTCTTGTTGAGTACCCCAGTACTCAGGGTTTGTTAACCCCTGTTGCAGGTATGACTGAGTCCCCGATGTGTCTTGCGCCCTGCTGCTTGACCATCGTCCAGGAAGAGGCCGATGAGGCCGAAGACTAAAGTGTACACCCTCGGGCTGGGTGATTGCAAGTATCTTTTTTTTGTTGTACTCCGCTACGTTGCCTATTTCTTTCATCCGAACTTGGTTTGTAATAACTACACCTTTAATCTTATTTGGAACCTCGGTTTGTAAAACTAATGTTATTTAAGTCTTCCGCTCCGTATTCCGATATTATTTGTAAAAGTATCCAGTGCTGCAACCGAAAGGTGAGATGATCTTGCGGACGATGGGCGCTGATGCAGCCCAGTGACGAACAGTCTTAATCACGCGGAACATCGGTTCGGCTGTCAGAGGCTGACGGGGACCGGTGGGCCATGGGATTGGGACCGTTACGCCACAGGAAGTAACTAAGCTCTCCAATCATAGACATCTCAAACTCCTTAGCCATCATCTCTCCAAACTCTTCACAAAAATGTTGGTTGGTTGATCCAAATATGATGTCATCCACATAGATTTGCAACACAAACAAGTCACTTCCAATCTTCTTGGTGAAGAGAGTGGTGTCAACCTTTCCCATCTTGAAACCTTTTGATAGCAAGAAATCCCTCAATCTTTCATACCATGCTCTTGGTGCTTGCTTCAATCCATATAATGCTTTCTTGAGCTTGTACACATGGTTGGGCTTCTTCAAGTCTTCAAATCCAGGAGGTTGCTCAACATACACTAGCTCATTGATGAACCCATTGAGAAAAGCACTTTTCACATCCATTTGATAGAGCTTGATGTTGTGTGAACAAGCATATGCAAGTAGAATTCTTATGGCTTCCAATCTAGCAACCGGTGCATAGGTTTCTCCAAAGTCAATACCTTCCAATTGAGTGTACCCTTGTGCAACCAATCTTGCTTTGTTTCTAACAACAATGCCATCTTCATCTTGCTTGTTCCGAAAGACCCATCTTGTGCCAATAACATTTGTGTTCTTTGGTCTTTCCACTAACTCGCAAACATCATTGTGGGTAAAGTTGTTCAACTCTTCATGCATTGCATTTACCCAATCAACATCCATCAAAGCTTCATCAATCTTGGTTGGCTCAATAGATGATACAAATGAGTAGTGTTCACAAAATGAAGCCAATCTTGATCTTGTTTGCACACCTCTTCTTATGTCACCAACAATTTGATCCAAAGGATGATCTCTTGCAATATGTGTTGGTTGGAGCACTTGTTGCGGTTGGACACTTGTACTAGCACTTGGATGAGCCACTTGAGAGCTACTAGCATCTTGTTGATCATGAGAACCACTAGAGCTTGCAACATCATTGCTATGCACGGTTGGAGGAGAGAGCACTTGATCTTTGTCATCTTCAATGTCAATCACTTGCTTCGGCCTTATATCACCAATGTCCATGTTCTTCATTGCTTTCCACCAATTGTGTTCCTCTCACATCATCTAGATTATCTTGTTCTTCATGAGAGCCATTGGTTTCATCAAACTCAACATCATGAACTTCTTCAACTATTCTTGTTGTGTCGTTCCACACTCTATATGCTTTGCTTGTAGTGGAGTAACCAAGTAGAAATCCTTCATCACATTTCTTCTCAAACTTGCCAAGTCTTGTGCCCTTCTTCAATATGTAGCACTTGCACCCAAAGACCCGGAAATAAGCAATGTTGGGCTTTCTATCATTGAGGAGCTCATATGGTGTCTTCTTCAATAGAGGGTGACAATAGAGTCGATTGCTATAGTAGCATGCCGTGTTGATTGCTTCGGCCCAAAAAGAATCACTCACATTGTATTTGTCGGTGTTTCGTACCCGGGGGTATCACACCAACGAGTAATATGATCGCGTGCTTCTCTTCCTGGATGGTGATGCAAGGGGACACAAGGATTTATCCTGGTTCGGGCAAAGAAGGCCCTACGTCCAGCGGGGGGAGATGTTCTTGTATTATTTGCACCTAAGTGCTTGTACAGGGGAGAATACAAGCTCAGTGAGCGTGGACCGGGATCCGGACTCAGGTTTGTGCGTGGACTCGTGTGTTCTCTTTCTCTCCCTGGATGAGGGCCCTAGCGTCCCCTTTTATAGAGCAAGGGGAGGCCAGGTTTACAAAAAGGTATTACTGATATCGGGGCGTATGGTGCCCCATACGGAGAAGGGTAGGAACCCTGTCTTATCGGGGCCACTGGAGCTGATGTGACCGTCGCTGTTGAGGCGTCCTTGGGTCGTGGCTTCCATC
Organism: Coix lacryma-jobi var. lacryma-jobi; assembly: GCA_009763385.1. NCBI lineage: Eukaryota > Viridiplantae > Streptophyta > Magnoliopsida > Poales > Poaceae > Coix > Coix lacryma-jobi. Next base: position 167,245,467 of record CM019824.1, read on the forward strand.
CTGGGCGCGGACGTGGTGGCGCGACAAGGCGGGAGCCGTACAGCACCCATCCCGGCATGTTCAGTACGCGGTGAGGTCCCTTCGGGTATTGGGGTACCTGTCCTTCAATAGCACGAAAGTAGTTAGGGCTCGAAGGGCGTGGAGCCGTCTTCGAGGTGGCGCCACGGGGGCTCGAGGGGCGCGGAGCCGGCCTCGAGGTGTTACAGTGCAGGGCTCGTGGGGCGCGTAGCCGGCCTCGAGGGGTTGCAGTGCAGGGCTCGAGGGGCGCGTAGCCGGCCTCGAGGGGTTGCAGTGCAGGGCTCGAGGGGCGCGTAGCCGGCCTCGAGGGGTTGCAGTGCAGGGCTCGAGGGGCGCGTAGCCGCCTCGAGGGGTTTCAGTGCCCGGCGTGGCCGAACAGTGCTGCACTGGTGCCCTTTCGCCCATGCTGGTGGTGAAAACGTGACTTGACCTTTACACCGGGTCACTGTGGTACATACCGTGCACTAGTGGACGTGACCGGAGTAGGTGAAGGCATTAAATGCGTGGTATGGGCTGGTACAGCTGACTGTACAGCTCGAGGTCCGTGCGTTAAGGCTCGAGGTGTGGAGGCGCGCTTGCCCGAGGTTTGGAGGGCTCGAGCGAGACGGAGACGGAGCGTTCGCCCGAGGCCTCGCTGGGAGGGCTCGGGCGAGACGGAGACGGAGCGTTCGTCCGAGGCCTCGCTGGGAGGGCTCGGGCGAGACGGAGACGGAGCGTTCGCCCGAGGCCTCGCTGGGAGGGCTCGGGCGAGACGGAGGCGGAGCGTTCGTCCGAGGCCTCGCTGGGAGGGCTCGGGCGAGACGGAGACGGAGTGTTCGCCCGAGGCCTTGCTGGGAGGGCTCGGGCGAGACGGAGGCGGAGCGTTCGCCCGAGGCCTCGCTGGGAGGGCTCGGGCGAGACGGAGGTATTTGCGTCGATTGGGGGTACCCCTCTTTCGTACCACCGACAGTAGCCCCCGAGCCCTTGTTTGAGTGCTTGCACTCGAGCAGGGGCTCCAGGTCGGGATCTCGACGGGTAGCTGACTGGTCTCGAGGGTCTCGTCGATTTGATTTCGTGGGTGTCGTGCGAGCGACACCCGCGGGTGTAGCCCCCGAGGCCATGGGGGAGTGGTTAGCACTCCCTTGTGGACTTTCCGAAGAATCCTTCGTCGGTTGGGAGCCTTCTGCCCGGCGGATGCGCCTTGTTAGGCGGATATCGTCAGGACGCGCAGATCGCGGCGCCGTGTGTACCTGTCAACAGGCTCGAAATGTGGTTTGGTAATAATATTGAAATGTTCGAAGCAACCTTTCCTTTGTCGTGGGGGACTCCGTCCGAGGCTTGGCTCGGAGGGCTCGGACGAGATGGAGAGCAAGCGTTCGTCCTGGGCCTGGTCTCGAGGGCTCGGGCGAGAAGGAGGTCGAGCGTTCCCCCGAGGCCTGAAAATCCCATGTTCAGACAAAGAAAGAGATTAGTCGTAACTGTCCGAGTTTTTAGACCCTCTTTCGTCGAGGGGTGCCAGGCTGAACCGACTGGCCGGCTCCTCGAGCTGTCCGGCATGCCGACTGCCCTGGCTTGTCATCCCGCGAGTCCTTTCGATCGGATGCGAGGTGGGATGCCTCGTACTACCCCGAGTGGGCGAGTATCGAGGTTCCCGGTGAGCTAGTAACGGGGAATCCAAGTGAGAGCTCGTGCCCCGTTCGTTAGGGGTCGACTGTGGCCCGGAGGCGGTCTCATATAGCATGGGGGCTCAGTCTGCAGGAGTGCCGGGTCCATTCGATAGGACCCGGTGGCTCGATGCCTCCCTCCGAGGGGATCTCACTGCACGTCGAGCTCCCTGCCTTGGATACACGTGAGAGGCCTCGAGGGTTCGGCCCTCGAGTAATGCCGCGAGTGGCGCCCCTTGGTGTCCCTGACTCAGGCGCTCGAAGCCGGCTGTCGAACCCTTTTCGAGGGCCAGCCTTCGCTGCTTCGAGACTTAGGGCCGGGGCCCGTTTTTACCTTTGTGAAGAAGCCTCCGTCGTCTGGAATTCTTCTGCCCGTTGGACGCGCCTTTTTAGGCGGAAACTGTCGGGGAGGGCGACGGGCGCGAAGCCGGAGCGACGGTCGTGGCGGGCCCGGGCAGTGGAGCGAATGGAGAGGTAACGCGTGTGACCTGCACCCGGCTCGAGACGCGGTTAGGTAGGCGCATTGAATGCATTCTGTTACCTTTTTACGTCGTGGGAGATCCCGTCCCTTTGGATCTCTCCCTATAAATATCGAAAAGAGGGGAAAGAGAACCCTTTACTTTGCCTTTGCCTTCACCGCCGCTGCTGCCTTAACGCGCCCTCCTCTTCGAGCTAGCCGCCGCCCGTCCGCTGCTCGGATCTGCGCCGCGCCACCGTCATGGCCGCCCAGACACAGATATCGTCGGCCGAGGACTGGAGCCCGTCGAAGGTGACGCAGAGTGAGATGGACTCGCTGGTGGCCCAGGGGCTCCTGCGCCCCAATCCGGAGGAGGGGCCCGCATGGTGGGTCATCCCGTCGGCGGAGCACCGGGAGCCGCACCCGCCGGAGGGGTATGTGGTGAGCTTCACGCGCTACCACCGCATGGGGCTCGGCGTCCCTCCGAGCCGCTTCCTGCGAGGGCTGACCCACCATTTCGAGGTGGAGCTTCAACACTTCTCCCCCAACTCCATCTCGCACGCCGCCATATTCGCCGCGGTGTGCGAGGGGTACCTGAAGATGGAGCCGCACTGGGAGATGTTCGTCCATCTCTTCCGGGGCGAGCTCTTCATCAAGTCCCTGAAGCCCAGCGGGAGGCGGCTCGTGCGTATGGGCTCCCTTGCCATTACTGCGAGGGCGGGGACCTCGTCGGCCAATGTCCCCCGCGAGTACCTACGGTACAAGCTTTCTTCCAACCAGGCGGGTGGGACGACCATGGTTCTACCTTCGGAACGAAGGTGGCCTCCTTCCGCAGTACACCGGCCGGGTCCTCACTCAACGCCCGGAGAAGTGGACCTGGGGTGTTGCGGCGGACAGGCAACGCCACCTGGTCCCGTTGATGGAGATGATGAAGACGCTGGTGGACGAGAAGAAGCTGACCGTGCAAGCGGTCATTTGGGCGTTCCATCAGCGAAGAGTTCTTCCGCTGGCGGACCGCCCCCTTCTTATGCACGAGATGGGCCCGCAGGCTCAGCTCGAGGCGCTCAACCGTTCGAGGATGGCCGAAGAGAGGCTGTCCCGGAACGAGGGCGTCTCCCGGGTGTCGATTACGATCCAGGGGACGTTCACCCCTGAACTCTCCCACCTGGTTGCGATGGCGCCCGACGAGGGGTGTCTCGACCTGGTAAGCTTCCTTGAGTCGAGCTATCTCGAACCTCCTCCCCTTTTCCTCCTTCGATCCGTTTGCATCCGTCTTGTGGTTTGTCTCCTCATGCTTCTCCTTCTTCAGGGGGCGTTACTTGTCGCGCGTCGAGGCCCCGGTGAGGGAAGACGCCGCGGATGCTCAGGTGAGGCGCCTCTCTGCTCAAAAGGACAAGGAGAGCAAGGATGCAAAAAAGAAGAAAGAGAAAGATAAAAACTTGCGTCGCTTAGCTCGGGAGCAGAGACTGGCGAGGGCCCGTCGCAACCGTCAGCCTGGGGACGGGTCCCCCGAGCTGAGCTCCTCGAGCTCGGAGGAGGAGAGTAGTGACGAGGAGGGGGACGACGACGAGGGGATGGATGCGCGCTTGATGCGCGCGGGGCTCTTCGAGGCAGGGCTGACCGCTCCTCTGTGCAGGGGGGTACGCTGGAGGTCCCACCGACAAAAGGGGCACGTGGGACGCAGCCGCGGAAGACGGCGCCGATCCCTGCTTGTCGGGGGCCCGAGGTCCGTCGAGCTCCGCGCCGGACGTGCCTCCAATCGCAAGGAAGCCCGGACCCGGAGCGCTCCGCCACTGCGCCAGCGGAGGCCGCCCCGCGTCAGCCCAGACGGGGGGTCTCGAGAGGGGCGGGCCTCGAGAGGCGTCGACAGGTCGAGAAGGGTTCGGGGCCCGACCCCGCGAGCCGTCAAGGGGCCGTCGAGCCCGCGGAGGAGTGGGCGCCAAGAAGGGGCGTCGAGCCCGCGCCATCATGAGCGTCGGGGAGGGAGCCCCGAGCATCTCGTGACCAGGGCGCGAGCGTCCCCGGAGTTCATCGCCGCATCGCCACCGGGACGCGGAGGCGGACGCGGGAGGGCGCGACCACCAGCGCGGGCGTCGGAGCAGGTCCCGGAGCCCGCGTCGGAGCGAGCGCCATGACATCAGCACGAGGGTGGTGCGGTCGCCCTCCCGCGAGGTGGGGCGGAAGGAGAGCTCTCCCTCGAGGTCGAGCCATGGCAGGCGTCGGGAGCTCCCCCCATCCCAGCCCTGCGGAGACGGCCCAGGCGCAGGGCTCGAGCCGTGGGGTGGGCTCGCAGCCCCCGAGTGGGTCCGGCGACTCCGGGAAGAAGCCCAGCCGCCGCTTCGGGTGAGTAGTTTCCTTGGACCTCGTCGATAGTGAGGCTTACCTTTTACTTTTTGAAACATACGCTATTTCTTTTTCTCAGGGGGAAGCGCTCCTATCAGGAGGTGGACCTCGCCTCGTCCAAGAGGGCCAAGACCTCGGGCCCATCGAGGCACAGGCACCTCGAGGTATGGCTCCTTCTCCGCTAGAGAAGCCGCCTGGCTAGAGAAGGCTCGAGCTGCCATGGCTCGAGGGGGCCGACTGGTCGTCGCGAATTTGGTGAGGCCGTCGCCATCGACCACAGGGGTCGAGGCATCCTTCCTATTCTGACACCGTGTTATTCTTTACTGCAGGGGCCTCTGCTCATGGCATCGAGCCTGCCACCGCCGTGTCCGCCGAAGCGCTGCCTCCTCCCCCTCCTCCTCCGTGATGGTGCCAACTGGGAGCGCCACCTTCCCCTCATCATGACGGTGCTCCGGGGGAAGCGCCTGGGGCGAGCTCGGCCCCGCCGGCGTCTGGAGCTAAGGAGACTGCGCCCTTGTGGCTCCGACCAGCACGGACCGGGCGGCGGAGGAGGGAAGGGGGGAGAGGCATCGGCGGAGAAGGAGCCGACGGTGGAGGACCTCCTGAACGAGCTGGAGCAGGGGCCGCTCCTCGCCGCGGGCTCGATGACGGTGGAGGCGCCCGTCGTGACGGCTAGCGCCGACGAGGCGCCGGAGGGCCCGGCCAGAGAAGAGAGCCCAGGGTCGAGCCTTCCGTCGACCGATCCGCCACAGGAGGCGCCGGCGGAGGGACGGAGGGAGCCGGGGCCCGTGCCGTCGAGCGGCGGGTCGCGTCGGGGCAGCTCGAGGTGGAGGAGGGTCTGTCCGACATCGAGCTCGACCGGCCGATATGGCCGTTTCCCGTCCCACTGAGCCCGCCCCTTGCTGTGGTTCCCGTCGAGCAGCCGGCCCAGCGGGGGGCACCGCGCGAGGTGCGGTCCATCTTCCGGGAGGTGGCCGCACTTATGGCGGAGGCGGAGCGGTCCTGCTCCGAGGAGGCGAGCCGATCCGCACAGGTGTCAGCTGCCTTCGAGCGGGCCGAGGCGGAGCTTCGAGATCTCCGCGCGGAGCTGAGCCGGAATGCCCAGATGGCGAGCCGGCTTAACGCGGCGGAGGCGGAGGTCAAGACGGCTCGAGGTGAGGTCTCCCGATCCAGGGAGGAGGCCGCCGCCGCTCTCGAAGCGTCGAGGAAGGAGGCCACCTCTGCCCGGGCTGAAGCCGAGGCGGCGAAGCAGGAGGCTGCTGACGCCCGTGGCGTGGCCGCCGCTGCCCGGACCGCAGCGGAGGCGGCCAAAAAAGAGGCCGAAGACGCCGCCGAGTGGCGCCGCCCACGCCGAGCTGCCGAGGGGGCGGCGCGGCAGGAGGTGATCCGCAAGGATCTGGCCCTGGTGGAGGCGGGCCGGCTGATCGAGGGCCTTAGGTCCGAGAAGCTCCTCACGCTGGCCGAGAAGCGCAGGCTGGAGCAGCGTGCCGAGGGCCTGACCAACGACCTCGCCGCACTGGGGCAGCACTGCGACGGTGAGGCTTACACCTGTTTTTGTTTGGGTTTCGAAGTTTTTCGTTATGCCGTCGTCTCACTTTCTTGTTTATTGCGCAGGGGTCGAGAAGACGGTCGAGGAGCTCCGTGAGACGAACCAGGCTCTCTTGGACCAACTCCAAGACGAGACGATGGTGGCGGAGCGGGCTCGCACCTCCCTCGACCGGCTCGTCCCCATGTGGGTGCTCCTGCGGTTGCTGCGGCAGAGGGCGCGATGGCTCGAGGCGACGCCTTATGCTTCTTCGACGCAGCCGCTCGGGACCGCGTCCGGCAAGCTCTCCATCACGGTGTCAAGCAGACACTCGCGGTTGTTCGTTCCGGTTTCTGCTTCCCGGTCCATGTTGTCGCGAATGGCTTCATCGAGATCGAGGGGAAGGATGAGGAATGGAACAACCGCCGAGTTGACAAAATTTTGGAGAAGATGGAGAGGCCGGGGGCGTCGCTTGCGAAGATCTTCGAGGAGGACGTGCTGCCTCCTGACGCCAGCAGCGGTGTCGGGAGCCCTCCTCCTTCGAGCTCGGGCGTCGAGGTCGAGCCTACCGTCGTGGACCTCGGGGAGGAGTACCGCACGGACGAGGATTGAGGCCTGCGTGCCAAATTTGGGGCGAGGCCCTTGTAAGAATTTTGTGAGATAAACGAGGATAAGTCGAGATCCGAACGTATACGTGATGTTTATGGAAAGAGTTGTTTTCTTTTCAATTGTGTTCGACCGCTTCTCTTTGTCATGAGCTCGAGCTTCTGCTAACTTAGTCTGTGTTCCTTTAGTACGTCGCGAGCTCCTCGAGGGGAGGCGTAGGTAGGGCACCGTAGCCCGGGGGCGTAGGCGGCCGTCTACGTCGACGCCTCCCGACCCCGGAGGCTCGAGGTACTTTAGGATTTAGACGTTGCTAGTTCACTCGAGGCACGGGTCGAGACAAGGGTCAAGACTTTTGAAAAGAAAACACGCGTTTTTTCCGGAGTCTGGGGGGCTTTTACCCCCTGCCAGCCCCTGAGGGAGGCTTGACCCTGAGCAGAGCAGGGTCGAGGCTACCTTAAGATGCGAAGCAATATAAACGATAATGTACAAGTTTGTTCATTCATTTTGACATGTTTGTACAAAGTGATAAAATGAACGAGGCCTCGAGGCCTTTAAGGGTAGAAGCGACGTAGCTGAGATATGTTCCACGCGTTCGCCAGGACCCTGCCTTGGTCGTCGTAGAGCTTGTACGTGCCTGGCTTAAGCTCTTCGGCCACGGTGTATGGGCCTTCCCACGGAGGGGTGAGTTTATGGTGCCCTCGATTATCTTGCAGCCGTCGAAGCACGAGGTCCCCCACCACCAGGTCCTTTTGCGCACGTGCCTGTCGTGGTAGCATCGAAGTGTTGCTGGTAGCGTGCAGAGTTGATGAGCGCCACGTCTCGGGCCTCCTCGAGCTGGTCCTTGGCGCTGGCGAGCCTTTCGTCACTGGTTTGCTCGTTGTAGGCTCGAAGTCGAGGTGAGCCGTACTCGAGGTCCGTAGGTAAGACGGCCTCGGCGCCGTGTAGGTTAGGAAAAACGGAGTGAACCCGGTGGCTCGACTCGGCGTAGTCCTGAGGCCCCACAGCACCGAAGGGAGTTCCGTAGCCCACCCCTTTCCGAAGTCTTTGAGGGTCTTGAACAGCCTTGGCTTTAGCCCATGGAGTATCATGCCGTTGGCACGCTCGACCTGCCCATTGCATTGGGGGTAGGCGACCGAGGCCCAGGTTACGCGAATGTTGTTGTCATCGCAGAAGTTGGTGAACTTTTGCCTGTAAATTGGGTGCCGTTGTCGGTGATGATGACATTAGGCACCCCAAACCGGTACATGATGTTGGCGATGAACTCGACAGCCCTCTCGGAGGTGGGGGTCTCCTATCGGCTTAGCCTCGATCCACTTGGTGAACTTGTCGACGGCCACGAGCATGTGTGTGTACCTCCATTTGTCCTTTTGAGGGGACCCACGAGGTCGAGCCCCCATACGGCAAATGGCCAAGTGATTGGGATCATTTGGAGGGCGTGTGCGGGCTGGTGCGTTTGCTTGGCGTAAAATTGACATCCATGGCATGCTTGGACCAAACGCTTGGCGTCCCCAATGGCGGTCGGCCAATAGAAGCCTTGGCGGAAGGCGTTCCCAACCAGGGCCCTCGGCGCTGCGTGGTGGCCGCAAGCCCCCGAGTGCATATCGTCGAGGAGCTTGCGCCCTTCCTCGAGTGGGATGCAGCGTTGAAGGATCCCGGTCGGGCTTCGTCGGTACAGCTCTCGTTCGTCGCCGTAGATGACGTAGGTCTTGGCTCTCCGGGCGATGCGTCGGGCCTCCGTCTTGTCTTCTGGTAGTTCGCCTTGTGTCAGATAGTCGAGGTAGGGCGTCCGCCAGTCAAGGGGCCGTGATGACGGGGAGGCGTGTGTGTCGACCTGCATCGCTTCTGCGGACGTCGAGGTATCCTTCTCGAGGGGTGGCGTTGAATCTCGAGCCCCCGTGCCTAGCTCGAGGGGTGGCGTCGAGGTCCCAGCCCCTGGGTCGATCTCGACGGATGGCTCGAAGACGTCCCTCGAGAAGACGTCTGGCGGTACCGTGCTGCGCGTGGACGCCAATTTTGCCAGCTCGTCTGCGGCTTCGTTGTACTTCCGAGCTACGTGGTTGAGCTCGAGGCCGTAAAACTTGTCTTCTAGCTTGCGCACCTCCCCGCAGTACGCCTCCATCTTGGGGTCGACGCAGCATGAGGCCTTCATAACCTAGTTGACGACGAGCTGCGAGTCTCCTCGGGCGTCGAGGCGTCGGACCCCGAGCTCGAGGGCGATGCGCAGCCATTGACGAGGGCCTCGTACTCGGCGACGTTGTTGGAGGCGGGGAAGTGCAGGCGTAGCAGGTAGCGCATGTGTACTCCGAGGGGCGAGATGAAGAGCAAGCCTGCTCCTGCCCCCGTCTTCGTGAGGGATCCATCGAAGTACATGGTCCAGAGCTCGGCTTGAATCTGCGCCGGCGGAAGCTGAGTGTCGGTCCATTCCGCGACGAAGTCCGCCAATGCTTGCGATTTGATGGCCTTTCGTGGGGCATAGGTGATGGTCTCCCCCATCAGTTCGGCGGACCACTTGGCGATGCGCCCTGTGGCCTCCCGATTGTTGACGATCTCTCCAAGGGGGAAGGATGACACCACCGTTACGGGATGAGCAAGGAAGTAGTGCTGGAGCTTGCGCCTCGTGACGATGATGCTGTAGAGCAGCTTTTGGATGTGCGGGTACCGGACCTTGGCCTCGGAGAGCACCTCACTGGTGAAGTACACTGGTCGTTGGACTGGCAATGCATGACCCTCCTCGTGCCTCTCGACGACTATGACCGCGCTGACCACCTGAGTGGTTGCGGCCACATAGAGGAGGAGAGGTTCGGGGGAATCACCGTCCTGGGCCGGTTGCGGAGGCACGAGAACCGGCGCAGAAGTCAGCAATCCCTTCAACTTGGTCAAGGCTCCCTCGGCTTCGGTGGTCCACGCAAAGTGTTCCGTCTTTTTCAGCAGGCGGTAGAGGGGTAGTGCTTTCTCCCCCAGCTTCGAGATGAATCTGCTGAGAGCGGCTAGGCAGCCTGTTACCTTCTGTACGCCCTTGAGGTCACGAATCGGGCCCATCCTCGTGATTGCTGAGATTTTTCAGGGTTCGCCTCGATCCCCCGTTGTGAGACGACGTAGCCAAGTAGCATGCCTCGAGGCACACCAAAGACACACTTCTCGGGGTTGAGCTTCACATTCTTGGCCCGGAGGCACCCGAACGTGGTCTCGAGGTCACTGATGAGGTTCCCGACTTTCTTAGTTTTAACCACGATGTCATCGACGTAGGCCTCGACGGTTTTGCCTATGTGCTCGCCAAAGATGTGCTGCATACATCGTTGGTATGTTGCCCCGGCGTTTCGAAGGCCGAAGGGCATCGTAACATAGCAGTACATACCAAATGGCGTGATAAAAGAGGTCGCGAGCTCATCGGATTTTCTCATTCTAATTTGGTGGTAGCCGGAATACGCATCAAGGAACGAAAGTACTTCGCACCCAGCAGTGGAATCGACGATCTGGTCAATTCTAGGTAAAGGGAATGGAACTTTTGGACATGCTTTATTCAGACTAGTGTAATCTACACACATCCGCATTTTTCCGTTCTTTTTCCTAACTAGTACAGGATTAGCTAGCCACTCTGGGTAAAATACCTCCTTGATGAATCCGGCCGCCAAAAGCTTGTGCACTTCTTCGCCGATGATCCTGCGCTTTTCCTCGTCGAAGCGGCGTAGGCGTTGCTTTACCGGTCTGGGCCCGGCCTGGATCTCCAAGGCGTGCTCGGCGACTTCCCTCGGTATGCCCGGCATGTCCGAGGGGTTCCACGCAAACATGTCGATGTTGCGCGGAGAAAGTCGACGAGCACTGCTTCCTATTTGGGCTCGAGGCTGGTGCTGACGGTCAGCGTCTTGCCATTGGCTGAGGTCGGGTCGACGGGTATTTGCTTGGTGTGCTCGGCTGGCTCGAAGGTGCCGGCGTGACGCTTTGCTTCTGGGGCCCCCTCGGTGGCCAGAGCTGCCAAGGCCTCGAGCGAGTCGAGGTGGACGTTGGCCTCCCCCCGCTCTACGCACTCCACATCGCAGTGGTATGCGTGCTCGTAGGAGTGTCAACGGTGATGACTCCTTTCGGCCCCGGCATCTTGAGCTTCAAGTACGTGTAGTTAGGAATCGCCATGAACTTGGCGTAGCCTGGCCGGCCGATGATGGCGTGGTAGGTCCCTTGGAAGCCGACCACCTCGAAGGTGAGCGTTTCCTGTCGGAAGTTTGCCGGCGTGCCGAAGCAGACCGGTAAGTCGATGCGTCCGAGGGGGTGGGCCTTCTTTCCCGGCACTACTCCGTGGAACCCCCCGACACTGGGCCGGAGCTGTCCTTCTGAAATCCCCAGGAGGTCGAGGGTCTCGAGGTATATGATGTTGAGGCTCGAGCCCCCATCCATCAACACCTTGGAGAACCGAACGTCGACTATGACGGGGTCGACGACGAGGGGGTAAGCCCCCGGGTTTATGACCTGGTCCGGATGGTCGTCACGGTCGAACGTGATTGGCGCATCGAACCAGTCAAGATACCGGGGGGCGTCGTGGCCAAGCGAAAAGATTTCCCGGCGCTCCTTCTTTCTTCCTCGAGCTGAGAGCCCGACGGTCGGTCCCCCGTAGATCATGTAGCAATCGCGCACCGGGGGGAAGTCGCCATCTGCCTTCCGGCCGCCGCCTTGATCGGTATCCTTTCCCTTAGGCGCGTCTTCCCTCTTATCACCGAGCTTGGAGTAGTAGCCCTTCAACAGTCGGCAGTCTTTCAACTTGTGGTTTACGGGGCCTCTGTGGAAGGTGCAGGGGTCCTCGAGCATCTGGTCGAAAACAGCCCCGTCGGGGGGGCCTCGGTGCTTCTTAGGCTCGAGGGCGCCCGCGAGCACTTCTTTGTCGTCGTCGTCATCGGCGCCACGCTTCGCCTTCTGGCCTTTGCGCTTGTTTTTCTTCCTTTTGTTGCTGTCAATGTTGTCGTTCTTGGCGTCGTCGCCCTTGTTGGAGCCTCCGGTACGATCACCGCCTTGCCTTTGTTCGTGGAACGGCCAAAGAAGGCCCCCACTGCCTCGTCGCCCGAAGCAAAGCTGGTGACGCGATCCATCAGGTCCTCGACCGTCCCGGGACGGTAGCGTCCTAGCTCATGACAAGCTTTTGGCAGGTCGTGCCCGCGAGGAATGCTGAGATGACGTCTTCGTCAGGCACGTGGGGGAGCTCGAGACGCTGTTTCGAGAAATGTCGAGCAAAGTCGCGGAGGGGCTCGTCCGCCGCCTGTCTGCAACGCCGTAGGTCCCAGGGGTTGCCTGGGCGCACGCAGGTCCCCTTGAAATTTCCATCGAAGACCCTGACTAGGTCGGCCCAGTCATGGATCCGATCCGGCGGGAGCCCCTCGAGCCACCGGCGGGCGGTGTCCGAGAGGTAGAGTGGGAGTTGTCGTATGATCACGCGGTCGTCGTTTTTTGCTCCGCCCAGTTGACAGCCAAGGCGGAAGTCCGAGAGCCAGAGCTTGGGCTCGACCTCCCCGTCGTACTTCACGATGTTGGTAGGCGGTCGGAAGCGGTCGGGGAGGGTTGAGCTGCGGATGGCTCGGCTGAAGACTCGGGGGCCCGGGGGCTCGAGGACCTGCCGGTCCTCGTCGCTGTCGTAGCGCCCCCCCCGATGGGCGCTATAGCCACGCTCTTGGGCCCCCTTGTCCTAGCGCCGCCGATTGATGTCATTGCGGGCGTCGTTGGGGTCTCGAGGCGGCCGGTTGTCGACGATCCGTTCGCGGACTGGTCTGGCTCGAGAGGCGTCCGGCTGATGGACGGAAGCCTCGCGAGCTTCGCGGGGCGTGTCTGCTGGTTTCCCTGAGGCTGCTTCGCGTCGGCGCGACGCCGAGCTCTCGGCCTGCTGTACCGCGGCTGTCTCAAGGAGGTTTTTCACTTCTCCGAGCATGCGCCTGGCGTCGGGGTTGGAGACGGCGGGCAATTCACGGAGCATCATCCGCCGCCGCCACACGTTCTGGCCGGCTCGTGGGAAACATACCTCGGGGCGCACTGGTGCCCCGTCCTCGAGGATCCGTTGGTGGACCTCTCGAGCCCGGCCTCGAGCTCCGGCTCCTCGAGGCTGGGGTGGCTCCTGCATCAGGGTTTGCCGGAGCTGCAGCAGGTGTCGCCGTTCCTCCTCGGCTTTGGTGATTGCCTCTTGCACCTACGCGAGTTGTGCCGCCCGGCCGTCGTCGTGCCGAGGTGACATAGCTGATGCCAGAGGTTCGTCCCTCCTTTGAACGCGTGACCCGCCTGTCGCGGCCACGTCGCTGGGGCCTTCTAGATCGAGCGCTGGTCTGCCGTCATCGCCCTCGTCCTCTGTATCGCACGCGACCCCCTCGAGTTGAAAGCACTCCCTGGTGGGATCCCAGAAGTCGAGGTCGTGGTAGTCGTATTCGTCGGAGCCGGAGCCGTCGACGGCGTGCTGTCTTGGCAAATGCTGGGATCGCAGCTCGCGGTGCCATTCTCCGACGGTGGATCGCCGAGGTGGCTCGAAGGCTGGCAAAGAGTCGCGGTTGACGCGCGCGGGGTGGACGATCTCCAGGCTGGCCATGGCCTGCAGCAGCGTGCCCGGACGCTGCTCCCGGTCCGCCATCGCCTGGTCCTGATGGCGCCCGTCGCGGCGGTGGGCGTGCACAGCCGCGAGCGGTCGAGGCCGACCGGGAGCCGTTGGCGCCAAGCGCGGCGCGACCCGCGCGGGAGGAGGCTGAATGGCGTCGGCGGCGCCCGGCTCGGAGGCCTCTGGCCTGGTTCCTGGTCCGTACGTATGATGAATGCGAAGTCGCTCGGCGGGCGTGGGTGCGCCCTGGAGGTTTCCGGCCGCACGCCGGGCTGGTTTCCCTTGGGGACCCTGCACCGGCTACGGGGCCGCAGGAGTTTCCGCGGGTACCGCCTGCGCCCGGCGACGACGGTGACGACGACGCCGCTCGCGATGTGGCGACGCGTGGTGGTGCGGGTGACGCGTCGCGCCCCCGCGCGGGGTGGCGTGACGCGCTCTCCGCTCAGGCCCTCCGTGGAGAGCAGAGTCAGCTCGTTGCCGTTGCCTGTGGCCAGGAACTCGAGGCTCCCGAACCAGACGATGGCACCAGTCGAGAACGGAAGAGGGGATGAAGCCATCCAAGAATCAACGAGAAAACGGCTCGGACACGCGAAGTCCCTACCTGGCGCGCCAACTGTCGGTGTTTCGTACCCGGGGGTATCACACCAACGAGTAATATGATCGCGTGCTTCTCTTCCTGGATGGTGATGCAAGGGGACACAAGGATTTATCCTGGTTCGGGCAAAGAAGGCCCTACGTCCAGCGGGGGAGATGTTCTTGTATTATTTGCACCTAAGTGCTTGTACAGGGGAGAATACAAGCTCAGTGAGCGTGGACCGGGATCCGGACTCAGGTTTGTGCGTGGACTCGTGTGTTCTCTTTCTCTCCTGGATGAGGGCCCTAGCGTCCCCTTTTATAGAGCAAGGGGAGGCCAGGTTTACAAAAAGGTATTACTGATATCGGGGCGTATGGTGCCCCATACGGAGAAGGGTAGGAACCCTGTCTTATCGGGGCCACTGGAGCTGATGTGACCGTCGCTGTTGAGGCGTCCTTGGTCGTGGCTTCCATCCTGGGCGCAGACGTGGTGGCGCGACAAGGCGGGAGCCGTACAGCACCCATCCCGGCATGTTCAGTACGCGGTGAGGTCCCTTCGGGTATTGGGGTACCTGTCCTTCAATAGCACGAAAGTAGTTAGGGCTCGAAGGGCGTGGAGCCGTCTTCGAGGTGGCGCCACGGGGGCTCGAGGGGCGCGGAGCCGGCCTCGAGGTGTTACAGTGCAGGGCTCGTGGGGCGCGTAGCCGGCCTCGAGGGGTTGCAGTGCAGGGCTCGAGGGGCGCGTAGCCGGCCTCGAGGGGTTGCAGTGCAGGGCTCGAGGGGCGCGTAGCCGGCCTCGAGGGGTTGCAGTGCAGGGCTCGAGGGGCGCGTAGCCGGCCTCGAGGGGTTTCAGTGCCCGGCGTGGCCGAACAGTGCTGCACTGGTGCCCTTTCGCCCATGCTGGTGGTGAAAACGTGACTTGACCTTTACACCGGGTCACTGTGGTACATACCGTGCACTAGTGGACGTGACCGGAGTAGGTGAAGGCATTAAATGCGTGGTATGGGCTGGTACAGCTGACTGTACAGCTCGAGGTCCGTGCGTTAAGGCTCGAGGTGTGGAGGCGCGCTTGCCCGAGGTTTGGAGGGCTCGAGCGAGACGGAGACGGAGCGTTCGCCCGAGGCCTCGCTGGGAGGGCTCGGGCGAGACGGAGACGGAGCGTTCGTCCGAGGCCTCGCTGGGAGGGCTCGGGCGAGATGGAGACGGAGCGTTCGCCCGAGGCCTCGCTGGGAGGGCTCGGGCGAGACGGGGCGGAGCGTTCGTCCGAGGCCTCGCTGGGAGGGCTCGGGCGAGACGGAGACGGAGTGTTCGCCCGGCCTTGCTGGGAGGGCTCGGGCGAGACGGAGGCGGAGCGTTCGCCTGAGGCCTCGCTGGGAGGGCTCGGGCGAGACGGAGGTATTTGCGTCGATTGGGGGTACCCCTCTTTCGTACCACCGACAATATTCACTAAGCATGGATCTTGACATATCAATGAGTGTCCTATTCTTCCTTTCAACTATCCCATGGGATTGAGGTGTATACTTGGCCGAGAATTGATGTTTGATTCCAAACTCATCGCATAACTTATCAACTCTTGTGTTTCTAAACTCACTTCCATTGTCACTTCTCACTTTTGATTCTTATATCAAACTCATTTTGACTTCTCTTGACAAAGGTTTTGAATATGCCAAACACTTCACTCTGTCAACGAGAAAGAAGACCCAAGTGTATCTTGTATAATCATCCACTATCACAAAGCCATACTTGTTTCCCAATACTTGCATATGTAGTTGGTCCAAACAAGTCCATGTGCAATAACTCAAGTGCATGTGTAGTGCTCATCATTCCTTTGTTGGGATGAGTGTTCCAACTTGTTTTCCCATTTGACATGCACTACAAAGTTTGTCCTTTTTCAAAGTGAACATCCTTAAGCCCTCTCACCATGTCATGCTTCACTAGCCTCTTTAGTTGCTTCATTCCAACATGTCCCAAGCGCCTATGCTATAGCCAACCCATACTTGATTTGGTGAATAAGCATGTTGTCAATTGAGCTTCATTTGCATCAAAGTCCACCAAATAAAGGTTCTCATATCTAAATCCTTTGAAGACCAAATCACTTCCATCAACACTCACTATTTCCACATCATCAACCCCAAATATGCATTTGAACCCCAAATCACACAATTGTGCACAGACAATAGATTGAAGTTGAGAGATTCCCTAATAGCACATTGGAGATGCTCAAGTCATTGGATATTGCAATCTTGCCCAAACCTTTGACCTTGCTTTCTTGTTGTCACCAAATGTGATAACATCGGCATGATCATTGCCACTAGTGTTGATTGATTTGAACATTCTACCATCTCCGGTCATGTGTTGACTGCACCCACTATCAAGCACCCAATGCCTTCCACCCGCTTTATAGTTCACCTACAAAAGAGATCAATTCTTTTTAGGTACCCAAACCTTTTTGGGTCCTCCAAGGTAGTCACCAAGCTCTTGGGCACCCAAATTGCCTTCTTCTTTGGGCCAACCATGGGTGTACCAATGTACTTAGCCTTCACACCATTAGTCCCTTTGTAAGCATATAACAAGAATCAAGTCTAATAGATGAAGCATGAGCATTGTTCTTGTTCTTGTTAAAGCAATTTTGCTCTATGTGCCCGGATTGCTTGCAATTATGGCAATACCGACCATTGCTCTTCACAAAACTAGTCTTGTGAGTAGCAAAGGCCGCCTTGCCCTTCTTGGGGGTATAGCCAAGTCCCTCCTTGTTGAGTGGACACCTTTGGCTACCCAAGCACTTAAGCAAGCGGGCATCTCCACCATAGGCATTGCCTAAAGCATGAGTGAGCTCAACAACCTTGTTTTTAAGGTTTTCATTTTCTACAACCAATGATGAATCACAAGTAGTAGAAGTAAGCATTTTAGTTGAGCTAGATGATGATGATGCATTTGTGGGAGAAACAATAATAGGAGCATAAAATGATTCATCAAGTATATCACAAGTTACTCCTATATTGCATGTCTCTACAACATCCTCAATCACTTTGATCAAGGAGGAAGGAGTGAGCTTCCTTAAGCCTAGTGTGAGCTTGATCAAGCTTCTCATGGGCTTCCTCTAGCCTCTCATGAATAGACTTGAGCTCATCAAAGGATTGCTCAAGAGCCTTGTTGGCCTTGCGCAATTCTTTGCACTCCTTCCTCTTAGTCTCAATGTAAGAGTGAGCATCTTGTAGCATGCTCATGAGGTCCTCCTTTGAGTACTCCTCATCATCATCACTATCACTCTCACTATCACTCTCATCGGATGATACCTTAGTGGCCTTAGCCATGAAGCATGTCGAAGGAGTGTTGAAGATAGAAGGCTTGCTTGATATAGCAAGACTAGCCATAGCCTTCTTCTTGGTGATCTTCCTCTCATCATCACTAGAATCATCATCATCGCTTGAGGAAGCATCACTATCCCATGTCACAACATAGGATCCACCCTTCTTCTTCTCCTTCTTCTTCTCCTTCTTTTCTTTCTTTTCCTTCTTGTCCTTCTTCTTGCTCTTCTTGCGGTCATCATCATCTTCATCACTAGAGTATGGACAATCCGCAATGAAGTGATCCTTGCTCTTGCATCTATAACACCTTTTGGTTGTGCTCTTGTTTGCATCTCTTCTCTTTCTAGCTCCGTAGCCCTTCTTCTTCATGAACTTGCCAAATCTCTTCACAATAGAGCCATCTCCTCATCATCCATTTCACTCAAGCTTGTGTTTGCTTCATCATCACTTTCTTCCTTCTTTGCTTTTCCCTTGCTCTTGCTCTTGGAAGATGAAGCCTTGAATGCCACGGTCTTCTTTTCTTCTCTTCCTCTTGGGCTCCCCCATCCCTTTCCACACGGTATGTGTCTTGAGTGACCACATCACCTAGTACTTGGTTTGGGGTTACCGTATCCAATCCTTCCCTCACTAGGATGGTCACCAAAGTGTCAAACCTTGGTGGTAAGCATCTCAAGAACTTGTGAGAAAAAGTCCTTGTCCTCCACCTTCTCTCCCAAAGCCTTCAAGTCATTTATGATCACTTGCAACCGGTGAAACATCTCGGTATGCTTTCATCATCTTGAATCTGAAGGTAGCAAGCTTGTCCTTGAGGATATATAGCTTGGCACTCTTGACCACCTTGGTGCCTTCATAGGTCTCCTCCAATTTCTACCAAATCTCACTTGCTCTTTCAAGATTATTGATTTGCTCAAACACTTTGGTGTCAAATGCTTCATAGAATAAGTTGATGGCCACATCTCCATTGAAGCTTCTCTTCTCTCTAGGAGTGAGACTTGTGGGATCAATTATCGCAAAGTCATGCTCAATCACATCCCATATCTTTCTTCATTCCTCTTGTGAATGCACACATCTTCCTCTTCCAACAATCAAAGTTGGTGCCGTCAAAATGTGGTGGCTTCCCCATATAGTTGATTTGAGCCATTTTAACACCGGAGGATGTTAAGCCTCAAACAGACGGTGACCACGGCTCCGATACCACTTGAAAGGTCCAAAATGGCTAGAGGGGGGGTGAATAGCCTAATTAAAAATCTACAAAACTCTTGGGCAAACACTATTAGTATAACAAATAGCGAAGCTTTTTGCGCTAGCCTAATAGTGTGTTGCAAGCCACCTAACAACAATTTTACCTAATATTTCTATGACACACAAACAACTAGAGCTAATAACAAATGCAGAATAAAACAATATAGCTCTAGCACAAGAATGATATACAAAAAGTATATGAGACAAGTATGTGCAATAGACAAACTAAGCAAGCTAATTACAACTTAGCTACACAAGGTATATGACAAAAGATATACAACAAGAAAAGATATCTACACAAGGAAGTAGCTCAAAGTAAATACACAAAGTAAATGAGCTAGATAGAGGGGATTTCACCGAGCCTCGGGATCGCCACGTAGAGAGCCAATCACTGGTGAAATCCACTTGTGAAGCCAATCACCAAGATGTAGAGGATGAGGACCAATCACCACAATGGGGACACAGTCACAATAAGCACTCGGGAGACAAAGATTTATCCCGAGGTTCACATGCTTGCCGGCACGCTACTCCCCGTTGTGTCGACCAACACTAGGTGACCCGGTGGCTAATCGGCGCAAAGCCAAGCTCACAAAGAGCGCCACAAGAATCTACCACTAGTGAGGTAGCTCAATGACACGAGCAATCCACTAAGGATGCCTCTTGCCGCTCCGGCGAGGTGAGGCTCCAAAACCTCTCACAATCTCGATCGGTGGTGGCCAAGAACAATCACCATCTTGCCAACAACCACCTCAACGCCTCCAAGCCGTCTAGGCACCGGCAAATGCCAAGAGTAACAAGAAAACTCAATGCCGATGTGAAGAACTAGTGCCACTAGATTGAACTCTTTTAAATCACGCACTAGATCACTCAATCTCACTTGGTTGATCAAATCAACTTGGGAGATGAGTTGGGAGGCTTGCCAAAGCTCACTAAAATGCTTAGGAATCAAAAAGTGCCAAGAGAGGTCCCAAGTGAGCCGGCCAAGCCCCTTAAATAGGCCACACAAGTCGGCCTAGCCGTTGGGCTCAAGTCGGGGTCATCGGACGCGCCGATGCACTACCATCGGACGCTGCCCCAGCGTCCGATGCTTTAGATGAAGCCACGTGTCCCCTGGTATGAATTCAGCCCGTTAGATCCCAACGGTCATAACCTTCCCGCGCAGGTTAAAGTGGCATCGGACGCGCCGATGCCTAGCATCGGACGCTCCGATGCCTCTGCTCAATTTCTACTCATCTCAGCGCTACATCGGACGCACCGGCACCTTCACATCGGACGCTCAACCCCAGCGTCCGATGACCATGCAGAGAGGTTCCAGAGAGGGCCAAAACGCATCGGACGCGTCCGATGGTCCTGCATCGGACGCAGGCCAGCGTCCGATGCCCTGGAAAACTAGCTCGCGCCACGTCATAGCCATCGGACTCTGCAACAGTGTTTCGCCCGCGTCCGTTCCAGCGTCCGATGCTCCTCGACAACAGTCAGCAGTTAGGGTTTGCCATCGGACGCTCGGCCAGCGTCCGATGCTGCCGACGCCAGCATCGATGCCCCTAACTTTGCAGTTTTCACTTTCTAACTTCTACTCTTGCTCCCATGTGCTAACACCAAGTGTTTCAACACTTGTGCACCTGTGTTAGCATTTGCAAAGCATTTTCAAAGGGTTTTATTAGTCACTCACTAGGTCTATGTAACACCTCTGGTGTTAACTGTAATTAACCTGACATGTCATCATCATTAGTCATTAATCATCCTTGCCTTGCATTTATGTTTGCTTAGTATTTGTGTAGCAATCTCTTTTCAAAAAAAACCCTAAAAGCCCAAATCTTCCTATAAGGGCAAAAATGGTAATTTCACCTCTGTGCCTAGTTTTAATATTGTTCAGATTTAGTGCCCTGATGTTGCTGCATTGATCAAAGTTCAAAAATCAGTTTGATTGACTTTCCCTTTGCAAAACCCTGATTTCCAAACCCTGGATTTTATCCCTCTTTTTGTAATTCAAAATTATTCAAAATTTGAGGTTGGTCCAAAAAGCAAAGTTGTAGATCTGGCCAAGAGAACAACTTTGGTATTTACAGATTTTCAAAGTTAATATAAAATTGAAGTAATTTCAAATCATTCAAACTCCAGTTTTTGTCCCTTTTTGTTGAGTTTTCAAATTAATTCAAAAACTTTTGAGTTCAGAAAGGTGTATATTAGCAAAGTTGTAGGTTTTGTCAAATGGAACAACTTTCATATATAAAAGATTTTCAAGTTTCAGTTTGAAATCCAAAGTAATTTGATTTGAATCAAATTGAAAAGTGTCCCCTTTTCTGTTTTCAAATATAGTTCAAAAACTTTTGGAATTTGAAAATGTTCAAATTGACAAAGTTGTAGATCTCATTTTTCTGAGCAACTTTGGTATTTTGAGTTTTGTCGCACAGTTCAAATTTTGGGAAAAATTTTCAAAATGCAGATACCAGCCAAAAGTCAAACCCTAGGGCATAGCCCTGTTCATCTTCCTCGCGTAGGGGGAGGCCCCGGTCGTGGCCGAGCCTCGGCGCTGCGCGCGCCACGCTTGGCAGCCGCTCGTCTGTCCCGACCAGCGCCTGCGTCCGCACCATCATTCCGCCCCGCACGCGACGCGCTGACCTCCACACCCGTCCCCTAAGTGCCAGCGCGTCGCCGCCGCGTGGCCATCGCCGGCGAGCTCTCGCCCAGGCCCGGCTGCACGCCATCACCTCCGCAGAGCGCAATCGAGTGCGCACGCTCTCGCCGAGCTTATCCACCCCACCCCGTGCTCTCTACGGCCTCTGGCCGCGGCTATATAAGTCCGCCGGAGCCCCGAGCTCCTCACTCATCTCCGCCACCGTGGCCAGGCCAGTCCAGTGCCTCCGCCGCTCCACCACCTAGCTCAGAAGCTCCGCCTTGAGCTCGTGAAGCTTTCCCACCCCTCAATTTCATCTCTACCGCCTCCTATCGCCGGCGTAAGCTCGCCGTTCCCATCTCCGGCAGAAACCCGGCGAGCTCGGGTTCGTGAAATTCGCCGTCTCCGGCCATGATCATCCCTCACCGACCCCCGTGTCGTGTTCCTGGTTCCGTGCGACTCCGACCAGGCCCTTGCGGTCTCGTGTGTTGCGCAGGGTCGTCGGAGCGCCGCTCGCCGCTCGCCGCCGAAAGAGCTCCACCGAACCACCGTCCTCGAGCACGTGTCGAGCCTCCTTCCTCGAGCCTCACCCTCGAGCACGTGCCGAGCCACACCCTCGAGCCCGCCTCCGATCCGTGTAAGCACCCGAACTCCGGCCTCTGCTTCCACTCCGTCTCGCCCGAGCCAAGCTCGAGCACGCGTTTCGTCTCGCCCGAGCCCAAGCCTCGAGCGGACTCATGCACCCTCCGCTTCGTCGAGCTAGGCCTCGGACGAAACGTTTGATTTCCGATTCGCCCGAGCCTCCCGGCCAGGCCTCGGACGAAACCCTTGTTTCCGTCTCGCCGAGCCGTTTCACCCGAAACCGCTTCGCTCGAGCCAGGCCTCGGCGAACACATGACTTCCGATTCGCGAGCCTCCCGTTCGCCGAGCCTTGCGAAGAAAGAGCACAGTGCCCTTTTTCCTTTTTGGGAGTTGTGAATAGTGTTTTGTTTTCTCTTTGTGTGAATTAATCTGTTGTTCCTAAATCTTGAGAAAAATATGGTATGCTCCTTGCTCTGTGTAGTATTTTATAAAAATATGAAAAACTTGACTTTTCTGCAAGAATTTGAAAATGTAAAAATCCCTCTTTTAATTAATAATGGATGGTTTTGGATTTTTAGAAATTATTATAACTCCAAAAATCATGAGACCAATTTTTGTGAGCTTCCTATGCCATGTTTAGTCTCTGGTGAAATTTTGAAGTCTTTTAGAACAAGTTGATTTTTGTGATTTATCTTTAATTGTTAAATAGTGTCTTTTGTTAATTAATGTATGGAATTATTTGAGCACCTTAATGACCTCCAAAATTATGAAATTTGTTTTGCCATCTGTTTATGCCTTAATGAACTTATGTGATTAATTTGGTAATTTTTGGAGCAACTTCATAAAATGACCTTTTTTAAATAATTAAGGAAAATAGAGAAAGTGATTAGGTTTCATGTTGTATGTCCTGTTTTGCATGTTCATGCTAGCATACTCATGAGCATTCATCATTGCATCCGTATAGTTGACGAAGAAGGTACCAAAGTCGAGGCCGCTGTTGACGAACCAACTCCCGAGGCGACCCCGAGCTCCGACACCTATACCTACCCCGAGTCTGCTCTCTTTGCCATCCAAGGCAAGCCCCGGTGCATTTAACCCTTTCCTTGAATTTATAAAATGATTTCCTTAAATGCTTTTGAGTTAAATTATTGCATTAGGTTTATAGGAGTTGTGTGCTATCCTAATTGATGCACTATCCACCTTGACCACTGATACACCCGATACCTGCTTTTCAAAAGTATTTGAAAAAAAATGCTTAGCAATGCTTATTGAATTAGACTTTGCAATAAAATGCCAATTTTAAAAGTGTGGTCACTTAAGGAATGTTTATGGGAATTTTGGTCTTACTCCCCGGCTGTTGGCTAGGTATCTGATCCGTACCTAGTCAATAACGAGGAGAGGTTGTCCGAGCGTACGGTGCCGTCATGTTGTAGTCCGGGACTCAACAGTTGACACCGACCGGGACACGGTTGAAAAACTGACAGGACTATTACGCTTGGGTGAGATATGACCAAGGTATAGTTCTGGCTGGAAAATTAGGGACCATCCGTATGGGGGCCTGCTGGTCAAGACTTGTAACTATTCACATACTACGGAAAGCTCTGGCTCCGAGAAATCCTTGATTGGACCGACAACCGCGCACTGGGAGTGGAGAGATGGCGGAAGTAGCATGTACCCACGTGGGTTAAAGTCCCGGATTGGTGTGGTGTACTGTACTTCCGGGTGGTGTAGGACCGGGCCCAATCTTGGAGGAATCGTGGTAGACGAGTTGTCATATGCAAGCTTGGGTGCTACATATGCAGTGTGGATAGGGATCCTCAGCTGAGTATTATTTATCCGGATTAACGTTGCTCCTCGGTTATGGAGACTTGGTCCACTGACTGTCAACGGAGAGTGGTTCTCAACTAGGAATGTTTTGAAATGTAAAATGAATCATGAATGATGAAAAATTGAGGAATACTGAATCTTTCAAAAATAAAATAAGGTTTACAAAAATGCTTTTCTGCAAAATACTTGATCTTGCTTAAGACTTACCTTGACTACCCTAAGCCTCTCATTCCTGAGTCTTCTCCCTTTTCTTTAGTCGGGTAAGTCTTGTTGAGTACCCCAGTACTCAGGGTTTGTTACCCATGTTGCAGGTATGCCTGAGACCCCGATGTGTCTCGCACCCTGTTGCGTGACCTTCGTCCAGGAAGAGGCCGATGAGGCCAATGAGTAAACATGCACCCTCGGGCTGGGTGTTACATGTATCTTTATGTTGTTGTTTCCGCTACGTTGTCTACTTTGAATTTCCCGAACAATGGTTTGTAATAATCGTACTCCTTACCTCATTTGAAACCTCGGTTTGTAAAACTATTGTTATTTAAGTCTTCCGCTCATTATTCCGATGTCATTTGTAAAAGTATGCAATGCTGTAACCGAATTGTGAGATGATCCTGCGGACATTGGGCACTGATGTAGCCCGGTGGCGAACAGGTCTTAATCACATGGAACATGGGTTCGGCTGTCAGAGGTTGACAGGGACACGTGGGCCATGGGATTAGGGTCGTTCCGTCACAGAGTGGTATCAGAGCATCTCACTTTAACGTTGCAGTGTTCGTTTTTGCGAAAACTTCAAAAGACCTTTTGAGTCCAAACAAACTAAACTTGACTATTTTTTAGTCCAAATTGCTTCTCTCATCTTGTCTCTCATATGGCAACACTAGCTAGTGGAACAACATGTTTTAAGCCCTATATATATGTTAAGTATTGCATTGCCTTGTTCCGTAGGAACGATTCATGCATCATGTCATATTCACTTAAGCAAATAAATGAGTTCGTTGGGATAGTGTACCTATACCTTTTCTTGCTAGCCTTTCTCATCTATAACCTCTTGTCCAGATATGGCTCGCATCAAGCTGACCGCCCGCAAGTCGACTGGACCGAACGGTGTGCCGCGTCACCAGCTGGCGCCACGCACCGGAGAAGAGACTGGAGAATCCTCCAATGGTCGTCGTTTTCCCCGCCGCACCCGCAAGAACCTGAAGGAGGAAATCAAGAATCTGAAGGCTGAGATAGAGAACATGGAGCATGACTTCTACCTTTCCCGCCTGGAGTTCTACGAGGCACGAGCCGCTCTTGAGGAAGCTAACCAGAATGTGGTTCGCGCTATCCAGCAGCGTGATGCAACATGGATCCGAGAGGATGTCACCAGAGCCCAGCTCCATGGACTGCAGCAGTACACCGCCCAGATCGAGCAATTCAATGATATGCTTCATGAGGAAGTACACCAGCTGCACAACCAGCTTCACCCCGTGATTCCACCAGTTGCTGAGGATCCCGAAGACGGAGTCGTGGAGGAACCTGAAGTGGAACACGAGCCCGATCAGAATGAGGAAGTGGAACCTGCTGAAGATGTCCACGTTGAAGATGAAGATGAGGAGGAAGAGCCTGAGCTTATCATCGAGGATGATGATGATGACGAAGAGTTGATCTTCATCGATGACGACTAGACTCCTTGTGTCTGTACCATCTGCTTACCTAAAACCTTAGGCTAGGTTTGGGGGCGTTAGTCTGTCTGTTGCCAAGTCTGGCATGTATCTTTCTTTTCGTACCTTTTCCCTTATCAGTCTGTTGTCATCTTTATCAAGCCAGCTATCTTTATATCAATGAAGCTATCAATCGGTCGTTTCAGAACCTTTGTCCATATATGCTGAGTTCCGAGTTGCTTATACAGATGCCTGTGAACACCCGTACCGGAGCTGGAGGTTCTGATGATGCCAACATCCCAAACCCTCCACCTGTCCCAGCTACCCTAGCAGATGCCATTGCAGCCTTGGCCGCCGCTGCCAACCTAATGGCTCAAAACCAAGGACAGCAGAACATTCACCGTGGTCGCCACAACATCAACCAAGAGACCACCTACGTGGAATTCACCGAAACTCGTCCACCGGTCTTCACCAAGGCCGATGAACCCCTCGAAGCTGATGATTGGCTCCGCACCATGGAGCAGAAGTTTGGTCTTATCAACTGCACCGATATCCAGAAGCCACGGTTCGCTTCGCAGCAGCTTCGTGGTCCGGCAAGTGCTTGGTACGCCAACCTGTTGGCTGCCCAGCCAGAAGGTCATCGATTGACCTGGGAAGAGTTCCGCACTGCCTTCCGTGCTCATCACATCCCTTCCGGATTAATGAAAATGAAGCTTGATCAGTTCCTGGCTCTCCAACAGAAAGACTCCACAGTCATGCAGTATGTGGGTCAATTCAATCATCTCAGCCAGTATGCCTCAGAGTATGTCAACACAGATGAGAAGAAGAGGGATTGTTTCCTTAGAGGACTGCACCCGAAGATCCGCAGGAGCTTGTTAAACAACCTGACCGGTTCTTATCATGAGGCTGTTGACCGGGCAGTTGCTTTGAAGAGAGTAACCGTCAGTACCAAGAGGAGAAGAAGAAGAAGAAAGCAGGATCTAGCAGCCACTCTGGCAATCACAAGCGCCAGAGGGTCATATATCATCCTAGTCACCACCACAACCGTCCACCTTACCCTCACCAGCAAGTGGTTGTCCGTACCGCGGCTACCACCCACAACGCCAACCAACAAAGTGCCACTCAGCCGAACGCCCCAGGTGTTCGTATCACCACCCCACAGACCGCCTATAACCATCCCTGCTACAACTGTGGTCAACTTGGCCACTGGTCTCGTGAGTGCCCAAAGCCCAAGAGGTATGCTCAGAATGCTCAGAAGAATCCTGGAGGATCTCAGCAGCAGCAGCACCGTGCACAGCAGCAGCATGCCCAGAAAGGCAGGATTGTCAAGAAGCACGGACAAGTCTACTACACCGCTGTCAACGATATACCAGAAGGGGAGCCCGTCATGATCGGTAGGTTTCCTGTTGCCAATCATCCTGCAGTTGTGTTGTTTGATTCTGGTGCATCGCATTCCTTCATCAGTCGTACTTTTGTCATCAAGCATGAAATATCAATTGAGGATTTAAAAGAAAGTTTCTGCATATTTTCGCCTGGAGGGCGTATAAGTACTAAGGAAGTGGTTCGCAGTATACCAGTAATGTTGGGGGAACATGTATTTCCCACCACCATGATAGTGCTTCATGATCAGGAGATAGATGTCATCCTAGGCATGAATTGGATGTGTCAGTATAAAGCCATGATCGACATCCTGAATAGAGTTGTGAGAGTGGATATTCCTAACAGTACCGCCAAACTCCTTCTCCAACTTCCAATGCCTCAAAAACCAGCAGCCACTCAAATAAATACCGCCTATGTTCTGGAAACCCGGGACATCCCCGTGGTTTGTGAATTCCCTGATGTTTTTCCTGAGGATTTGCCTGGTCTGCCTCCTGACCGTGACGTTGAGTTTGCCATAGAGCTAAAGCCCGGGACTGCTCCTATATCCCGCAGAGCTTATCGAATGCCTCCCAGAGAGTTGGCAGAACTAAAAATCCAATTACAAGATTTGTTGGACAAGGGTTTCATTCGCCCAAGCTCGTCTCCTTGGGGCTGTCCTGCAATCTTTGTAAAGAAGAAAGACAAGACTCTCAGAATGTGCATTGATTATCGCCCACTCAATGAGGTCACCATCAAAAATAAATATCCCTTGCCTCGTATTGATCTTCTCTTTGACCAGTTAGCTGGAGCCAAAGTATTCTCCAAGATCGATCTCAGATCCGGCTACCACCAAATAAAGATTCGTCCTAAAGATATTCCTAAAACAGCTTTCACCACCAGATACGGCCTATATGAGTACTTGGTCATGTCCTTCGGTTTGACCAATGCCCCTGCTCATTTCATGTACCTCATGAACTCTGTGTTCATGCCAGAGCTTGATAAATTCGTGGTCGTGTTCATTGACAACATCCTTGTCTACTCAAAAAGCTCTGAAGATCATGCCGAGCATCTTCGTATCGTTCTATCCCGACTCAGAGAACATCAGCTGTATGCCAAGTTCAGTAAATGTGAGTTTTGGTTAGATCAGATACAGTTTCTTGGTCATGTCCTATCCGCTGAAGGTGTGTCAGTTGACCCTGGTAAAGTGGCAGACATTCTGGATTGGGAGCCACCTACCACTGTTCATCAAGTCCGCAGCTTTATGGGAATGGCAGGATATTATCGTCGATTCATTCCGGATTTCTCCAGAATCGCCAAACCTATCACTGAGTTAGTAAAGAATTCTGTGAAGTTTGTCTGGTCACCAGCCTGTGAGCAAGCCTTTCAAACTCTGAAGAAATTGTTAACCACATCACCAGTGTTAGCCCAGCCGAACATCGAGAAGCCCTTTGATGTCTACTGTGATGCATCTGGTACTGGTTTGGGCTGTGTTTTGATGCAAGAAGGTCGAGTGATCGCTTATGCCTCCCGACAGCTTAAGCGACATGAGGAAAATTATCCAACTCATGATCTTGAGTTAGCAGCAGTGGTTCATGCCTTGAAGATATGGCGTCATTATCTGTTGGGCAGTACCTGCAATGTGTACACAGATCACAAGAGCCTGAAGTATATCTTCACCCAAGAAGAGCTGAACATGAGGCAGCGAAGATGGCTTGAGTTAATCAAGGACTATGATATCGAAGTGCATTACCATCCGGGTAAGGCGAATGTGGTCGCCGATGCACTCAGTCGCAAGTCATACTGTAACTGTCTGGTTATGAAATCCTATGAATCTTCCCTATGCTATGAACTAGAGAAGCTGGGTATTGAAATGGTTCCACAAGGAAGTCTGGGCAATGTCAGAGTAGAAACCTCTATCAGAGAACAGATCATAGCTGCGCAGAAAGATAACCCCGGAATCAAGCACATCATCGAAAAGGTTCGAGCTGGAAAAGCCGGCTGTTTCAGGATTGATGATGAAGGAGTGGTATGGTTCAAGAACCATCTGGTAGTTCCCAAGGTACCTGAGCTGAGACAGATAATCCTTGATGAAGCACACTCAACCAGATTTGCCATCCATCCTGGCAGCAACAAGATGTACCAAGACTTGAAGCAAAAGTTCTGGTGGACAAAGATGAAGATCGAAATCGCTCGACATGTCGCTCGTTGCGATACATGTCAGAAAGTCAAGGCTGTGCATATGAAGCCCGGAGGAGAGCTGCAACCTTTGTCAGTACCTGGTTGGAAATGGGAGGATATCAGCATGGATTTTATCAATGGATTACCCAAGACTCAAAAGGGATTCGATTCCATTTGGGTGATAGTGGACCGTCTCACGAAGCAAGCTCACTTCCTACCGGTCAAAACAAGTTATACCGCCCCAACTTATGCCACCTTGTACAAAAACAACATAGTGAAGCTCCATGGCATACCCAAGACCATCATCTCAGATCGTGGTACTCAGTTTGTCGCTAAGTTCTGGAAAGCGTTCCATGCCTCACTTGGAACCAAGCTATTGTATAGCACGGCTTATCATCCGCAAACTGATGGACAGACTGAGAGAGTCAACCAAGTGTTAGAAGATATGTTGAGAGCCTGTGTGCTTACCTTCGCAGATACTTGGGATGACTGTTTGCCCTTGGCAGAGTTCTCATATAATAACAGTTACCAAGAGAGCATCAAAATGGCACCCTTTGAAGCACTGTACGGCCGCCGTTGTCGTACACCTCTCAGTTGGTCTGAACCCGGAGAAAGGGAATTCTTTGGAGTTGACCTAGTAAAGGATATGGAAGAGAAAGTCAAGCATATACAAGAGAACATGAAGATTGCACAGTCTCGACAGAAAAGTTACGCTGACAAGAAACGTCGACCTCTGCAGTTCCAGATTGGAGATTATGTGTACCTGAAGGTCTCACCCACTAAAGGAGTCACTCGTTTTGGAGTCAAAGGAAAGTTAGCACCCCGCTACATTGGTCCCTTTGAGATTCTGGATCGTTGTGGCAAGGTCGCTTACAAGCTAAGTTTGCCCGATCATCTTTCAGCAGTTCATAATGTGTTTCATGTCTCCCAACTCAAGAAGTGTCTCAGAGTACCTGAACATATGGTTGAAGTTGAAGGCGTTGAGCTAGAACCAGATCTGTCATACACTGAGTATCCAGTTCGCGTGTTGGATCACAAGGATCGTGTTACCCGAAGAACCACCACAAGATGGTACAAGATCCAGTGGAACCAGCACTCTGAAGAAGAAGCCACCTGGGAATCCGAAGACTTCTTAGCAAAGAACTATCCCGACTTTCTCGAATCTCTGTAGATGTAAGGTTTTGCCTTTTCCTTCTTAAGACGTGGAATCTCGGGGCGAGATTTCTTTTAGGGGGGAGGCTGTAACACCTCTGGTGTTTAACTGTAATTAACCTAACATGTCATCATCATTAGTCATTAATCATCCTTGCCTTGCATTTATGTTTGCTTAGTATTTGTGTAGCAATCTCTTTTCAAAAAAAACCCTAAAAGCCCAAATCTTCCTATAAGGGCAAAAATGGTAATTTCACCTCTGTGCCTAGTTCTATTTAATTCTTGTTCAGATTTAGTGCCCTGATGTTTGCTGCATTGATCAAAGTTCAAAAATCAGTTTTGATTTGACTTTCCCTTTTGCAAAACCCTGATTTCCAAACCCTGGATTTTATCCCTCTTTTTGTAATTCAAAATTATTCAAAATTTGAGGTTGGTACAAAAAGCAAAGTTGTAGATCTGGCCAAGAGAAACAACTTTGGTATTTACAGATTTTCAAAGTTCTATATAAAATTTGAAGTAATTTCAAATTCATTCAAACTCCAGTTTTTGTCCCTTTTTGAGTTTTCAAAATTAATTCAAAAACTTTTGAGTTTCAGAAAAGGTGTATATTAGCAAAGTTGTAGGTTTTGTCAAATGGAACAACTTTCATATATAAAGATTTTCAAGTTTCAGTTTGAAATCCAAAGTAATTTTGATTTGAATCAAATTTGAAAAGTGTCCCCTTTTCTGTTTTCAAATATAGTTCAAAAACTTTTTGGAATTTGAAAATGTTCAAATTGACAAAGTTGTAGATCTCATTTTTCTGAGCAACTTTGGTATTTTGAGTTTTTGTCGCACAGTTCAAATTTTGGGAGAAATTTTCAAAATGCAGATACCAGCCAAAAGTCAAACCCTAGGGCATAGCCCTGTTCATCTTCCTCGCGTAGGGGGAGGGCCCCGGTCGTGGCCGAGCCTCCGGCGCTGCGCGCGCCACGCGTTTGGCAGCCGCTCGTCTGTCCCCGACCAGCCGCCTGCGTCCGCACCATCATTCCGCCCCCGCACGCGCACGCGCTGACCTCCAAACCCGTCCCCTACAGTGCCCAGCGCGTCGCCGCCGCGTGGCCATCGCCGGCGAGCTCTCGCCCAGGCCCCGGCTGCACGCCATCACCTCCGCCAGAGCGCAATCGAGTGCGCACGCTCTCGCCGAGCTTATCCACCCCACCCCGTGCTCTCTACCGGCCTCTGGCCGCGGCTATATAAGCCCGCCGGAGCCCCGAGCTCCTCACTCATCTCCGCCACCGTGGCCAGGCCAGTCCAGTGCCTCCGCCGCTCCACCACCTAGCTCAGAAGCTCCGCCTTGAGCTCGTGAAGCTTTCCCACCCCTCAATTTCATCTCTACCGCCTCCTATCGCCCGGCGTAAGCTCGCCGTTCCCATCTCCGGCAGAAACCCGGCGAGCTCGGGTTCGTGAAATTCGCCGTCTCCGGCCATGATCATCCCTCACCGACCCCCGTGTCGTGTTCCTTGGTTCCGTGCGACTCTGACCAGGCCCTTGCGGTCTCGTGTGTTGCGCAGGGTCGTCGGAGCGCCGCTCGCCGCTCGCCGCCGAAAGAGCTCCACCGAACCACCGCCCCTCGAGCACGTGTCGAGCCTCCTTCCTCGAGCCTCACCCTCGAGCACGTGCCGAGCCACACCCTCGAGCCCTGCCTCCGATCCGTGGTAAGCACCCGAAGCCTCCGGCCTCTGCTTCCACTCCGTCTCGCCCGAGCCCAAGCCTCGAGCACGCGTTTCCGTCTCGCCCGAGCCCAAGCCTCGAGCGGACTCATGCACCCTCCGCTTCGTCGAGCTAGGCCTCGGACGAAACGTTTGATTTCCGATTCGCCCGAGCCTCCCGGCCAGGCCTCGGACGAAACCCTTGTTTCCGTCTCGCCCGAGCCCATTTCACCCGAACCCGCTTCGCTCGAGCCAGGCCTCGGCGAACACATGACTTCCGATTCGCCCGAGCCTCCCGTTCGCCCGAGCCTTGCGAAGAAAGAGCACAGTGCCCTTTTTCCTTTTTGGGAGTTGTGAATAGTGTTCTGTTTTCTCTTTTTTGTGTGAATTAATCTGTTGTTCCTTAAATCTTGAGAAAAATATGGTATGCTCCTTGCACTGTGTAGTATTTTATAAAAATATGAAACTTGACTTTTCTGCAAGAATTTGAAAATGTAAAATCCCTCTTTTAATTAATAAATGGATGGTTTTGGATTTTTAGAAAATTATTTATAACTCCAAAAATCATGAGACCAATTTTTGTGAGCTTCCTATGCCATGTTTAGTCTCTGGTGAAATTTTGAAGTCTTTTAGAACAAGTTGATTTTTGTGCATTTATCTTTAATTGTTAAATAGTGTCTTTTGTTAATTAATGTCTGGAATTATTTGAGCACCTTAATGACCTCCAAAATTATGAAATTTGTTTTGCCATCTGTTTATGCCTTAATGAACTTATGTAATTAATTTGGTAATTTTTGGAGCAACTTCATAAAATGACCTTTTTTTTAAATAATTAAGGAAAATAGAGAAAGTGATTAGGGTTCATGTTGTATGTCCTGTTTTGCATTGTTCATGCTAGCATACTCATGAGCATTCATCATTGCATCCGTATAGTTGACGAAGAAGGTACCAAAGTCGAGGCCGCTGTTGACGAACCAACTCCCGAGGCGACCCCGAGCTCCGACACCTATACCTACCCCGAGTCTGCTCTCTTTGCCATCCAAGGCAAGCCCCGGTGCATTTAACCCTTTCCTTGAATTTATAAAATGATTTCCTTAAATGCTTTTGAGTTAAATTATTGCATTAGGTTTATAGGAGTTGTGTGCTATCCTAATTGATGCACTATCCACCTTGACCACTGATACACCCGATACCTGCTTTTCAAAAGTATTTGAAAAAAAATGCTTAGCAATGCTTATTGAATTAGACTTTGCAATAAAATGCCAATTTTAAAAGTGTGATCACTTAAGGAATGTTTATGGGAATTTTGGTCTTACTCCCCGGCTGTTGGCTAGGTATCTGATCCGTACCTAGTCAATAACGAGGAGAGGTTGTCCGAGCGTACGGTGCCGTCATGTTGTAGTCCGGGACTCAACAGTTGACACCGACCGGGACACGATTGAAAAACTGACAGGACTATTACGCTTGGGTGAGATATGACCAAGGTATAGTTCTGGCTGGAAAATTAGGGACCATCCGTATGGGGGCCTGCTGGTCAAGACTTGTAACTATTCACATACTACGGAAAGCTCTGGCTCCGAGAAATCCTTGATTGGACCGACAACCGCGCACTGGGAGTGGAGAGATGGCGGAAGTAGCATGTACCCACGTGGGTTAAAGTCCCGGATTGGTGTGGTGTACTGTACTTCCGGGTGGCGTAGGACCGGGCCCAATCTTGGAGGAATCGTGGTAGACGAGTTGGCATATGCAAGCTTGGGTGCTACATATGCAGTGTGGATAGGGATCCTCAGCTGAGTATTATTTATCCGGATTAACGTTGCTCCTCGGTTATGGAGACTTGGTCCACTGACTGTCAACGGAGAGTGGTTCTCAACTAGGAATGTTTGAAATGTAAAATGAATCATGAATGATGAAAAATTGAGGAATACTGAATCTTTCAAAAATAAAATAAGGTTTACAAAAATGCTTTTCTGCAAAATACTTGATCTTGCTTAAGCCTTACCTTGACTACCCTAAGCCTCTCATTCCTGAGTCTTCTCCCTTTTCTTTAGTCGGGTAAGTCTTGTTGAGTACCCCAGTACTCAGGGTTTGTTACCCATGTTGCAGGTATGCCTGAGACCCCGATGTGTCTCGCACCCTGTTGCGTGACCTTCGTCCAGGAAGAGGCCGATGAGGCCAATGAGTAAACATGCACCCTCGGGCTGGGTGTTACATGTATCTTTATGTTGTTGTTTCCGCTACGTTGTCTACTTTGAATTTCCCGAACAATGGTTTGTAATAATCGTACTCCTTACCTCATTTGAAACCTCGGTTTGTAAAACTATTGTTATTTAAGTCTTCCGCTCATTATTCCGATGTTATTTGTAAAAGTATGCAATGCTGTAACCGAATTGTGAGATGATCCTGCGGACATTGGGCACTGATGTAGCCCGGTGGCGAACAGGTCTTAATCACATGGAACATGGGTTCGGCTGTCAGAGGTTGACAGGGACACGTGGGCCATGGGATTAGGGTCGTTCCGTCACAGTCTATAGCATCGATATGTTAGAGAACACCTAGTGGCACTTGAACACCGCATAACACCTAGTAGCATCTATAGGTTATACCTTTGCCTTCGGGCCTCTTTGCTCCATCTCTTCTCTTCTTCTCTTAATTCACCAAAGGTAGAGCACTTGATCACTTGAGTGCTTGTGGCCAACACCGTCCTCCATGGTTGTCACCTTGCTAGCTCCACCACTTGGCCTGGTCTTAATCCTTTCTTATAAGCTACACACATGCTTAGCAATAGGATTAGACCAAATAGGTTTCATCAATTAACCAAAACCAAACTAGGGCTTTCACAGCCGCCGTGCCGGGCCGGGCGTGGGCCGGGCCAAAAGGGCGGGCCGTGGGCCGGGCTGGCGGGCCTCGTGCCTCATGGCCAAGTATACTTTTAGCTATTTATAACCCGTTCGACTCCTACACTAACACGACTAGGTTACATAAAACAAAAGACAACCCAGACTCAAACTCCTCGGCCGAACCCAACATGTCTCCAAAACTTGTCACACCTGGTCCTCAAGGGTCTTGGTCACGTCCAGTCCAAACGAGTCTCTCTTATTTTAGCCGATCCTTTTACCAATAAATCAGCCGTTTGTGCCTACAAAATAATAATCTCCTCAGTCCAAAATCTGGTGTAAACAAGTCTACAAAACTCCTATCCAACGGTTTGGCAAATGAGTTTTGCATTTTTGTTAACTTGGCAAAATCCTGAGATGGATTGGCATATATGCGAGCTCGTGATCGGCTTGACATTTTGTCTCATGTACTACTCCCGCGCGCGCTCTTCCCTCCCGCACCGCCGGGTTTCCCTTTTTAGATTTTGGCAAGTCAATTTTGCCAAACCATTGGAGATAAACGTTTTTTCTTCTCCCCATATTAATTTAAAAGAGCAACTCCAACAGTTTGGCAAAACCACTTGGCATCCTAGGATTTTTGCCAAAATCATAAAAAACCTCCTCCAACAACTTGGCAAAAGTACTTGACAATTTGACAAGCTTGACAAAATTCCCCCTTCACTTGCCAAATATGTCAAGTCCTCCGTTGCTTGGCATCACGTGTATCCTAATTTGCCAACTAGTTTTGCCAACTTGTTGGAGGCTCAATTTTATGATTTTGATAAAAATTCTAGGATGTCGAGTTCTTTTGCCAAGCCCAAATAGTAAACTGTTGGAGAAGACCTCTTTTTTCACTTGGCATTTGGTTTTGGGACTTGACAAAACTATATATTTGTCAAGTGAATTTTAGCAAACTGTTGGAGTTGCTCTAAGAGCTGGTAAATTTTATGTTTTGTCAAATAAAAAATACAAAACCGTTGGAATTGCTCTTACCAACTGATGATGGCATGGCGCGTTTGGTTGGATGCCCGTAGAAGACAAACCAAACTTCGGCCAACCTAGAAACGAGGTGGCGCGTTTGGTTTGCTACTACAAGTTCGGTGTCTCAAGTTGTAGTTTATTTATTATCCCTTTTTAGTCCCGTCCGTGTGGCCAAGCCAAAGCCTCCGAAGTTTGGCCGGATGCACAGGTTTGGGCGTTTGGCAGGGCGTGTATGTACAGGGAAGGGACTACAGTCTGAAACCGAACGGAGCCCCCGGGTATCCACGTCGGCGTCACGGCCCAGCTGGCAAACTGCCGACGACGTGCTTGCGCCGACGACGGCGATCTCTTCGAACCCCGCCGGCCGCCGCGAGACATTCCCCCCATGTATTCCACTCCACACGGAGCTCTGGCGCCGTGATGGCTGGACGCGAGGAAGAACCCGTTTTCTTTTCTCGGCGTCGCGAGATGGGATCGAACCGTATTCCACCAGCCCCACTCCACTCCACCACTTGCCCTCGGAATCCCCAGCCAGCATCGCGTCGCGTGCTGCGTGCAACGGAGATGCGCTCGCTCCCGGCTGTCCGTCCGGCCAGCCACCCACGCTCACATGCTCTCCTCCTGTGCCGCACGCCCGTCGCGAATCTCGCCGCCCTCGCTGTCCCTTCTCCGATCCCTTGCCTGAATGATTGTTTTTGTTGCTTTTTTTTTTTTTTGCCATGTCGCTTCTTCTGGTGTCACAAATTAAAACTAAACGCTGTGAGCCTGTGACGGTGAGCTACTCAGGCCGGGGTGGTTACTTACTTACACCGTTTTTTAGACGAAGGAAGAATTGTATTAAATTATAGCTGGGTACGTCATCGTATTACAAGTACTCTGGAGAAAACATGTATCTAGAAACTAATTCTCATCTAAATTATACCCACACTGTGAAAGGCTCAAACTCTCAAATTCAAACATGTTTGACGCTTCGTATAGATGACCGCACAGGCAAATACTCGGCAACAATTGTTTTCGGCCTGAGAACAGATGCTCAACGGACGGCCAACATTCCTGCAGGCAGAGTTGAGAAACTTCTTCTTCTTTATGTCTTCCTCCTTCTTCTTTCTGCCACCGAAGAATGAGGAAGACTGATCTGAAAATTATTCTCCCTAGTCCTTCATCGTGGCCAGATCCAACCACAACAAAACGAAGAAGGGACCGGAGAAAATTATTCCATGGCGGCGACATCATCTCCGTCTTGATGCCGAAGCCTGGAAACAAAAGTCTCCATGTTGTCTTGTTGATGTAGATGTTGACGTCGAAGTTGTCGCCCTCATCTTCAACAGAGCCACCATGGAGAGACCGGATCCATCCTACCTTCTCGCCGTTGCCGAGAAGAAGGAGGAGGAAAAACATCCCCAATACCAAAGACCTTGGCATAGAGAAACCCTAACTCTAGATGACTCGATCTACGATCTACTAGAAAACTTATTAAAAACGATGGATCTCCACTCCCTCCGACCTCCGGCGAGATACCGGAGGGGGAGAGAGGGGGACCAACGACGAAGAAGATGGAGACGACGACGGCGGCGACGGCTCACACCCTAGGGGCGGCGGCGGCCAGGGTTTGTGGGGGACACCACTTACTTACACCGTTGCAAGTACTCCATCACCATCATCCATCACAGGATTCATTAGCAACTCTTGAGACCGATAGAGTACCAAAACAGGGCCTAGCTTGCATTGGAACAAGTCAGATCAGCTCGACGACAGCCCAAGATATAAATATATGTAACCTATAGTAAGCCGGGACGAAAAACTCGAAACTCGCTAACTCGCTCGACTCACTCGTTAATGGCTCGGCTCGAGCTCGACTCGTTTTATAATGAGCCAGCTTGTTTTATAACGAGCTAGCTCGATTTATAACGAGCCAGCTCGAGCTGGCTCGCGAGCTGCTCGTTAGCTCGTACGAGCCAATTAATTTAAAAGCCAACAAACTTAAATTAGCTATTATAGAATATCTAGGCGTCTAGCAATGTGGTGGAAATCATATTTGTTCTTACGTGTTGTTCACATACAGGTAAGAAGATATAATCATACAAGGGAAATTATGTTTTTATATGTAGATATTATTCTTTATTAAATTTACATGTACTTTGAGAAATTGTGTTTTTATGATTTGGCTCGCGAGCCAAACGAGCCAGCTCGAGCTCTATAACGAGCCGAGCCGAGCTACTCTTCTAGCTCGTTAGTATAACGAGCCGAGTCGAGCCAGCCTGCTAACGAGCCGAGCAATAACGAGCCGAGCTGGCTCGATATCCAGGCCTAACCTATAGATAGATAGAGCCCTATATTATCGGTAACTTGTAATAAACGTCGCACTCGCATGAAGTGATCGAGTTAACAATGCAGTAGCTTGCAAAACCCGGCGTTTCTACCACATCACCGCTCCATTTGTCAACCATCTAGGCACGTACTCTCTATACCAATGGAACGTTTTGGCTCCATTTGCATAAACCACGCGCGTACCGGTGCGTACTCCCTCCATCCACAGAACACATAACACGTAATTATAATTATAAGATCTGTGTCGGTCAAATTGATTAAAGTTTTACTAATGTCATTACTTTCTTATATAACTTCAATCAAAGTTTGAATTGTTGAACTCCTTGGCAAGCAAGAATTGAATATTTTGTTGAACGGAGGGGTACGTGGTAGCAGTTATGTGCAGGTAGTACAGCACCTCAGCAAATGACGCCACGTGGACACCGATGGGAAGCAGCAATTATAATCAGCGACACTGATTGGTGTCATGAGTGAGCATGAGCTTGGCATCTTGGTAGGAACTACATGGACGGCAGTTGCATGACCTGTCATCATCTTCTGCAGAAATAAATTGCACGGCCCAGATCCGAGAAATGGATCGGAGTTGTTAATTTGACAGGGATCTGATGAGGTGAAACAGTTTTCAGTGTCGTTTTAAAATGCCATCTTCATTGACCCAGCACATCAGTTTAAAGAGTCTGTAATCAGGACGTCGCAACGGACAAGGGGAGGTTTCTGAAGATCGTTGCTCTGTGTCTGTGAGATCACAAGGATAGCGTATGCAGTTTACAAGTTGCAGGCACAAGAAAGCTGCTCCTCCGCCTTAATATTCAGGCCAATACCAATCCAATGAATGATACCGTGCAACTAGGCACAATATAGCGCAAGAATTCGGTAACAGAAAAAAACTAGAAATATTTTTATCTTCATCAAGTTGCATGTTCTTCTTTGTTGTAATTGGAATGACAATGTAAATGACAATTGAGACAAGAATGTGTAGTGTCCTCTCTTTTCCATTGATCCACCATGGGTATATATACAAGGTCCTCCATGGAGGTTACACAATGGAATAATACCCCATAAAGCCTCATAAACATGTTAATGAGAGGGGGTAAATCCTATTGTAAATAGGGTCATGATGGTGGTCTATTAAGGAGGAGATTAAACACCATTAGTAGTATTGTAACACTCCCCCTTAATCGAATCCTCTTTGAGATCAATGAAAAAGTATTGTTCCTCCAAAAATTCCTGTAGGACAAAAAAGAGGAAATATATTGGTAGATATGCTATTAAAACTCCTTAACACCCAGTGGGAGAAAAAGGAAAAAGTATAGCACATCATGATTATTGCCTCTTTGTGAACTTGCATAAGAAAAACCTTTTCAGGAGAAAACTCATGTATAGTTTAGATAGCAATACATGTCTTTGATATTCCTTTTAAAAACCCCTATGGGGAAAATAAGAAATATGACATGAGCTTATGTAAATATTGCCTCATTAAAAACTTTCTATGAGAAACCTTGTGAGGAAAAACTCATAAAAAGAAAAGAGTACAATATGATGTTGTGACAAGTCAATATCTAGGAGATTTCTCCCCCTGAACCTTGCAAATCTCTAAGACGTCGCATACCAATCCCTTTAACACATTTTTCAAATGTGGAGGCTGGTAGTGACTTAGTAAATAAATCAGCGAGATTATCGCAAGATTTAATTTGCAAGATATCAATTTCTCCTTGTTGTTGCAGCTCATGAGGATAGAACAACTTAGGAGAAATATGCTTATTGATATTGCTTTTGATATAACCTGTCTCCATCTGTGTGACACAAGCTGCATTATCTTCATAGATAATGGTTGGTGAGTTAATTACACCTAGACCACAAGATTGTTGTATGTGGTTAATCATCCTGCGAAGCCAAACGCATTCACGTGAGGTCTCGTATAGTGCTACTATCTCAGAATGATTGGTGGAAGTAGTCACCAAGGTTTGTTTCGATGACTTCCACGAGATGGCTGTTTCGTTGTGTAGGAACACGAAGCCTGTTTGAGATCTGCCATGATGGGGATCAGATCGATATCCAGCGTCAGCGTAACCAACGATATCTGAATTTGGGCCTCTTTTAAAGAATAGTCCAAGATCCCTTGTGCCATTCACATATCTGAGGATATGCTTTACTCCAGTCCAGTGACGTTTGGTGGGAGCAGCGCTGTATCTAGCTAGTAAATTCACTGCAAATGCAATATCAGGCCTGGTGCAATTTGCAAGGTACATGAGCGCTCCAATGGCACTAAGATATGGAACATGAGGGCCCAAAACATCTTCTCCTTCATCCCGTGGTCTAAATGGGTCAGTCTCCATTTCTAAAGACCGAACAACCATAGGAGTTTTGGAAGGATGAGATTTATCCATATTGAATCTCTCCAATACTTTCTGGATATAGGCAGACTGATGTATAAAAATTCCAGTTGGAAGGTGCTCAAGCTGTAGGCCTAAGCAAAATTTGGTGTGTCCCAAATCCTTCAACTCGAACTCCGTCTTTAGATGATTGCGGGCTTCATCAATATCTTGTTGGTGGCCGATGATATTTAAATCATCGACATATACAGATATAATGCAAAATCCCGTTTGGGACTTCCTGATGAAGACGCATGGGCAATCATTACTGTTGGAGTATCCCTTCTGTAGAAGGTACTCGCCGAGTCGGTTGTACCACATTCTTCCCGACTGCTTTAAGCCATAAAGTGACTTTTGAAGCTTTACACAATACATGTTGCGGTTTGCGTTTTGATTCGGTATAGGGATCCCGTCAGGGACCTTCATATATATGTCCGAATCGAGTGACCCATAGAGATATGCAGTCACTACATCCATCAACTGCATAGATAGATGATTTTGTACAGCCAGAGATATTAAATATCGGAATGTTATTCCATCCATAACTGGAGAGTATGTGTCATTGAAATCAATGCCGGGTCTCTGCGTGAACCCTTGTGCTACAAGTCTCGCTTTGTATCTCACCACCTCATTGTTCTCATTCTGTTTTCGGATGAAAACCCATTTGTATCCCACAGGGAATACTTTTGAAGGTGTAGGCATTGCATGAGAGAATACCTTTCTTTTAGTAAGCGAGGCTATTTCTGCTTGAATTGCTTCCTTCCACAGATTCCAGTCCGAGCGCTTTTTGCACTCTGCCATGGATTTAGGATCTGGATCATTTTGGAGGAGTTCAGCAACCATTGCGGAGAAATGCATGTCGACAAATGTAGTCTTTCGGTCATATGATTCTCCAGACTCGAGATAGTTGATGGAAATTTCGTGTACCCTTTGAGATGCATCATCATTTCCCAAAATGGTTGCATCAGGGCATTCCGATGTCCCAACATCAGTAATTGAGTGCACTGTTGATGTGGGATGTGAAGGTTGAACCTCCACAGGGTGTTGCTCAACATGAGGTTGAGTTGCATTTACTTGGTTGGAAGAATTCTTCTTTTTCCTTTGCTTGCTAGGAGCTGCATCCTTGGAAATGGCCGTACTTCTCCCCCTCTTACTTGGGAGTGGAGTAGTTTTATTTGGTACCTCTACTCTTGCCGGCACATTTCTCGCAGGATTGTAGGATTTTGTAACACCCTTATAATCAGTAAATGCATCTGGCATATTATTTGCAATGTGTTGCAAATTGATGATTTTCTGAACTTGGAGTTCAGTCTCAGATGTACGTGGATCATCATTGGAGATAGCTGTGGCATCCCAATTGATTTCCTGGCATTCTTTGTGGTTTGTTTGTTCTCCCCCTAATGCCGGGAAAAGATCTTCATCAAAGATAGAATCAGCATACCGGGCCGTGAATAGATCCCCTGTGAGGGGCTCCAGGTATTTTATGATCGACGGAGATTGATATCCCACATAGATCCCCAGTTTCCTGTGAGGGCCCATAGATGTACGCTGCGGTGGTGAGATCGGTACGTATGTAGCGCAACCGAACTTACGCAGATGGGAAATGTTTGGAATATTTCCACGTACTAGTTGCAACGGGGAGGTTGCATGATAAGCAGTTGGACGCAATTGTATTAAGTCAGCAGCGTGTAAGACTGCATGACCCCAACATGAGGTTGGGAGATTGCTATTCTGTAGTAATGGTCGTGCAATAAGTTTGATTCTCTTTATGAGAGACTCAGCCAAACCATTTTGAGTATGCACATATGGGACCGAATGCTGAACTTGAATTCCTAAGGCCATACAATAATCATTGAAGGCACGTGAGGAAAATTCAGCGGCATTATCCATTCTAATTGACTGGATTTGATGTTCAGGATGATTTGCTCTAAGTTTGATAACTTGAGCAATGATCTTAGCGAATGCATGGTTCCGTGTGGAAAGGAGGCACACATGAGACCATCGTGTAGATGCGTCTATTAGAACCATGAAGTACCTGAACGGTCCAGACAAAGGTTGAATGGGACCACATATGTCTCCTTGAATGCGTTCAAGGAACTTGAGCGGTTCGGCTTGAATTTTGAGATAAGAGGGTCTCAAAATTAATTTCCCAGTTGCACATGCGGTGCAAATAAAATCCGAGGATTGGGAAAATCTTGCATCACTTAGATTGTGACCAACAGAATTTTTCGTAATTTTTCTCATCATCCCTATGCCGGGGTGACCAAGGCGATCATGCCAAGTTTGGAATGCATTGACATTCTGAAAAATTACTTTGTACGCAACATGTCGTACGGGTTTGATATATGTATAGTACAATCCAGACGGGAGTGAGGGAAATTTTTCTAGTGTCTGTTTGCCATATCCGTTGTCCTTTGTAATGAGAAGGGATTCCTCATTATAGTCATTGTGAGTTTCAATATGAAACCCATTTTTGCGGATATCTCTATAACTTAGCAGGGTACGAGTTGAATCGGGATACAAGAGTGCATCCTCAATTGTTATCGTTGTACCCATAGGGAGCATAATAGTGGCTCGTCCAGAACCGACTATTACAGCATCGCGTCCAGCGATTGTTAAAATATTTCCTTTATTCTTTGTGAGATTTTGGAAATATTTTATTTCTCTAAGTATAGAGTTAGTGGTAGCACTATCAACAAGACACATTTCCTCATCCATCGGATTGACTCCCGTACAATCTCTGCGATCGTAGCTCAGTTGGTAGAACGGTGCTTGATAACGTGTTGTAATTGGAATGACAATGTAAATGACAATTGAGACAAGAATGTGTAGTGTCATCTCTTTTCCATTGATCCACCATGGGTATATATACAAGGTCCTCCATGGAGGTTACACAAGGGAATAATACCCCATAAAGCCTCATAAACATGTTAATGAGAGGGGGTAAATCCTATTGTAAATAGGGTCATGATGGTGGTCTATTAAGGAGGAGATTAAACACCATTAGTAGTATCGTAACATTCTTAATTTTGGAGGAAACCAATAGAAGTCTTTTACTTCTCATCAGAAGCAAATAGAAGTCTTTTTCTTCTCTCATCAGAGAGTTATTTATTGTGGTTTGAAAGAGTTACTACTGCTTGGAAAATCAGTTCTTGTGTGACCAGGTAAAAGTAGCACATCAAATCTTTGTCCGCTGAATTTGTCAAGGGAATGACATCCAAGCACACAACCGGAGGCCCTGGAACACGTATGAACACATGCCACGAAAACCCACACGATCATTTCTCAGTCTCTGGGTCGTCAGAAACAGTGTAAAAATAACGCATGCCTTGATCAGGCTGCTTCAACTGTCAAAGTTTGGTCATAGAAAGCATGGCTCGCAGACTTGTACAGTTACACATCATCGACAATTCTTAACACAGATGTTTGAACAGGGAAGGGTCCCAAACACAAGCACCGAAAGAGCAAGTCATACTCGTTGATTCATCTAGTTGTTCATTTTTCCACAGATTAACCTGACAGCGAGCAAGAACTAATATTTACATACATGTCTGTCTGATGGATACCTGTCAGTGAAAACAAAACAGCAGCAAGGACTAAAAAGGAGTATGAGAGAAAAAGGGGAGGAAAGTCAAGAAGATTGAAGAACAGGGGAGAAACACAGAGCGAGAAGCAACCCCCCAACAAACAAATACGAGAGCTCCTGGACTGGAGTGTTGTGTTAATCGATCGATCGCGCTTCTGCAGGGACGCGTCTCTTCCGATCCAAGAACAAAATAACGTCACTTGCCTTTGCAAATCCGCCGCTCCAGTCCAAGTTTCGTGTTTTTGATTCGATTGATCTGCGAGGAGGAGGAAGAGGAGGAGCCTACTAGTACTAGGCCTTGACGACGGTCATCATGCGCTTGAACTCCTCGAAGGAGACCATGCCGTCGCCGTCGCTGTCGACGAGGCGGATCATGTCGCGGCAGTCGGCGACGGCGGGCCGGCCGTTGCCCTGGCGGCGCAGGCCGAGCGAGCCCAGCACGGTGCCGAGCTCCTCGGCGGAGATGAGGCCGTCCTTGTTGCCGTCGAACACGTCGAACGCCTCCCGCAGGTCCCTCTCCTCGTCTTCCTCCTCCTCGGCCTCTTCGTCGTCGCCGCCCTCCACCGGCACCTCCCTCGCTGCTGCTGCCCCCGCGCCGAAACCGCCGAAACCGGGGTGCTGGTGCTTCCGCTTCTTGGGTATGGAGTCGTAGAGCTCGCGGAACTCGTGGATGTCGATGAGCCCGTCGCTGTTGGCGTCGACGCGCGCGACCATGGCCGCGGCCTCGTCGGCGGACACGGCGATGCCGAGGCGGCGCAGCGACTCCTCCAGCTCCACCGCCGTGATGAACCCGTCCCCGTCGTGGTCGAACGTGGAGAAGACGATGCCCAGGTCCTTCTCCGGGTCGCCCCGCGCCGCCTGCTTCTTCCCCTCCTCCTCCTGCTGCCGCGTCTCCTCCGGCGCGCACCCGTCCCTGCACCTCGGCTCCCGGCCGGCGTCTCCGCGCTTGCCGCCGTCCTCGCACTTCCTGGCGGCGCTGGCGGCGCGCGAGGAGGTGGTGAGCGAGAAGAGGGCGCAGACGGCGCCGAGGAGGAAGAGCAGGAGGAGAGGCGCCATGGGTCGGAGGATGCTTTGCTTGCGCTTGGCCGGCCCTCTCTCTGTGCGCGCGGTGCGAGTGTGTGTGAATGGGGAGATCTGGAGAGGAGGCGGAGAGGCGGTTGATGGAGTTGGGAGTACTCCTCCGTATATGAGGGGAGCCGAGCGGCGGAGCAGGAATACAGGATGCAGCAGAGGAGACTA
The DNA here is from genome assembly GCA_009763385.1 of Coix lacryma-jobi var. lacryma-jobi. Lineage (NCBI taxonomy): Eukaryota > Viridiplantae > Streptophyta > Magnoliopsida > Poales > Poaceae > Coix > Coix lacryma-jobi. The sequence goes on from CM019824.1 coordinate 167,290,166, forward strand.
CGGCGGAGCAGCAGAGGAGGTCCGGCGGCAGTTGTTGCTTTTGGCGATCGATCGTGCGATGACCTGGTAGATCGTGGGTGGTTAAGATCCATTTCTTTTTGAGAAAAAAAAAGAAGAAGAGGTTCGCACTTGTGCCCCTGTGCAGAACAAATATTTCAGAAGGAACCTCGCCGAAAAATTGGTATACGGAGGGAGGAGAAAAATTGGTATACGGAGTGTCAAAAGGAAGGTGTACGGAGTACGGTGGTGTACCGGGCGGATTTTCAGGGGGAAAAAATAGTTAGGAGGCCATGGTATTACTCGCTCTGTTCTAAGATATAAGGCACACACATATTTTAAAATTCAAACTTCTTTATCTTTAACTAACAATTAGCTTAATCATATAAAATGCTTATACTACAAAACTAGTTACATTATATTTGTATTTAGAAATACTTTCTAATTATTAAACTTTTATTTCTATAAATTATATATTATGTGAGAAATTGTAGGTCAAAATATAATTTTAAAGACCGCGCTAAGTTAAATAGCATCTTATATCTTAGAACGGAGGGAGTATCTTTGATCTACTCATCAGTTTGTGAAATTTTTGGGAAATATCTTGTTTAGTCCGGAAATTTTTTGGGAAAAGTCATGTAACACTTTCGTTGTTATTTTTAACTAGCCTAAAAAAATTCGTCTCGACATATATGTACAATTAGTTATTTTTTACTTATATTTAATGTTCCATACATACATCTAAAAATTGATGTGACAAGAAATCTTAAAAAAATTGAGTCTTTTGAGGAACTAAACTGGAAGATGAAAAATCAGGTGACGTATCAGTTTTAAATATAGTACGTACTGCCAAAAAGGGTGAGGAAGAAACCTAACGGTTAGACTATCTCCAACAGATAGCACCCAAATCGGCAACCTATTATAAAGTTTAGGTGCCCACGGTAAAAAGGGTCACCGACCCAAAATTCATTCTCTCCAACAGACCACGGAAAATCCATCTCTCTCCCCACTCTCTTTCCCGCACGGCCCCTCTCCCTGTTCACGGCGGCGCTCGCCGCTCGGACGGCGGTGCCCCACCCTCCATCTCTCCTCACTCTCTCCCTCCCCCACCTCTGTCCCGGCCGTCTCTCTTTCTCTCGTCCCTCTCTTCCTCTACCCGGCGGCGCCCTCCCTCTCCCTCTACCCGGCGGCGCCCTCCCTCTCTCCCTCTCAGATCTGACAGCGGCGGCGCCCTCCCCACCTCTCCCGAATCCGGCGGCCGCGGGTGACAGCTCCGGTGGCGCGGGCAAGGAGGAGCCTCGCTCCGCGTCGACGAGCCGGCTGGCCACGCCTCGCCGCGTCCCGAGCCGGACCTCGCGTCGCCGGCGCCGATCTGGGGTGGAGTTGTGTGGAGGAGGAGAAGGTGGCCTCGCTCCCCGCCGGCGACCCGCCCATCATCTCCTCCGTGGGCCCACCAGTACGCTCACAACAGATTTGCGTCGTTCTCCTCGACGACGCTTTTTTCCATTCTGGTGGGTGTGGTATGCAAAATGCGTCCTTCGGTTGGGTCTTTTGGAGCATGTTTTTGGATATGCAAAGTACTGTGAACTACCTATTTTTAGGTTTGTGTCTCTTTGTTGGAGTCCGTCTTAGGGATACGGCGGGTACGGGGCCGAGGCCCCTCACAGGCCGGCCAAGAGGCAAGGGCCCGGGCAGCATTGTGTTCAACTCCGTGGGCGTGCTCGTATAAAGGACGCCTCCTCCTCACTACTACTGGCTTGAGAGAGGGGAGGGAGGAGTGGAGCCGTGCACAGCACACAGCACAGGGCAGGGGCAGCATATTTAAAAGCGGGGCGTGAGCGTGATGGCGACGGTTGATGCGGTGGAAGCGCGTCGGGCGCCACCCAAAACCGCGTGAAGCTGCCGCCCCACCCCCAGCCCCACCCGACTCATCACGTACTCCCGACTCATCACGTACTCCCTCAGTGCATGAAAACATGCAATTCTAGCACAGTGTCATGGTTTAGTATCTCTAGTTTAATTAATTATAAATAAAAATATATTAATATTTATGATATAAAATAAACATCATTGGATTCATTATGAAATGTAGTTTTTTAATAAATTAATTTGGAGCCGTAAATGTGAATAGTATTTACTAGAAATTTAGTCAAACATAAACTACGTTTGGTGGCACGCAAGCCATAGTTACTGCATGTTTTGTTGGACGGAGGGAGTAATAAACAAAGTACAACCTGAGGGGGGGCCCTGCAGGCTGTGTGCTGCGCATGAAGGCACGAACCCAGCCCAGCCATGCGCCCGTGCTCGAGCGCCTGGAGCGGGAGGTCCTGCTCCGCGGGGGCCGGCCGTTTTTAAAAGCGGGCGGCAACTAACGGTTGGCATGACAGCAGCGGCCGTGGGCACTGCGCACCAGCACCAACGGGCAACTGGCTGCGGGACCGGATAGGAAATTCGGGCTCGTTTTGCCGTTGCGTGCCCGCCGCGCGTACGAGGAGGAGAGGACCGACGAGAACGACGGACCAAAGGCGAACCACATGCTGCAGCATGCATCAGGAGGTGGGGCGGAGCTACGTAGTAAGCTGGCACCCACAAAATTTTGAAAAATCACTATTAAAAACAGATTTTCACCATGATTGTAGACTAAAATTTTATAACTATAAGAGAAAGGCACCCCCATCTGATATGTTCTAGCTTCGCGAGGTCCTGAGGCAGGCAGGCAGACTGAGCGCGGGGCTCGCTTGTCCGGTGCAGTTCGGCGCGTCTTTTGCGTGGCGATGACCTTGGACTTGGAGAGGATGGCGGGAGCGGCTGCCAACGGTACGCTTTACGCCTCTACGGATCGGATGAGACGTGCGTGACGCCACGAAAGGAGGACAGACCAGTAGCCGGTCCCGTGGTATTATGAAAACAAACAACCGAAGTTACTACGATTGTTTATATAATAACAACAGTAGTTATAAATAATAACTGATTTAATGTTACAAATAAGTTTAGTATACAAATATATCCAAAGATCCATATCTACTACTGATACATGATTATATGTCATAAATATTATTAGTTTGTTATAATGTATTATTTAGTCAAAGTAGAAGATGGTTGTCTTTTGGAAAACCGAGAATAAATCTTTTTTTATTGAGCAGAGGAGGTACTGCGCTAAACAACCACCACCTTCATTTTGAAATTATAAGATGTTTCAACTTCTTTAGATTCGTAGATTTTTGTAATGCACTTAAGCACGTACTGTACTATGTTCAGATATATAGCGCTAAATAAACTGGAAAAAACTAAAACTTCCTATAATTTGCAACGGATCAGGAAGTTTAGTTGGTAGCTTGTGCCTAAAGGAACAGGTTGACAAACACACAGCACGTATGCAGTGAGGTTTGATGCTCCATTATCTTGGTCGTCTCGCTCGTCGCACTCGCACGCAAGACTAAGTCTGGACGAAAAATTCGAAACTCGCTAGCTCGCTCGACTCGCTCGTTAATGGCTCGACTCGAGCTCGACTCGTTTTATAACGAGCCAGCTCAAGCTGGCTCGCGAGCTGCTCGTTAGCTCGTACGAGCCAATTAATTCACAAGTCAACAAACTCAAAATAGCTATTGTAGAATGTCCAGGCGTCCGGCAATGTGGTGGAAATCATATTTGTTCTTACGTGTTGTTCACATATAGGTAAGAAGATATAATCATATATATGAGGGAAATTATGTTTTTATATGTAGATATTATTCTTTGTTAAATTTACATGTACTTTGAGAAATTGTGTTTTTAATGATCTGGCTCACGAGCCAAACGAGCCAGCTCGAGCTCTATAACGAGCCGAGTCGAGCTGCTCTTCTAGCTCGTTAGTATAACGAGCCGAGTCGAGCCAGCCTTCTAACGAGCCGAGTCGAGCTGCTCTTCTAGCTCGTTAGTATAACGAGCCGAGTCGAGCCAGCCTTCTAACGATCCGAGCTATAACGAGCTGAGCTGGCTCGATATCCAGGCCTACGCAAGACACAACTACAGCCTTGTAGTCGTAGCAGAACAAGTGTGGACGTACAGTACGTCTTTCTCCGAAAAAAACAAGTCTTATTTAGTTCGCACCGTAAAAAATTTTCACCAATCACATTAAATATTTGGACGCATGTATAAAGTACTAAACGTTGACTAAAAATAAGTAATTACACAAATTGCGTGTAATTTAGGAGACGATTTTTTAAGCGTAACACGTTTATGTTTTAACAATGTTGTCCTATAGTAAATATATGTTAATGATGAATTAATTAGGTTCAATAAATTTGTCTCATGGTTTTCAGACGAAATATGTAATTTATTTTTTATGAGTTTAGTTTTAATAGACTAAATAAGTACCGAAACATCTAATGTGACACGAAAAACTTTTCACGACCTAACTAACACTATGCCAGAAATGCTTATTAGTGACGCGTCTAGACAGTTATTAGTGACGCAGAAAACACGCGTCACTAATTTTGCGTCTGTGATAGTATAAAATTAGTGACGCGTAAAGACGCGTCACTAATAACCCCTATTAGTGACGCGTATAAACAAGACACGTCACTGATAACTCCTATCAGCGACGCGTCCAGCCAATACGCGTCACTGATAACGGCTATCTGCGACGCGTCCACCAAAACGTGTCACTGATAACAGCTATCAGCGACACGTCCAGCCAAGACGCGTCACTGATAACCTCTATCAGCGACGCGTCCAGCCAAGCTGTGTCACTAATGTGGACCTTAACAGCGACACATTTTACCAATACGCGTCACTAATAATAATTTACAAAAAACAAAAAAAATAAAAATCTCTACCCTGATCCTACATTACACATATTACATCCATTTCAGGAGTCAAATTCTTTACAAAATTCTTTACAAACTCCAGATACAACTTATCTACAAAACATCTATTAGAAAAATTACATCCTAGAAGATTTCTAATCTAACAATAAATGAACATTACTAAGCTAGAACTACATGATTTCTAACAGTACAAAAGCTGCAACTACATTGGATAGGGTTGTGCTTGAGATCCTGCAAAACCATTATAAACCAAAGTCCAAATTTAGAAGTGTCACCAACAAAGAATACTGTAACAAGCAATAAGGTTTGAAGCTAACAATATTCATAAAGGACAACATGAAATCAGCTAGATCTGCTACTGTCGTCGCTCACCTGAGTTAACAGCCAAGCTACTGATGTGTTGCTGCCCACCTGCTTTTGCCCAAGAACTGAAGCTTAATCTGCTACTATTTAAAACTGCAAGCAAAGAAAAGGTGGGACAAATAACTCAAATTATATGTGTAGTTTTATTTTAGACTTGAGAGCACTAGCTCACTCAGCTAAATAAAACAAAAATACAAAGAACAGATGACTCAAGCTGTTAGTAAGTCACATGGATTCAGGATACTGGCACATAATGTTTATCTCAGAAATGTATCATCTCTTCACTCACTCAAATTATTGTATACATTTATAGTTTCAAGTAGCAGTTATGTATCAACATAGGAATTCATATATGGGACACACTAGATAACTGCCGACAGATTTTGTACCTTCAAATCTGTCAAATTGTTTACCAATAGAATATTGACACGTTGTCTTGAAAAACTGACAGATACTGAAGCAAAAACTTGTCAGATTTAAATCACATATGTCAACGTTAAAATAAGATCCAGAACCCATTAATCTTGAAAGCTAGAGAAAATCAAATAATTGAACAAACCCAATGATCAGTCAACTGCACGCGTAGTTGAGGTTCAGAGAGGATATCCGTTGAGGTTCAGAGACAGGATATCCTTGGACGCTGACGGCTTGGCCACGCACAACATTCTGGGCCGCAACAACACCAACACTGCTGCGTGGTAGTCTCCCATTCTATTTAATAGGCAGTACCACATGGTGAAATAAGCAGAACAATTATTTGCAGGTGGTGAATCATATATCATGAAAATTGATGAGAGCAATCAATTTGCAGTAACAAGGATTAAAAGCTATCTGAGAGCAATAAAAAAACTTCACCTGAACTTGCTGTCAATTTGCAGTGATTAAACAGCTAGCTAGTGATTAAACAGCTAGCTAGTGATTAAACAAGGATTAAAAGCTATCTGAGAGCAATCAAAAAACACAGTAACACACCAATAATCCCATCCACCGAACTGCTGCTGGCAAACAAAAATTAGATGAGCAAAAACTTCACCTGAACTTACTGTCAATAAACTTGTTCCTCCTATTGAACTGCTACAGCTCCTATAAAACTGATAGTGCACTCTTAGGCTGACAAATGCAGACTAAATCTTAAAAAGATACTGAGAATTTGAAACAATGTATGTTGCATACTCTATCAGTCAATCTTTTAAAATTCTTTGGATAAGATATTGTACCTTCCACAGAAGGTGGACAAATGTTTGGAATGCACTCGTGCTGCTGCCTTCTTTTCTGCAAAAAGAAGATATTTACAAATAGCCACTATACACAGCTAAATGTTCTACTGGCACAAAACCTGGTGCCAGCATTTTGCTGGTATGATACATGTAAGAGAACACCTAAATACACTCAATGCATTAGGATAACTAAGAAACTATGGATTGACATTGCACATCGGGCTTAGTTTCGAAATAGTAACAGGCCATCATAAGAGTAAACAGGAGCCATAAAGCTAATATGTGGATTCTTCTCTGATAGTTAGAACATCGACACCTGCTGCTTGTCCAGTCGCAGAGTTTATGCAAAGGCAAAATAACTCAATTCGGTAAGAATCTACATGAGTTACATAAAACAACATCAAGGTGATTTTTCTCTAGTATGTAACTGTCGTTTTTGTTTTAATCAATGAAAAATTGGCTAAATTACCACAGAAGTATACTTGGAAAGAAACATTACTCCATATCTGAGAGGGAGATTGCGAGAGAGAAACAGTACACCTTATGCATATCTGGAGGGGACCAGGCGGCTGCACGGGCGTTGGGAGGCCTGAGGGTGAGGGCTGCGAAAAATGCCACATGCACCCCCAATCTGAACAAAAAAAATGGGAATTGATATTCACAGTCGCGAAATTCATACCACAAAATATCAATTATCAATTAACAGATAAAATGCCACACACAATTATCTCTCCATGCAACTCCCATTAAAAACACATGCACCCCCACACAAACACTCACAAACGTAGGTGCAGCAAACAATGAATGGATATATCATTTAAATATGACCAGTATGCAGGTTATGGCTGCACAAAGAGATTTTAAGCAAATATGGCAAAAAAAACTGCCAGAAGAACATAGCAATCTAGATGACAACTTACTTCTTCTTATCAATCTCAGGGACATCATGGTGAGACACACAACACAGAGAGAGGGAGAGAGAACACACACAAGACGAAACTGCTAACACAGGGTAATCTCTGTTGGTTTGATGCCTTACAATTTTTATCAACCGAGGACAGTTCAGGAGTGCAGAGTTGATTCCAGTGCTGCCTGCAACCTGCTAGATGCCTTCGTGATGGACCAGTTTACATATTAAAAAGAATATGACGAAACTGCACATATTACAAATTTGAGATACAGTCAATAATGATGGCAGCAACTAACAACACAAGACGCGGCGCCAAACACAAATATGCCGGTAAGAAACACATCGTGGCGAGTGGTCTGAACCATAGGCACGACATCTGATCAGAACCATACGCATCGGGAGAGCGAGGGAGGAAGGAAAGAGTAAATCAAGACCAACCTAAGAAGGTGCATCTTGCGTAGGAGGCCTCCAAGGCTTCACACTTGGTGCTCTGCACAGATCCGATGGGAGAACAAACAGATCCATCATGGAGGTCCTGAATCCGGCCATGGAGTTGCAGGAGCTGTTGTAGGCGAGCTGCCCACAACGTAGCAAGAGAAGAGAGGGGAGGATGAGAGAAGCAAGCGCTCAGTTTAACAGGAAGAGTAGGGACAGACGTACGTGGCCTTGTGAGTGCTTCCCGTTGTAGATCCGGACACTAGGGTGCTGGGCGGAGCCGGAGCGGGCGCGATGGGGGCGGGTCGTCCGATCTGCTCACCCGCGCCTTCATAGCCGCGCGCCGCCGAGGGAGATGGAGGAAGGTCCGCGCCAGATCTGAGCAGAGAGGGCGTCACTGCGGAAGGCTCGCGCCCCTACCCGCACTGCCGCCGGGCTAGGCCATTGCGAGGCCGCCGCCGCCGCTGCTCCTGATGCTGCTGCTGCCGCCGTCGCGAAACCCTAGCGCCGCAGCCGCCGCGACGTCCGCTCTCAGGGCCGCCGCCGCAGACGGATTCTTCTCGCGCCGCTAGGTTAGCGCTTCGCCGCTTGCGGTGCTCCGTGCGGGATCGTGGGATGGGGGTAGGGTTGCGGGTGGAAGACATGTGGGGTGGGGCTGTGCGCCTATGTTAGGATGGGGGTGGGTTGTGCGCCTGTGTTTAGAAAACAAAAAATATATTAAGATTGGTGCCAGTTATCTGTGACGTGGCTTAAGAAAACGAGTCACAGATGTGTGTATATATCAGTGACGCGTCTAGAAACACACGTCACATTTTTTATCTGTGACGCGTGTTATGATCAACTATTAGTGACTCGTCTTGGGAACACGCGTCACAAGACTTATCTGTGACCCATATTATTAACCTGCGTCACTAATAAGTCGATCTATCAGTGACGCGCCTCAGCAACATGCGTCACAATTTTTATCAGTGACGCGTGTTCCGTTCAAGAGTCACTAATACCGTGTTATTAGTGACGCGTCTTGGTCCCGGGGCATGGCCAACAGCTAATCAGTGACACGTTTCAAGAACACGCGTCACTAATAGCTTATCTGTGACACGTGTTATTTATGAGTCACAAATCGAGACGTCACTGATAAGCTTTTCTGGCATAGTGTAAGCAAGACCTCGAGCGTAGAGGACGTCTCTCGTCTGAAACGCCCGAACATGAGAGGGTCCAGCCGGCCGGCCGGCCGGTTGGAGGCTGGAAATAAACGCTGGAAAGCAACCCACCCGACACGACGCTGCTACGGTACTCCGACCGTTTCTCGGACTCGAAACGCTATGCAATGCAGCGTCCAAACTTCTGGGAGCTGAGGAGACCTGGCTGGCTGGTGAACGGCACGGCACGGGGGGTTTGACTTGACAATGTATGCCTTGAGCGGGCATGTGGTGCACCGAGAAAGAACGAGTCAGTCAGTGGCCTCAGTTTATTTTCCTGACCCGTTCGTTCGTCTCCGGCCTGAATGGTAGTAAAAAGAAAAGAAAAAAAATAGTACTACTCGGCCTGAAGAGTTTAGTCAGCAGATATTGACGGGCAGATGGGCAGGTGTGTGATGGTCTTTCAAAGTTCAAACATTCATCTACACGACTTCGACTTCTCTCTCCCGCTGGTTACCTCTGTATCAGGGCAGATGATTGTGGCTGCTTTTATTTCATTTATTGCTAAACAAACTAAAAAAATACTACAGTACGTCTGTTTTAGTCAATTATTAGTACTCTGCTATAACTTCCATTGCATGTTACCCACTCCGCCCCCAAAAAATGATAATTCTCATTTCTCCACTACTCCCTCGGTATCACAAAATAGAGGACGTTCAAGACAGCGACACAGTCTCTAAAACATAACTTTGACCATTTATTTCTTTAAAAATATTTGTTGTAAAGTGGTATATATATACTTTTATAAAAATACTTTTCAAGATAAATTTATTTATATGATTTTTATATTTTTGTCGGTGTTTCGACCCCGGGGTATGACACCAACTAGTAATATGATCGCGTGCTCTCTTCCTGGATGGTGATGCAAGATGACACAAGGATTTATCCTGGTTCGGGCAAAGAAGGCCCTACGTCCAGCGGGGGGAGGAGGTTCTCGTATTACTTGCACCTAAGTGCTTGTACAGGGGCAATACAAGCTCAATGAGCGTGGACCGAAGTCCGGACTCGTATGTGTGTGTAGTGTGGACTTGTGCGGACTTGTGCGTACGCGTGTGTCTAGCCGTATCTGTGTAACCGGGTGAGTGAAGGTCCCTGGTGTCCCCTTTTATAGAGCAAGAGGAGGCCAGAGTTACATAGGTGTGATATAAGAGTCGGGATGTACAATGCCCAATACGGCGGAGAGTAGGAATCCCGTCTTGTCGATGCCACTGGAGCCGACGTGGGGGTTGCTGTTGAAGCGTCCTTGAAGCATGGCCTCCCTCCCGGGCGCGGACGTGGAGGCGTGGCGACGTGAGGCCATGCAGCGTCCATTCCGGCACGTACATGACGTGGCTGGGTCCCTCCGAGTCTTGGGGTACCTGTCCTCCAATAGCATGAAAGTAGCCGGGGCTCAAGGGGCTCAGAGCCGGCCTCGAGGTGGCGCCTACGGGGGGCTCGAGTCCTCGCAGGTATGGGCAAGTCCCGGGAAATCCGATTGAGCAGCAGGTATCCGGGCCTCGAGACGTGGCTTGAACGTGCAACAGTGTAGGGTATGGCTTAACAGTGTTGTACGTCCCCTTTTGACTATGCCTGTGGTGAAAACGAGATTTGACCCTGACTCTGGCTCGCTGTGGCACGCATCGTGTGCCAGAGGATGTGACCGGAGTAGGTGAAAGCATTAAATGCGCTGCGTGGGTTGGTACGGTCGTCAGAGCTGGGGAGCGGGAAGCTTCCTCTTCGTGGGGGGCTTCGAAGGGTAGTGGAGCGCTCGCCCGAGCCCTGACGCGGAGGGCTCGGGTGAGTGGAGGTTGGGCTCCAGCTCGAGGCCTGGGGTGTAATGAGCCTCGAGGGATAGGCTATCGTGCTGGAGAGGCTCGAGGTCCCCGCGCAGGGTCCCGAGGAGCGGTGCACGGCTGTAGCGGGTTCGTGGCCTACGCGCCGGGGCTCGAGGGTAGGCTACCAGGAGGCGGTCGATAAGGCTTTGGCGAGCCCACGCTTTCTAGCGGTGGGCCAGCGTTGCAGGCCTCGAGGGGTCGGTTCTTTAGAAGGCTAGTCTAGCTGGGTTTATTAATTGGTGTTCTAGGTTTAACCTATTTGTTTTGCGTTGATTGGGGGTACCCCTTTTGCGGTCCCCCGACAATAGCCCCCGAGCCCTTGTTTGAGTGTTGGCACTCGAGCAGGGGCTCTCTACCGGGATCTAGAGGGTTACTAACTGGTTCTCAAGGGTTTAGTTGTTTCGATTCCGTGGGTGTCGTGCGTGCGACACCCGCGGGTGTAGCCCCCGAGGCCACGGGGGAGTGGTTAGGACTCCCTCGTGGGCTTTTTCACGAGCGTGAGTGTTAGTTGCGTTTTTTTAGGTTCGGGAGTGTCGAGCCCCCGACTTTTTAGACCCTCTTTCGTCGAGGGGTGCCAGGCTGAACCGACCGGCCGACTCTTCGAGCTGTTCGGCACGCCGGTTGCCCTGGCTTGTCATCCCGCGAGTCCTTTCGATCGGATGCGGGGGGGGGGGGGGGGGGGATGCCTCGTACTACCACGAGCGGGCGAGTATCGAGGTTCCCGGTGAGCTGGTAACAGGGAAATCCATGTGAGACCTCGTGCCCCGTTCGATAGGGTCGACTGTAGCCCGGAGGCGATCTCATAAAGCATGGGCGCTCGGTCTGCAGGAGTGCTGGGTCCATTCGATAGGACCCGGTGGCTCGATGCCTCCCTCCGTGGGGATCTCACTGCACGTCGTGCGCCCTGCCTTGGATACACGTGAGGGGCCTCGAGGGCTTGGCCCTCGAGCGATGCTGCGAGTGGCGCCCCTTAGTGTCCCTGACTCGGGTGCTCGAAGCCGGCTGTCGAACCCTCTTCGAGGGCCAGCCTTCGCTGCTTCGAGGCTTAGGACCGGGGCCCATTTTTACCTTCTTGAAGAAGCCTCCGTCGCTTGGAATCCTTCTGCCCGTTGGGTTCGCCTTTTTAGGCAGAAACAGTCGGGGAGCGGAGATCGTGGCGCCAGGGCGACGGACGCGAAGTTGAAGCAGCAGTCGTGGTGGGCCCAGGTAATGGAGTGAAATGCGGGGCTGCCGCGTGTACCTGTCAACGGGCTCAAGATTCGGTTAGGTGGGCACATTTAATGCGCGCGGTTACCTTTTTCCCACCGTGGGAGGTCCCGCCCGTGGGGGTTCTCTCTTATAAATATCGAAAGAGGGGAGAGGAACCCTTTACTTTGCCTTTGCCTTCACCACCGCCGTAGCTTTCACTCACCCTTTCCTCGAGCTAGCGATTGGTAATCTTCCCGGTCGCCCACCCGCCGCTCGGATCCACGTCGTTGCCGCCATGGCCGCCCAGGTGTTGCCGGCTGAAGACTAGAGCCCGACGAAGACGACGCAGAGCGAGTTGGAGTCGCTGGTGGCCCAGGGGCTCCTCCGTCCCAACCCGCAGGAGGGATCCGCGTGGTGGATTCTCCCGTCGGCGGATCACCAGGAGCCGAATCCGCCGGAAGGGTACGTGGTGAGCTTCACTCGCTACCACCGCATGGGGCTCGGCGTCTCGCCGAGCCACTTTATGCGGGGGCTGGCTCATCATTTTGAGGTGGAGCTGCAGCATTTCTCCCCCAACTCCATCTCGCACGCCGCCATCTTTGCCGCGGTGTGCGAGGGGTACTTGAAGATTGAGCCGCACTGGGAGATGCTTGTCCACCTCTTCCGGGGCGAGCTCTTCCACAAGGCCGCGAAGCCCAGCGGGAGGAGGCTCGCGCGGGCGGGCTCCCTCACCATCACCGCGAGGACCGGTCCTTCGTCGGCCAACGTTGCCCGCGAATATCTTCGCTACAAGCTCTCCACCAACCAGGCGGGGTGGGACGACCATTGGTTCTACCTGCGGAACGAGGACGGGCTCCTTCCGCAGTACACCGGCAAGGTCATCACCCAGCGCCCGGAGAAGTGGAACTAGGGCGTCGCGGCGGTCAGGCAGCGCCACCTGATTCCGCTAATGAGCACGATGCGGACGCTGGTGGAGGAGAAGAAACTGACCGTCCAGGCGGTCATTTGGGCGTTCCACCAACGGAGGGTCCTTCCTCTGGCAGACCGCCCCCTCCTCATGTTCGAGATGGGGCCTAAGGCCCCGCTCGAGGCGCTGAACCGGTTGAGGATGGCCGAGGAGGGGCTAACTCAGAATGAGGGTACCTCCCGGGTGGCGGTCACGGTCCATGGATCGTTCCGTCCAGAGGAGGCCAATCTGATCGCCATGGCACCTGACACGGGGTGTCTCGACCTGGTAAGCCTCCCTCGAGCTAGACTGTTTCGAGCCTCCCCTCCATTCTCTTTTCTTCGGTCCTTATTTGCTCCCATCGCAACTTTTCTCATCGAGCTTCTTTTTTGAAGGGGACGTTCACCTGTCGCGCGTCGAGGCCCCCGGTGAGGGAGGATGCCGCGGAAACACAGGTGAGGCACCTCTCTGCTCAGAAGGATAAGGAGAGTAAGGATGCCAGGAAGAAGAAGAGGAAAGAGAAGAACTTGCGTCGGGCGGCCCGGGAGCAGAGGCTGGCGAAGGCTCGTCGTAACCGGCAGCCTGGCGATGAGTCTCCCGAGCTCAGCTCCTCGAGCTCAGAGGAGGAGGATGATGACGAGGAGGAGAGCGATGATGAAGGGATGGATGCGCGTTTGAGGCGCGCGGGGGTCGTCGACGTCAGGGCTGACCGCTCCTCTGTGCAGGAGGATATTCTGGAGGTCCCCCGGTGAAGGGATCGCGCGGGACGCAGCCGCGGAAGGCGGCGCCAAGCCCGGCCTCGTCGGAGGCCCAGGGCCCGTCGAGCTCCGTGCCGGATGTGCCTCTGGACGCGAAGAAGCCTCGGACCCGGAGCACCGTCATCGCGGCGCAGAAGGAGGCCGCAACCGTGTCGACCCAGGCGGGGGGTCTCGAGAAGGGTCGGTCCTCGAGGAGCGGCCAACACGTCGAGAAGGACTCCGGGCCTGACCGCCACAGGTCGTCGAGGGAAACTTCGAGCTCGTGGGAGAGCGGGCGACGTGAGGGGGCGTCGAGCCCCCGCCATCATGACCGTCGAGGGGGGAGTCGTGAGCGCTCCTGGAGCTCCTCACCGCACCGTCGTCGGGAGAAGGAGACCGACGCGGGGGGACGCGACCGCCGACACGAGCGCCGGAGCAGGTCCCGGAGCTCGCGCAAGGAAGGGCGCCATGAGGACCGCTCGAGGGGGACGCGGTCGCCGCCCCGGGACAAAAGGCAGAAGGAGAGCTCCCCGCCGGGGTCGAGCCACGGGAAGCACCGGGCGCCTTCCCCTCATCCGAGCCATGTGGAGACGGCTCAGGGGCGCGGCTCGAGCCACGGGGCGGGCTCGAAGCCCCCGAGCGGGTCCGGCGATTCGGGGAAGAAACCCCACCGTCGCTTTGGGTAAGTAACGTTTCTCAGTCTCGTAGGTAGTGAAGCTTTACCTTTTTACTTTTGGTGACGTTTGCTGTTTTCCGGTTTTTCAGGGGAAAACGCTCCCGGCAGGAGGCGGACACCGCGGCGTCCAAGCGGGCCAAGACCTCGAGCTCTGCTGAGGTCCAAGCACCTCGAGGTATGGCTCCTTCTTCCGCTGGGGAGGCCGCTTGGCTGGTGAAGGCTCGAGCAGCCATGGCTCGGGGAAGCCAGATGGCCGCCGCGGATCTTGGTGAGGCCGACGCCGTCGACCACGGGGGTCGAGGTTTTTTCCTGTCTCTCACGATGTTGTTCTCCTTTTTCAGCAGGGACCACGGCTCCTGGCACCGAGCCTGCCGCCACCGCGTCCGTCGCGGCACCACCACCACCTCCTCCTCCTCCTCAGGTGGCGCCTATCGAGAGGGCCACTCCCCCCCGTCGCAACGACTATCTCGGGGGAGCTACCGAGACAAGCATGGCTCCGTCGGCGTCTGGGGCTGAAGGGTCGGCGGCCCTCGAGACCCCAGTCGACGCGAGCCGGCCCGCGGAGAAGGGGAAGGAGGGAGAGGCGTCGGTGGAGAAGGTGCCGACGGTGGAGGAGCTCCTGGACGAGCTGGAGCAGGTGCCGCCCCCGGTCGAGGGCTCAACGCTGGAGGAGGCGCTCGAGGCACCGGCGAGGGACGACAAGACGCCGGAAGACCCGGCGAGGGAGGAGAGCTTGGGGACGAGCCACCCCTCGAGTGACCCGCTACCGCTCGAGTCCCCGCCTCCACGCGAGGCCGCGCCGTCGCCTCGGGAGGAGACGGAGCAGCGGGCGGAGACGGAGGAGGGGCGGAGGGAGCCGCAGCCTGTGCCACCGGTTGGTGGGCCGCAGCCGGCACCGCTCGAGCCAGAGGAGGAGGGCCTGCCCCTCGTCGAGGTCGATCAATTGGTGTGGCCATATCCTGACGCGCTGAGCCCGTCGGGCGCCATGGTCCCCATCGAGCGGCCGGCTCGGTAGGGGGTTCCGCGGGAGGCGCTGTTCATCTTCAGGGAGGTGGCCGAGCTCGTGGCGGAGGCGGAGAGGTCCTTCTCGGAGGAGTCGGAGAAGTCCGCGCAGGTGGCGGCCGCCCTTGCGAAGGCGGAGGGGGAGCTCCAGGAGCTCCGCGCCGAGCTGGGTCGGAGCACGCAGATGGCGAGCCGGCTCAACGCGGCGCAGGCGGAGACCCAGGCGGCTCGTGACGAGGCCGCCCAAGCTAGGAGGGAGGCCACCGCCGCTCTGGCCACGGCGGAGGCATCGAGGAAGGAGGCCGCCGACGCCCGAAACGAAGCCGCCACCGCCCGGTCTGCAGCGGAGGCGGCGAAGAAGGGGGCTGCCGACGCCCAAAGCGAAGCCGCCACCGCCCGGTCTGCAGCGGAGGCGGCGAAGAAGGAGGCCGAGGAGGCCATGAGCGAGGCCGCCGCCGCCCTTGCTAAAGCGGAGGCAGCACGGCAGGAGGTGATCCGAAAGGATCTGGCCCTTGTGGAGACGGGCAAACTGGTCGAGGACCTTAGGGGCGAAAAGCTCGACGTGCTGTCCCAAAAGCGTACACTCGAGCAGCGCATCGAGGTCCTTACCAGCGACTTTGCCGCTCTGGGCGTGCACTGCCAAGGTAATTTTAATGCTTCGTCTTGCTTTGATTTCGAGGTTCTTGTCACGCTGCGGACTCACTCTTTTCTGTTTGTTGCATAGATGTCGAGAAGACCGCTGATGAGCTCCGCGAGACGAATACGGCTCTCGTGGAGCAACTCCGAGGTGAAACCATGGTGGCGGAGCGAGCGCGCATCACCCTCGACAGGCTCAGCTCCATGTGGGGTGCCGACCCGGTGGCCGCGGCAGAGGGCGCAGTGGCTCGGGGCGACGCCCTGGTCGACGCCCTGTGCTTCTTTGACGTGGCCGCGCGGGACCGCGTCAGGAGCGCTCTCCACCATGGCGTAAAGCAGGCGCTTGCGGCCGTCCGCTCCGGCTTCCGCTACCCGGTCAACGTCGTTGCCAAGGGCTTCATCGAGATCGAGGGGAAGGATGAGGAGTGGAACGACCGCCGCGTCGACAAGATCTTGGAGAAGGTGGAGAGGCCGGGGCGGCGTTCGCCAAGCTCTTCGAGGAGGACGTGCTGCCTCCTGATGCGGACAGTGGTGTAGGTGGCCCCCCTCCTCCTGGCCTGGGCGTTGAGGCTGAGCCCACGGCGGAAGATCTTGGGGAAGAATTCCAGACGGATGAAGAATGAGGCCTGTGTGTCAAATTTGGGCGTCGAGGCCCTTGTAAGAATTTATGTTACGACTTATGGCCCGTCGAGGCCAACATGTGCATACGACTCGTTTGTTTAAAGAAGTTGTTTTCCTTTCAAATTTATCCGATCATTTCTCTTTATCGCGAGCTCAAGCTTTTACTGGCTTAGTCTGTGTTCCTTCGATGTGCGTCGCGAGTCCCTCGAGGGGAGGTGTAGGTAGGGTACCATAGCCCTGGGGCGTGGGTGGCCATTTACGTCGACGCCTCCTGACTCTTGGAGGCTCGAGGTATCTATGGACTTAGACGTTGCTTAGTGCGTTCGAGAGTCGAATTTTTGAAAAGAAAAACACGCTTTTTCCGGAGTCTGGGGGCCCCCCTGTCAGCCCCCGAGGGAGGTTCGACCCTGAGCAAGGCAGGGTCGAGGCTACCTTAAGTTGCTAAGTAATATGAAAGACAGTGCATGAGTTTGCTCATTCATATTAATCATGTTTGTACAAAGCAACAAAATGAACGAGGCCTCGAGGCCTTTAAGGGTAGAAGCGACGTAGCTGAGATATGTTCCACGCGTTCGTCAGGATCCTGCCTTGACCATCGTGGAGCTTGTATGTTCCTGGCTTGAGCACCTCAGCTACAGTATATGGGCCCTCCCATGGAGGGGTGAGCTTGTGGCGCCCTCGATTATCTTGCAACCGTCGAAGCACAAGGTACCCCACCGCCAGGTTCCTCGTGCGCACGTGCTTGTCGTGGTAGCGTCGAAGTGTTTGTTGGTAGCGTGCGGAGTTGATGAGCGCCACGTCTCGGGCCTCCTCGAGCTGGTCCTTGGCGTTGGCGAGCCTTTCGTCGTTGGTTTGTTCGATGTAGGCTCGAAGTCGAGGGGAGCCATACTCGAGGTCCGTAGGCAAGACAGCCTCGGCGCCATAGGTTAGGAAAAACGGAGTGAACCCGGTGGCTCGACTCGGCGTAGTCCTGAGGCCCCACAACACCGAGGGGAGCTCTGCAGCCCACCCCTTTCCGAAATTCTTGAGGGTTTTGAACAGCCTCGGCTTCAGCCCGTGGAGTATCATGCCGTTGGCGCGCTCGACCTGCCCGTTGCATTGAGGGTATGCGACCGAGGCCCAGGTCACGCGAATGTTGTTGTCGTCGCAAAAGTTGGTGAACTTTTTGCCCGTGAATTGGGTGCCATTGTCGGTGATGATGACGTTAGGTACCCCAAATCGGTACATGATGTCGGCGATGAACTCGATGGCCTTCTCGGAGGTGGGGTCGCCTACAGGCTTAGCTTCGATCCATTTGGTGAATTTGTCGATGGCCACGAGCACATGCGTGTACTTTCCAGTTGTCATCTTGAAGGGACCCACGAGGTCGAGCCCCCAGACGGCGAACGGCCAAGTGATGGGGATCATCTGCAGGGCGTGCGCGGGCTGGTGTGTTTGCTTGGCGTAGAACTGACACCCTTGGCAAGCTTGGACCAGGCGCTTGGCGTCTCCGATGGCGGTTGGCCAGTAGAAGCCTTGTCGGAAGGCGTTCCCTACCAGGGTCCTTGGCGCTGCGTGATGGCCGCAAGCCCCCGAGTGCATGTCGTCGAGGAGCCTGCGTCCTTCCTCGAGGGGGATGCAGCGTTGAAGGATCCCTGATGGGCTTCGACGGTACAACTCTCGTTCGTCGCCGTAGATGACGTAGGTCTTGGCCCTTCGAGCGATGCGTCGGGCCTCCGTCTTGTCTTTCGGTAGCACGCCTTGCGTCAGGTAGTCGAGGAAGGGCGTCCGCTAGTCGAGGGGTTGTGATGAGGAAGAGGCGGGCGTGTCAACCTGCATTGCCTCAGCCGATGTCGAGGGGTCGATCTCGAGGGGTGGCGTTGATGGTCGAGCCCCCGTGTCTGGCTCGAGGGGTGGCGTCGAGGGGCCAGCCTCCGGGCCAATTTTGACGGATGGCTCGAAAACGTCCCTCGAGAAGACATCTGGTGGAACCGTGCCGCGCGTGGACGCCAACTTTGCCAGCTCGTCTGTGGCCTCGTTGTACTTTCGAGCGATGTGGTTGAGCTCGAGGCCGTAGAATTTGTCTTCTAGCTTGCGCACTTCTCCACAGTATGCTTCCATCTTGGGGTCGACGCAACTCGAGGCCTTCATGACCTGGTTGATGACGAGCTACGAGTCCCCCCGAGCGTCGAGGCGTCGGACCCCGAGCTCGAGGGCGATACACAGCCCATTGACGAGGGCCTCGTACTCAGCGACGTTGTTGGAGGCGGGGAAGTGCAGACGCAGCAGGTAGCGCATGTGGACTCCGAGGGGTGAGACGAAGAGCAGGCCGGCGCCTGCCCCCGTCTTCATGAGGGATCCGTCGAAGTACATAGTCCAGAGCTCGGCTTGGATTTGTGCCGGCGGGAGCTGGGTGTCGGTCCATTCAACAACGAATCTGCCAATGCTTGCGACTTGATGGCTTTTCGTGGAGCGTAGGTGATGGCCTCCCCCATTAGCTCGGCGGACCACTTGGCGATGCGCCCCGTGGCCTTCCGATTGTTGATGATCTCTCCGAGGGGGAAGGATGACACCACCGTTACGGGATGAACGAGGAAGTAGTGCTGGAGCTTGTGCCTCGTGATGATGATGCCGTAGAGCAGCTTCTGGATGTGCGGGTACCGGACCTTGGCCTCGGAGAGCACCTCACTGATGAAGTACACCGGCCGTTGGACCGGTAACGCGTGACCCTCCTCGTGCCTCTCGACGATTATGACCGCGCTGACCACCTGGGTGGTTGCGGCCACATAGAGGAGGAGAGGCTCGGGGGGATCGTCACCCTGGGCTGGTCGTGGTGGCACGAGAATTGGCGCGGAAGTCAGCAACCTCTTCAACTTGGTTAGGGCCTCCTCTGCTTCGACGGTCCACGCAAAGTGCTCCATTTTCTTCAGCAGGCGGTAGAGGGGTAGCGCCTTTTCCCCTAGCCTCGAGATGAACCTGCTGAGAGCGGCTAGGCAGCCCGTCACTTTCTGTACGCCCTTGAGGTCTCGGATCGGGCCCATCCTCGTGACTGCTGAGATCTTTTCAGGGTTGGCCTCGATCCCCCGCTGTGAGACAATGTAGCCAAGTAGCATGCCCCGAGGCACACCAAAGACACATTTCTCGGGGTTGAGTTTCACATTCTTGGCCCGGAGGCACTCGAACGTGGTCTCGAGATCGCTAATGAGGTCCCCGACTTTGTTGGTCTTAACCACGATGTCATCGACGTAGGCCTCGACGGTTTTGCCTATGTGTTCGCCAAAGATATGCTGCATGCAACGCTGATACGTTGCCCCAGCGTTTCGAAGGCCGAAGGGCATTGTAACGTAGCAATACATGCCGAAAGGCGTAACAAAAGAGGTAGCGAGCTCATCGGATTCTTTCATTTTAATCTGGTGGTAGCCGGAATACGCATCGAGAAATGAAAGCACTTCACACCCCGTAGTGGAATCGACAATCTGATCAATTCTAGGTAAAAGAAATGGAACTTTTGGACATGCTTTATTCAAACCAGTGTAGTCTACACACATCCGTATTTTTCCATTCTTTTTCCTAACTAGTACAGGATTAGCTAGCCACTCCGGGTGAAATACCTCCTTGATGAATCCAGCCGCCAAAAGCTTGTGCACCTCCTCGCCGATGATCCTGCGCTTCTCTTCGTCGAAGCGGCGCAGGCGTTGCCTCACCGGTCTGGACCCGGCCTGGATCTCCAAGGCGTGCTCGGCGACTCCCCTCGGTATGCCTGGCATGTCCGAGGGGCTCCATGCAAACATGTCGATGTTGGCGCGGAGAAAGTCGACGACCACTGCTTCCTATTTAGGCTCGAGGCTGGCGCTGATGGCCAGCGTCTTGCTGTCGGTCGAGGTCGGGTCGACGGGTACCTGCTTGGTGTGTTCTACCGGCGCGAAGGTGCCAGCGTGGCGCTTTGCTTCAGGGGCCTCCTCGGTGGCCAGGGCTACTAGGGCCTCGAGCGAATCGAGGTGGACGTTGGCCTCCCCACGCTCGACGCACTCCACGTCGCAGTGGTACGCGTGCTCGTAGGAGGTGTCGACGGTGATGACCCCTTTCGGCCCCGGCATCTTGAGCTTCAAGTATGAGTAGTTGGGGACCGCCATGAACTTGGCGTAGCCGGGCCTGCCGATGATGGCGTGGTAGGCTCCTTGGAACCCGACCACCTCGAAGGTGAGCGTCTCTCGGCGGAAGTTGGCCGGCGTGCCAAAGCAGACAGGTAGGTCGATGCGCCCGAGGGGGTGAGCCTTCTTTCCTGGTACGACTCCGTGGAACCCCCCGACGCTGGGTCGGAGCTGGTCCCTTGAGATCCCCAGGAGGTCGAGGGTCTCGAGGTATATGATGTTGAGGCTCGAGCCCCCATCCATCAACACCTTGGAGAATCGTACATCGATGATGACGGGCTTGACGACAAGAGGGTATGTTCCCGGGTTTACTACATGATCCGGATGGTCGTCACGGTCGAACGTGATCGGTGCATCAGACCAGTCGAGGTACCGGGGGGCGTCGTGGCGGAGTGCAAAGATCTCCCGGCGCTCCTTCTTTCTCTCTCGAGCTGAGAGCCCGACGGTCGGGCCCCCGTAGATCATGAAGCAGTCGCGCACCGGGGGGAAGTCCGCGTCCCCGTCGTCGCGTCGATTGTTGTCCTTGCCCTTAGGCACGTCCTCCTTCTTGTCGTCGAGCTTGGAGTAGAAGCCCTTCAGCAGTCGGCAGTCCTTCAACTTGTGATTCACGGGGCCCTTGTGATAAGGGCAGGGGTCCTCGAGCATTTGGTCGAAGACAGCCCCGTCAGGGGGCCTCGAGGCTTCTTATGGTCGAGGGCGCCCATGAGCACTTCTTCATCGTCGTCGTCATCGGCGTCGCGCTTTGCCTTCTGACCTTTGCTTTTGTTTTTCTTCTTTTTGTTGTTGTTGTTGCTGCTGCGGTTCCTGACGTCGTTGCCCTTGCTCGAGCCCTCCGGTGCGGTCACCGCCTTGCCTTTGTCCGTGGAGCGGCCAAAGAAGGCCCCCACTGCCTCATCGCCTGAGGCAAAGCTGGTGACACGATCCATCAGGTCCTCGACCGTCCTGGGACGGTAGCGCCCTAGCTCGTTAACTAGCTCTTGGCATGTCGTGCCCGCGAGGAACGCTGAGATGACATCCTCATCAGGCACGTGGGGGAGCTCGAGGCGCTGCTTCGAGAACCGCCGAGCGAAGTTGCGGAGGGGCTCATCCGCTGCCTGCCTGCAACGCCGTAGATCCCAGGGGTTGCCTGGGCGTACGCAAGTCCCCTTGAAATTCCCGTCGAAGACCCTGACTAGGTCGACCCAGTCATGGATCCGATCCGGCGGGAGCCCCTCGAGCCACCGGCGGGCGGTGTCCGAGAGGTAGAGTGGGAGCTGGCGTATGATCACGCGGTCGTCGCTCTTCGCTCCGCCCAGTTGGCAGCCTAGGCGGAAGTCGGAGAGCCAGAGCTTGGGCTCGACCTCCCCGTCATACTTCACGATGTTGGTCGGTGGTCGGAAGCGGTCGGGGAGGGTTGAGCTGTGGATGGCCCGGCTGAAGACCCTGGGGCCCGGGGGCTCGAGGGCTTGCCGGTCCTCGTCACTGTCGTAGCGCCCTCCTCGATGGGCGTTATAGCCACGCTCCTCGGCCCCTTTGTCCTTGCGCCGTCGGTTGATGTCGTTGCGGGCGTCATTGGAATCTCGAGGTGGTCTGTCGTCGACGATCTGTTCCCGGACTGGCCTGGCTCGAGGGGCGTCCGGCTGGTGGACGAACATCTCCCGCTCGTTGCGGGGCGCGTCTGCTGGCTTCCCGGAGGCCGCCCCGCGCCGTCGCGAGGCTGAGCTCTCGGCCTGCTGCACAGCGGCTGTCTCGAGGAGGTTCTTCATTTCCCCGAGCATGCACCTGGCGTCAGGGTTGGAGACGGCGGGTAGATCGCGAAGCAGCATTGCGGCCGCCACCACTTTCTGTCCGGCTCGCGGGAAACGCACCTCGGGGCGTGCTGGTGCCCCGTCCTCGAGGATCTGTCGGTGGACCTCTCGAGCGCGGCCACGAGCACCGGCGCCTCGAGGCTGGGCTTGTTCCTGCACTAGGGTTTTCTCGAGGTGTAGCAGGCATTGTCGATCCTCCTCAGCCTTGGCGATGGCCTCCCGCAGCTGTGCGAGCTGCGCCGCCCGGTCGTCGCTGTGCCGAGATGGTGCAGCCGGTGCCGGGGGTTCGTTCCTCCCTTGAACGCGTGATCCGCCTGCCGCAGCCACGTCTCCAGGCTCTTCGAGGTTGAGCGCCGGCCTGTTGTCGTTGCCGTGGTCCTCGGTGTCGCTTACGACCCCCTCGAGCTGGAAGCACTCCCTGGTGGGATCCCAGAGGTCAGGGTCATGGTAGTCGTACTCGTCGGAGTCGGAGCTATTGACGTCGCGCTGCCCTGGCTCATGCTGGGATTGCAGCTTGCGGTACCACTCTCCGATGGTGGCTGGCCGGGGTGGCTCGACGACTCGTGAGAAGCCGCGGTCGACGTGCGCGGGGTAGACGACCTCCAGGTTGGTGGTGGCTCGTAGGAGCACGCCCGGACGTTCCTCCCGCTCTGCCGCCGCCCGGCCCTGATGACGCTCGTCGAGGTGGTGGGCGTTAGCAGCTGCGGAGTTGTTGAGGCCGAACGGGGGCCGCTGGTGTCGAGAGCGGTACACCCCATGCGGGAGGAGGCCAGGTGGCGTCGACGGAGCACGGCTCGGGGGCCTCTGGCCAGGCTCCCGGTCCGCGCGCATGACGAACGCGAACTCGCTGGGGGAGTGTGCGCGCACCCTGGAAGTTTCCGGCCGCGCGCCGGGCAGGTTTCCCCTCGGGGGCTCTGCGCCGGCCGCGGGGAAGTGGGTGTACGCCGCGGGCACCGCCTGTGCCTGGCGGCGATGATGACGACGGCACCGCTCACGAGGTTGCGACGCGTGGTGGTGCGGGCGACGCGCCACGCCCCCCGCGCGGGGTGGCGTGACACGCCCTCCGCTCGGGCTCTCCGTGGAGAGCAAAGTCAGCTCGTTGCCGCTTCCGGTGGCCAGGAACTCGAGGCTCCTGAACCAGACGACGGCACCAGCAGAGAACGGAGGAGGGGGAGAAGCCATCCAGAAAACAGCGAGAAATCGACTCCGACACGCGAAGCCCCCTACCTGGCGCGCCAACTGTCGGTGTTTCGACCCCGGGGGTATGACACCAACTAGTAATATGATCGCGTGCTCTCTTCCTGGATGGTGATGCAAGATGACACAAGGATTTATCCTGGTTCGGGCAAAGAAGGCCCTACGTCCAGCGGGGGGAGGAGGTTCTTGTATTACTTGCACCTAAGTGCTTGTACAGGGGCAATACAAGCTCAATGAGCGTGGACCGGAGTCCGGACTCGTATGTGTGTGTAGTGTGGACTTGTGCGGACTTGTGCGTACGCGTGTGTCTAGCCGTATCTGTGTAACCGGGTGAGTGAAGGTCCCTGGTGTCCCCTTTTATAGAGCAAGAGGAGGCCAGGGTTACATAGGTGTGATATAGGAGTCGGGATGTACAATGCCCAATACGGCGGAGAGTAGGAATCCCGTCTTGTCGATGCCACTGGAGCCAACGTGGGGGTTGCTGTTGAAGCGTCCTTGAAGCATGGCCTCCCTCCCGGGCGCGGACGTGGAGGCGTGGCGACGTGAGGCCATGCAGCGTCCATTCCGGCACGTACATGACGTGGCTGGGTCCCTCCGAGTCTTGGGGTACCTGTCCTCCAATAGCATGAAAGTAGTCGGGGCTCAAGGGGCTCAGAGCCGGCCTCGAGGTGGCGCCTACGGGGGGCTCGAGTCCTCGCAGGTATGGGCAAGTCCCGGGAAATCCGATTGAGCAGCAGGTATCCGGACCTCGAGACGTGGCTTGGACGTGCAATAGTGTAGGGTATGACTTAACAGTGTTGTACGTCCCCTTTTGACTATGCCTGTGGTGAAAACGAGGTTTGACCCTGACTCTGGCTCGCTGTGGCACGCATCGTGTGCCAGAGGATGTGACCGGAGTAGGTGAAAGCATTAAATGCGTTGCGTGGGTTGGTACGGTCGTCAGAGCTGGGGAGCGGGAAGCTTCCTCTTCGTGGAGGGCTTCGAAGGGTAGTGGAGCGCTCGCCCGAGCCCTGGCGCGGAGGGCTCGGGTGAGTGGAGGTTGGGCTCCAGCTCGAGGCCTGGGGTGTAATGAGCCTCGAGGGATAGGCTATCGTGCTGGAGAGGCTCGAGGTCCCCGCGCAGGGTCCCGAGGAGCGGTGCACGGCTGTAGCGGGTTCGTGGCCTACGCGCCGGGGCTCGAGGGGTATGCTACCAGGAGGCGGTCGGTAAGGCTTTGGCGAGCCCACGCTTTCTGGCGGTGGGCCAGCGTTGCAGGCCTCGAGGGGTCGGTTCTTTGGAAGGTTAGTCTAGCTGGGTTTATTAATTGGTGTTCTAGGTTTAACCTATTTGTTTTGCGTTGATTGGGGTACCTCTTTTGCGGTCCTCTGACAATTTTTAAATTCAATAATTTAAAAGTTATTCATGATTTATATTTCCAATGGTTGACCGAAACCTTTTCTAAAACGCCTTCTATTTACGATACAGAGGGAGTATATATACATACGAGTTCTTGTTTTCCGAGAATATACAAAAGCTACTAATAACGTCTATAATACCAAATACTCCCTCCATCCTAAAAATAATATTGCTATGGAGTTTTTAATGGTTAAACTTTCTTAACTTTGATTAGATAGATTTATGGAAAATATTGAACGATTTATGTAATGATACTAGTTATGCACTATAAATATTAATATTTTTTTATAGATATTTGAGTCTAAGTTGAAAGCATTTAAAGATTTGGCTCCTCGGAAAATGAGAATCACACTTTTTTTTATAGGACAGAGGAAGTAAACACTGCTACTAAATAATAAATCATGAAATATATTTTCATAGTATATCTATGTTTAGATTCATAGATATTTATATTGTTTTCATTCAACTTAGTAAAAAAACTAAGTTGAATGAAAACAATATCTTAGGTGCGGTTTGAATACAAGAGCAGAATCTTAGGAAATCGTCAAACACCCTAACCATGAATCGATTGATGTACCTAGGAATGTTTCTCATGGTTCTGCACTTTTTGCCTCAGCGAGAAAAAAAAGGCTCCATCCTGGTTTCGCTAGTTCTCGTTTCTGATCTCTCTCATACACTAGCGACCATATATTTTCTTTGTAGCTTTCTTTTAAGCGCAGCAAGTTTAAAAGGGCTGTATTCAAGGTGTTTTTCGCCCAAAAAAGTATTGAATTTTCTTTTGAAGCATATGTTTAATTACGTGACCTTTTTTTTATGAGAGCCACTATTTTTTAAGTCATAATCTAGCATGTCATCAGCCAACCGGTTCCATAAAGTGCCGCTGATTGATCATCTGATATGTTTCTTGAGAGTATAGATTTGAAACGCTTGTTGAGAATTTGGATCCCTACCAAACAGACTTCTAATCAAGAATTACAAATATTTTTGTAACCAAGCTCTATAGAATAGACATATAATAGTACAAGAAATTGCTGGAGCTAAAAGCTGCCAGTACTGTAATTTGTGATACCAAACCATTATAGGCCTTGTTTAGTTTCCCCAACTTCCCCCAAATATTTCTAGATTTTCCGTCACATCAATCTTTACCTACATGCATGGAGCATTAAATGTAGGTAAAACAATAATTGATTGTACTTTTAGTATTTACATGTGGAGACGAATCTTTTGAGTCTAGTTGGTCCATATTTGGACAAAGTTTGTCAAATAACAACGAAAGTGCTACAGTGCAGGTTCCAAATATTTCTCGGAACTAAACAAGCACATAGTCAGCGTATGATTAGGGAGCGAAAGCTGAACCACCATATATGTCTTAACAACGGCTGGCTTGCGGGCATATGAGCGTACTACTCATATGAGGTTTAATTATAATTATATATTGATTGATTGAGCAGCACTTTTAGCCTAACTAATAATACGGAATATTTGGAGATTCAGCTAAAATAATGACCAATAAGCTCTGCTGACTCTCCCTCACTAAAAGTCACCGGAAAAGCAGCAGCATGTACCAGTAGTGGCAACACGCGTTACTCGGTTTTGGAATGAACTAAAACCTTAAATAACCTGTTGTCGTTGCACTTGCATCTAATAAGTTTTTGGATATGACAAAAATTAGGCCTCAAATCCGCGTCAGTGTTCCTTCCACCAAGCAAAAAAAAATAAATAAAAATACAGCCATAAAAGAGAGATAGCCAAATCATCTAATCAAACATAAGAAGTTTAGGGGATTTAATCTGAACGAGAAGTTGCTAAAAGCACATACATACATATATATACACTTATAAAGATATAAATAAAATCGCCTGCATACAGAATTACAGATAGCGGCGGCGGCAGCAGCACGAGTCCAGGTCAGGTGTTTGGTTCGTCAGAATCTCTCTAGCAGTAGTCTAGCTTACCACCAACCACCTCCAGAAGGAACAGCCGAACAGGTGGGTGGCCGTGTGGGTGCGTGGGTGGATCAGAATCAGATGCTCGCCCGCCCTCTAGCTAGGCGAGCGAATATGGCTTTGGCCTCTAGTCGCCCTTTGCGTTTGCTTGCAGCAACAAACAGCCGGGGGTGGTCTCCGCGACCCACACGGCCACACCAGTACACCACACCCAAATCATCTTGTCCGCGAAGTCACAGACGGAAAGCGACGAACGCAGTGGACTGGTCGAGCGCTGGCTGACTGGCCGGCCGGCGAATGCCTGCCGGGAACAGCGGTTAGAAACCGTTCGGTTTGGCGGCGCTCTGCATCTGCATGCGTTCGTTCGCCTCTCTCGCTCCGGAGTCCGGAGTCTCCGGTTCATCATGTTGCTCCAGTTTCTGGTGCTCCGGTCCAAGTCGTCGTCGTTAGGAGGGATTCCTCCTGACCAACGACAACGAATTATTGGGCTGGGCCGCCGTCGTCTCAAATTCCTTTGCAAACTTTTTTTTTTGCTTAAAGCCTTCAGGGGTACTGGACTCTCCACTAGTAGACCACTAGCCTTAAAGGGCTCTCTCTCTGTTCCGCATCGTGCGTGCATTGTGAAGTCGAATTGCACAAAAGTGATCAATCCAGCACTAGATAACGGGAAAAAAAGGGTGATTGGTGGTGGCATGCAAAAATATAGATATGCAGCATCAGATCCACGTGTTTTTTTCTTCTTCTGGTCTTGTGATGATTCAACCAAAAGTAGTGTGGATGGTCTGGTCGCTCAACGGGCTGGGCCCCCTAGCCTGCCAGGAATCTTGCAAGTAGGCGGAAGAGCTGTTTCAGAGCTAGAGTGCCTTCCCGGGCAGTTGAATTTATCCTCAGGTCGAGCACATACGATCTCCTGTCCATCTGTGCACGCACGTCGATCTCATGGCACACTAGCATACGCAGTATATATGAAGGAATCTGCTGGTGGTTCCCTTTTTTCCAAGCGTTTTATGGGGTGTCTAGCTGGATCTAAACATTAAACTTTAGTTCCTCTCACAGAGGGCCTAAACTCTACTAGTTTCTAATTTAGTTCCTCTGCAAGTGAGACTAATTTAGCTGTGTTTGGCGGGCCCGACACCACCGTACCACCGACAATCCAAAATGGGATGAGAAGCCTATGCAAGATGAGGAATTGAGGATGTTCACCTCTGATGATCCCCGGTGAAATTAAAGTAGCAAGATTTTGGGCTCATACATACGTACGTACTACTGTCATACAGCCGTAGGACCCAGCCAGAACCAGAAGCGACGACCGACGACTGACTGACGTTGGAAACGAGCTGCAGCCTGGAGCCGCCTACTGTACTTCAGTCGAGAGTGCGAAACTGCCAACATCTGATCCCTGCTTCTGGAACACAAAGCGAACCCCTGAAAATGGTAAAGATGCAGGGTTCGTTATTATTAGAAAAAGGCAACTTTTCTTCTTGTGCTTGTGCAGAATATATTCATGCAGTCAGTATTTTAGCGCTCTCTCTCTCTCATGTTCATGAGATTTGCAGAAAAACTAGAACCAGATGAGGCCCGGCTACTAAAAAAATTAGACATGTTCATGAGATTTGCAGAAAAACTAGAACCAGATGAGGCCCGGCTACTAAAAAAATTAGACATGTCCTATATCAGTCCATCAGATAATTCGGAACGAACAGAGCAATAAAAAGATGAGCATGATTTTAGGAAAACATGAATCTGGTTTCATATTTCTAAGTGAAAACAATTTTTTTATGATTTTTCTAGCATAACCAAATTTTAGTAATTTTTAAATATATATTTATTCTAGAAAAAAATATTTAAATAGTTTTTTGAAAAAAATTACAACTTTTTTATAAAGTCCAATTAACCTCCCTCAATTATCATACGCAAACCACTTTTGAAAACTACTTAGGGCTTGTTTGGTAACCTAGCAATCTTTTTACAGCTGAAATTTGTTACACCTGTAATTCCTTGTGCACAACAAACCGCTTGTATTAATTTCCGCCTGTGATTTGTTGTTTGGATTGTAGAGAGGTGCTTCAGACTTCTGGTAGCTAGTGGACTACAATATACTGCAGAAGCAGATGATGAACGCCAATACATTAATGCAAAATTGATGTTAGTTTGGTAAATAATTCAATTCCACAGGAACTGCCAAGATCTCCTATCGATTTGGAATTGGAGCTCAAAATCTGAACAGATCACATAATCAGAGATGTGAAGCTCTAGAATTTTACAGCAGACTAGCAAAGCATCAAATTGAATATCGTAACTGAAGAGAAAATTCAGACATGGCCGAAGAGCTAAAATGCAGAAAAGAGCAAGCGATCTTGAAGCTAAGCCAGTGCTGTTACTGTTGTCAGGGGCATAAATCGCGTGCAGCTCGCCATGAACAAGGGCCGCACATAGAGGCCGGTGGCCATCGATGGTGACATGGTCTAGACTCTGCAACAAGGTCCAGTAGAGTCCCAGCCATACTGATCGCTGAGATGGCAGGATCCAAGGTCTCCACCTCCATGGTGGGCGAGCCTACTCGCGTCCTTCCTGTTCTCATGGTGTGTCCATGTGTAAGCCACAACAGCGTCGACATCGAAGAGTCCAGCGACTGGCGGGCGGCGGCGGCCGAGGAGGCAAGGACCAAGGAGAGCTTGGCGATCCTCAGCAGCAGAGGAAGGGGATAGGAAGAGCCTGGCACTGGCAGAGGAGGATGACATCGGAGAGCGGTTAGGTTAGTGCTAAGCAAATGGATTGCCCGACGTCCCGAGGAAGAAGGCGAAGCGAGAGAATCGCGAGCGGCCGAGCCCGACATTTGTCGGAAAAAAAAGTGTCGCCATCGAAGAAGATTTTTTCTTTCCGGGTGTTTTTGTCTAAACCAGTGTAATTTTTTTTTGTATTACTTGCTATCCAAACACCTTTTTTTAATAACAGATGTAAAATGTTCCGGATCTGTATTTTACAAGGGTTATGGTGATAAAACTGACCTTCCAAACAGCCCCTTAGCAAGGTAGATCGGATGATTTCAGTCATCCGGTTTTCTAATTGAATGAGGTAAACTGAACTACCGTAATAGTTGAGGGAGGTGAGGACTTTTTCTTTCTTTTTTTTTAGAAGAAGATGAAGGCCTGGATGGGCCTATTTGCGTAGTGGCACATCGTGTTGGGCCATATCGAGTCCAGATTAACACATTTCTAATAGGACACTAACCAAGTGCTCAACTACCACCGCCTGTGACACAAATATAATGGAGCTTTGCACGTTTTCAAAAAAAAAAAAAAGAGCTTTGCACAGTTCAAGTTTTCGTGTGCAGCGTATTACTACTAGCTATATATTACTCATTGTCTGCTGCAAAAACTTGTGCCGTTCTTTATATTCTTTAGTATACCAACTTTTAATTTAGCTGTTAATGGCAGCTTGTCAGGTAAAAATGAAGGTTTTATGCTGTTGAAGCGATTGCATTAGCACTTGAGGAAGAAGTATCTGAAATACAAAACTGCTGTTAGCACGTGTCCCATTGAAAATAAATTCCAGACGTATAACTCCATTGCATAGATCTAGGAGATGAGGATGATTTCGAGACCCACCTTATATTTTTCAGCAAACTGTGACTTCTACAAAATTACTAATCAGCCTGTTCGGACGCACTTCTAGGGCACTCTCAATGCAGAAACTGGTATGGTTTTTATCCTTATTAATTATTCTGCCACGTAGATATTTTGATGATGTGGCAAGCAATTTAATGAAGAGAGAAGGAAAAAAAAAGTTAGAAACCACGTCTTCCCGCGCAACGAGGGAGACATGGGATCCCGTGCGCGCGGTGGAAACATCGCATGGCCGCTGGCTTACGCAGACGCAGGTGGGAGCTTGCGCCGCCGTGGAGAGCGCCGCCCTGTCTGCTGGCCCACCAGTGGCTGCCTCGTCCTGGATCGCCGTGGTCGTGGAGCCGGCCGGTTCGACGGAGCTCGTGCATGGCATCGCCGCCGCCTACGG
Source organism: Coix lacryma-jobi var. lacryma-jobi (assembly GCA_009763385.1). Lineage (NCBI taxonomy): Eukaryota > Viridiplantae > Streptophyta > Magnoliopsida > Poales > Poaceae > Coix > Coix lacryma-jobi. The sequence goes on from CM019824.1 coordinate 167,321,184, forward strand.
AGGTCGCGACCGGCCGACAACCCGGTGGAGTCAGGGAACCTGCTAGATGGAGCTCGCTGTCCGCCCCGGCTCACGCGCAGCTATCCGGCGGCGCCCCATGTGGAGCTCGCGGCTGCGTCCGCCGTGGCTCTTGTGCATGGCCTTATGTTGTCACCGTCTGTGGAGGTCGGTAGACCGCCCGGCGGAGGCAAGGAACCTGCCAGACGGAGTTGGCGGCCGTGTTTGCCCCGGCTCGCGCGCAGCTGTCCGGCGGCTCTCGGCTACTGCTCCGGCGATGGGCTTGCTGATGGTCCGCTCACGCTCGCATCGCTGGTCCACTCGCTGGCGCTCCTGCCTTCCGTCCTCACGCTAGAATGCCACCGCCATGCGCCATGCTCAACCCTTACGGTTTAAGCATCGAGCGATTGAGAGAGTGGTGATCTACGAGCATTCTGCCTTGCGCCTTTTGTCTGTGGTGCACAAGCCCATGGAGCAGATGATCCGGCGGATTGTTCTTTAGATTTTAATATAGACTTAAAGATTCAAAAGTTGCATTGTGAAGGATGATTTCTTGACACAATATCCAATGTTATAGAAACTACTCTTAGTTTCTGCATTGTGAGTGTCCTTACAGCGCTAGTACAATACTTCTTACAAAGGCTCTTCGCTAATTAGATTTGCAGCAGTAATGTTCACATCTCTCATGTCAAAATGAGCTGGGAGCCAGGAGAAGCCACGATTTGTGACTCCTCTGGCTCCAGGTTCTTTGATACGATACAAGAACCATGACGAGGTTGCTCTGGTGTGTGCATGACTTTTGCTTTGGATAGCTCACATGCACGTATCCGAGATCAGATCAGATCCAAATAATAAATTTGCATGCAATGCCAAAAAGTTCTTAGTATCCAAGATACTACTTTGGATAGATGCAATAGTGGAAGAATGGAGCTTAAGCATGATTCATGATTGCATGTGAATATTCTGCAAGAAGAAAAAAACATCATATCATAAAAGTAATTAAGCCAGATCAAAATTCAAATCACACTTTTTTCGAACACACAGGAGAGCTGGTGGCAAGTTACAATTTGTGGAAGCGCTGTCTATATGTGGATTCCTCTTGGAAAGAAGATATGGGTTCAGTTAGTAGAAGCTTCAAAACAAACTCTGCAGTCAATTAAGACTCCGAGTAAACCATTGAAATTTGTTTCAAAAAAAAAACCATTGAAATCAGTACAGTTGCAAACTTTCAATTACTTGCAGGAACATTCCTATGAGGAAAAAGCACAAGCTGGAAGGCAACAACTGCATTTATGTTCTTTGCAATATGAAAGGCAACAACTGCATTTGTGTTCTTTGCAATATGATGTTGAAGAAACGGCCCTTTCACCTCTTCTTCACTTGTCCTTTCAGCCAGCACTGTTGGCAGTACCTTGGCATTCAGTGGAATCTTACGACAGACTTCTTTCAAATGACGAATACAAGCCAAAGAAGTTTTTCCATATCCTTTCTTTATGGAAGTGTTCATTATCTCTGCATGGAAAATCTGGAAGCAGCGCAGTAACTCCATTTTTAACAGAGGACCTCCATCCTTCTCTTCCTGGAGAAGATCTCTCAAAGATGAAGCTCAACTACAGGCGTATAGGATTTCTGAAAACAAGCAATCTGTTTTTCTCTCCTGGGTTGATTCTTGTGTATAGTAGTTCTTTGCTTTTCTTCCTTTTTTAGCCTTGCTCAGGTTTTAATGGAGGTTTCTTTTTGTTTTGTGCAGTGGTTGTTTTTGTCTTAATAAAATCTAAGTCTTAATAAAATCTAACAGTGAGAGGCCTCCCCTGCTGTTTTTCCTGGTTGAAAAAAAAAGCACGGAATACAATTTCATTATGTACAGCTTGCTCTACAAAAACTTCACATTATCACATCTATTAGCTTGTATACTTCCACAATATGATACAAGCTGAGACCAACTCCTCTGCACCATTCATTCACATGTATGGGACAACACCATCAAAATGCTACAGATCATGTACAATACCACAAATTCTGTAATACTAGCATTTTTTTTCATGACTAAATGTATTAATAGAATGTTGGGGAAAGGGACCCTCGGCAAAGACGCCGCCCAGATATGGTGCCAAGAGCAACCCTCGCGTGGTCTTTATGTCCTCGCGAGGTCCCCCTCCTTTCGGGATCAATTTTCTAACCTTCGGGCGTGAGTCCGACCCTCGATGCTCCCTTCTGCACTCCCTGCAGGTTAAGGCTTCGCGGCACGGCAGGCGACCCTCGCCGGGTCCCAGGGTCGCTCTACTCAGAGCGGACCAAGCAAGCGGCGAAGGACACAGGCCAAGGGCGACCGAAGTCGAAGATAGACGAGCAAGTCGAGGGTCCGGCGAGCAGCGAAGGTCGCGGGTCCGAAGGCGAGCACGAATCAAAGGCCAACGCCTCACCGTCCCATTCCCGAGGGCGGTCCGAGTCAGGTGGCGGCGCACAGGGGAAAGACTGGCTAGGGTTCAGCCTCTACTGTGAGGCAAGGAATCTTTGTTGTACCCTTTTGTAATTTGACCTGTGCCCCTTGGTATTCACTATAAATACCAAGGGGTGAACAGTGTGAAGGGAGATATATTTTTTTTGGGATTAGTGCTCTGCAGCATTAATTGAGTTCAAACCTTCGCTTCCACTTTGGCTTTCGACGCTTAGCCACCTTCGCTGTTCTCCCCGCACAAGTGCGGGGGTTCGGCAAGTGTGCACCCAACATAGAACAACCACTGATTGATATGCCCATTAAGAAGCAATAGAGTGCTGAGTTATCGACTCACTTTGAAGGCATCAAATAATTGAGCAGTTATTCAGAAGAATTCCTCCTGCTAGTTATATTCTCTTTCTTTGCATGACGCTGAGAGAAAATGTTAGGTGACATACCAAAGAATCGCCTAGATTAATGCAATTTCCTAGAATTGGCAGATGAAACACTAAAACGTCTTTGCACTAGTCAACAGTACAAGTCATGTACAGTGTGTCCATACATCAAGTCAAAACAGCTAGCGGAATCTGATCAATTTCACCAGCATGTCTTGTCCCCTCTGCTTCTAAACCGTGTCACTTTTCCCAAGATCATCTTCATATTCCAGTATTGTTCATTATTCGTCAATCACCAAAACTTGCTTCTATCTTCTCCAAAAACTAGTCATTCATGAGATTCCTTAACCATTAGTAGTTTTTGAGATGTCCCCATGTAGCTCTGTGCTACTGAAATTGCAAAATTAATTTTCCATGTGCTTCTCATACATCATCATGGGGCATACAATAAGAATGTTTGATTTAGCAGCACCCAAGTTAGTGAGCAGTGTGGCTCATGATATCCGAGTAATGTTTGGTTCAGTAGCATTCAAGCCAGTAATTCATGATATCGTAGGGCAGGTGGGAATGTGGGATCGTTGCATGTATGTAAACAGAGGCTCAAAAAGATCAATTCCACTTCCTTAAAAAATGCAGACAAAAGCCACTACTCCATGAGTTGCTTTTGTGTTCACTCCTATGTATCATCTGTTGCACGTCCATCTTTAAGATCACGTAGATACTGAACACGATGATCGTTGATTCCTTTGATGAGAAACCATTTGATCATGGTAGTGCATGTTACCTTGTCTGTTTTGCATCTGTGCTCCTTCATCAAATCAAGAACATCCCACATCTCTGCCAAGCACCCCACCCTCCCATATGCATCAACCAAACAGTTGAAGAACACAATATCCAATGTTATGTCAGAATTCTCAACAATTCTCAACACAGTCTTTATTTTCTTAACTTCCCCAGCTCTTCCGTATGCTCTAACCACTGAACAGAGTGTAACACAGTTGGGCTTTATACGCTCAGATTTCATTAGCCTAAATATGTATTCCATCTGATCAAGGTCTCCGGCCCTTCCAAATGCATCAATCACTACATTGTAAGTAACTATTGTCCAAGAATAGTAATACTTCTGCATGTACTCCATAACAGCTCCCATCTTCTCATACATTTTGGCTTTACCATAGGAATCAAGTAAGATATTGTAGGTCTTAATGTTTGGGACAATACCAGAGGCCTGGAACTTCTCATAGCAGCTTTCCATTGTCTCAATCTGACCACTACTGCCAAAAGCTCTGAGAGTAGAATTCATTGTCCACACATCAGGCTTGCAATTTTGTGACAACATCTTCAGAAGAGTTGATTCCATCTCAGCAAACCTTTAAAACAAAATAGCATTAGCTGAGCTCTATTTCATAGAACCCAATTCAGGAATAGTTGGATATAATGATAGATTTGAACGGCTGAACAAATGCAACCAAGGGCACTTCTCTAAATTCAAGGTTCAACTGTATTATCAGTGCATCTGCTTCTACTAGGAAGGAAGAACTACAGTAACTTCTTACCAATTTTTTTTTCTGTTAACAACAATCAGGCTCATTATCAAGAACAGAGTACAAGAAAATTTTCAGAATGCTTTGGTAAAAAAAATGGAAGAGCATTTCATGAACTACTTTCCATGGAACCTAACAATGAATAACTAAAGATTTGGGTGACTACAAAATTCAATGAATGGTAAAACTACTTCAAACTCTGAGATGGTAACTTGTTAACTAGGTTTCAGGTAAACATGGCGCATCCCTTTAGAGCTATAGTAGAATTTTAAAACAGCATTTATTAACAAATATATGGTCAATCATTATTGGATTACATAAGCATAGGTTCTTGCGGTCGGTTACCTTCCTGCTTTCCCATAAGCATCGATCAATGTATTATAGGTGACGGCGTTAGGCTGGATGCCCGCCCGTACCATATCAGCCAGCAAACTCTTCACCTTCTCAAAATCATAAGCATGTAAGCATGACTTGATGAGAATCGAGTACGTCTGCACATCAGGCTGGCAACCCGGGGTGTCCTTCATCCGATCAAGCAGGTTGAATGCCTCACGGAAGCGGCTGCTCCTGCTGTACGCGGAGACTAGTGCGGTGTAGGACTCGAGGTTGGGCGCGCAACCCTCGTCGATCATCGCCTGGAAGAGCTCGTGCGCCTTCTCCGGCTGCTTGCACTTGCCGAGCATGGTTATGAGCTTGATGTAGATGCCGATGTGAGGCCTGTACCACACCTGGTCCCGCATTAGCTCGAACACCTGCGCGGCAGTGGGAGCAGCAGAGAATCAAGCGTCGTTCCGTCCGGAGAAGAAGGCTTGGTGCGGCTGTAATGGAAGAGGTGGTTTGTGGGGTCGAAGGGAGGGAGCAGGACCTTGAGGGCGGAGTCCCATCGGAGGGCGGCGACGCGGTCGTGCAGGGCCTCGAGGACGGTGCCGGGGAGGAGGCGGCGCGTGCCCTTGCCGGGCTTGCGCTTGTCGAGGACCGCTTTGGTGGCCTCGCGCCGGAGGATGATGGACAGCGCCTTCCGGGACGCGATCTTCCGGTTCACCTCCTCCTTCCGCCGCCTCTCGGCTTCCTCCTCGTCCTCCACCTCCGCCTCCTTCCCTCTCCGCGCCCTCCCCTCCGCGCGCGCCGGCTCGCGGGCCGCGGAGACTGTCGGTAGCAGCGCCCGGTTACGGCGCGCGGAGGGGACCGCCATGGAGGAGGGCGCGGTCACTGGCCCAGCGGCCATTGGCGAGCTCGAAATTGGAGCGAGCTTCGCTGCCGCTGAACTACAGCGGTGAGATTTTTGTGTTGGCCGTGACGCCGACGTCCCGGCGGAGTGGGCGAATGGACTGGATGAGATTCCGAGCACGAGCGCCCGTCTGCGGTGGCGGCAAGATTGGTTAAGTGCGGCAGTTGAATGTCGAATCAACGGTTGAGATCTTGACACACACTTCCCCTTTCAAAGCAGTTGAACATCGAATCGACGGTTGAGATCTTAACAAACACCTTTCCTTTTTTTTAAAAAAAATGTTGGACTATTAGTTTTGTCCTAAAAATATCCCCTCTCTTCTATAACATTCGATATAATTAGATCCACCAGAGTCCATAGCGCATTTATCTAGTATATTTCTTTAGCTCCAAATTCATTCTAACTTTTGTAGATACTACTCAATCCATCTCAAATTACAAGACGTTTGGCTTTTTTTGACATCAAATTTGATCATTCGTCTTATTCAAAATTTTGTGCAAAATATCATTTTTTTTATCGCGGCTTTGTTTATTAATAAAAATTCTTCAAGAATAATTTAAATTTGACTTTGTTTGCATAAATTTTTTTAATAAGACGAGTGGTCAAACTTAAGGACAAAAAAGTCAAATGTCTTATAATTTGAGATGGAGGAAGTAGATTTTACTATAGATCAATTTATAATATAAAACTGAGAAAATCTGATACATAAATTTTACTATAGAATAGTTTATAATTTAAAGTAGAATAAGTATATGATACCCTCTCTATTTTTAATTATAGGTCGTCGTCTTTTCAGATATATATTTATTTCTATATATCACATTTAGATATATATTTTTATGGGTTAATTGCATAACTGACAAACAATATTTTAATTTGGAACAGACTGAGTAGTGCTCTCTTTTTAGCGGAACTAAGTAATACCCAGCCAGGTCCTATGAATTTAGGGTTAGATTGTTACAACTCAGTTTCACTGATAAAACTTTTTTTTTTTTTTTTGCTTTGGTTTCATAAAGTAGCTTCACTAGTAAAACAAAAGCTATTTTCAGCTTTCACCTGAAAAACTGTGCCCGTGAGAGAGCTAAAAAAAATAGCGGCTTCTAAGAAGCTGTTTTCATCAGCCCTACCAAACAAATCCTTAATAATAAGGGCAGGTGTAAATCCCACATTCAGCCTTGTCTGGTTATACTCGTATCCATCTCAATCATATATCAAAGTGGATTGAAATACAAAATTAACTAATTTCTACCTTAATCCACTCTAACACATGTAGAGATCGAAGTGAATACTTGAAGCCAAACTAGCCCTTCATGTGTTCCACAGTACAAACAGGCTTTAGGAATTTGGTCCAAAACTATTTGTATTCTGAAGTCTGGAACTAACAACGCAAACATACATTACTCAGCTCATATGTTCAGACAGTATTGATCCACAGCACTACGCTTCAATTGCTAAACTATTTACACGGCAGATTCGCTGACGTCGAGGCCCAACGAACCATCATTCGCCATGAACTAGCGCGCAAGAGCAGGCAAATACATTCCCTGAACCGCGCACAAGAACCGTCACTGAGAACAAGTGACCTTCAGCCAGTACCCAGCACAACACCAAAGCTCCATTCTTCACACGTACGAGTCAAGATAGTTCAGTGCATGGATCATCCTGTACTGCAACAGGCTGGCATAGACACGGTCGCACACTCCAACGAACAGGGATTCGTCGTCCGGGCTGAGCGTGATCCCAGACACCTCCCCAAAAAAGTCGATCTCCTGCCGTTTCTTGTAGTCCGCAGTCACGCTGTACACATGAACAAAGTCGGCAGGCTCAGAGAACACCAGGAACCGGCCGTCGGAGGAGTAGCGGATGCACCGGATTGCGCCGATGTTGCCCCGCAATACCGCAAGCGAGGTTGACAAGTTGCGGGTGTCCCAGATGCGGCAGGTTTTGTCCTGGTTCCCAGTCGCAAAGGTCCGGCTATCCGGGTGCCATGCCGTAGCAAATGAGTAGTCCAGATGGCCAACTAGGGTAGAGGTTACCTGCAAAACACATTAATTCCGCATTTCATTTCTCATGTTTGTTCAGTTGGTAACAAAACAAGATTGTAAAGCTCCAAAGTATCTCTTGCTGCTACAGTGATAAAACTAGATATGAGCAAAACCTTTTAAGGAAAAAGATTAGAAACTCCACTCATGACTTCTTTCTCTAAAATGTAGTTTTGCAGGCCTCAGGCTTCTAAAATTATAGTTTCTTGATACTATGATCCTTCAAAATGACTTCAAAACAGGCCCTAAACAGATGCCCTACTGTACCGAGGAACATTTTAAAAAAGGTCATGGCCAATAGATGTTACAATGTCAATATTTTTTTCGATTAACAACCTTACAATATTGATGTAACGAAAGAATGGCAGTAATAGTAGTAAGTGGTGAATGAAGCCACTGTTGGAGTGTATATGTGTTAGGCCCATGAGGCCCATGTAAGACTACAATATGGCTACCCTCCTAGGGTTGGCCCAATCAATCCAATTCACTCACTTCAGCATGGTATCAAGCTAGGGTTCTCTTCCCCCTCCCTCCCTCCTCTCCCCTCCTGCCGGCGCCTCCACCTGTGGCCGCCGACGCCGCCACGGCCACCATGGCCGGCGTGCCTCCTCCCCCACCTCCCAACTACTTCCACATCTTCCCCCCTCTTCCCTCCTCCAAATTAATAAACCAAAAAAGCCTGAAAGAATAAGAAGAAAATACCTTTCCATTTCGTGAATCCACAAGAAGAGCATCCCGATCATCACCAACCACAGCCAAAAGTTTCTTATCCGGGCTCACGGAGGTGTGCTGTTGTTACGAAAGCAAGCAATGAATGTCAAATATGGATGAAACAACCAAAATAGCAAATTGGATCCTAATGAGGTAGAACTTACATTAACTGGCCAGTTATAACGGTAGTGGTTCAAGAGCTGAAATCTCTCCATATCATATTCTCGAACACCGCAATCATTATTAGATACTGTAATGCGCAAGCTTCCACTGCAAAGCAATTTGGAGACCTTTAGATTTTAATAACAATGGACATCTTAAGATAGGTTCTGAAAAGTTAGTTTCTCACCTTGTCGATCTGTGTATATCTATGGCATTTGTTATAGCATTGTCACTCATAGTTGTCCTTGCACAGAATTTTACATTACAACCTTCCAAATCCTGTAACATAAAAAAAAACTGCTGAGCATGCAAGCAGTGCTTTCAATGAATTGCTATTCTCACAGCACCAGAAGTTTATAGAAGCAAAATAAGAAACCACGCTGGTGATGAATACATCTATCTAAAAAACACAGTGCATGCAGTAAAAAGATTCTTCCATTTTAGATCTTTACCATATGTAATATAATACCAAGTAAAATACTCTCTCTGTTCCAAATTACAAGTTATTCCAAGAATCTTGAAGAATCAAATCATCTCAAGTTCGACCAAAATTATAGAGAGAAACACAGATTTATGATATAAAATAGGTATACTATGACGAATCAAATGATACTTAGTTGGTATCATAAATGTTATTATCTTATTATATAAATTTGGTCAAACTTGAGATGATTTGACTCTCTAAGATTCTTGGAATGACTTATAATTTAGGACGGAGGGAGTAATAAACAAAGAGGCACTGAAAGGAATTGGACATCTAAACAGCCAAACCAAAGGGCCTGTTCGTTTGAACTTCTTTCAGCTGTTTCAATAGTGTTCTGTGAGAGAGAATAAGCCGCCGTATGGTTGATAAGACGGCTGATAAGTTACAACCAAGTCTTCATTGGTGGCTTACCTTGCCAATTAGTTCTCCCTGAAAACCACCAGCTACCAACAAACCCTCATTCACAGCAAGTGTGCTAACTTGAACCCCAGAGAAACCTTCTAGTAAACTGCCAGGATGCTTCTGTGAGGAGGAAAAAAGAGAAGACCAAACTTGCATTAACAATGAGACCTATTTGATTTTTTAGAGAAGAGAACATCAAAAAATAAAAAAGATTCTTAGATCAGAAGGTTGCAAGCAGGAAACTATAAGGGAAATACCTCAGCTGGAGCAACGTGCCCAGAGAAGTCGAGAACCTCCGATAATTTGTGAGACAATGATGACCAGTGGCTTACTGTGGAATTTGACATAAAATAGACATCATGCTTCGAGGTTGCCCATAGCAAATTCCTAAGCTACAGGAGCAATAGTTAGTCAGTACTGTTCAGCCTCGGGAGTCATATGACAAAATTGTAATGCAGACAATTCATAGCAGAGGATAAAGCTGATCCTAATGCAAAGGAACATATCTTAACTCTTTTCTTGGTTATAACTAATAAGACACTTGTTTTAAAACAAATACAAATGTTCTTCACTTGCTAACATTTCTCTCATCATGCTCTTTTATTAGTAGCTCTTGTTGGGTTTTGTCTCTAGCCTACCCCAGCATACTTTACACTAAAAGGCTTTGTTGTTACTGTTGAATTAGAATTTCATGTCAACGTTCTATTATAGCGCCAAAAAAAAATGAAACTGATTTTCTTCCTGAGTTTCTTGCTAATCCACAGTTGCATACAGGTGGTACATGCATACAGGTGGTACATGCAACTTGCAAGTTTGTGAAGAAAACCTTCTAAATGCTGGCAAGTAAGAAGGATATAGACAATCCAGAAGAACCTTTTTCTCACATATATAGTATATTTAGTTTTTTTTTGGAATGAATAGTAGTAATTAGTTACTGCAATAAAAGGTAGGAGACAATGCAAAATCACCTGAAAATGGAGAATTGATGGCTTCACTGATCTAGTATTGTGCTGAAACTCATAATACTTGCTGCTCTTCTCCACTTGCTTGCACAACTAAAAAAATATTTTGAAAATAATTAGGAAATATGAATATTTGGAATAATAAAAACAACCTTTAATGAAATAAGACTAGATGGTAGTTGAGACCTTATCCATGAGCTCTCCTGATTGAGGGAAATTTTCATAGTTCTTATACTGTTCCAACCTAGCTTTTCGGTAATCTTGTCTGGCTATGTGTATCCTCTCCCATGGTATACCTTGTATATCCTTTCCTGCCCTTGCTTCAGCTGCCGATGTGTCCTTTATCCTAGTGAGCTGTAGAAACATAGACAATTATTAATAGGAATAAGTTATAAACACTAAACGAACAACACCGTCTGAGCAATCTTAAGGTTTGAATCAAATTCATCATTTCTCAGTTTTGGCATAAAAATATAGACATAATCCAAGAAATATCAAACGGATATTAATCGCTGATAAGCTGCAGCGGACATCGTCACGTCATGATTGATCATTGCCTAAGCCGATGCAGATAAGTGCCGGTGGTCCTTGTGCTTGTGCCGAAAACATGCCCTCAGTTAAGTGAGTAGTTATTTCAAAAGTGAATTAATTTTAACTCCAGTCAAGAAGTACAAGACATGAGTCAAATATTCTAATTGAAATTTGTGTCTCAAGCTCGTTGGTCCAAGCCCAATCAAACATGGATGAAACAATGCATCTGCAACACCGTGCCATGTTGGGCATAGAAAATTATGCAACAAATGCCAAGTACGAAAGCGACCTACCAGAAAGGATGGTAAACCAAATCATTATTGTCTGAAGATAAGCACAAGAAAAGAAAGAACATAGCATTCTAGACCTACATGATTGGCCAAAACAAATCTGCTCCACAAGCCCTGTTGACATCAAGTCTCACTGTCCCATAAATAATTCAGCAGCCAAGGACTAAATGAGGAAAAATCAACACTGCAACTTAGCCAGAAAATTAGAGAAATCTTTTCACGTTCTGTCTGTCACTCTGGTAAAGTTTCCTAGGCACGCGCTTTGAAATTTAGTTGAAAAAACAAGCTACTATTGCTGCTTTATATTCTCCAGTTTGCTTAATTTCTGCACATTAATATTTCTACACTGCCCTAACAAAATTGCCTTCTTGTTTTTCAAATTGTTTTCCGCATATACTTTACCACCTGGTTCACCCTATCAATAACATCACGCCTATACCATAAAACTTAGCTTAAGTTATAGCAATATAAACTTATATTCCGGATAGAATAGAAACCTAGTACACATGAAGATCCATCTATGTCCATGAGCAATTTCAATGACCTAGCACAGACATGTACCGCGCGCCATGCTACCCACCAAGCCCAGAACGATCTCAAGCTCGATTTTCGCAGGCAGGAACATTAGGCAAGCAATCGAGAGTACGACCGGAGCCATCACGCGTCGGTCACCACAGATTTGCGAGTTCGACATAAACAGAAGCACTCGACACCCACGGCAGGAGCACCAGGAAAGGTCATACGCACCAGCAAGTACTCATCATCACCATCCGCGCCGCCGTCCCTCCGGTCGGCATCGTGGTCTTGGAACTCGCCTTCCACATCCATCTCCACGTCCATCTCGCCGTCCGACGCCCAGCCGTCGTGTTCATCCACAACTCGCTCCGCCGCATCCGCGCTGTCCCGCGCGCTCGCCGCCATACCGCCGACGCGTCGCACCGCACCCCTGTCCGCACCGCACCAATCCACCAACCAAACATTCAGATCACACAGGCGACACGCGGACATAAGAGAGGCGATCAGAAGGCACCAGCCCTTACCACGGAGGACAACAAGAGCAGGCTGTGCCGCGCAGCTCGCGATGTGCACTGCGCGACCGCGCCGCCGGGTGCGGTACCGAGGATGAAAGAGCGTGGGTCGATGAGCCTCGGGCCTACGAAGGCTGGAGAGTTGCGAAAGGGAGGAGCTGTGTCGGCGGCGGCCCACGGCGGCTGTGGATCGGGAGGCGGAAACGTGTGGAAGGGATGAGGGCGCGGCCGTGCTTTTGGTGCCGTGCGGCGAAGCAAGGTTCGAGAGAGCCAAGCTCGATCCGGCAACGCCCTGATGGGGTGGATAGCGACGGGGAGGGGATAATTAGCTAGGGTAACGGCGTTTTCTAGAAGGACGTGACGACGGAGACGCGGACGGGATATTTGCAAGGGGCACACCAGTGTGGGTGTGGGGCTAGGCCGTGTGGTGGCGGTGTAGTTATCGTGTCGGTTGTGCTCGTGGGTCCAGCAGATTTAAGGGAAAAAACTTTGCAGCAAAAAAAATCGCAAAGTAGTTTATTTGGATGATATACCTATACTACACTACACTAGTCTCTTTTTTACCGATCGCATACTTGGCTTAGCACCTTCCTTGTGTCATCTCCTTTGTCTCCGGCGAGTTAAGGTTCATATATCCATCATGAGCTTAGAAGGGAAGGAGATATATGGGCGGCACCGCGGCAAGGTAGATTGATGGTGATGACGTACGCGGAGGTGGCGTGGACGAGGATGTAGTGGCATCGCGATTGGGCAGTGGCAAAGGCAGTTGGCGAAGCAAAGGTAGAGACATTACAATAATAGTGGGTTAGCATGGTAGCGGTGAGTGGCAACAGAGAGCCACTGAAGGCACAAGAGGAAGACAGGGCGGAACACCATGAATAAGGAGAAAGAAAATATAAGTTTGGAATGAGATATGTAATCGTTGTAGAATGCCTAGATCAATGGCCAAAAAATCAAGTGTTTTGAGCCCCCCAAAACATCCATGTGTGGGCTAGACATATGGAACAGTACCAAGGTCCGATTTATAGGGAACTTTTATAAAATATAGAGGTTACTAAAGAGGATGATAAAACAATGAAGTTTCAAATTGGAAATATATATGGATACAAATGTAATTTTGTTTTTTTGGATTTAATACAAAGATATATAACTTTTCTTTATACTACAAAAAAAATGATGTGTATAGTCAATAATATTAATCATATTAGACAAACATAAAAACACTTAGGACACATTTGGTGTCCATGAGCCTTGAAAACACGACTCCTGCCTTGGATGGTAGAAAACGGCTCTTGCTCCTCCTTTCACCATCTAGAAGCATTTTTCTTTATCCACCAATTTAGTGCAACTTTGTCCTTCATGTTGCTAAAGCCGGAGTGGAACTAAACCAAATAGACCCATAAGTTAGAATAGAACACTTAAACTTTATTAGAGAAAAAGTATGGGGTGTGATAATGAGATAATCCTTTTCAACTTCGGAATATATTTTACAACTTAATTCAAGACTTTAGTCTCTAGTGAGGTTTTTTCGATATACTCGTATATATGCTTAGAGAGGACGATCGACAATGATGATTGTTGTGAGGCAATGGTTGACATGCACTAGTCATGATAGGTAGGGGGTCTTCGTTATACATGCACACATGTACATTCCTATGGCAAGAAAAAGAAAGAGGAGGTGAAAAAATAGATGATGCTAAATATGAGAAAAAATATGGTGGCAATTCAATATGGTTCGATGATGTTGGAGTCAAAGGTGTAGTGACAAGTTCTTTCTCTCTTTCAAAGGGGGTGTAATTCTATAGTAGCATAGAATAGTGTCCACTCAAATTATCTTAAATTTCACTAAGTTTATATAAAGACAATGTTTACCGTACTAAGTAAGAAATATATTTTCATAATATATCTATTTAGTCTTAATTATGGATATACTCTTTGTAAACTCAATGAAATTTTAGTTAGTTTAACTCTAACTAAACATATATTTGCATCTGTTTGGACGGAGGTAGTGTAATAAACACAAACACGATGCTAAATCTAGAATGAGAGGATGGCTAAAGAAAGACATTGGTTGCTAATTATTAGCAACATATTATATCTATTTTCAGTATATGAGATGCATGATACTACAACCCATATATTTTATATTGTAAGTGTATAGCCTTTCAGTGGGTTTTGGTGGATTCAACGACAACATGATTACAGGTCTAACATGTTTGGTAGGTGTTGAGCAGATCATTGTTATTGTCATATACATTTATAATGTGCTATATTGTGCAAATCACTATGAAACAAATCCTAAATTGAAAGGCAAACATGGTATTTCATGCAACTAAGTGTGATGACATGGCAAACCAAAATGCACAAAAGAGAAGAGATACAAACTTATGCATATATTTATCTTATTATGTTGGTTTGCCTCTGCACTATACAATATATTGAATTAAGTAACTCGACAAGCGTGACATGAATATATCAGAAGATACATGTTTGTTGATGGATATCAAATGAAGTCTCAAATGTGAAGCACGCTCGAGTTGTGCAATAGAAAAATCAATGTAAGCATTGTTGAGAAGAAAGTTTATGGAAACAATCTAGTTCGAGAAAAATACAGCAACACATATGAAAATAGATTTAAATGTACGCCTATTGTTGGTTCAAAGTCATTATGTGGCTTGAGAGGGTGAAGGTAGAAATGAAAACACTTCAAATGACCAAGCAAGGGTGAAGGACAATCGACGTCTTGGGCACCGATGGACCATAGTTATGGTGAAAAAGAGTACTTGCATTGAGTATCACACACATCAAGCTATGAGAAGTCATATCTTGAGGAGAATCAAATCTTTGTTAAATCGTATAAAGAAGTGACTTGATGCCATTAAGTGAAATCATATGTATAAAAATGGTTCGTCACATGTTCAAGGTGATATTGCTCAAATGATGGAGACAGGGATTGTTGCAAGCCCTTATGAAGATATATTCAGAAGAAATGACATATAAAAAATATAAAAGACTAAAGTGGTGAAATTAGACATTCTTTTTATCTTGAGTATAGGTATATCGTACTATCAAGAGGGATGCAAAATTGAGTGTGTTGACAAGTCTCGGTGCTCAAACTAACTAAACTCGATTGCTAACTTGAGAGAAACATTTGTGACAATGCAAAAATTACACACGGTGGTATCAAAGGCTTATTTTTAGTTGGTATGGGTAGCCCTCTAAATAAGTTTTTTTGGAATGTTCAGAATCATCGAAATCGAAGTTCTGAGTGGAAAGTTATGACCTTTTAGTCGAGTTGTTCTAGAATTTCTAGGTATGCTCGAAAATTCTAGGCCAGGTTAGAATTTCCGGTCAAATTTTGGTTAGAGGTTCTCTATAGATCAGAATTTCTAGTCATCCATCTGACGATGACAAGGAGGTAGGGTGGATCTGGTTTCTCCATGACGGCTTTATTGAAGATGAGGGCGACTTCAACATCAGCATCTTCATCGATATGACGATATGAAGACTTTTGTTTCCGAACAACGATATCAAGACGGAGATGATGTCGCTGCCATGGAATAATTTTCTCTGGTCCCTTCTTCATTTTGTTGTGGTTGGATCTGACCACGATGAAAGACTAAAGAGAATAATTTTCAGATCAATCTTCCTCATTCTTCGATGGCAGAAAAAAGAAGACAAAAGGAAGAAGAAGTTTCTTGACTCCGTCTGCAGGAATGTTGGTCGTGCATTGGACATTTGTTCTTAGACCTAAAACAACTGTTGCTGAATATTTGTCTATGCGGTCATTTATACAAAGCGTCATACATGTTTGGAATTGAGAGTTGGAGTCTTTCACAGCGTAGGTACTATATAGATGAGAATCAGTTTTGGATACATATTTTTTCAGAGTACTTGTAACATGATGATATACCCAGCTATAATATATAATTCTTCTTTTGTCTCAAAAGATTTTTCTAGTCATCGGAATTTCCAGGGTCCAATTATTTTCGTGTATTCTCCGTTCGACCTATTGTAAGTTTTTATGTCCATAACAATTGGGGTTTGGAGGCCTGAGTATATATACTCTCTCACCCTCTCTCTCCTTAGTGTTGATTCTAACTATGGAGATCACCTCTCTTTATATTAAGGAAGTTCTTCTCTATCCCTCTTCAGATATGAGAATACCGAAGGTAGAGCATATGATGGAGATTCTAGATACGAGTTAGGCGCCGAGATGATCAACGACAACAATGCTGTCAACAGTGGTGTGGCACAAGCGACGAACCTTAATTTTTTATTATTTGTATGAGCAAAATATTGGAATTGTTATCTTCCTAATATTTATTGGAAAGGTTGCAAAACGATGTTTTTGAGATTTGTTTTTAGGTGTCATTGGAGATGCCTCTAGTTGGAGGAAATCTTTTTTCACCCTATCAAAAGAATCAAGATTAGAAGTGACTTTATCGTTAGAAATACTCTAAATTGATTAGCTTACCTTGTATACTTCACCAAATTATTTTCATCTTCTTAGTATTTTTTTTTGTTGCTATTCCATCAGTGTCGGTTTCAACAAGTATAATAGAAGACTCGTTCTAAAGTTAATCCGTAACAATTGCTCTTATAGTTTGCTACATTAGTATCCCGGCCTTTCACCTTTATTTGCCTCACTATCTAAAAGTATGGAGCAAGACTCAACTGATGCAGTAATACTTGGAAAATGTCAAAATGACCATGACCAGTCTTATACAAGTCAAAAACAGTGTGAGCAGCAGTTGTTTTCTCATCAGGGCACTGAGCTGGCTTTGTTAAGCTGCACAGTCCCTGCGGCGAGAAAACGCCAAAAGCCCACCCGCTCCTATTCACACCGCGGGCCGCTCGAGACCGCGGCGCGACTGGTTCGCTCCAACTCCCCCAGGCCCAGGCCCCAGACAGGCCAGCCCCACACCGTCTCACGCGCCCAGGCCCCAGCCGCCCACGCTACCCACAGCAGGCGCGCGCGCGCCCGTTCCTTCCCGCTTCGCCGCGCGCCGCCGCCTCTACGGCTCCCCGGCCGGCGGCCATGCTGACCGGGAGGGAGAGCCTGGTCCGCCTCATCGGCCGGCGCCGCCGGTCCCCTCTCCCCGCCGCGCTCGCCGCCGTCCTGTCCCCATCCTCCCCTTTCCCCTCCGCCTCCCTCGCCCAGGTTGAAGTCAAACCCCGCCGCCCCGAACCCCGCGGAACGAGCCGCCGATTAACATCTCTTCGTTTTCGTCCAGGCCGACGATGGGGGCGGCTCGGGAGAAGCGGCTGGGGGCGAGGCTGGTTCGACGTCTGGAGGAAGCGGCGTCGTCGGCGTGGGCGCGGAGTGGGTGGTCTGCCCCGTCTGCGGCGACTCGATCCGAGGGTCGGACTACTGCGTCAACACTCATCTCGGTCCGTCCACGAGCACCTCGCTTGTCCTGAATACCTGCGATGTTGAATGCTCCCATGCATTTACTGGGGTGCAGACTGTAGAGTGTATACCACTCGTGCAGTTGTGCTGGCCGGGTTTGTCCCGAAATGCTTGTAGCATCCGCTACGCTGTGGCTGAAAAATGTTGCTATGACTAATAAAAAAAACCCAAAGGCCTACACGCTCCACACAAAGTCACAAACCCGTTTCATCTCATTAGCTAATGTCAAATCAAATGATCCATCACGGTAGCTTAAAAAAAAGATTAACATCATATAAGTGTTTGGCTGTTTGTGCAGCTGTAACTAATCAGTGAGAACCAGGTACCCAAAGGTGTATATCCAGCTAAGCCACTTTCCTTTGTTCTCTTGGTTGGTTCACTAGGCAAAAGGTTTTGGGTAAATGTACCACTGTACATGTTTAAGTGGTTGTGGTACTATTGATAGTATTCTGGGTGTGTAGGGAGCGTGGCATACATATGGATACTGTTCCAAAGATTGACTTTTGTGTTGGTATTTACTCTGCAGATATGTGCCTAACAAGAGGAACCAAGAGGAAGCTAACACAGAGCACCCTTCTTAATTTCAGATTCAGTAAAAAGGTTTCCACTGAGCCTACAACAAGCAATTTGAACAATGAGATCAAGACAGAAAATATGAAACATATTGATGAAGATCTGTTGAGTGATCAAGCATTCTTTGCAGTCGATAGTGAGATTGGGAGTCCAAAGGCTGGTCCTATTATTTCATCGCCTACCTGTCTGAATGGCTCATTTGGCACTTCTGAGATGATTACTTCCTATGTACCTTCAAATACTGTCTTACCAAATGTAAAGGATGCTGGTGCAGGGGAACTTCCAACAGTTGCAACCTCTTTCAGTTTCGATGAATGCACAGTCATGGATTCTAGCACCGTTGTAGCAGTTGACACGGTCATAGTTGGCCGGAGGTTCCATGAGAACATTGAATTGAGAGAAGATTCAGTCATTACCTTTCTAAGAGATCCTCTGAATGCTAAAGACCCTGATGCTATAAAGGTTTCCATCTTTTCCAAATAAAAAAATGTCAACACCTCCATGTAGTGTTTTCTCTTAATACCAGTGGTAGGTGCTTTATGCAGCGTCTGAATGTGAGGAGATACTTGGATACTTGCCTCGAGATCTTGCTAAAGTTTTGGCTCCTTTAATGGACAAACATTATGTTGAATGCGAGGTGAAACTGTCTTCTTATTTTGCCATAATTGTGTAGGATAGCTTGCTTTCAGCCTGCCACTAGTTTGTATTGCTGATCAGATATGCACATGTTATTTTCTATGCAGAATGCACTGCATTATGGTGACAGAACTGCATCTATTACTATACTGTTTTGAAATTTCTTTTAGTTTGTTGGAGAAAAAAATCCTTTTAGTTCAAAAGTAAACATCTTTTGGCAATCAATAAACCAGTCTTAGTTTGCATAGTAATTTCTCTGTTAAAATCATTTTAGCTCATGCGATCTGAATAGATGCTTGTTAATGCTACCAAACAAAGTTAATCAACTTTCAAATCCATTAATAAGTGCTAAAAACCTGTAAACTCTGGCAATATTACTTTATAGTTTATATGTTTATGCTCGCTAATTTTGGATAGATCTCCTTTGACCCAACAGTTGTAAAAGTTAAAAAGATATAGGAAAGCTTGATTATATTCATGATTATGGGAGGTGATGGTGATTCATGAGTATAAAGTCTGTATGTTTATTTGGTTAAGTGGTATGTTTGACAGCAAGTCCCTTGTAGAGCAGTTTGGTGAGTTCCTTCCATTTCATGCGGGCATGCTCATTAGTGAATTTAACTTCTTGCAATGTTTCAGATATTCATCAAAAGATCATGTAAATAGTACACATAAAGTTAAGTATAGCAGGAACAATTCAGTTTCAAGTTCTTCTTAGATATCAATAAACAAAAATGGACAAGCACTGTTCATCATGTGATGACAGTAACACTTTGGTTTTTTGGATCTCAACATTAAAGATGAATTTGAGACTGATTTTTTGCAGGTTTAAATATTTAGATTCGTGTGTACTATATTTATGATTTTGTTATGATTGCTAAAACATCACAACATGTTGGGTTTAATATATTTTGACTAAAGGGACGCTCAAACCCTAGGATACTATTGAATTATTCTTGTTTCAAACCAGAGGGCACACTGCCCTATTCCAATTAACAGGCTAACTAAAGCTTTTTATATCAACTTTGATGATGACATTAATAACTCAGCTTGGTATAGGAAGGCTTTATGCTCCAAGTTTGCTTAGGTCTTTGATTATCCATTTCTTTTCTGCAGATATACTTTTGTTACAGTATTTGTAAATAAACATTCAGCTTCTGACACACTTTATTTTTCTTATTAGGGATTTGTGGCTGGTTTGCATAAACAACAGTTTGACAATGTTCCCATCCAGATTACTATCCAGAAATGTAAAGCTGACAATCAGAGAAATGATGATACAAATTATTGCCAGTCCTTATGGGAAAATTTCGTTAGCACTGTTAAAAGTGAAAATTTTCGGCGACCTCGCAATGCACGATATCAGATAAATTTTAATTTGATGATAGCTGATGTTATGGCTAACCATGCACATGTTCTTAGTGATATAGAAAAAACATTTTTAGGTTGTCTATCTCTCTCTCTCTCTCTCCCACTTACACCTTTGATTTTCCATTAAACATGTCTCAGTTGATTACTATATTTCATTCAACAGCTTCTTTTAAGTCATTATCAGATGATGGGCAACATCTTTTTGTTAGGATCTACACTCGAAAAGGTTAGCTTTCCTGCCAACCATGATAGGTGAACTGTTCATTGGGTTTTGTTTGTGGTCCTGCATATGCGCGTACCATTAAAAAGCAGATACTTAATAACTGTCAGTATTCACATTTGAACAAGTATAGGTGACATACAACATACTGTTCACATCACCAATTTGTCGAATTGACCTTCCTCAACCCCCTTGCGTATTTAGCAAAAACCTTCCTCCACCTAAATTGCCAGATTTGCTTCCTGACACATTTTTTGAAGAACACTCCCATCTCTGCAATGCTGAATATTTGGTATTCCTTATTCTATGCTGATTCAAGTGATAAGGTTTCCAATGTTGATCCATAAGATTCAAAACTTTCATATTCGAGATGCCACAGTTTATATGCTGGGGCAGTAAGACTAAGATGTCTTGGCTTTTTTTACAAGCTTTTGACAGCAGCGATCAGTTATCGAACTTAGGGCTTGTGTAGCTTCAATAGCTTGATTAAAATTACTAAAATGGAGCTTCTTACTGAAGAAATATTTTTGAAACAAGGCTTACTGAACAAATAACTTTGCACTTGTCTAAGTGTCTTACAGGGCCATGGTTCCGGAAGAGCAGCATATCATATCATGAGATATTGGATCTGGAGCATGCAGTCATGGAGTTGAAGTGTAATAAGCTGGCATCTAAACTTTGCTAATTCCTGTTCTTCCATCCTTTAGCTGGTTGAATTGAAACTTTTCTTTTACAGTGGCAGGTTATATCAACATGTTTTCTTGCACCGTTGATCCTTCTGAATATGATATTAAGGAGATTCTTGATGTGTTAAGTGTTCCTGAAATGAAAGAAATTCTCAAGGAGCTTCCTAAGGTTTTCATTCTTGCCTTCAATACCTTTTCTCATCTCACATGTATGCCGTCTGCCTTTTGAGTAAATAAATAGTCATATCCAGGATTTCTGAAGTGGCATTGATAAGCTATTACTTTGATGATATATTTTTTTGTCTGAGATTCAGCCATTCCCCAAGCATTGACTACTTGATATTAAGAATTACCATGTGCTCATAAGTTTCAACTTTAGAAGCTATGCACTACTTTAGAATTTTGTAGTGGCACTATTATTTAATACTCATACTTTAAGTGATCAGTCTCAATTTAAGGGAGAAGTCCATTTTTGGCCATCCAACTATTGCCTTGTTTTTGGCCATGCAATTCTAAAACTAGAAATCTTTGACCACCAAACTATCAATACTGGACAAATTTGGCCATATATCTGGTTTCAAAGGTGGTTTTGTATTTTCTAAGAATAAAAACTGGCATATTTTCTAAAATTCATAACTAATCCATTTTTTTTTCTCGAACAACGCAGGAGAGCTGCGTGCCATTTCATTAAGATAGAAAAAAATACGAGTCCGATCAATGATCAGACCGGGTACAAAACTCACACCACCCCTACCAAAGGAACTCACAAACGCGCCACACAAACCTCAAAACACGACCAGACTAACATCCCAGCCTAGATAGCTACAGCCAGCGAGCTTTGAAGCTCCAGCCATGCCCCACAAACTACACTTATCCAACATATTCTGAATTAAAAACCAGAAAAATATGAAACTAGTACCATTTTTTTCTTCTAAAAATGTAATCTATCTGCTGGTGCCATAATTGGAGTTATTGGTATTTTATTTGTTCCTATTTCTAGTGTGTTATTGCTTGTAATCATGTTTGTTACTATTTAAACCATCATTTTGCACTGTGTATAACCTGAAATTAACCAAGAGAATTCAGAGATCTGAGAACACAAATGCCTGTGTATAACGTAAATAATGCTAAGGAAGAGGATGAAGCAAAGAACATTGTCCATGTGCCCATAGTTTTTTGCCCCTACTTCCTACTAGCACTTGATGAAAATAGTGTGGAAACAGAACTATAGTTTTCCTCTTCACAATGTATGCAACAATGAGTACAATATTTGATTGATCATGGAATGACATGTAGAAAAATGAATTTGTGCTATCTGTGTTCATTCTCTACCTTGTTTTCTCACTGGATATTTCTCCTTTCCCTTTTAGGATAACACAAGCTGCACACGTCGACGTGAGCTTGTTAGCACCCTTCTGTCTTCATATCATAATGGTACCTGGTAAAGGCTCTTTCCCTGTTGCATTCTTGGGAATTATGGCCTAAATTTCATGAAAATTCATCTCTGGAACATGCAGTGCATCACTACCAAAGCGAATCCTAAAATGCACTGGAACCTGTATAAGAATTTCTAAGATGGCGGATGAACTTTTGTGGCGTATCCAGGTGAATGCATACTGCTTTTAACCATATAAAGCTTACATATTGCTTGGACTGCTTATTCTGGCAACAATATTATTCCATCCGACAACTATTTTTGTCATTGACAATAACTAAGTACAATCATGCAGAGGCTCTTTTTTCTAAATGGTGATCAAGATCTTTCTTCATTTCTATTAGTGGAATTCGGTGTAGTGAAGTTTCCAGACTATGCTTGCAGCATCTCTCACCACATTTTTCAAGAAAGAAGTGATCTACTTGAGTATGAAGATGTAAGATTTCGACCCCTTCTCAAAAAGAACAGTGAGCCACTCATCAATCATATTTAATATCTTACATTGCAAACAGGCTATTCGAGTTGCTCAGGTGATGGATGAATCCCTTGATGATAATAACATGGACTTGGTGACAAGATGCATCGATTTATCTGAAAATCGATTATGCACTACACCAAAACAAGAAAATGCAACTCCACCTGAACATCTCCCATCATTCTTTTCTCACTTTTCAGCTTCCTGGGTCTATTCGAAAATACTCACATTAGGTGTCTCTGTTTATGAACGAGACCGCAGGTAAGTTGCAATAACTGCTTTAATTATGGATCAGCTCATGGTACAATTTTGGTTGAACCGGAAGCCTTAGCCATCTAGTTTATGGTGTGCTCATAAGCCTTCTGGATCATGGTACATATTGGAATGCTTTAAGAGTTGATAGACACTTAAGCATTGCAGCATTTGACACAATGGCAATTTGTTGCACATACACTTTTACAGGCCCTTCTGTTAAAGGCTGATTAATTTTTTTCCTCAGAAACCATCTTAGATAGTTTCTGGGTAATCCAAATTTCATGCCAATCAAAATTTATAGGTATGAAGATGCAATAAGGATTCTAAAGACACTACTTAGTAAAGTCGCTTGTGATAGACGGCGAGGATATTGGACATTGAGGCTATCCGTTGATTTGGAGCATATGGGTCGTCCAAATGAGAGCCTTTCCACAGCTGAAGGAGGAGCAATTGATCCATGGGTCCGTGCTGGTTCAAAGTTCGCGTTGCAAAGGAGAGTGCTGCGTTTAAGCAAACCTCCACGACGCTGGAAAGTTCCCAGTTATGCTGATTATGTCAAGAGAAATATAAGAGAGGTACATATCACCCTCGTTGTCGTCATTGGTGGCAAAAGTTCACTTTTTTGTTCCGTTGCATTTTCAATGCTTGTTGTTCTTCTATTATTAATAGGTAAGCATTGAAGGAAGGCCATTAAATTGCGAGACAGGCACAAAGAATGTATTTTATGGTTATGATGGGGAACTTTGTGGGGTAGAGCAGCTGGCTTTACAATATTATGCTGATGAAGGTGGTGGTTGGCAAGGTACCCATTCGGAAGGAGGCATTTGGATGACTATCTTTGGCCTTCTAATGTGGGATGTAATGTTTTCAGACATACATGATGTTTTCCAGTCTAAATTCCAGGTATGTTACCTGTGAACCATGTTTTTATTTTGTTTGAGGCGCATAACCATGTTCCTTGCGAAGTCATCAGAAACCCACCTTGTAGCATAATTCCTTACTAGATCCCTGTTGATTTTGTATGATATATAGATTGTTTGTTGGACCTTGTCAAGATCTTTTTCTTGGTCCCCTACTGTACTTCACAACTTTTGGTACTCTACAGTAGGACTTCTTTGTTCTCTTGCAGACAGCCCCCCTTGATCTGGAAACAGATGACTTTTACAAATCTAGGAAGGACCTTGCAGAATCTCAGTTGAAGAAGATACAAGACGGAATGGCTGAAGAGATGCTAATTAGCTCCTGGGAGCTACATCAGGGGACATCTTGCCGAGGTGTTAACTGGGCCCGTCATTCGTTGACTGAGCTACGGGCTGTTGTTGCATGCATTGGTGGCCACCGCTTGGCATCACTCCTCCGCCATCTAGCGGTTGATTACAGGAGCTGGTCGAGTGGAATGCCCGATCTGCTGCTATGGCGTTTCCTTGATGAAAGAGGTGGAGGTGAGGCTAAACTTGTGGAGGTCAAAGGACCAAGGGACCAGCTATCAGAGCAACAGCGTGCATGGATTCTTGTTCTCATGGATTTTGAATTTGATGTGGAAGTTTGCAAAGTAAGCCCAGTTACCAAGCGGAGATAATTTGTGTTAAATTTAGTTTGATTGATTATTATTACGATGCAAAATGTATTTGATTGATTAGATGGAAGGGCAAATCTGTAACTTATAAACAATGACATTGTTGTCGTGTTGTACTGAAATAACAGCAAAGCTCTACTTGACATGCTATAGCTTTAATAGGGAAGGATACATTGGGCATGTTTAGATTCCAAAAATGTGGAAGATTTTCTATCACATCGAATCTTTAGACGCATGCATGGAGTATTAAATGTATGTAAAAAGTATAACTAATTGTACAGTTTGTAAATGTCGAGATGAATCTTTTGAGCCTAGTTGATCCATGTTTGGACAAAGTTTGTTAAATAACAACAAAAGTGCTACAAGAACTTTATACCAAAATTCCTACCAACTAAACACCCCGTAGTTGTCTGAATCGACACATAAGAGGTCAAAGATTCAGAGACTCACAATATATTGAATATTTGAATTGAACAAAAATTCTTACAAAAATAAATATCATAGGGACATTTTTTTTTACGTCTGAGAGGCGAGGCTTGTACAGCGTATCATGTCCTTACAGAAGAACAGTCACAAATCTTGGCTGTCACGATGACCTGAGATGAAAAAGGTACACAACAATGTGCGTTTTCAAGCTTGCACACAAATGGTGCTTTTCAGCTTTTGCAACCGCAGGCTCACTTGGTTCTAATATGTAGTACTTCACTACAATCTGAGAATTCCATGTCCCAAACACAATCTGGTATAGATCATCCAAGGTTGTGTAGTTGTTTGACGACCATGTTAAATATACTGGCTTTCCTCCAGGCCATGTGTTGCATTTTAGTTTCTTGAATCTGTTCTTGAGTATGAATTATAAGACATCAAATACATAATATGAGTACTTCATAAACACAACTTAAAAGATATGACATACAATAAGTTAACAGTTAACCAGCTCCTCACGAGTTATACTAGCAATAACAGTATTTTTCTTAAATACACAGGAGAATTGTGTATCATTGCATTGTATTAAGAAAGGGGAAAAAAAGAAAAGGTCAAATAGCCAATACAAAAACTCACCACACGAAACATATCTCAGGATTTTTTTTATTACAAATACGCCTGTTCATAACAAGAAATGACCAAAACCACAAATACAGAAGCCGCTAACCACTGTGACTAGAAGCCAGACCTCTAAGACCCTTGGCGCCTGCCAACATCCAGTGATCGGCCTTATCTTGTGCAAGGAGAAGCGTCCAATCCAACCAGTACCATTAAACACTATGTTGTTCCTTTTCTTCCTGTTGACACTCAAAAGTGTCTTAAGTGTATAATGGACTCCACCATCAGGTTTCTGTCGTCAAGATAGCTGAGACTTCTTGGGAGACTTCCGACCAGGTCTCTTGAGAGATTTTCGACCAGGTAAAACTGGTTGGAGGCAGCAAGACGGCGACAGAGACCAGTTCTACTAAACCTGCATATACGTACAAGATAGAAATTGTATGTACATGCCATAACCGAATAAACAAGTCCTATTTGGAGTTTTATTCGGTCAAGAGTCCTATCCGGTTATGGGAAGACCAACCGCCCTATAAATATAAAGGGTGGCGACCGATTGAGATCTCATCTATCCAATCGTCAAACCAATGTACTACAACCCTTTGCCCTCTTCTCCAACCTCATGCTGTTCATCCCTTGATCCGACGACCAAGGATGGCGCCCTAGGCTCGTCGGCCGACCTAGGGCAACCCAACGATGTCCTTGCCCTGACGGGGTCCCTCCCGGACGAGAGCTTCGACGGTTCCTTTGCTAGTTTGCCCGAAAACTAGTCATTCTTCGCCACGTAAGTGCGATAGCTATCCTTTGCCGGTTTGCTTGTAAACCTAGCCGTCCTTCACCGCGTAAGTGTGACCTCCTCGCTGCGTTCTTCGGTCCGTGGCGACCCGGGCGTCCAAAGCCCTAGCTGGTGTGTGATCCGGAACACTTTCGGCGTTAACACACTTTTTGGCGACTCCGCTGGGGAAAGAATTTGTTTCGGCTCTACTTTGCAGCCGAATCTTCTTGCCCTAGCCCTATTCTTCACTGATCTATCTTCTTGTGCTCGCCATTACCATTGTGTTCGGCCCAAAAGGCCGATCACATCTGGTTTTGACCCCTTGTGATCTCGTTTGCGATTTTGCAACACGACGTGCTTGATATTGGAAAATTCAACAAGGCGGTCGAGCTGTAATTCATGGAGTACCAAGGTGTTACATCACAGGACTACTACAATTACCCTGAGGTACAATTTGCAAATACATCTTATGATTATAATAATTATTTTGCAAGTTCTATGAACTCTTATGTTGGTGTTGCTAGTCATAATGATAGTATATATGTTGCATCGGTTAGTACTTTTGCTAATGCTCCTCATCATACACATCATAATCATACATATTATGGTCAAGAGCCGTTGTCAACTATGAATTCTTTAAGTTTTGATGATACTAGCAACATACAACATGTAAATTCTTCATCGGCTATAAGTTCACAATACGTGGCACCACCACAAGACGTGCCGATGAATGAGAGAATGCGCAAGGTAACGCCCGCCATCTTGAAGAGATCGCGCCACACATGGCCGGTGAACACAGGGTCCCTGTCGCTGACGATGGAAGAAGGAAACCCGTGTAACCGGACGATGCCATCGAAGAAGGCGCGAGCCACCGAGGCCGCCATATAAGGGTGGCCAAGCGCAATGAAGTGCGCATACTTGGAGAAGCGATCGACCACAGTGAGGATGACCGACTTCCCGCCGACTTTGGGCAGACCCTCGATGAAATCCATAGATATGTCCGCCCACACCTGGGACGACACCTCGAGTGGCTGCAGCAGCCCTGCCGGCAGCTGCATCTTCGTCTTGTTCCGCTGACAGGTGGCGCAAGAGCGGATCCAATCCCGGACCAAGGAGCGGTCGCCCGGAACGTAGAACTCGGCACGTAAGCGATGCAACGTCTTCTGTACTCCCTCATGGCCCGCCGAATGAGCCACGAGAAGCACCTGGTGGCGAAGGTCGTCGTGAGCCGGTACGAAGAAGCGGCGGCCATGGAGGAGCAGCCCATCATCAAAACGCCATGGCGGCAGTAGCTCGCCCGCCTGCAATTGCTGGAGAAGTTGCTGGCTGTCCGGTGCCTCCCGCGTCGCCCGACGAATGGCATCAACGAGGGCAAAAGAAGGCCCAGAGAGGGCGTGTACTGCAACAGCCACCGTTGTCGCCTCCACTGCTGGCCCGTGCTCGGAGTCACGGCGGGACAGCGCGTCGGCGACGGTGTTCAGGCGGCCCGGGCGATACTCCACCGTGAAGTCGAAGCCGAAAAGCTTGTTGATCCATTGGTGCTGTGGGACTGTGGAGAGGCGCTAGTCCAGCAAAAATTTAAGACTGTAATGGTCAGTACACACCAGAAAATGTCGGCCCAGAGATAAGGGCGCCAATGCCGAACCGCCTGCACCAGGCCGATCAGCTCGCGTTCATACGCAACAAGCTTGAGATGGCGCGCAGCAAATGGCCGACTGAAGAAGGCGAGGGGTCCAGCGCCCTGATGGAGGACGACACCGAACCCCGCGCCCGTGAAGGACCGAGAATGCTACCAGAAAGCGACCAGAGGGGGGTGAATGGGAGCTTCAAATTTTCCTTTCGGAAACTTGTCGCTACTGTTCCTAAAATCAACCCCGAGAGCAAACCCTAGAGCTCGTAAGTGTCCACGACCCTAGATGTAGGGTGGACGCTTCCAAGAAGCACAGTGAGACACTTCACGACTCTAGAAACCCAACGCAAAAGCCGGAAATCAAAACCGACAACAAACGAACGAACCGTGAACGAAACAGCACGAAACAACTCTGACCGGACTCTGCCTGCGTCCGGTCACAACCCACCGGATGCGTCCGGTCAAGCAAAATCGTTTCTGGAACCTTACTGTTCTTGACCGGACTCACAGACAAGGAGCGTTCGGTCGATGGCAGTGCGTCCGGTCAGCAGAAAACAAACCCGATGAACAGTGTGAGGAGCGAGTCCGGTCACACAGCTGCTGGAGCGTCCGGTCAGAGTTATGCTACAGACCTAGCTCGGTCTTCAACGACCGGACTCACATGGAGCGTCCGGTCGATGAACAGCCAGCGTCCGGTCACCCCGACAGCCCCCTGTTCGTTCACCGATTCGACTCAAACTCACCCAAAACAAATCCTCTAGGGATCAAACTTGGTGAGAGGAGTCACAAGGAGGATAGTGAGCTATCTCTAAGAGATCATGGCTCGAACCTATCTCCAAATCGATGAATCGAGGAAATTCGAGGGAAGGGAGAAAAACTTGACTCGAAACGAAAATCGACCGATCTACTAGCTCGTGAGGTTAGAAGTGAATTCCTTCGGTGGGAAGAAGTGCCTCACGATCTAGAACAACTTTGTTCAAACGGATTTACAAGAGATGCACCGAACAAAGAAATCGATCGATGGGAAAAACGTGGAGAAAGAGGATTCCGCGAAGAACACGAACAAAACGCGAATCACAACCACGAATTTGCAACCGTGTGGCTACCACACGCTACAATAGTGAGATTACGGTCTCACTTCCTCAAAATCTCACGGGCACAGAGGTATTGTTCTCTTCTCTGTGGATCTCAGTTCGCTACAGCAGGGATGTGGGAGAGCAGGAAACCCTAGAAGCAAAAGAGCAAATGACTGAGATAGAATGGGAGGAGGGTGTCTCCCTCTACTTATCCTAATTCTAATTCCTACTCTACCCCTCAACTAGTTACAGAGCGAACCAACTAAACCCTAGGGTTATTCTGGACCAACTCGATGGTAGGTGGATCCGACGGCCACGCCCGCACAACTCGTAGCGTTGCCTCGACGCAACCTCCCGATTGCCGCCACGTGCCGCCACCGCTCTGCACCCCCGGTTTTGTGGCCCAAACCGGGAAACCAGCCTTTCCAGCCAACCCCCGGTTTTGAGGCCCAAACCGGGAAACCAGCCCACCAGCATCTGAGTTTTGAGGCCCAAACTCAGCAAACCCGCAGCGCCCAGGTTTTGAGGCCCAAACCTGGAAAACCGTCCTCAGCCCGAGTTTTGTGGCCAAACTCGGAAACCCTCAGCACCCAGGTTTTGAGGCCCAAACCTGGAAACCGTCCACCCGATGGTTTTTCTCTGGCTCTACCACCAAACCGACGTCGTAGATGGGATGCACCGCCCGTGCACCCCGTCCACCGACACGTATCCCCAAGTCCACGACTCAGGCAACACATGACCGCAAGTCTTCGCTCGTCGCTGTCCCAGGCTGCCAGCCACCACAGCTGATCCTCGGGCCACCGGTCCCTCAGTCCAAGCCTCACGTCCGCCCTTCGCCACTCTCGGTCCATCGGCAGGGCACGTCTCTACTTGACCTTCACCTTGCCTCTGATCACTGTATCCGTGCTCGACACCTGCACAACACAAGCCAAAGAACATGCGCATCATCCCAGTTGACAATCACTCATCACTCAGAGACTCGACATACACCCATGTATTCGCAATCTCCCCCTTGATGAGTGCATTGTCAACTACCAACACAAATCATAATGGAAGCAGAAGAAGGAAGAAGGAGAAGGAGAGAGAACTCAACCAAATGACCCAAAAACATAGCAAAGCCGAAGAAGGTCAAGTGGAAAGAGCGAAACAACTTGGTTCCCAAAGACATGGGCAACGGCTCGACGCAACCAAGCAAAGCAAAGCTAGCCCTCAAGAAGAGGTAGAACAGGCTCAACACCGCTAGCAGAAACCAATCGAACAATCGAAGCAACTGCTAGTCCCTCAAGACAGAGGCACAGAGGCAACTAGCAAAGAAAGCTCGATAGCAAAACCTTACGGCCAACAGGAAGCAGCAAAAACTCCCCCTCGAATAGTGCAAAACAACCAGGAAAGCTCCCCCTCGAATAGTGCAAACAACCAGGAAAGCTCCCCCTTAGTTCAAACGGAGGGTAATGATTTGCAATTTCTCCCCCTTAGTTGAAAATGCACTTATCAAGAAACAATGCTCCCCCTCAGAAAATGCGCCAACAAAAGTGCCAACACGCAAATTTCTCCCCTTCTAAAATGCATATGAGTCAAAATGCAAGTTAGGAGCTTCAGGAGTATACTCAAAAGAGTGCAAAGATGCTCTACAGAGTTCTGATCCGATGACTCAGAAAAATGCACGGAATGCTAGCAAAGGCTCAAACTGATCACTAAGTCTAAAATGAGAGCAAAAAGAGCAGTTTGTAGCCGAAAAAGGTATTCACCATCAAAATAGCACAAGACATGTATAGACAGGAAGTCAAACAAGTGCTAAACATGTATACAAGGTGAACTACCCCTAGCACAGTTCAATCATCATGCTGATACCAATTGAAAAATGAAGCATCCACTTGTGATTTCAAATTTTTAATCGGAGTTGCAGCGGTGAAATTACACAAGTCCAGAAATCAGCATGTGACTGCGAGAGGTTGAATGCTTGTTATTGCCTAACTTTCCAACTGTGCGAAGCCTATGCATAAGCAATCAGAAGCTTAAAGCAACAGTTTCAGTCATACACTACACAGCTCAAGTTTAACTCAAAGTGCAATGAGAAACAGTCTCGAAACTGTGAGGTGCTAACAAGCAAACCCATCTCGATCTTTTCAATTCACTTAACTTGGTTCAGATTTTAAACAGAATATGACATACCAAGCAAGTGAATGACTCAACACTAGAGACATAGCAACCTAGCATACATAAATAGCATAAGTGACTTCGACACATCCTACACATGCTAGTTGCATATCTCAATGGTGAATATTTTCAAGTTTTAAGTTCATTATTAAATTTCACCATTTAAAAATAGCTCAGCTCACAGTATGTATCAGTGATCAGAAAGAGCATAAGCTACAACATCTACATAAAGCATCGGAGCAAAGACTACATAGACCATAGTTACATTCTTCAGACTATATTCATGAAGCTCAGAATGTAGAAGCGTATGCTGAAATGCAAAGATGCATGAAGAAACCAAAAAGAAGTAAAACCAACTGAAAAACACAAAGTCAGTATATCATACAAGAACCAAAATGTTTCCCCCATCTAAAAGGGGAAACACACACCAAGCTCACCCCTCAACCGATTAAAGGTTGATTCGTCCAAAGGCTTGGTGAGAATATCAGCCAACTGATGATGAGTATCGACATGGTGAAGGTCGATATCACCCTTCTCATAGTGGTCTCGCAAAAAGTGAAAGCGCACATCAATGTGTTTGGTCTTTGAGTGAAGCACGGGGTTCTTAGCAACGCTAATCGTACTCGTGCTGTCACAAAGCAAAGGAACACGAGAAAAGCTCAGACCAAAATCACGCAAAGTAGCCATCATCCAGAGTAACTGGGAACAGCAGCTAGCCGCAGCAACATACTCAGCCTCCGTGGTAGACTGGGCGACACTAGACTGCTTGCGAGAGGACCACGATACAAGAGAAGATCCAATAAACTGGCAAGTCCCAGAAGTGGACTTGCGCTCGACACGGCAACCAGCAAAATCGGCATCGGAATAACCGCAAAGGGAGAGGGTGGAGGAAGCTGAATACCAAATCCCGAACTCAGGTGTGAAACGAAGGTACCTGAAAATGCGCTTCACCGCCTGACGGTGAGAGGTGCGCGGCGACGCCTGAAAGCGTGCACACAGACACACCGCGAACTGGATGTCCGGGCGTGTCGCCGTCAGGTAGAGCAGCGACCCAATCATGCTTCGGTACTCCTTCTGGTCCACAGCTTCTCCATCCTTGTCCGCATCCAGGGCCGTCGTGGTCGACATGGGTGTTGGAAGAGGCTTGGCCTCACCCATATCGAACCTCTTCAACAAGTCCTTGGTGTACTTGCCCTGGTGCACGAACGTCCCCTCTCGGGATTGCTTGATTTGCAACCCGAGGAAAAACGTCAACTCGCCCATCATACTCATCTCGAACTCCCTGCTCATAGTATCTGCAAACTTGGCAACCAAAGCGTGAGAAGAACCACCGAAAATGATATCATCCACGTAAATTGGGACCAAGAGAGTATCAGTGCCTTGCTTGAGGAGAAAGAGCGTTTTATCTACACATCCCATTTTAAAACCCTTAGCAAACAAAAAGGTTTTCAACTTATCATACCAGGCTCTAGGGGCTTGTTTCAAACCATATAAAGCTTTGTGGAGTTTAAAGACATGGTTTGGAAACTTGGGATTTTTGAAACCGGGGGGTTGTCTAACATACACCTCCTCTTCTATGTAGCCGTTTAAGAAGGCACTCTTGACATCCATTTGAAAAAGTTTGAAACCTTTGGATGCAATAAAAGCCAAGAGTATCCTAATAGCCTCCAAACGAGCTACAAGAGCGAAAGTCTCCTCATAGTCTATCCCCTCCTTCTGACTATAACCCTGGGCTACGAGTCTGGCCTTGTTTATCACAACATGACCATCTTCTCCCTGTTTGTTTTTGAAAACCCATTTTGTCCCAATTGGATGACACTCAGAAGATGGAGACACTAGAACCCAAACCCGATTTCTCTCAAAGTTTTCTAACTCCTCATGCATGGCATTGACCCAATCCGGATCCGTCAAAGCGTGTCCAACATCTCGGGGCTCAAAATCAGCAACAAATGCAGAATGAGCAAAGTGAGAGATTTGCCTTGACCGGGTGACGTGTTCGTCGATGCTGCCGATCATCTGTTGAGGCGGGTGCTGGCGCTGAATGTGTCGTGGCGCCTCCCTTGTCGAAGTGGCCTCCCCCTCAATAGCAGCTGGTGCCTCCCCGGGTACAAAAGGTACCGCTCGGGGTGGCGGATCCCACGGCCCCCAGGAAGAAGACGTGTCGGGGCCGTGAGTCATCGTAGAAGCCGCTCCTTGCGGCACAACAGGTGGAGGGGGTGCTGGATCATCCATACCTTCAGCACCCTCGTCCTCGTCATCAAAAAGAGGCTCACCAACCTCATGATCACCTGCACGCTCAAAACGAGAAGAAGGACAAACCATGGTCTCGTCGAAGGTGACATCAGATGTCTCCATGACTCGGTTAGTGTCAAGGTTAAGTACACGATAAGCTCGAGTGTGAGTGCCATAACCCAAAAACACACTGTCAGAAGAACGAGACTCAAATTTGTCCAGGTTGCCCTTTTTGAGTATAAAACAATGGCAACCAAAAACTCTAAAATAACTCACCTTGGGAAGTTTTCCAAAACGCAACTCATAAGAGGTCTTTTTCAAGAAAGCTCGAAGAAAAATGCGATTGAAAATATAGCATGCAGTGCTCATAGCTTCGGCCCAATACCGCCTAGGAGTCCTATGCTCATCGAGCATCGTCCTGGCCATCTCTACAAGGGTCTGATTCTTCCTCTCTACAACACCATTTTGTGGCGATGTGTAGGGAGAAGAAAACTGATGCTCCAACCCCAAAGAGTTACAAAACTTCTCAAAATCCGAATTCTTGAATTCGGAACCATTATCACTCCTAATGGCTCGCATCGAGTTCAAAGGGAACTCGTTCTGAAGACACAAAATCAGATTGCGAGCAAAGGAGAAAGTCTCGGTCTTCTCAGCTAAAAAGAAGACCCACGAATATCTCGAAAAGTCATCAACAACAACAAGCACATACCACTTCCCCCCAACCGAGCTCACCCGAGCCGGACCAACAAGGTCCATATGCAAAAGCTCTCCAGGGCGCTTGATCATGACCTGAGTCACTGGATGGTGGGGAGCGGCAACCATCTTCCCATGTCTACAAGAATGGCAAACAAGATCCTTCTCCATGGATAACTTGGGCAATCCTCGGATTAGGCCAAGTGAACTAAGTCTTGCAAGCAAGTCGAAGCTCAAATGTCCTAGTCTCCTATGCCACTTCCAAAGATCAGAAGAAGAAGGTCCAGCCACAAGACAACGAGAAATGCCAAAAGACTCCGAGAAATCCGCACAAAAGACTTTCCCAAAGGGCGAAATCCCACAAACAAGATTGCCCTGAGGGTCCAAAATGCGACTGAGATTCGGCTTAAAACGAATCTCATAGTCGTCATCAAAGAGTTGCGAAACAGAAAGAAGGTTAAAATGCAAGTTAGAAACAAGAGCAACATCGCGCAACACAAAGTGCTCATTAACTCGCACCGACCCACGAGACAGCACCTTACCTTTGCTGTTGTCGCCGAAGGTAATATACTCCTTTCCGGCGACCAGACTAAGACTGGAGAACCACTTGGCGTTTCCGGTCATGTGCCTCGAACACCCGGAATCCACCAACCAAACGTTCTCCAATCGTTTTACCTACATCGATAAAAAGACATAGGGTGAGCATACGGGCCAACACTAGGGTTAGTGAAGTAAGGAGAATACCAGTGTTGGGCCGGCTGCTCAAAAGAACGGTTAGCAGAAAAACCATTCCTAGCACGCCTACGAGGGAAGCGATCACCACGTTGAGGAAAACGTGGTCCGCTAAGGGAAGAGCGTCCATCGCGATACTCAAAACGCGGTGGGGGAAAACGCTCAACTACAAAGCCACCGCCACGGGGTTCATAGCCCACAACAGCAGGCTCCCACCGGGCACGCTCTCTACGATGCCTAGGCCTAGGAACTTGAGGCACTGCACCTCTAGGCCTAGCATCTCTCCTCGGAGCTCTCCTCTGCCTAGGCCTGGGAACTTGAGGTTCTGGACCTCTGGGCCTAGCAGCACGTCTCTGAACATTTGGCGCATGTACATCATGGAAGGGATGGTACATGTCCACATTGTTCATCTCCCTAGCACGGCGTGCCTCTCTCTTGCGCCGAAAGCAGAACTCGCTCAAGTGTCCATCTCTCCCACAGTGCTCACAATGGTACCTCACCGCTCTCAAAGGGGGTTGTTGGTACACACGGTCATGGGTGTGGATCACTTTGCCCTTCTGTGGCAACAACTCCTCGTGAATAGGTGGCATCGTATCCAGCTTGTTTTTCAGGTGGTTGGGTTTGGGATGCCACACTTGGTTCTTGGGTGGAGCTCTCGGAGGTTCCTCAAACACTCCGTCCTTGGTGTTGGGCTTGAGCGGCTCTTTGGGTGGAAGCTTGGTAAGTTTGGAAGTAGTGGTGGAGTTGGGCTTCTCACTCGGGTTCAGACCACTCGACTCTCCAATCTTCCCAAAAGCTGAAACATCAACACCTGGAGCAAAGCCTACACCAGGACCTCCAGCAGCTCGCTTGAATTGGGAGATCATCATCCCGAGCTGTGGCTCACCACAAGACACCCATGACAAGATGGTACGAAGGTATGTGTTTTCCTCCTCGGTTTGCATCTTGTCATGCTTCACGTTTGCAATCTCCATCTCCAAACCCTCGCACAAAGCACACCTAGTCACACAAGTGCTACCCGAGCTGGCCTTCTCAAGAGACACAATATTGGCATTCTTTTCTGCCAACTCGGATTGCAAGCCTGGACAGGTCTTGCACGCACCTAACAACATGGGCCTAGCCCAGAGCTCATCCGCCTCTCCAAGCATACTTACCTCTCAAAGTGAGAAGGTCAGTCATGTGATTGGTGCACATCTCGCACTCAACCTCCTCAGACACGACCACGGTGGACTTCGCAAACTCAAGCTCCTTCACCGTGTCTTCCCACTTCTGCCTA
This sequence comes from Coix lacryma-jobi var. lacryma-jobi, assembly GCA_009763385.1. NCBI lineage: Eukaryota > Viridiplantae > Streptophyta > Magnoliopsida > Poales > Poaceae > Coix > Coix lacryma-jobi. The sequence continues at coordinate 167,357,649 of CM019824.1, forward strand.
AACTCCTTGCGCTCTCTAGCGGCATGCCTAAGCAGCTTATCCTGACTAAGCAAGGCGGCAGTAAGCTTCTCAACCTCAGCAGAAAGCTCGTCGTGGGTGAGAGATACCTGGGAGGTGTCGTCGTCGTCGTCGTTGTTCCGAGGAGTGTGCTCCAGCTTGCCGTCGACCTCATCACCAAGGGCCATGGTGCAGAAGCCGTCGTCGTCGGCGAAGAAGCAGAGACCGTTCAGCTTGTCCTCGATCCTCTTCTTCTTCTCGGACTCGTCATCGCTTGAGCAAGCGAAGTTGTCATCTGAGCCGTCGACGTCGCTGAGCGTGGCGAAGAACGCGTGCTGCTCAGCCTGGGCCTTCTCCAAGTACTTGGTCTTGATGTACTCCTTGTCGAATCCGCCCCTCCGCTTGTGCCTCGGGGGGACATGCTTGTCCTTGCGCTTGCCGGAGTCGTACTTGTGCCCATGATCCGCCTTGCCGAAGGTCTGCTTGTTCTTCTTCGGGCAATTGGCGATGAAGTGGTTGGGGTCGCCGCACTCATAGCATCCTGAGCGTCCTCCTCCGCGGTGACGGTTCATGCGGTTGTTGTGGAACTGCGAGAACCGGTTGGCGAGCATTACCAACTCGTCATCCCCCAAAGACTCCAGCTGGTCCTCTGTGACAGAAAAGAGTGAAGAAAGTGCAAATCCTCCAGAGGGGTTAGCAGAAGAGCCAGAAACCAAAGCCATAGTCGGGCCAGAAGGATTCTCATAAGAAGCCCTCGACATGGCGTCAATCTCACTAGACTTGAGCTTACTAAAGAGCTCGTCGCAAGTGAGGGTCTCATAGTTAGACGATTCGATGATCGCCTGGACCTTTGAGTCCCACACCGACCGATCAAGAGTATGCAAAAGCTTCAAAGCTCTCTCATGATCGTCGAAAGGCAACAGCTCCTTGTTAGCTCGCATCTTGTTGACAATAACCTGAAAGCGAGCGAATAAACTCTCTATGCTCTCGCCAGGCATATGTCGAAAGTTCTCGTACTCCCGCTTGTGCGACTCGTAGAGACGATATTTGACTTGAGTGGTTCCCTCATGGAAGCGCATGAGGGTCGCCCAAATCTCACGAGCCGTGGGGAGGTGAGAAACGCGATCAAACTCGGACATGCTCAAACAGGAGAACAAAGCGTTACGTGCTCGACTATTGGCATCGTGCTCATCGATCTGAAGCTGAGAGACACGAGCAGCCAGAACAACGTAATCAGCCTTGTTGCAAATCTCCCAAACAGAAGAGCCCATGCTCTGAAGATAGGCCGACATGCGTATCTTCCAATACGCATAGTTCGTCCCATCAAAGAACGGCGGTTTGCCCACGCCGCGATCCATGTCGCCTTCTGTGGATCTGGAACCGGCTAAGGTGGAAGATCCTTAACCCGCTCCGATACCAATTGAAGGACCGAGAATGCTACCAGAAAGCGACCTGAGGGGGGGGGGGGGTGAATGGGAGCTTCAAATTTTCCTTTCGGAAACTTGTCGCTACTGTCCCTAAAATCAACCCCGAGAGCAAACCCTAGAGCTCGTAAGTGTCCATGACCCTAGATGTAGGGTGGATGCTTCCAAGAAGCACAGTGAGACACTTCACGACTCTAGAAACCCAACGCAAAAGCCGGAAATCAAAACCGACAACAAATGAACGAACCGTGAACGAAACAACACGAAACAGCTCTGACCGGACTCTGCCTGCGTCCGGTCACAACCCACCGAACGCGTCCGGTCAAGCAAAATCATTTCTGGAACCTTACTGTTCTTGACCGGACTCACAGACAAGGAGCGTCCGGTCGATGGCAGTGCGTCCGGTCAGCAGAAAACAAACCCGATGAACAGTGTGAGGAGCGAGTCCGGTCACACAGCTGCTGGAGCGTCCGGTCAGAGTTATGCTATAGACCTAGCTCGGTCTTCAACGACCGGACTCACATGGAGCGTCCGGTCGATGAACAGCCAGCGTCCGGTCACCCCGACAGCCCTCTGTTCGTTCACCGATTCGACTCAAACTCACCCAAAACAAATCCTCTAGGGATCAAACTTGGTGAGAGGAGTCACAAGGAGGATAGTGAGCTATCTCTAAGAGATCATGGCTCGAACCTATCTCCAAATCGATGAATCGAGGAAATTCGAGGGAAGGGAGAAAAACTTGACTCGAAACGAAAATCGACCGATCTACTAGCTCGTGAGGTTAGAAGTGAATTCCTTCGGTGGGAAGAAATGCCTCACAATCTAGAACAACTTGGTTCAAACGGATTTGCAAGAGATGCACCGAACAAAGAAATCAATCGACGGGAAAAACGTGGAGAAAGAGGATTCCGCGAAGAACACGAACAAAACGCGAATCACAACCACGAATTTGCAACCGTGTGGCTACCACACGCTACAATAGTGAGATTACGGTCTCACTTCCTCAAAATCTCATGGGCACAGAGGTATTGTTCTCTTCTCTATGGATCTCAGTTCGCTACAGCAGGGATGTGGGAGAGCAGAAAACCCTAGAAGCAAAAGAGCAAATGACTGAGATAGAATGGGAGGAGGGTGTCTCCCTCTACTTATCCTAATTCTAATTCCTACTCTACCCCTCAACTAGTTACAGAGCGAACCAACTAAACCCTAGGGTTATTCTGGACCAACTCGATGGTAGGTGGATCCGACGGCCACGCCCGCACAACTCGTAGCGTTGCCTCGACGCAACCTCCCGATTGCCGCCACGTGCCGCCACCGCTCTGCACCCCCGGTTTTGTGGCCCAAACCGGGAAACCAGCCTTTCCAGCCAACCCCCGGTTTTGAGGCCCAAACCGGGAAACCAGCCCACCAGCATCTGAGTTTTGAGGCCCAAACTCAGCAAACCCGCAGCGCCCAGGTTTTGAGGCCCAAACCTGGAAAACCGTCCTCAGCCCGAGTTTTGTGGCCAAACTCGGAAACCCTCAGCACCCAGGTTTTGAGGCCCAAACCTGGAAAACCGTCCTCAGCCCGAGTTTTGTGGCCAAACTCGGAAACCCTCAGCACCCAGGTTTTGAGGCCCAAACCTGGAAACCGTCCACCCGATGGTTTTTCTCTGGCTCTACCACCAAACCGACGCCGTAGATGGGATGCACCGCCCGTGCACCCCGTCCACCGACACGTGTCCCCAAGTCCACGACTCAGGCAACACATGACCGCAAGTCTTCGCTCGTCGCTGTCCCAGGCTGCCAGCCACCACAGCTGATCCTCGGGCCACCGGTCCCTCAGTCCAAGCCTCACGTCCGCCCTTCGCCACTCTCGGTCCATCGGCACGGCACGTCTCTACTTGACCTTCACCTTGCCTCTGATCACTGTATCCGTGCTCGACACCTGCACAACACAAGCCAAAGAACATGCGCATCATCCCAGTTGACAATCACTCATCACTCAGAGACTCGACATACACCCATGTATTCGCACGCCCGAAGCGTCGCAGTCCACCAGGAACAGCTTGTCAAAATCGGGCATTTGCAACACCGGGCCCGTCGTCAGGGCAGTCTTGAGGGCCTGGAACGCCGTGGCGGCCTCCTCATCCCAGGCGAACGCGTCTCGTCGCAAGAGATGCGTCAGGGGAGCTGCGATGAGGCCGAAGTCCCGGATGAATTTCCTGTAGTAGCCCGCGAGGCCCAAGAACCCGCGGAGACCGCACGCGGAACGCGGCGCTGGCCAATCTGACACTGCCTGGACCTTGTCCGCGTCCATGGCAACGTCGTCCCCCGAGATCACGTGGCCGAGGTAGGCCACCGATGGTGCCCCAAAGGAGCACTTGGAGCGCTTGAGATGGAGGTGGTTGGCGCGGAGGGCGTTGAGGACGATCCCGACGTGCTGCAGGTGTTCAGCCCAAGTGGAGCTATATATGAGTATGTCATCGAAGAACACCAACACAAACCTGCGCAGGTAGGGGCGGAGCACGTCGTTCATCAAGGCCTGGAAGGTCGCCGGGGCATTCGAGAGACCGAAAGGCATCACCAAGAACTCATAATGCCCATGATGCATGCGGAACGCTGTCTTGGCCACATGGATATTGTTGTACCACTAGTAATGAATCACCACAGGCTTCAACATGTCATACTCCATGGACCGCAATATGGCCAAGCCGAATAAGAAAAGTTCACATTAGGTTAGAATCTTGGTGCAAACATAGTCTTAATCGGCTCGGTGTCTCATATAGCACCATTATGAGAAATAGTGAGCATGCCAACACCTTGACCCTTTCTGTAAGCCGATTAACCATATCGTCATACCCATGAAGTAGAAATACATATATCATGCCCCTCGAGCCTTAAAAGCCATCAAAGTGAATTCTATGGGGCTTTTCTAATAGCACGATGGTTGCAAGCATTCATCGACTATATTATTACACTAAGGGCGATAGCAAAGCATCGACCATATGAATTCATCCAGGTGAGTATGCATAGCCGAAATAAAGCATCTCGGCTCTGGATCATTGGTAAGCAAAATAATTTGGCAACTCTCCATAATATAGACATCTATACCAATGATCGAAATAAGGGGCTAAGGGGTAACCATGCGTACCTTGGGATGAATTCCACATAGACATAGGCAGAGAATATGGATTATGCCAAAACCATTGATTTTGATGATTCAGTGCAAATCCCCAGCTTGGCAACTGCTTCTTGAATCTTCTTCTCTCCTTTGCCTTTGTTGCACTACTTGCTTGAGCAACATCTCTCTGAACTTGGATACTTCCTTTAGGAACCCACACCAAGTCTTTTTCTTTCAACTCCTCTGCACTAAGCTTCTGCAACTTCTTTTCTTGCCACTTTGGTAAACCGATTGAGCATACCGGTTTTATTTCTGTTTTGGACAGTAGCAAATCATTCTTGATTTTTGGCATTCTCACCTTCTTTTGTTCAGATTTGACACCTAGAATATCAATAGATGATTCTCCTACTTCTATGCCATCAATAGCCAGATTTTTTAGCATTGTAATCGGCTTTTCACTAGTTGAATTCAGATCTGAACTTTTATCTTTGCGACCATCATATTTCACACGGTAAACCTGTTTTACCATTTTCTTCTTATGCTGGGCTCTGGACCGATTTAGATCAAAATGGTCTTTATAAGATGATGATCTCTCTAAATGTCTAGGAGCTGCATATTGTGGCCAAGAACATGGTGGAATGTGTGCCTCTTGATCAAACCAGCCCCAAGATGAATAAGGATAAAAATATGTGGGTTGCGGTTCATATGACATAGGAATTGGTTGCTTAAAAGGAAAATGTGTTATTGCTGTTTGAGATTTATTCCCTTGCCAATTCCGATCTTGAGATTTATGCTTTGGAGGCAATCTTGGTGTTTGGACCTTCTTTGGCCGATTGGTGACATTGGCTTTTGCTAAATTCTCATACTTAGCTAGAAGCTCCTCGAAGCTAAGCTTCAGTCTTCCACTCTTTTGCTTGTCACGGCCTTTACCTCCAAAAGCTTTATGAGCATCCTCCTTTTCTCCATCTTGATAGACATGTTCCAAAGGAGGATCTTTAGTCGATTCCCCTTGCTCAATGGGATCAATCAACTTTTGCTTTAGCTGGAGAGATTCTACCTGCCCCCAGTGTCTTCTGGAATTGTGATAACTTTGTTGTCCTCTAGATTGTCTTCATCTTTCGATTCTTGGACAACGACCTTGTCTTCACTTAAGGGCTCCACATCTCTCTCTTGGGCATTCGAGCATTGAGCTTCGAGTGAATCGGCTAATGCAAGCCGATCCGAAACTTGCTTGCCATCAAGACCAATTGAATCTAACTGGTTCATTTGTTGAGCTTCAAGAAATCTCAAACGTCCTTCATCAATGGTCGATTGGATCACTCGACGAAACACATTGCAATCAGAAGTATTATGATCAAAAGAATTATGCCACTTGCAATATGTAAGCTCTTTTAAGTTTTGAATAGATGGCAAAACATTGTGATCCATGATTCTAATAAAATTATTCTTTAATAAGATATCAAAGACATGATCACAAAAAGTAAAGTCAAAGGTGTACTTTGATTTCTTCAGCCGATTCTTTTGTGGAGACGGCTTTAAAGCTAGGCAAACGAAGGGATCAGATTTAATATCAATCCATTCGGCTACACCTTTGTAACTGCTTTTGGGAAACTTTATCTTTGACAATCTACTACTATCGACCTTGCCATATGGCACAATATGTTGGCCGATAGAATCTGAATTTGTTTTAACATTACCAAATAAAATGCTATTCTCAATTGGTCTTTTACAACTACTAGCAAGGATATCTCTAATAGACGCAGAAAGTGAAATTGTATGACCAGATTGAAATTTAAGCAAGATATTCATATTTGGTACCTTATTGATCATGTCGGAGAAGCGTAGGTTCTTCCTTTGAATGTCATTGTCCTTCATCTCCAGAGAACGATCAACAATAGGTGTTGAATCACCCAAAAGCGTTTCGGTAGTTGCTGGAACAGAGGAAGTCGGTTTAGCCGATCGGAAGTCGGCTCGGCCAACTTGGGCACTAACAAGTAAAGCAGCAACAAGGGGAGTTGGCTTAGCCGACTTAGAAGCCGACCTAGCAGACTCTAGGCAGGTAGTAATCAGTCCTTCTTTCTCGCTTGTAGGGATTTGATCTCCATTAATGATGCAGTAATCACTGGATAAGCATACAACCCCTTTAGCTCTTAAAAAATCAAGTCTAGCTGTTTTCTGGCGCTTTTCATGCTTTTCCGTAGCAAGACTTGTTTTCTGAGATGTGATTGGTTCGGAACGGATATTATGTCGTTCGACTTTGGTAGCCGAACCTTCGCTTACATCCGAACTGACTTTTCCTTTCATGCCCATTAACAATACCCTTTTAGCCGATGACTCAGTAGTAATCAGCCTTTTGTCATTGGTCTTTCCAAAGTATTCATAGAATAACTCCTCTAATCTAGACCACGACCAAACAGTACATTCAGGTAAAGATGTAAACCATGCAAAGGCAATACCAGTGAGAGATAAAGGAAAATTTCGCACTCTCATGTAGTCCTCTTTACCGGCAAAACCCAATTGCGAGATATAAATACTAATGTGTTCCACAGTGGTCTTATCATATTTACCACTAAATTCATAAAAATTAGGTACCCACCAACCATCAGGATCTTCCAAGTAATCATAATGTAACGGGTATGGTCTATGATAAGCGGGAACCTTCCATTTAGAGGAGCCATAAGGATTTTTAGCATGGGCTAAATCTTCATCGACTCGGCTTAGATTTAAGAGCAATATATGAAGCCGAATCACAATCCTTAGCATACACTCCCATTACTGATTTTTTATTGATTCGGCTATAATTATTATTATCATGTGGAGCCGAATCATAAGTTTTAGCACTCGAATGTCTTGCTGAAATTTCACTAATTCGGCTATGGTTATGGGTGACAAATGAAGCCGAATTGTGAGCATTGATCTTTGCATAAGGTGCTGAATTTTCATTGATTCGGCTATGGTTACTAGTAACACGTGAAACTGAATCATAAGTACTTGTACTTAAATGCTTTGCTGAATTTTCATGCATTCGGCCATAGTTATTACCAACATACGAGGCCAAATTACAAGTAGTAGCACTTGCATTTGACGCTGAATTTTGAGAGCAAATGGCTAAATAATTATTATTGTCATAGCCAATTCTCTCATTCATCGGCACGTCTTGTGGTGGTGCCACGTATTGTGAACTTATAGCCGATGAAGAATTTACATGTTGTATGTTGCTAGTATCATCAAAACTCAAAGAATTCATAGTTGACAACGGCTCTTGACCATAATATTCATAATTATGATGTGTATGATGAGGAATATTAACAAAAGTATTAACCGATGCAACATATCTACTATCATTATGACTAGCAACACCAACATAAGAGTTCATAGAACTTGCAAAATAATTATTATAATCATAAGATGTATTTGCAAGTCGTACCTCGGGGTAATTGTAGTAGTTTTGCGACGTGACACCTTGGTACTCCATGATTTAGAGCTTGACCGCCTTTCTGAATTTTCCAATATGAAGCACACTGTGTTGCAAAATAGCAAACGAGATCTCAAGGGGTCAAAACCAGATGTGATCGGCCTTTTGGGCCGAATGCAACAGTAATGGCGAGCACAAAAAGATATATCAGTGAGAATAGGGCTAGGGCAAGAAGATTCGGCTGCAAAGTAGAGCCGAAGCAAATTCTTTCCCCAGCGGAGTCGCCAAAAAGTGTGTTGACGCCGAAAGTGTTTCGGATCACACACCAGCTAGGGCTTTGGACGCCCGGGTCGCGACAGACCGAAGAACACAACGAGGAGGTCACACTTACGCGGTGAAGGACGGCTAGGTTTACAAGCAAACCGGCAAAGGATAGCTATCGCACTTACGTGGCGAAGAACGACTAGTTTTCGGGCAAACTAGCAAAGGAACCGTCGAAGCTCTCGTCCGGGAGGGACCCCATCAGGGCAAGGACATCGTCGGGTTGCCCTAGGTCGGCCGACGCGCCTAGGGCACCTTCCTTGGTCGTCGGATCAAGGGATGAACAACATGAGGTTGGAGAAGAGGGCAAAGGGTTGTAGTAGATTGGTTTGACGATTGGATAAATGGGATCTCAATCGGCCGTCACCCTTTATATTTATAGGGCGGTTGGTCTTCCCGTAACCGGATAGGACTCTTGACCGAATAAAACTCCAAATAGGACTTGTTTATTCGGTTATGGCATGTACATACAATTTCTATCTTGTACGTATATGCAGGTTTAGTGGAACTGGTCTCTGTCGCCGTCTTGCTGCCTTCGACCAGTTTTACCTGGTCAGAAATCTCTCAAGAGACCTGGTCGGAAGTCTCCCAAGAGGTCTCAGTTATCTTGACGACAGAAACCTGATGGTGGAGTCCATTATACACTTGAGACACTTTTGAGTGTCAACAATTCCAAAGGATCCAAGCACCCAATATGACCAGCAAGTTAAAGCCTCACCTAATGTCCTGGTTGAAAATGCTGCCAGCTTGTTGCCACCAATCGAATAACCCTGCCATGTGAACGAGGTTTCCCCTTGCAAGTTTTTTTAGATCAAAGGCTATTTACACTGCTTATATTATATTGAGTGCAGTTTTTACCAATCGAATAACCCTTGCAAGTTAAAGTGCTTATATTGACAGTTTGCATGAGTCCTAGTACATCTCCAACCAGTGGTTAAGTTTTGTTTACAAAGTTGGCGGTTATCTCCATGAAAAGGTGTTGGTAATTGTCTTCCACTAGATAAAAACTCCACATAATGCCATTATTTCCACAGTAATTTAATCAATGCAATAAATAATTTCATGCCACCTAGACTAGAGACTATTAATGTTACACTAGATTTTGCAAAGTGAAGGATAAAAACATACTACAATTGTGGCAACATCCTCATATAAGAATGACACAATGATTTAACCCGAGGTTCACTTGCTTGCCGACAAGCAACGTCCTTGCTGTAGTGATTCACTCACTTATTGGCATCACACGACAAACCCTCAATAGGGTGTCGCACAACCACATCATAAGATGGGGATTCATATGCTACAAGTAATCCACTAGAGTGACCTTTCGTGATCACCCACGGTGAAGGTACAAGAAACCCCTCACAAATCACTGATCGGAGCCAAAAACAATCACCAACTTCCGCTCAACGATCCTCGCTGCCCAAGCCATCTAGGTTTCGGACACACCAAGAGTAACAAGTGAAATCCGCAATGAAACACACCAAATGCCTCTAGACGAACACACACATGCAATGCACTTGGATCTCTCAATCTCTCGCTAAATGATGAACAATCAATCAAATGGAGTGAGAGAGAGATGGCTAGGCTCACAAAGAATTTTAGGCAATCAAAATGTACAAGAGTGTGAGCCCAAGATGGACAAACACAATATATAGAGCCCCCCTTAAAAGATAGAGTCGTTGCCCTCAAAGCCTAATTTCCGTGGGGGCATCAGACGCGTCGTCCGATAGCATCAGATGCATCTGATGCCGGAATGGACGCCACGTGTCCTTCACGTTCAACGACAATTGCTAGATCTCAACGACTAGAAATCCGAGCTGGCTCTCAATGGGGCATCAGACACATCGTACCCATCGGATGCAACTGCTCAGCGTCCGATGCCCTGTCAGACATCTCAATGACTCTCTGTCCTTGCATCAGACGCAACAACAGTTAGGCATTGGACGCGCCATGGTCAGCGTCCGATGTCTATGTAGAGAGCATCCAGAGAGCTCCTAAGGACATCAGACGCGTCCGATTATCGGACGCTCGGAGCGTCTGTGGGGATATTACACCCGTATACCCCCATGGCACGACTTGGGCTCTCCTGCAGATACGGCCCAACCAGAAGGCCTTGCGGCCCGCGACCAGGCCGTCGCGGCCGCCAAGGACTCTCCAGATGACTTGCTCGACAAGGAAGATCCGAATAGATAGACCCGGATTCCTTGCCAAAAGGAACCAATTGTAATCTGTTAGGATTCGTCAAGTTGTAACCCTGCTCCCCGGCTATATAAGGCGAGCAGGGATTCCCTCCAAACTCACGCCATATTCCAATCCATCAATACAAACCAGCCACTAGAACACAGGACGTAGGGTATTACGGCGACTTGCCGGCCCGAACCTGTCTAAATCGTCGTCTCTCGTCCCTGTGTCTACGCTTTGCAGACGTCTCGCACGCCTCCACCACTTAATCTACTACCTTGGGCATACCCCTCGGTAGACTATCAACCGTATTTCGTCGACAATTGGCGCGCCAGGTAGGGGGTGTGTGCTATGACACCATGATCTGTCAAGCGGTCACTTTCCCTCGCTCCATGGTCCTTCCGGAGGCTGGCACCATTTCAGATCGGATCTATGATCTGGACCGTGGGCGACCATGTTCCCACTCCGGAAATCGTGGAATCTGCGCAGCTTCCTGCGCCGGACGCTCCGCAGTCCACCCGCATTGCATGACCGTGGGCGACCAAGCCGACACGCCGCCCGCCAAGAATCGTCCCTTGCGATGACCTGATCGAAGCCATCGACCGAGCCAACCAAGGAATCGCAGAATGCATCGACACCATCGAGGTAGCTCGCATACAGCTTTCCGACCGACCTTGCCTTCTACAGTTTTCAGGTACACCATCGGGAGTCTCCATCGCTCGGCCCGCCCGCCACCCCAGATCGGATCCACGTCCGGCTCGTCGCCATGTTTCGTCTCCAACGACCATGCCCTTCGGGCTACGCGGCGCGGTCCCTACATATCAGCATCAGGCGCTGCGATAGCTCTCCGACCAGCTCTAGTCTTCTGGTTCCGACCAGATGCCTCCGACCAGCGTGCACGCTCGGACGACTCCAGCTCCACTCATTGGCATGGTGACTCTCCAAGAAATCTCCAGCGACACCGTCTCGGTGACTTCGGCGTCCGGATCTACCACGACAAACGGCTCCACCTCCACGCGGTCTACGACCATTATCTCCACCGAATCCGAGGTCGACTTCCCACCGTATCGCGGCGGCATCATCTTCAACGTCTCCGCCGACAGTCCTCCACCGCCGAACGAAACAGAAGGTGAACGCGCCAATTGGGAGCAACGCAACATCGACCAACGTGACGATGAACGACGCGACCAGGAGCGCCGCGATCGGGAGTTTCGCGACGACGACCGACGCCGGGATCGCGACAATGCTGGAGGCCGCGACCTCATCTACGAATTCGACAGGGTCGATGATCAACCCGTTTGCCCGACCCCAAGCGCCAACCTCGCCGTCGTCTACAACGAACTCTCCAAGCTTCCGGTAACCCCGGAGCTACAGAAGATTGTCGCCCATGTCAAGGCTGCTGCCGTGCAGTGCAACGAAAAGGGGCGCTATCCCTCACCATCCGGATCGTCGTACAACGGGACGCCACCAAGCCCACATCCTTCGCGCCGACGGCGATCGCCGCCACGTCGCGACCAGGAAGTCTCCCAAGGCAATCGTGCCCGCGATCAAGCTCCGGCTCCCGATGCGTCGACAGGGCCACGCCCTTTCACCTCCCGGCTCTGAGCCGTCCAATGGCCTCAGGGCTTCAAGGTCACCACGGTGGACAAGTACGACGGAAAGGCCAACCCGGAGCAGTGGCTCACCACGTACGAAATCGCCATTCAAGCAGCCAGAGGAGGATTTGACATGATGGCCAAGTACCTCCCCGTCATGCTGTCGTCTTCAGCCAACAGTTGGCTCCACAAGCTCACCAAGAACTCCATCGACACCTAGGAGCAGCTGAAGGAAGTTTTCGTCAAGACGTACTGTCGGTGTTTCGAACCCGGGGGTATGACACCAACGAGTAATGTGATCGCGTGCTCTCTTCCTGGATGGTGATGCAATATGACACAAGGATTTATCCTGGTTCGGGCAAAGAAGGCCCTACGTCCAGCGGGGGAGGAGGTTCTTGTATTACTTGCACCTAAGTGCTTGTACAGGGGCGAATACAAGCTCAATGAGCGTGGACCGGAGTCCGGACTTGAGTGTGTACGTGTGTGGACTTGTGTGTTGTCTCTCGGAGTTGTGTAACCGTGGAATGAGGGCCCTGGCATCCCCTTTTATAGAGCAAGGGGAGGCCAGGGTTACACAAGGGTATTACAGGTGTCGGGGCGTACGATGCCCAATACGGAGAGGGGTAGGAACCCTGTCTTGTCGGGGCCACTGGAGTCGATGTGGGCATTGCTGTTGAGGCGTCCTTGCGGCGTGGCCTCCATCCCGGGCGCGGACGTGATGGCGTGACGATGTAGAAGCCGTACAACACCCATTCCGGCACGTATAGGACACGACGGGGTCCCTCCGGGTCTTGGGGTACCTGTCTTCCAATAGCATGAAAGCAGTTAGGGCTCGAGGGGCGCGGAGCCGGCCTCGAGGTGGCACCTACGGGGGGCTCGAGCCCCCACAGGTATGGACAAGTCCCGTGAAAATTGATTGAGCAGTGGGCATCCGAGCCTCGAGACGTGGCTTGGACGTGCAACAGTGTAGGGTATGGGTTAACTGTGCCGTACTGGCGCCCTTTTGCCCATGCTTGTGGTGAAAATGAGACTTGACTCTGCCCTGGTTACTGTGGTACACGTCGGGCTGCAGAGGACGTGACTGGAGTAGGTGGATGTATTAAATGTGCGGTATGGGGTTAGGGAGCAGGAAGTTTCCTCCTCGTGGAGGGCTTCGAAGGGTAGTGGCGCACTCGCTCAAGGCCGGGCGCTGAGGGCTTGGGTGAGTGGAGGTTGAGCTCCATCTCGAGGCCTAGGTCGAGACGAGCCTCGAGGGGTAGGCTATCGTGTCGGAGGGGCTCGAGGTCCCGAGGGGCGGTGCACAGCTGTAGCGGGTTCGAGGGGTGGGCTACCAGGAGGTGGCCGGTAAGGTCTTGACCAGTCTAAGCTCCCTGGTGGCGTGCTAGCGTTGCAGGCTCCGAGGGATTGGTTTCTTGGAAGGTTAGCTTAGCTGGGTTTGTTAATTACCGGCGTTCTAGGTTTAACCTATTAGTTTGCGTTGATTGGGGGTACCCCTTTTGTGGACCCCCGACAGTAGCCCCCGAGCCCTTGTTCGAGTGCTTGCACTCGAGCAGAGGCTCCCGACTGGGATCTCGAGGGTTAGCTAACTGGTCTCGAGGGTTTGGTCGTTTTGATTCCGTGGGTGTCGTGCGAGCGACACCCGCGGGTGTAGCCCCCGAGGCCACGGGGGAGTGGTTAGAACTCCCTCGTGGGCTTTTTGCGAGTTTTAGTTGCGTTTTTTAGGTCCAAGAGTGTCGAGCCCCCGAGTTTTTTAGACCCTCTTTCGTCGAGGGGTGCCAGGCTGAACCGGCCGGCCGGCTCTTCGAGCTGTCCGGCACGCCGGTTGCCCTGGCTTGTCATCCCGCGAGTCCTTTCGATCGGATGCGAGGGGGGATGCCTCGTACTACCACGAGCGGGCGAGTATCGAGGTTCCCGGTGAGCTGGTAACGGGGAATCCAAGTGAGACCTCGTGCCCCGTTCGATAGGGGTCGACTGTAGCCCGGAGGCGATCTCATAAAGCATGGGTGCTCAGTCTGCAGGAGTGCCGGGTCCATTCGATAGGGCCCGGTGGCTCGATGCCTCCCTCCGAGGGGATCTCACTGCACGTCGTGCTCCCTGCCTTGGATACACGTGAGGGGCCTCGAGGGCTTGGCCCTCGAGTGATGCCGCGAGTGGCGCCCCTTGGTGTCCCTGACTCGGGTGCTCGAAGCCGGCTGTCGAACCCTCTTCGAGGGCCAGCCTTCGCTGCTTTGAGGCTTAGGGCCGGGGCCCGTTTTTACCTTCGTGAAGAAGCCTCCGTCGTCTGGGAATCCTTCTGCCCGTTGGGCGCGCCTTTTTAGGCGGAAACCGTCGGGGAGGGCGGCGGACGCGAAGCCGGAGCGACGGTCGTGGCGGGCCCGGGTAGTGGAGCGAATGGAGAGCTGCCGCGTGTACCCTGCATCCGGCTCGAGACGTGGTTAGGTGGGCACATTAAATGCTATGCGGTTACCTTTTTCGTCGCCGTGGGACGCCTCGCCTGTTGGGGTTCTTTCGTATAAATACCGAGATAGGGGGAGAAGGCTCTTCTCTTTGCCTTTGCCTTCATAGCCGCTACAGCTCCCGTGCATCTCCTTCCTGAGCCCGCCATCCGTATTCTTCTCTGCTGTCTATCCGCCATGGCCGACAAGACTCCGCCGCAACCGGCCGAAGACTGGAGCCGATCGAAGACGACGCATCGCGAGTTGGACTCGCTGGTGGCGCAGGGACTTCTCCGCCCCAACCCGGAGGGGGGACCCGCGTGGTGGATCGTCCCATCGGCGGATCACCGGGAGCCGCAGCCGCCGGAGGGGTACGTGGTGAGCTTCACCCGTTACCACCGCATGGGGCTCGGTGTCTCGCCGAGCCGCTTCATGCGTGCGTTGACCCACCACTACGAGGTGGAGCTGCAGCATTTCTCCCCCAACTCGATCTCGCACGCCGCCATCTTCGCCGCGGTGTGCGAGGGGTACCTGAAGATCGAGCCGCACTGGGAGATGTTCGTTCACATTTTCCAGGGCGAGCTCTTCACCAAGACGTCGAAGTCCAGCGGGAAGCGGCTCGTGCGCGCTGGCTCCCTCGCCATCACCATGCGGACTGGGACCTCGTCGGCCGGCGTCCCCCGCGAGTACCTCCGCTACAAGCTCTCGACCAACCAAGCGGGATGGGACGACCACTGGTTCTATCTGCGGAACGAGGGGGGGCTCCTTCCGCAGTACACAGGCAGGGTCCTTGACCAGCGCCCGGAAAAGTGGAACTGGGGCGTCGTGGCGGATAAGCAGCGCCATTTGCTGCCCCTGATGGAGATGATGAAGACGCTGGTGGACGAGAAGGGGCTGACCGTCCAGGCGGTAATCTGGGCGTTCCACCAGCGACGGGTTCTTCCGCTGGCGGACCGCCCTCTTTTCTTGTTCGAGATGGGGCCGAAGGCCGAGCCCGAGGCGCTGAACGGGTCGAGGATGGCCAAGGAGGGGCTGACTTGTAGCGACGGCATCTCCCGGGTGGCGATCACGATCCATGGATCGTTTGCCCCAGAGAGTTCCAATCTGATCCCAATGGCGCCCGACAAGGGGTGCCTCGATCTGGTAGGTCCCCATCGAGCTAGCCCGTCTCGAGCCTCCCCTCCTTCTTTCTTCTTCGAACCTTGCGCCTTCTTTTCGTGTCTTTTCCTCATCACGTTTCCTTTTTCGCAGGGGGCGTTCACGTGTCGTGCCTCGAGGCCCCCGGTGAGGGAGGACGCCGCGGAGACACAGGTGAGGCGCCTCTCCGCTCAAAAGGAAAAAGAGAACAAGGATTCCAGAAAGAAGAAAGAGAAAAACAAAAACTTGCGTCGGTCGGCTCGGGAGCAAAGGTTGGCGAAGGCTCGCCGCAATCGGCAGCCTGGGGACGAGTCCCCCAAGCTCAGCTCCTCGAGCTCGGAGGATGATGATGATGATGATGATGATGATGATGAGAGCGACGACGAGGGGATGGACGCGCGCCTGAGACGCGCGGGGTTTGGCGACATCCGGGCTGACCGCTCCCCTATGCAGGAGGACATCTACGAGGTCCCACCGGCGAAGGGATCGCGCGGGACGCAGCCGCGGAAGGCCGCATCAGGCTCAGCCTCGTCGGAGGCTCAGGGCATCTCGAGCTCCGCGCCGGTCGTGCCGGCTGTCACGAAGAAGCCACGGACCAGGAGCGCTATTGCCGAGGCGCAGAAGGAGACCATGGCCGCATCGACCCAGGCGGGGGGTCTCGAGAAGGGCCGGGCCTCGAGAAGCGGCCGACAGGTCGAGAAGGATTTCGGGCCCGACCGCCGCGAGCCGTCAAGGGCGCCGTCGAGCCCGCGGAGGAGCGGGCGTTAGGAGGAGGCGTCGAGCCCGCGCCATCACGAGCGTCGGGGAGGGAGCCCCCGGGCGTCTCGTGACCAGGGGCGTGAGCGTCCCCGGAGTCCATCGCCGCACCGCCGCCGGGACACAGAAGCGGACGCGGGAGGGCGCGATCGCCAGCGCGAGCGCCGGAGCAGGTCCCGGAGCCCGCGCCGGGGCGGGCGCCACGACGACAGCACGAGGGAGGCACGGTCGCCCTCCCGCGATGTGGGGCGGAAGGAGGGCTCTCCCTCGAGGTCGAGCCACGGGAGGCGTCGGGAGCCCTCCCCCCATCCCAGCCCTGCGGAGACGGCCCAGGCGCAGGGCTCGAGCCGTGGGGTGGGCTCGAAGCCCCCGAGTGGGTCCGGCGATTCCGGGAAGAAGCCCAGCCGTCGCTTTGGGTGAGTAGTTTTCTTGGGTCTCGTCGGTAGTGAGGCTTTACCTCTTTACTTTTGATGATGCATGCCATCCCTGGTTTCTCAGGGGGAAGCGCTCCTACCGGGAGGTGGACCTCGCTGCGTCCAAGCGGGCCAAGACCTCGAGCCCCGTCGAGGCACAAGCACCTCGAGGTATGGCACCTTCCTCCGCTAGAGAAGCCGCTTGGCTGGAGAAGGCTCGAGCTGCCATGGCTCGAGGAGGCCAGATGATCGTCCCGAATTTTGGTGAGGCCGTCGCCATCGACCACAGGGGTCGAGGCATCCTTCCCGATTCTGATATCACTGTCATCTCGTATTGCAGGGGCCGCAGCTCGCGGCGTCGAGCCCGCCACTACCACGCCCACTGAGGCGCTGCCTCCTCCCCCTCCTCCTCCCGCGATGGCGTCAGTCGGGAGCGCCACCCTTCCCCCCGCTACAACGGCTGTTCCGGGGGAAGCGCCTGGGGCGAGCACGGCCCCGCCGATGTCTGGGGCCGAGGAGACTGCGCTCGAGGCCCCGACCGACACGAGCCGGGCTGCGGAGGAGGGAAAGGGGGGAGAGGCGTTGGCGGAGAAGGAGCCGACGGTGGAGGACCTCCTGAACGAGCTGGAGCAGGGGCCGCTCCTCGCCGCGGGCTTGACGATGGTGGAGGCGCCCGAGGCGCCGGCTAGCGCTGACAAGACGCCGGAGGACCCGGCCAGGGAAGAGCCGGGGCCCGTGCCGTCGGGCGGCGGGCCGCAGCTGGGGCAGCTCGGGGCGGAGGAGGATCTGCCCGACATCGAGCTTGACCGACCAGTATGGCCGTTTCCCGACGCGCCGAGCCCGTCCCTTGCCATGGTCTCCGTCGAGCAACCGATCCAGCGGGGGGTCCCGCGCGAGGTGCGGTCCATCTTCCGGGAGGTGGCCGAGCTCATGGCGGAGGCGGAGCGGTCCTGCTCCGAGGAGGCGGGCCGGTCCGCACAGGTGTTGGCCGCCCTCGCGAGGGCTGAGGCAGAGCTTCAAGATCTCCGTGCTGAGCTGAGCCGGAACGCCCAAATGGCGAGCCGGCTCAACGAGGCGGAGGCGGAGGTCCGGGCAGCTCGAGGTGAGGTCGCTCGATCCAAGGAGGAGGCCGCCGCCGCTCTCGAGGCGTCGAGGAAGGAGGCCGCGGACGCCCGAAGCAAGGCCACCTCCGCCCGGGCTGAAGCTGAGGCGGCGAAGCAGGAGGCCGCTGACGCCCGTGGCGAGGCCGCCACCGCCCGAACCGCAGCGGAGGCGGCGAGAAAAGAGGCCGAGGATGCTCAATGCGATGCCGCCGCCGCTCGGTCCGCAGCGGAGGTGGCGAAGAAGGAGGCTGAAGACGCCGAGGGCAGTGTCGCCACCGCCCGAGCTGCCGAGGGGGCGGCGCGACAGGAGGTGATCCGAAAGGATCTGGCCCTCGTGGAGGCGGGCAGGCTAATCGAGGAGCTTAGGTCCGAGAAGCTCCTCATGCTGGCCGAGAAGCGCAGGCTCGAGCAGCGCGCTGAGGGCCTTACCAGCGACCTCGCTGAACTGGGGCAACATTGCGATGGTGAGGCTTACACCTTGTCCTTGTTTGGGCCTCTAAGTTTTTTGTTACGCCATAGTCTCACTCTTCCTTGTTCGTTGCGCAGGGGTCGAGAAGACGGTCGAGGAGCTCCGCGGGACGAACCAGGCTCTCTTGGACCAACTCCAAGACGAGACGATGGTGGCGGAGCGGGCTCGCACTTCCCTCGACCGGCTCGGCTCCATGTGGGGTGTTCCTCCGGTGGCTGCGGCAGAAGGTGCGGTGGCCCGAGGCGACGCCTTGGTCGACGCCTTGTGCTTCCTCGACGTAGCGGCGCGGGACCGTGTCCGGCAAGCTCTCCACCATGGCGTCAAGCAGACGCTCGCGGTCGTCCGCTCCGGCTTCCGCTTCCCAGTCCACGTTGTCGCCAATGGCTTCATCGAGATCGAGGGGAAGGACGAGGAGTGGAACAACCGCCGTGTCGACAAAATCTTGGAGAAGATGGAGAGGCCGGGGACGTCGCTCGCGAAGATCTTCGAGGAGGACGTGCTGCCTCCTGACGCTAGCAGCGGTGTCGAGGACCCTCCTCTCTCTAGCTCGGGTGTCGAGGCTGAGCCCGCCATGGAAGACCTCGGGGAGGAGTATCACACCGACGAAGATTAGGGCCTGCGTGCCAAATTTGGGCGTCGAGGCCCCTGTAAGAATTTTATGACATGAATGAGGGTCCGTCGAGACCCGTATGTATATATGACTTGTTTGTTTAAAGGAGTTGTTTTCTTCCCAAACGCGTTTGACCACTTCTCTTTGTTGCAAGCTCGAGCTTCTGCTAGCTTAGTCTGTGTTCCTTCGATACATCGCGAGCCCCTCGAGGGGAGGCGTAGGTAGGGTACCGTAGCCCGGGGGCGTAGGTGGCCGTCTACGTCGACGCCTCCCGACCCTTGGAGGCTCGAGGTATTTTAGGATTTAGACGTCGCTAGTTCACTCGAGGCACGAGTCGAGATGAGGGTCGAATTTTTGAAAAGAAAACGCGTTTTTTCCGGAGTCTGGGGGGGGTCCCCCTGTCAGCCCCCGAGGGAGGCTCGACCCTGAGCATGGCAGGGTCGAGGCTACCTTAAGTTGCTAAGCAAAATGAAAGACAATGCACGAGTTTGTTCATTCATTTTGGGCGTGTTTGTACAAAGCAACAAAATGAATGAGGCCTCGAGGCCTTTAAGGGTAGAAGCAACGTAGCTGAGATATGTTCCACGCGTTCGCCAGGATCCTGCCTTGATCGTCGTAGAGCTTGTACGTTCCTGGCTTGAGCACTTCAGCTACGGTGTACGGGCCCTCCCATGGAGGGGTAAGCTTGTGGCGCCCTCGATTATCCTGCAGCCGTCGAAGCACGAGGTCCCCCACCGCCAGGTCCCTCTTGCGCACGTGCTTGTCGTGGTAGCGTCGAAGTGTTTGCTGGTAGCGCGCGGAGTTGATGAGCGCCACGTCTCGGGCCTCCTCGAGCTGGTCCTTGGCGTTGGCGAGCCTTTCATCGTTGGTTTGCTCGTTGTAGGCTCGAAGTCGAGGGGAGCCGTATTCGAGGTCCGTAGGCAAGACAGCCTCGGTGCCGTAGGTTAGGAAGAACGGAGTGAACCCGGTGGCTCGACTCGGCGTAGTCCTGAGGCCCCACAGCACTGAGGGGAGCTCTGCAGCCCACCCCTTTCCGAAGTTTTTGAGGGTCTTGAACAGCCTCGGCTTCAGCCCATGGAGTATCATGCCGTTGGCGCGCTTGACCTGCCCGTT
The DNA here is from genome assembly GCA_009763385.1 of Coix lacryma-jobi var. lacryma-jobi. Lineage (NCBI taxonomy): Eukaryota > Viridiplantae > Streptophyta > Magnoliopsida > Poales > Poaceae > Coix > Coix lacryma-jobi. The sequence continues at coordinate 167,377,723 of CM019824.1, forward strand.
GCATTGAGGGTATGCGACCGAGGCCCAGGTTACGCGAATGCTGTTGTCGTCGCAGAAATTGGTGAACTTTTTGCCCGTGAATTGGGTGCCATTGTCGGTGATGATGACGTTAGGCACCCCAAACCGGTACATGATGTCTGCGATGAACTCGACGGCTTTCTCAGAGGTGGGGTCGCCTATGGGCTTGGCCTCGATCCACTTGGTGAATTTGTCGATGGCCACGAGCACATGCGTGTACTTTCCGGTTGTCATCTTGAGGGGACCCACGAGGTCGAGCCCCCAGACGGCAAACGACCAAGTAATGGGGATCATCTGCAGGGCGTGAGCGGGCTGGTGCGTTTGCTTGGCGTAGAACTGACACCCTTGGCAAGCTTGGACCAGGCGCTTGGCGTCTCCGATGGCGGTTGGCCAGTAGAAGCCCTGGCGGAAAGCGTTCCCCACCAAGGTCCTTGGCGCTGCGTGATGGCCGCAAGCCCCCGAGTGCATGTCGTCGAGGAGCCTGCGTCCTTCCTCGAGGGGGATGCAGCGCTGAAGGATTCCCGATGGGCTTCGACGGTATAGCTCTCGCTCGTCGCCGTAGATGACGTAGGTCTTGGCCTTTCGAGCGATGCGTCGGGCCTCCGTCTTGTCTTCTGGTAGCACTCCTTGCGTCAGGTAGTCGAGGAGGGGCGTCCGCCAGTCGAGGGGTCGTGATGACGAAGAGGCAGGTGCGTCGATCTGCATCGCCTCAACGGATGTCGAGGGGTCGTTCTCGAGGGGTGGCGTTGAAGGTCGAGCCCCCGTGTCCGGCTCGAGGGGTGGCGTCGAAGGGTCAGCTCCTGGGCTGATCTTGATGGATGGCTCGAAAACGTCCCTCGAGAAGACGTCTGGTGGGACCGTGCCACGCGTGGATGCCAGCTTGGCCAGCTCGTCTGCAGCCTCGTTGTACTTTCGAGCGATGTGATTGAGTTCGAGGCCGTAGAACTTGTCTTCCAGCTTGCGCACTTCTCCGCAGTATGCTTCCATCTTGGGGTCGACGCAGCTCGAGGCCTTCATGACTTGGTTGATGACGAGCTGCGAGTCCCCTCGAGCGTTGAGGCGTCGGACCCCGAGCTCGAGGGCGATGCGCAACCCATTGACGAGGGCCTCGTACTCGGCGACGTTGTTGGAGGCGGGGAAGTGCAAGCGTAGCAGGTAGCGCATGTGGACTCCGAGGGGTGAGATGAAGAGCAGACCGACGCCTGCTCCCGTCTTCATGAGGGATCCGTCGAAGTACATGGTCCAGAGCTCAGCTTGGATTTGTGCTGGCGGGAGCTGGGTGTCGGTCCACTCAGCAACGAAGTCCGCCAATGCTTGCGACTTGATGGCTTTTCGCGGAGCATAGGTGATGGCTTCCCCCATCAGCTCGGCAGACCACTTAGCGATGCGCCCCGTGGCCTCTCGGTTATTGAGGATTTCGCCGAGGGGGAAGGATGACACCACCATTACGGGATGAGCGAGGAAGTAGTGCTGGAGCTTGCGCCTCGTAAAGACGATGTCGTAGAGCAGCTTTTGGATGTGCGGGTACCTGACCTTGGCCTCGGAGAGTACCTCACTGATGAAGTACACCGGCCGCTGGACCGGTAGCGCGTGCCCCTCCTCGAGTCTCTCGACGGCTACGACCGCGCTGACCACCTGGGTGGTTGCGGCTATATAGAGGAGGAGAGGCTCGGGAGGATCGTTACCTTGGGCCGGTCGTGGCGGCACGAGGATTGGCGCGGAAGTCAGCAGTCCCTTTAGCTTGGTTAGGGCCTCCTCGGCCTCGATGGTCCACGCAAAGCGTTCTGTCTTCTTTAGCAGGCGGTAGAGGGGTAGCGCCTTTTCCCCTAGCCTCGAGATGAACCTGCTGAGGGCGGCCAAACAGCCTGTCACCTTCTGTACGCCCTTGAGGTCTCGAATTGGACCCATCCTTATGACCGCTAAGATTTTTTCGGGGTTGGCCTCGATCCCCCGTTGCGAGACGATGTAGCCAAGCAGCATGCCCCGTGGCACGCCGAAGACACATTTCTTGGGGTTGAGTTTCACATTCTTGGCCCGGAGGCATTCGAACGTGGTCTCGAGATCGCTGATTAGGTCCCTGACTCTCTTGGTCTTCACCACGATGTCATCGACGTAGGCCTCGACGGTTTTGCCTATGTGCTCGCCAAAGATATGTTGCATACATCGTTGGTACGTTGCCCCGGCGTTTCGTAGGCCGAAGGGCATCGTAACGTAGCAATACATTCCAAATGGCGTGATAAAAGAAGTTGCGAGTTCGTTGGATTTTTTCATCTTAATTTGGTGGTAGCCGGAATACGCATCAAGGAACGAAAGCACTTCGCACCCAGCAGTGGAATCGACAATCTGATCAATTCTAGGTAAAGGAAATGGAACTTTTGGACATGCTTTATTCAGACCAGTGTAGTCTACACACATCCACATTTTTCCATTCTTTTTCCTAACTAGTACAGGGTTAGCTAGCCACTCTGGGTGAAATACCTCCTTGATGAACCCGGCCGCTAAAAGCTTGTGCACCTCCTCGCCGATGATCTTGTGCTTCTCCTCGTCGAAGCGGCGCAGGCGTTGCTTCACCGGTCTGCACCCGGCCTGGATTTCCAAGGCGTGCTCGGTGACTTCCCTCGGTATGCCCGGCATGCTCGAGGGGCCCCATGCAAACATGTCGATGTTCGCGCGGAGAAAGTCGACGAGCACTGCTTCCTATTTAGGCTCGAGGCTGGCGCTGACGGCCAGCGTCTTGCCATCGGTCGAGGTCGGGTCGACGGGTATCAGCTTGGTGTGCTCCGCCGGCTCGAAGGTGCCAGCGTGGCGCTTCGCTTCAGGGGCCTCCTCGGTGGCCAGGGCGGCTAGGGCCTCGAGCGAGTCGAGCTGGACGTTTGCCTCCCCACGCTCGACGCACTCCACGTCGCAGTGGTACGCGTGCTCGTAGGAGGTGTCGACGGTGATGACCCCTTTCGGCCCCGGCATCTTGAGTTTCAAGTACGTGTAGTTGGGGACCGCCATAAACTTGGCGTAGCCTGGCCTGCCGATGATGGCGTGGTAGGTCCCTTGGAACCCTACCACCTCGAAGGTGAGCATCTCCCGGCGGAAGTTGGCCGGCGTGCCGAAGCAGACAGGGAGGTCGATGCGCCCGAGGTGGTGGGCCTTCTTCCCTGGTACGACTTCGTGGAACCCCCCGACGCTGGGTCGGAGCTGACCCTCTGAAATCCCCAGGAGGTCGAGGGTCTCGAGGTATATGATGTTGAGGCTCGAGCCCCCATCCATCAACACCTCGGAGAACCGTACGTCAACGATGACGGGATCGACGACGAGGGGGTACGCCCTGAGATTTACGACATGGTCAGGATGGTCGTCACGGTCGAACGTGATCGGCGCATCTGACCAGTCGAGGTACCGGGGAGCGTCATGGCGGAGTGCGAAGACCTCCCGACGTTCTTTCTTCCTCTCCCGAGCTGAGAGCCCGACGGTCGGCCCCCCGTAGATCATGTAGCAGTCGCGCACCGGGGGGAAGTTGTCGTCCGCGTCCCCTCCGCCGCGCCGATCGTTGTCCTTGCCCTTAGGCACGTCTTCTTTCTTATCGGCGAGCTTGGAGTAGAAGCTTTTCAACAGTCGGCAGTCCTTTAACTTGTGATTTACGGGGCCCTTGTGAAAAGTGCAGGGGTCCTCGAGCATCTGGTCGAAAACAGCCCCGTCTGGGGGGCCTCGGGGCTTCTTAGGCTCGAGGGCGCCTGCGAGCACCTCTTCGTCGTCGTCGTCATTGGCGTCGTGCTTCGCCTTCTGACCTTTGCGTTTGTTCTTCTTCTTCTTGTTGCTGTTATTGTTGTCGTTCTTGGCGTCGTTGCCCTTGTTCGAGCCCTCCGGCGCGGTCACCGCCTTACCTTTGTCCGTGGAACGACCAAAGAATGCCCCCACTGCCTCGTCGCCTGAGGCAAAGCTGGTGACACGATCTATCAGGTCCTCGACCGTCCTGGGACGGTAGCGTCCTAGCTCATGAACTAGCTCTTGGCATGTCGTGCCTGCGAGGAACGCTGAGATGACGTCCTCATCAGGCACGTGGGGGAGCTCGAGGCGCTGCTTCGAGAATCGTCGAGCAAAGTCGCGGAGGGGCTCGTCCGGTGCCTGCCTGCAACGCCGTAGATCCCAGGGGTTGCCTGGGCGCACGCAAGTCCCCTTGAAATTCCCGTCGAAGACCCTGACTAGGTCGGCCCAGTCGTCGATCCGATCCGGCGGGAGCCCCTCGAGCCACCGGCGGGCGGTGTCCGAGAGGTAAAGTGGGAGTTGGCGTATGATCACACGGTCGTCGTTCTTCGCTCCGCCCAGTTGGCAGCCTAGGCGGAAGTCCGAGAGCCAGAGCTTGGGCTCGACCTCCCCGTCATACTTCACGATGTTGGTCGGTGGCCGGAAGCAGTCGGGGAGGGTTGAGCTGCGGATGGCCCGGCTGAAGACTCTGGGGCCCGGGGGCTCGAGGACTTGCCGGTCCTCGTCACTGTCGTAGCGCCCCCCTCGATGGGCGCTATAGCCACGCTCTTGGCCCCCCTTGTCCTTGCGCCGGCGGTTGATGTCGTTGCGGGCGTCATTGGGGTCTCGAGATGGCCGGTCGTCGAAGATCCGTTCCCGGACTGGCCTAGCTCGAGAGGCGTCCGGCTGGTGGACGGACGTCTCTCGCTCGTTGCGGTGCGTGTCCGCTGGTTTCCCCGAGGCCGCCCCGCGCCGCCGCGAGGCTGAGCTCTCGGCCTGCTGTACAGCGGCTGTCTCGAGGAGGCCCTTCATTTCCCCAAGCATGCGCCTGGCGTCAGGGTTGGAGACGGCGGGTAGATCACGGAGCAGCATCGCCGCCGCCACCACGTTCTGCCCGGCTCGCGGGAAACGCGCATCGGGGCGTGCTGGCGCCCCGTCCTCGAGGATCTGCCGGTGGACCTCTCGAGCTCGGCCACGAACGTCGGCGCCTCGAGGCTGGGCTGGTTCTTGTGCTAGGGTTTTCTCGAGCTGCAGCAGGCGTTGTCGGTCCTCCTCAGCCTTGGCGATGGCCTCCCGCAGCTGCGCGAGCTGCGCCGCTCAGTCGTCGCTGTGCTGGGATGGTGCAGCCGGTGCCGGGGGTTCGTTTCTCCCCTAAACGCGTGACCCGCCTGCCGCAGCCACGTCTCCGGGCCCTTCGAGGTTGAGCGCCGGCCTGGTGTCGTCGTCGCCGTCGTCCTCGGCATCATCCACGACCCCCTCGAGCTGGAAACACTCCCTGGTAGGGTCCCAGAGGTCAGGGTCGTGGTAGTCGTACTCATCGGAGTCGGAGCTAGTGATGCCGCGCCGCCTTGGCTCGTGCCGGGGCTGCAGCTCGCGGTACCACTCCCCGAAGGTGGCTTGACGAGGTGGCCCGATGGCTCGTGAGAGGCCGCGGTCGACGTGCGCGGGGTGGACGATCTCCAGGTTGGCCATGGCCTGCAGTAGCACGCCCGGGCGCTCCTCCTGCTCCGCCGGCGGTCGGCCCCGACTGCGCTCGTTGAGCTGGCGGGCGTAGGCTGCTGCGGAGTTGTCGAGGCCGAACGGGAACCGCCGGTGTCGAGCGCGGTACACCCTGTGCGGGAGGAGGCTAGGTGGCGTCGACGGTGCGCGGCTCGGAGGCCTTTGGCCTGGCTCCCGGCCCGTGCGCATGACGAACGCGAAGTCGCTGGGCGGGCGCGAGCGCGCCCTGGAAGTCTCCGGCCGTGCGCCGGGCAGGCTCCTCCTCGGGAACTCCGCGCCGGCCACGGGGAAGTGGGTGTACGCCGCTGGCACCGCCTGTGCCTGGCGACGATGGTGACGACGGCGCCACTCACGGGGTGGCGACGCGTGATGGTGTGGGCGACGTGTCACGCCCCTCGCACGGGGTGGCGTGACACGCCCTCCACTCGGGCCCTCCGTGGAGAGCAAGGTCAGCTCGTTGCCGTTGCCGGTGGCCAGGAACTCGAGGCTCCCAAACCAGATGACGGCACTGGCAGAGAACGAAGGAGTCGAAGCAGCCATCCAGGAAACAGCGAGAAACCGACTCGACACGCGAAGACCCCTACCTGGCGCGCCAACTGTCGGTGTTTCGAACCCAGGGGTATGCCACCAATGAGTAATGTGATCGCGTGCTCTCTTCCTGGATGGTGATGCAAGATGACACAAGGATTTATCCTGGTTCGGGCAAAGAAGGCCCTACGTCCAGCGGGGGAGGAGGTTCTTGTATTACTTGCACCTAAGTGCTTGTACAGGGGCGAATACAAGCTCAATGAGCGTGGACCGGAGTCCGGACTTGAGTGTGTACGTGTGTGGACTTGTGTGTTGTCTCTCGGAGTTGTGTAACCGTGGAATGAGGGCCCTGGCGTCCCCTTTTATAGAGCAAGGGGAGGCCAGGGTTACACAAGGGTATTACAGGTGTCGGGGCGTACGATGCCCAATACGGAGAGGGGTAGGAACCCTGTCTTGTCGGGGCCACTGGAGCCGATGTGGGCGTTGCTGTTGAGGCGTCCTTGGGGCGTGGCCTCCATCCCGGGCGTGGACGTGATGGCGTGACGATGTAGAAGCCGTACAACACCCATTCCGGCACGTACAGGACACGGCGGGGTCCCTCCGGGTCTTGGGGTACCTGTCTTCCAATAGCATGAAAGCAGTTAGGGCTCGAGGGGCGCGGAGCCGGCCTCGAGGTGGCGCCTACGGGGGGCTCGAGCCCCCGCAGGTATGGACAAGTCCCGTGAAAATTGATTGAGCAGTGGGCATCCGAGCCTCGAGACGTGGCTTGGACGTGCAACAGTGTAGGGTATGGGTTAACTGTGCCGTACTGGCGCCCTTTTGCCCATGCTTGTGGTGAAAACGAGACTTGACTCTGCCCTGGTTACTGAGGTACACGTCGGGCTGCAGAGGACGTGACTGGAGTAGGTGGATGTATTAAATGCGCGGTATGGGGTTAGGGAGCAGGAAGTTTCCTCCTCGTGGAGGGCTTCGAAGGGTAGTGGCGCACTCGCTCAAGGCCGGGCGCTGAGGGCTTGGGTGAGTGGAGGTTGAGCTCCATCTCGAGGCCTAGGTCGAGACGAGCCTCGAGGGGTAGGCTATCGTGTCGGAGGGGCTCGAGGTCCCGAGGGGCGGTGCACAGCTGTAGCGGGTTCGAGGGGTGGGCTACCAGGAGGTGGCCGGTAAGGTCTTGACCAGTCTAAGCTCCCTGGTGGCGTGCTAGCGTTGCAGGCTCCGAGGGATTGGTTTCTTGGAAGGTTAGCTTAGCTGGGTTTGTTAATTACCGACGTTCTAGGTTTAACCTATTAGTTTGCGTTGATTGGGGGTACCCCTTTTGTGGACCCCCGACACGTACAGTGCCACTTGCGTCCAACCAGGAACGCGCTACGACCTCCAAAACGTCCACCAGGAGCGTGACAAAAGCCTCCGAAGCTACATCCGACGATTCTCCAACATGCGCCTCACGATTCCAGAGATCGCCGATGCAGAAGCCATCTCCACGTTCTCCAACGGCCTGCGCCATAAGGAGCTCCGCGACAAGATCATCCAAAAGAAGGTAGCCACGGTCACCGAACTAATGATGATCGCCAACTCCTACGCCGACGCCGACAACGCCCATCGCCACCATGAATGCCCGCATCGCCGGTCACGATCCTAGGAGCGTCGCCGTGATGATGATCGCCGCAATGAACGACGCAATGAAGGACGCGACCACCGCTCCGGGCACCGCGACCGCCACGGCGATCGGGATCGCCGTCATGATCGCCCGGAATCTTCCCGTCAGAGGACGGATCACCATCGGCGCGACCGTCGCTACATCGCCAACACCAATACTCGACCAAAACACACCTACGACAACGACTACGAGAAGCTCCTCAACGGCCCATGTCCTCTCCACAAAGGCACCAAGCACTCCATGCGCGAGTGCGACACCATCGCCCGTAACGTTCGCGGAAGCGACGACAAGCGGTCGCGAAACGACAACGACAAGGACAAGGACGCCGACGCTCACGAGCCCACCTTCCGAGCACCGATGAGGACACTCTCCATCTTCGGCGGCAACATCATCATCGAGACCAAGCAAAAGCGACGCCAAGTACGCCGTCGCCTCCGTGGCGGCCATCACCGACGACCCCGCCAACGTCCGCTACCTCGACTGGTCAGAGCGCCCCATCACCTTCTCCAGGGAGGACCAGTGGTCGGACGACAAGTACCTAGGGCGTTTTCCTCTCGTCATCGACCCGGTGATCTCCAGCTGCCGCTACCGCAAGGTCCTTGTCGACGGTGGGAGCGCCCTGAACATCATCTTCGCATCGGCGTTCCGCGAGCTCGACTACACCAAGCGGGACCTCTTCCTGGTGAACTTCCCTTTCTGGGGCATCGTGCCAGGGAAACCGTCCATGCCCGTCGGACAGATCACCATCCCAGTGCAGTTCGGCACGCTCGACCACTTCCGCAAGGAGTACATCACCTTCATCTTCGTCCACTTCGACACCGCCTACCACGCCATCCTCGGTCGCCCGACGCTCTCCAAGCTCATGGCTGTTCCACATTACGCCTACCTCGTGCTCAAGATCCCGACGAAGAAAGGCATCCTCAGCCTCCGGGCAAATCTCCAGGTGGTGTACGAGTGCGAGCAGGAGACAATCAACTCCGCCGAAACACGCCAACAGCTCCAGGGCGTCCAAGACTGCATCGCCGACGCCGCCAAGCTCCGCCCCGACGATCTCGAGATCCCGGAGACCTCCGACCAGCGTTCCAGCAAAAAGTCGAAGGACACGAAGCAGGTGGCCCTGGTGGATGGCGTTCCGGAGAAGACTGCCGTCATCGGCACCAACCTCGACCCCAAATAGGAAGACGCGCTCGTCAGCTTCCTACGGAGCAACGTTGATATGTTCGCTTGGAAACCAGCGGACATGCCCGGAGTTCCACGGAAGTTCATCGAGCACTCCCTGAACGTCTCTGCAACCGCCAAGCCAATTCGCCAAAAGCTCCGTCGCTTCACGCCAGAGAGGAAGGAGGCAATTAGGGTAGAGCTCACCCGGCTCCTAGCTGCCGGTTTTATCAAAGAGGTGTATCACCCGGATTGGTTAGCTAATCCGGTCCTTGTACTAAAAAAGAATAAAGAATGGCGTATGTGCGTTGACTACACCGACCTCAATAAGCATTGCCCTAAAGACCCCTTCCTCCTCCCTCGCATCGACGAGGTCGTCGACTCCACCGCCGGGTGCGAACTTCTCTCCTTCCTCGATTGCTATTCCGGTTACCATCAAATTGCTTTGAAGGTGGAAGACCAAATCAAGACGGCGTTCATCACGCCCTTCGGCGCCTATTGCTACACGACCATGTCGTTCGGCTGAAGAACGCCGGAGCCACGTACCAGCGCGCAATCCAGGATTGCTTGAAGGACCTCATCCCGGAGAAGGTCGAAGCTTATGTTGATGACATCATCGTCAAGACTCGCACCGTCAACACGCTCGTCTCCGACCTCGAGGCAACCTTTCAGGCCCTCAACAGGTTTAAGTGGAAACTTAACCCTAACAAATGCATCTTCGGCGTATCGTCTGGAAACCTCCTCGGCAACATCGTCAGCCGTGATGGCATTCGCCCAAACCCCGACAAGACTTCGTTCGTCCTCCGCATGCGAGCTCCGTCCAACATAAAGGACATCTAGAAGCTCACCGGGTGCATGGCGTCCCTCAGCCGCTTCATCTCCAGGCTTGGCGAAAAGGGGCTACCCTTCTTCAAGCTCCTCAAGGCCAGCGAAAAGTTCGTCTGGGACGCTGAAGCCGACCGCGCTTTCTCCGACCTGAAGAAGTATCTTACCTAGCCTCCTGTGCTCGCCGCACCAAAGGAGAAGGAGCCCTTGCTGCTCTACATCGCCGCCACAAACCGGGTCGTCAGCTCCGTCATCGTCGTCGAACGCGAGGAAGCCGGCCACTCCTACCCCATCCAGCGACCCTGCTATTTCGTCAGCGAGGTATTGAACGACTCCAAAACCCGATATCCCCAGGTACAAAAGCTCCTCTACGCGGTCCTTATTACTGCACGCAAGCTATGCCACTACTTCCAAAGCTCCGAGCGGGTCACCATCGTCATGGAATTCCTCCTCGGGGACATTCTCCGCAACAAGGACACTACGGGACGCATCATCAAGTGGGCCATCGAGCTCGGCTCCTACGACATTGCCTTCTAGGGTCGCCAGACCATCAAGTCGCAAGCACTCGCCGACTTCGTCACCGAATGGACGGACCTCCAAACTCCAGTGCCACCAAAAGCACCAGAACATTGGACCCTCTTCTTCGACGGCTCCCTCACCCTGCATGGAGCCAGCGCTGGTCTCCTCTTCACATATCCCTCCGGTGAAAACCTCCGCTATGCTTTATGGCTACTCTTTCTAGCCTCAAACAACGCCGCCGAATATGAAGCCGCCCTCCACGGTCTCCGCATCGCCAGCGAGCTAGGCATCAAGCGCCTCATGATCTACGGCGACTCCGCCCTTGTCATCAACCAGCTCAACAAGGTCTGGAATTGCTCGCACGACAAGATGAACGCCTACTGTGCCGCCATCCGGAAGCTTGAAGGCAAATTCTTCGGTATTGAATACCATCATCTACCGCGCGACCGGAACCAGGCGGCCGACGAGCTCTCCAAGTTGGCGTCATCAAGATCTCCGGTCCCCGTCGGTGTATTTGTACACGACCTGCTTGAACCTTCCATCGCCTACCACCCAAGCCCCACCTCATCAATGGACGCCACGACTTCACCCCCGCCGACAAAACAACTGGTTGCCGCCATACCCACAACGCCAACCGATTGGCGCGAGGACTTCATCAAGTATCTCTCTGAGAACCTTGTCCCCGCTGACAAGACAGAAGCTGAGCGCCTTGTTCGCCGCGTCAGCAATTATATTCTGGTCGACGGTACGCTAATGCGCAAGAACTCCATACACGAAGTGCTCCAAAAATGCGTCTCCCGAAAAGACGACATCGAGATCCTCCTCGACATCCATGCTGGAGAATGCGGGAACCACGCAGCTGCAAAGACGTTGGGACGCAAGGCTTTCCGTGCAGGATTCTACTGGCCATCAGCGGCCGCCGACGCCGAACAACTCGTCCGCACCTGCGAAGGGTGCCAATTCTTCGCCAAACAAACCCATGTTCCCGCACAGGAGCTTCAAGCAATACCGGCCTCGTGGCCCTTCGCCTGCTGGGGACTCGACGTGATCGACCCTTTTCGACCAGCTCCGGGTAGCTTCAAGTGGATCTACGTCGCCGTCGACAAATTCTCCAAGTGGATCGAAGCAAAGCCAATCACCAAGGCGACCGCCGAGAACGCCGTCTCCTTCATCGACGAAATAATCCATCGCTTCGGTCTCCCGAACTCCATCATCACCGACCTCGGCTCCAACTTCACCGGCAAAGTCTTTTGGGACTTCTGCGAAGGGCACGACGTCCTCATCAAGTACGTCTCCGTTGCCCATCCTCGAGCCAACGGCCAGGCCGAACGCGCCAACGACATGATCCTCGACGCTCTGAAGAAGCGCCTTTACCAGAAGGACGAAAAGCACCTTGGTCGCTGGATGCGCGAGCTCCCTTCCGTACTCTGGGGTCTCCGGACTCAACCCAGCCGCAACACCAACGTTTCACCATACTTCATGGTCTTCGGCTCCGAAGCAATCATCCCCGCAAACATCGGCTTTCGCTCCCCGCGCGTAGAAAACTACAATGAAGAAGCCTCCGACGAGGCTCGCTGCGATGACCTCAACCGCCTCGAAGAAGAACGGCTAGCGTCTTGCCTCCGCACCGCCAAGTACCTCGAAGGTGTTCGCCGCTACTACAACTGCAACGTAAAAGATCGATCCTTCATCATCGGCGACCTCGTCCTCAAGCGGAAACTCAAGACCGACGGCCTGCACAAACTATCTTCACATTGGGACGGCCCCTACACGGTGAAGGAGGTCACCCGACCAGGCGCCTATCGTCTCACCGACCTTGAGGGCATCAACGTACCTAACTCTTGCAGCATCGAGCACCTCAGAAAGTTCTACGCTTAAGCGGCCCACACTGCCCACCTATGATGATGAATAAAGATCAAGAAACGTCTCCGGACGGCTCGCCGACCTCTCCAACCCGTCTCCGGACGGCTCGCCGACATCTCCAACCCATCTCCAGACGGCTCGCCGACATCTCCAACCTGTCTCTGGACGGCTCGCCGGCTGCTCCAACACGTCTCCGGACGGCTCGCCGACATCTCCAACCCATCTCCGGACGGCTCGCCGACCTCTCCAACCCGTCTCTGGATGGCTCGCCGGCTGCTCCAACCCGTCTCCGGACGGCTCGCCGACCTCTCCAACCCGTCGCCGGACGGCTCGCCAATTTCGCCAAACAGCCTAGCTGATGCTAAAGGAGTCTTAGAGGAGGGGCTACTGTCACTGCCGGACGCGTGCATGAGCGCTCGCCCTCTGCGCTATGGCGGCCAGTAGTCCCCCCAAGTGACGTCCCGACCTCTCTACGCGTGCATGAGCGTCCGCCCTCTGCGCTACGAAGGAAAGGCTAAGCTCGGGCTAATACCTCTGGAGGCTTTACATTCCAGTGCCTGTACGCGCCGGTTATGCGCACGTTCTCCATTCGGTCTCCAAGCAGCATGACTGACGCTGATGAAAACTCAGAGTAGGGGCTGTTGTCACCATCAGACGCGTGCATGAGCGCCCACCCTCTGCGCTACGATGGCCAACAGCTCTCCCAAGGGACGTCCCGACCTCTCCACGCATGCATGAGCGTCCGCCCTCTGCGCTACGAAGGAAAGGCTAACTTGGGCTGAGAATTTTGAGGCTATATGCTCCGTGCCTCGCATTCGCGCCACCCACGCGCTCGACAACGGTCTCCATTCGCCCATGTCACGCCACGATCGAGCCTCTCAGAAAAGACCCTGACCGTGGTACCTCCCTACGCGTGCACGAGCGCCTGCCCTCTGCGCTATGGGATGCCAGCAGAGGTTCCTTGGGCGATACCCTAGACTCCTATGCGCAAACGAGCTCTGCGCTCTACGCTATGGATCCTGGGATAACCCAAGGCCGAACAGTTCACCGCTACGGCTCACGACAAACGGGTCTGCGACATTCGGGGAACGAACAAAACACCCCGAATCTCTTCAAGTTTTGATTCTGTTCGCCCAAGAGTCTATTTACAGACTATCTCCTAATATACAAACTACTAGTGCCCAGCACCAAACAAATCTACACCTCCGACGAGGGCTTCGGCAGCAGGCTCGGCCTCCTCCTCCAGGCGCTCCATCTCGGCTTCCGACGTGTTTGCCGCAAAGCCAGCGCCCAGCCTCGACATCTCCATCCGCGGATAATGCGAGCGAAGAATGGTGAGGCCATGAGCCGCCACACTCTGCGCCGCCGCCTTGGTGTACGCCTGGAAGCGCCCCCACAGGCCACGCGCCTTCTGGACGACATGGTCGCCGATCCGCCGCTCCTTCTCCGCCGGGAAGAAAGGCTGCTCATCGATGCACTGCACCAACGGGGCCACCTCCTCCTCCAGCGACCAGAAGCGTTCATGGTAACCATCGATACGTCACTGCAGATCTGCAAATTGCATTTTCACGTTTTCTCGGTAAACCACAAACGCCAAAGCAACGGGTAAGACGACGACCACCTCCGACCTCGCTTGACCGAGAAGACTTACCGGTGTGCATGGCCTGCCACTTCCGCAACTCCTCGTTGAACTTCGCCTTCTCTTCGGCCAGGAGATTCTTCTCCTCGCCCGCCTGCATCGCCTCTGCAAAAAACGCCCACATGATTCAAGCCTTCGACCAGCTGGCGCGCTGAACAAAAGGAGTACGACATCGACAACTCACGCGCGGCAAACTCGTCGGCCTTCTCCGCTCGCAGCAGAAGCTGGAAGTTCTCCTGCCCCTGCTGCTGGATGACCTCCTCAAGCTCCCGAGAACACGCATGGGCATCCTCCAGCCGCGCCTCCAGACCAGCAAACTGAACCTTGACGCGCTTTACCTCCGCCCGGAGCCGCTCGTTCTCCTCGGCCATCGGCGCCATCCGATCAATGGCGAGCTTACGCTCCTCCCCGACCCTCAACAGGTACTGCAGAGAAACGACGACCAGCATGAACAAAAGCCATCCAGAAGTCAACATGAAGAGGTGAACGTACTCACCTGAATCCTCTCCAGCAACTTCGACGCATCACCCATGACGGCGTCCGTCGCCACGCTCGCCGCCTCGTCGTCATCCTCGACGACTATGTCGCCCTCGACGCGAAAACGACGGACAGGACGCCAACTCGGGGACGCTTCAGTACACTCGACCTCCACGATCTCCGGCGAGGCAGGCGCCACCGCCTTCCTCTTCGTACCTCGGGCACGATGGCCCAAGGAACCAGCTGGCACCGTGGCACCTCCCGCCGCTCCGCCGCCCCTAGGCATTGGGGACCCCCGCTGCTCCGCTTCTCTAGGCTCGGGGACTTCAGTCGCCTCCGGCCACTCCGCCTCCCGAGGCTCGGGGACTGTGGACGCCTCAACGTCCTCCGCCGCCCTCGATGCCTCCTCCGGCATCGCCGACTTCGCCGATCTCCCGGCGTCAGCTTCTACAGGAGGGCTCGACTCCCTCCGACCACCGCCCTCGGTGTCCGACACATCTTCGGCATCCGCCGGCCTGCAAAGGGCACGAACACGTCGTCAATGCCCAAATCCGACCAGAGTAAGAATTATAAGATGAGCAGGGGATACTTACAGGCCCGACACCTTCCTCTCCCGAGAGAACCGACGCGAGCGCGAACGCGCGCTATCTCCCGCGGACCCCTCCTGTATCTTGGGCACACCGGCCGCCTCACCAGACGACTCCTGGGCCCCCGGTGCCCGCCCCGGAGTCTGCGTCACCTTCGGCTTCGGCCTCGCCTTCGCCGCCCCGCCGAGGACCCTTGCCCGAAGCGGACACTCAACGGGACTTCGTCGTCACTGTCAGACTCGTCGTCCGACCAGTCGAAGACCACACGACGACGCTTTGCCGCCTCCTCATCAATACTAAAGGCGCCGCCGGTCTCCAGCAACACCTTTTTCTTCTTCTTCGCAGGGGCGGCCTGGCGTTTCCCTTTCGAGTCTCCACGCGCACGCCGCCTGCTCGATCGGGGCTCGGGGACTCGGCTCCCCTCTTCCCCGCTGGTCTCGATCTCCTCCACATCGACCCCCGCCGCGTCGCGACCGCTGTCGCTCACATCCTCCCGCGATGGATCAACGCCTTTCAACCATGCCTTCGACGGGGCTTGTGACACGAACGCTTCACGACCCTGCGTCACAATCTCATGACATTCAGCATTCACTCATGCATTTTAACAAACACGTGCAGGGCAAAGATACTTACCTTCGGCGGAGGATACTCCAGAGAGTACGACCTCCGCAAATACTCCAGTTTCTTCCTCTTCTGCAGGTCGAACAGCGCCTCGACCCGCAGGAACACTTCCTGCGGTTGCAGGGGCTCCGGCGCCTCCCGCGTCCCGTCATCCTTGTCCCCGGCGAACTCGTACGCCGGGTGTGCCCTTTCCTTGCAGGGCTGACAGCGTCGCTTGATGAAGTTCGTCGCCACTGCCACCCCGTCGACGCATCGCCTGTCGACCAGCTTCAGGAGCTCCTCCACCTGCTCCATCGCCGCCGCGCCGGGACGCTCCGACCACGACGGCAGCACCTTCGGCTCGAAGGCCGGGTCGCACGGTGGCCTCGGCGCCTCCTGATGAATGTAGAACCACTTCGGCTTGTACTCCATCGCCTTTGAAGGCAGCGACGTCGCGATATACTTGTCTGCCATTCCATCCCACAACTGTAGGTACATTGATCGGACGATGTTCGACGACCCGGTGCCATTGATCTTCAGCCGAAAGAAGTAGCGGAAGAGATCGAAATGGGGCTCGATGCCCAGATACGCTTCGCAGTAGTGGATGAAGACCGCGATGTGCAACATTGTGTTCGGCGTCAGGTTGCAAAACGCGACCTGGTAGTACTCTAGCAGCCCATGGAGAAAAGGGTGGACCGGGATGCCGAAGCCGCACCTGAAGAACACCTCGAAAACGATGAGCTCGGCGGTATTTGGTGTCGGGAAGTCCTCCAGATAGGCATCCCTCTAACCGTCGGTGACGCTGTCCAGGAGCAGGCCGGCAAAGACGAGCTTCTCCAGATTCTCCCGGTGGAGAACACTCCGCGTCCACCCGCGCGCCCAGACCGGCATCTCGACGCGGTCGTCAGACGCCATCTTCGCCGCCTTCTTCGCCTTGGCCGCCGCTCCGCGAGTGCGCTTTCCGCCCGCCATCGACAGCGATAAGGTGAGGATTTGGATCTAGATCTGGGGCTACAGTGATTTTGCGCCCGGGTTCGCTCGTGCGCAAGAAGGAAGGAGACGAGGGTGTCGAGGAAAGCGCAATTGAGCAACTCCAGGGTTCCTGGGAGCCCGTGCCCGTTAACTCCACGATCGCCACATCGCCTGCGGAAGCTGCGCGCGCGCACTCGCAAACGCATCTGCCTTAATGGGCCGCTGGGCCAACGGTTTGCAAAAATGGCTCGTCCGTTCGTTTTCGTTATTTCTTCAATTTTGATTACTTTGCGCCAGTAAAAGTGATACTAATGCACGGGGACTGACCACGCATGCCAGTTCTAATATGCATTTCAGGAAAACAGTAAACCTTGCAGTTACCAGATGGCGCTACAGTCACTCTCGGGGACTGTAGATCTTCAACTCCAACCTCGGGGACTTTCCCCTCGTATTTAAACTGACATATTATTTTTTCTTTGGCCCTGCTACAAGAACCATGCTGCTTCTTAAAGCAGGTCCGGGGACTATGTGTACACACGTCATTTTTCTTTCATAAAATGACTCTGTTTTGTTGCAGAAATATTACAAGCTCGGCACCACGTGCCTACAACACCTACTCCCAAGCTTGGGGACTAAGTGAATACACTTCACCGAGCGGTGAATTTATTGTTCATCTTTTTCTTTTGCAGCTTGATGCGGACTAGCTCAGACTTCAACCAGAACGCCATCGGCTACTGGTGTCTAGCTAAGTCCCAAGTGGATACACTTCACCAGATGAAAGATCTTCAAAAATTTTCTTGCAGCACCTTGCATCCCTTTTTGCAGGATGACACAAAATACTCCACACGGCTGCACTTCGGCTACAGCTCTGGCTGCTACGTTCGCGACCAGCTTAACCTGGTCGGAAATCAACTACAAGTGCAACCGCGACCAGGCGACCTGGTCGGAAGACGCCTTCACTAACATGCGACCAGACCCAACCTGCTCGGAAGACTTCACGACGCCCAGCACAATGGATGCAAAGTGCTCGGGGACTAGCTGTGGGGATATTACACCCGTATACCCCCATGGCACGACTTGGGCTCTCCTGCAGATACGGCCCAACCAGAAGGCCTTGCGGCCCACGACCAGGCTATCGCGGCCGCCAAGGACTCTCCTGATGACTTGCTCGACAAGGAAGATCCGAATAGATAGACCCGGATTCCTTGCCAAAAGGAACCAATTGTAATCTGTTAGGATTCGGCAAGTTGTAACCCTGCTCCCCGGCTATATAAGGCGAGCAGGGATTCCCTCCAAACTCACGCCATATTCCAATCCATCAATATAAACCAACCACCAGAACACAGGACGTAGGGTATTACGGCGACTTGCCGACCCGAACCTGTCTAAATCGTCGTCTCTCGTCCCTGTGTCTACGCTTTGTAGACGTCTCGCATGCCTCCACCACTTAATCTACTACCTTGGGCATACCCCTCGGTAGACTATCGACCATATTTCATCGACAGCGTCCGATGCTACTTTTACTCTTCTACTCAGGCCACGTCACTAACATCAGACGCTGACACAGTGCACTCTTGTGCGTTTGACACAACGTTTGACGCTCCTCTGCCCTCTTTTGTCTGGCTAGGGTTAGCCATCGAAAGCGTCCGATGCCCCTTGGGACAACGTCCGATACAGTGCAGAGGACTCAGAAACGATCTCCACTTCATCCCTTATGCAAATTTGTTAACTCCACCAAGTTTCCACCACTTGTGTACGTGAGTTAGCATTTTTCAAGCACTTTACCAAGGGAAGTTAGCACTCACTATAATCTAAATGCACATGCAAAGTGTAGATCATCTAATGACATTTTGATAACCATATTTCATAAACGAGTTCCACTCCTCTCAATAGTACGACTACCAATCGTAAATATGATCACACTCTCTATAGTGTCTTGATCACCAAAACAAAATGGTCCTCAAGTTACACCTTTGCCTGGAGCCCATTTTGTTTTTCTCTTTCTTCCTTTCCAAGCATTTTAGAGCACTTGATCACCATCATATGGACATCACCATCCATCTAGCTCCATCACTTGGTCTTGGACTAACCTATCTCTTAGTCACACTTGAGCATAAGGTTAGGCCAATAGGTTTATCAATGAACCAAAATGAAGCTACGGCTTTCAATGACAGCATAAGATTATTGTGACTAACGTGTGTTTTGCATAAAACAAGTGGAGGTAGGTCACAATAATGGCGATTGTATGAGCCAATGGTGTTCACGCCCCTAGCGATGAGAATCGATTTGGTTTTCAAAGGATGGACGACAAGGTCAGAGATAGGTTAGTTCTAAGTGTCGATTAGTGTTGGGAGACACTTAGATTAGTTTAGGACTTTATTTTTCTGTTGGTCGTACTATTAAGGGAAGTATGAATGGGTAGCTTGACCTAGGTGAGTCTATTGAGTTAGTTGTGGTGTACACTTATTTTTCATAACTCTAGGTAGCTCAAAGATAGCCCATAGATCATGAGGATCGAAAGTCTTTGAGGCAGCGTCGTGATTCAGAGTTGTTTGAGCCCTTAAATGGGCATTGGACGCTGCCCCTATAAGCATCGAACCCGCGTCTGATGCCTACAGAAAGTGCACAGTGAGTCTGCCTGCGCATCAAACACCAACGGGGTGGCGTCAGCCACACATGTTGCACTGTTCACCCAGGGCTGTTTTCAGCGTCACATCGGACGCTGACATCAAACGTAAGGTTCCAGAGAGAGTATTTCGCCATCACACACATCTAATGCGGTGGCATCAGACGTTGCCAACGTTTAATGCCAGTATGACATGTGTTGTGAGAGCATAGTACACGTTATCGTTGTCAGGGCATAAGACGTGTCTAATGCCCGCGTCAGACACGCTCGGTGCTCCTTTTTCTGCTGCAGTTTACGCCTTCATGGAGGGGTTGTGTGGGGGTATTTATACCTCATCACCTCCTCCATTTGGGGTCTCTTGCTCATTTGAATATCAACAAACATCCTTGAGTGTGCAGGGGAGTGCAAGAGCTCTAGTGAGGTTGAGAAATTTGATAATCGTGTGATCAAACACCTCATTAGTGAGAAGAAAGTAGCAAGTGTGCATCCACCTATCTTAGTAGCCTTGCATTGGTCAAGTGAGAGTTCTTGCTTGTTACTCTTGGTGATTGACATCACCTAGATGGTTTGGTGGTGATCGGAAGCTTTGTGATTATCCGGAGAGCTTGTGGATGACCCAACTCAAGTTGTGACCGGTAGTGGACGATCTACCAGGCTAGAGAGACAAAGAATCAGCAAGGAGTGAGCACCTAGTCCTTGCGCAAACCAAGGAGGAGCGACACCCTTGCCGTTGCGCGGGCAAAGATGGCAATGGGTACCCAAAACCCAAAACCTTATGGGTTTTTACCCTATTAGGATAAGAGTATGAGTCAATTTTTCTACCCATTGATTTATTAATGGACAAAAAGTTAAACCCAACAGGTTTGTGGGTATGAGTTTAGAAGCGTAGTAACCAAACATGCAAACCCATGAGTTTTTTAAACCCAATCCATAACTCAAAAAAATTAATACTATATAAAAAAGTTTATAAACTGTTTATTTTAGTTAATTTTATCATATTGAATTTCCATCATTCTAAATTTTATGAAAAAATATAAACAATTTGAATACGTTAAAAAACATAACTATTTACTATAATATTTTTTAAAGAGAAAAAAGACAAAAATTGAAGTACAACTTTAATGACTTACTCGTACTCTCGTGGTTTTCAGATATTAGCAACAAACGGCCTACTAAGCCCAATAAACAAGCAGTAGGCACTTGAGTATAGATGAAGTTTAGTCTCATCTTGCTTCCGTATAAAAGAGAGAAACATACACGTAGTTATATGAATAAATCAAGTGTAGCACATAGTAAACTTTAAAAATGAAATGAGGCTATGTTGAAATCATGAACAACTCGATGAGTACACGTGACCCGATGGGTATGAGTTTAGACACACAAAAAAACCCGTGATAAATAATGGTTTTTTTAGCGGTTGGATTTTATATTTGTGGGTATGAGTTTGAGCGAGCAAAACTCAACGGATTTGTACCCGTTGTCATCTCTATGTGCGGGTACTCTAACGAGGACTAGAGGGTCTACTGACACCTCGATAATTCGGAAAACATCACCGTGTTTCTTTCCTCTGTTTACATTCCGCATTTATTTTGAGCATAGACTTTTTGAATAAAACGAGTGATCAAATTTGAGATCAAAAAAGTTAAACGCCTTATAATTTGAGATGGAGCATACTGTGAAAGTCAAAACATGTGCATGGACGCACCTGGTCTTATGATGTCTGAAAGACCAAAATCAATAGCCTTAAGGGGTAAGTCCTCCTTTGTTGACTTGAATATGAAGTTCTACACAGTACAAATCCTTTTAATAAAAAGGTATTAGTAGCTACTATTTATGACAAGATCCCATCTTAGGGTGTGTTTGGTTGCACGCCACAACCAGCCTTGCCTCAACTGCGGCGGCGCTACAATAATTATTTGTTGTTTGGTTTGTAACTAGGAGGTGGCAGCCACATCAAAACTCAGTTCATTTTTGCGTTGTGGCTCGCCTAACGGTGGCGATGTTTTTTGCGCCACAATTATGGTGGTGGCGTGCATGTGGCTCGATGAGGTGTGGCCTGCATCCAAGCATGCCCTTATACTTTCAGAGTATACCTCAGGTTTCAAGTCCTGATGAACCAAACCATATAGGTGTCACTCATTTGCGGTCATGTCATGTTAGTCGGGTAGGGAAATATCTAAAGATGAGACATTGATGAGGGACGACCCGATCTTCCGAGAGGTAGCGATAGGTTCGATTGGTGGAGAACTCGACGTCCCAAACTATCTCAGTCATTTGTTCTTTGCCTTCTAGGTTTTCCTGCTCTCCCAATCCCCTGCTGTAGCAACTGAGATCCGCAGAGAACCATACCTCTGTGTACTGGAGATTTTGAGGAAGTGAGACCGTAATCTCGCTGTTGTAGCGTGTGGTAGCCACACGGTTGCAGATCGATGTCTTGATTCGCGTTTTGACTTTGTTCTTCGCGTTCTTCGTTTCTCCACGATTTTCCCATCACTCGATCTCCCTCTCTACTGCGTCTTTTTGAAATCCACTTGAATCAACTTGTTCTTTATAGTGAGGAGATCATTTCCACCGAAGGAATTCATCTAACTCCTCACGAACAAGTAGATCGGGTCGATTCAATTTTCGTGGCGCTTTTTCGGTTCATATTCCCTTCTCTTCGATTCCCGTTGATTGAGTTGTTTTGAGCGGATGATTTCTTGGGGATAGTCTTTCAACTACCTCGTGATCATCTTCTCCAAGTTTGGGAACATGGGATTGTGATTTGATTCGGATTTGAGAGGATTTGTGTGAAGGGCGACCGAAATCGCCCTCACAGGGAGGTCACGGACAGTCCGCCGTCCTCCCCGCGAACAGTCCGCGGGTCGGGGACTTGGCCAGATCAGTGGCCGCGAGTTTCCACTGTTGGTGTTCAGGTTGACCGGCGGACAGTCCGTCGTTGCAACCCGCGGACAGTCCGGGACTGTCCAGAGCTGTTTCAGCAAGGTTGCTATTTTGCTCTTTTTGCCTGCGGACAGTCCGCTGTTGGTTTCCGGACAGTCCGCGGTCTGAACCTCGGATAGTCCGCGAGTTGGCTGAGTGTTGAGTTTTAGTGAGTTTGCTCTCCCGGCTTCTTTGCTTGGTTTTCGGACTTCTTGATTGGCCCTATAGTTCACCTAGGAACCTCTCTAAGTATCTTTGCTACTTGTTAGCATCGGTATTTACGGATTTCTCGACGTAGGTTTCAATCTACGTTCGGGACTAGGTTTTAGTGGTCAAACTTGTTCTGGTGCCTTTGGTATTTGCTTTGCTCTTGTTTGGTGGTGCCTCGCTGTGATCCTAGGGATCATCCACCCTCTTCCAAGGGTCGTGGGCATCACGTTTCGGTCGAAGCTTTTGGGGGTCGATTTTGGGGACAAAGCCCAAAGTTTCGAAAGGAATTTTTGAGCTCCCATTCACCCCCCCTCTGGTCGCCTTGCTTTTGCATTCTCGGTCCTTCATCCATGTTTGAGGCACAGCAACAGCATTATTAGCATTGCAAAGATCGCTCCACCAGAACAATGCAAAATTAGTAAACTCACTAGTAGCAAGTCTATGCTCAGCAGGAACATTATGAGAATCAAATTTTTGTTGAACAACAAGTTCTCAATCTAAATATGTCTCTGGATCCATATTACCAGCAAAAGGAGGTAGGCTAAATTTAATCTTAGCAAAAGGATCATTATTATGATTATTACCTCCCATACCGCGACGATTGAAGTTGAGGCGGCGACGGAGACCAGCATCAGCATCCGCATCTTCATCACTAAAATAATCCGCATCGTCGTCATCATGATGAGGTTGAGGGCATTGCTCAAGCTGTTCAATGCGGTTGATCATATTGTTCACGTTGTGCGTCAGCTCGGTCATAAGGTTGTGTTGTTCATTCATGAATGTTGTAAGCTCGCCCTTGGACACACACTCATTGAAGTCCGTCGGAATTCCTGTCATTGTTAGAAGATAGAAAAAGACAACAACAAAGGATTATCCCTATCAACTAAAAGGAACCAAGTGGTGGTGGTGGTGAAAGTGGAATGCAAAATCACAAGCGGCTTACCACCGTCTTGCCTGTATGCTTACCAACACCAAACAAGAGCAAACCAAAGTGACGAAGCAATCTGTTGTTGAGCGTGGGTAACAGTTGTAAGATGAACCTGTGCTGACAGAAGTATATGTGGAGCTATGGGTAGACACAATATGATAGCAAGAATTAGCAATTAACGAATGCAGATTAGCAAAGTTCAATAAGTATCCAAAGCACAAGTCACAATTGCTGGCTAAGACGTGTGTAGATGTAGCGCAACAAGATGAAACAAAGAACGATGGAAAGAACTCACAGAACAAGCAAAGATAACTGATTTTTCCTTTTTCCTGAATTTTCCCTTGATTTTCCAAAAAGGTACGGATAGGAATCAAACTTTTTTATTTTTTCACTATTTTTTTATATTTTTCTCTGAACAAGGATCACAAAAGATGTAACCAAAAAAATTGGCACCTGCAACTGAGGTGGGATGTGATCTACACAAAATTTGCACGTTCTCTTAAAAACGTGCATAAACCTTGATAATTTTTTTTCTTTATTTTCCTGAATTTTTTTTGGCAATTTTAAGGGGACCAAACAAGGTGAAGCCGAGTTTAGGTCGGCTCCAAATGGTGTCAAGAAGCTCCACAAAAAATTTCAGATTTTTCTGACAAACGAGCGAAAAGTTATGTCTATTTTACCGAAAGTATCTCTAGTTATGTTTTTTGGAGGCACAACACGAAAAACAGCAGTTACGGCAAAGCGACAGCGGCAGTTAGGGTAAAGCGACCCTGAAGTCCCACACCGATCACAAGAGCAAGCGTCCTTGTGAAGCGTCCTTGTGATTAACAGCAGTAGGTAGATGTCAGATGATGTAAGGAGAGCTGCGATGCAGACAAAAATTAGAGCGGTTGGCAACCTATCTAGGGTTTGCGCGGCGACGAGAATTTACACAAGGCGGCTAGCGGGCAAGTCGAGTAATGTGGTGGCTTCGACTTGTTGTCAGGGAACGGTGGATGAGATAGCAGCGGAAACAAAGAAACAGCAACAGACACGTTGAACTACGATGACGAACACAACCCTAAACCAGCAACAAGACTCGACCACAGACACAAACTCAACAAAGCGAAACTGAGACAAAATTGCAAAGGCACAGAGGGCGATAGGACAGCGAAAATTGAAATATTTTTTAGGCTTTTTGTGGACTGTAGGTAATAAACAAATATGAATCTAAGGGCAAACGAGATTATACCTCGCGGGAAACCTGAAATATCCGATACTAATTGATGAGGGACGACCCGATCTTCCGAGAGGTAGCGATAGGTTCGATTGGTGGAGAACTCGACGTTGGCGATCCGGCCTCAAATCAGACACGATTCGAACCCTGCAACCGTTACACCACTGCTTCGTTGGTTATCAACCAAGCACAATTTGATTGACCTCGCCAAGATGGCTAATCCTGCAAGCGAATCGAAGAACACAAGCAAGAAGGTAAAAACACGCAATCTGAAATTGCAAATATGAATTATGCGAATATCAGTAGAGGGTTCAAAAACTCGGTTCCAAAGGACTAATCGACACAGTGGAGCAGATCAAGAACGGGGGCCCTGGATCACTGTAAAAGGATTCGACACCACAGTTACAATGAACGATTCAGTTCCTCGATGGAAAACTAAACACTAAACAAAACCCAAGACCTAACGACGACGACGGCGGCTAATTGCAGGGTTTAGGTCGTCGCCCCTGCTGGACGCGCCCCCTAATGGGCTCTAAGACGATACACGGCCCATCGGACCAAAAGACGGTGTCGCAGCACACCTGACAGATTATGGACGCTAACTTGTTTTGACGATTCCCGTTGACTCCGGACGTATTTTGACGTGATTCCAAAGCCATTGTTTAGCTTATCAAATTATCTTTCCAAGCATATCTGGTTCGTCGAAAACAGAGTCCGTATGCATCCGGGGCGTTGATTTTACCCGGGACTGCTCCTGAATTCCGAGGGTGACGAGGTAGCTGAGTTGGAGACGGATTGCAACTTGGGGAAGACCATGACGTCGGTGTGTCCAGCGTGGCGATGTCCTCATCATACATTAACGCCTTTCATTTCGCAAAATTTGTGGCGAAAAGTTTTTGTAGCACTTTCGTTGTTATTTGAGAAACTTTGTCCAAACATGAACTAACTAGGCTCAAAAGATTCGTCTCGACATGAACAGACAATTTGTATAATTATTTTTTTAACTACATTTAACGCTCCATGCATACGTCTAAAGATTCGATGTGACGGGTACTGTGCAATATTTTTGGGAAATGTTGGCAACTGAACGAGGCCTAACACAAACGAAGGTGAAAACATGCATAAAAAAATGCATGGTGAAGGTGAAACTTGCTATCCTAAACCACCACTCCTGGCAGGTCTTTTTTTCTAGTGAAAAATATGCAGACAATACTGTAGTTATGATCACAATTACCAATAGAACATGTCGATAAGATGTCAAGGTGATAAATCTGAAAGCTTAGCATTTTGTCACTACCATATAATCATGATGTTTACTAGAAGTTTGCCTGGTTGACCTACTAATGGCAGTGCCAAATATTTTCATGCAAGCAACCTACCAGTGACACCAACATGATGGGATTCCTCATGTACTTACACAACCAGCTATCAGACTATCAGATCTCTAAGTCGAACAAAACCCATATTTTACTGCCATGATTCACGGTGCAGTGTCAATATAAGACAGAGAGAGGAATCAAATTGTGGCGAAGCCTATATGGCTATATCTAGGCCATGTTCAGTTGGCCAAAAGAGCCAAAATATTTTGCACAGTATAATTTTTAGACGCATGCATGGGGTATTAAATGTAGGTAAAAAAAATAACTAATTGTACTTTTAGTCTACTCATGTCCAGACGAATCTTTTGAGTCTAATTGGGTCATGTTTGGAGAAAATTTGTCAAATAACAACGAAAGTGCTACAGTAACTTTTCGCCAAATATTTCGCGAACTGAACGAGGCCCTAGTAGGCTTAGTATCTAGACAATACTATCTTCATAAGATTGTCTATCTTCGTAAGAGCAAGTATAACAGTAGGCTAAGCCGACTAAATACTGCTCGGGTGCATTTTTCATTCTATCAGAACTCCGCTTCACTAGTCAAATTATTCATTCAAGCTTCATAACCAGATTTCACCACCTTAGCTCTTGTTGTAAAATGTTTTGGAAAAGACACTTATCTCAATGGCAGTAGCAATAATAGATGACTTCTCAATCATTTTTGACAACCACTAAGACGTGGTCCTAGCCTCCTAGGCTCAAGGATAGCATCTTTATTTTAACATATGGTTATGGAACCATAGAAACCAAATACCATAAAGAAAGTTAAGCACAACCTCCATATACCCTTTTTGAAGAAATATTACTTCCTCAGATCACAGATATAGTTCCATTTGGTCTTGTCCTAAGTCAAACTTGTTCGACTTTGAATAGCAATATTTATAGAAATATATCTCAAATGTAAAGAGTTATATATTAGGAAAGTATATTTGTTATTGTGAATCTAGTAGTGTGAACCTCATGTTGTCAATCTATATAAAATGCTAGATATTAGTTGCCAAAGTTAAAAAAGCATAGATTGGCTTATATTTACGATGGGAGGAACTACATGCCAACCAGCACTTGAAAAGAAAATACAACATGAACTAAAAGCAAAGTTCTATAAACATTTCACGGTGAGCAAGAAGCCCAGAGATAATAATATTTGCTCTTGCACAGACCACTGGAGGTATGAAGATGCAGTCAAGGATTAGTTTCTTGAATCTGTTCTTGAGTGTGAAAGGCATCAAATACATAATATCAGTACTTCATAAACATAACTTAAAAGATGTCATACAATAAGTTAACTAGCTTCTCATGAGTTACACCAGTAAGGGCAGTGTGATTGGGGTCTCCCCTTGCCAGTTTGCATTCAAACCCTAGCACAACTTCTTATTGTAATGCCCAGGGAGCGTCTCCCTCAGCGGTCAAGTTTCTTTTAATAAGTTAACAGTTATCTCCATAAAAAGGTGCTGGTAAATGTCTTCCACCAGACAAAGTCACAAAACCTTGACATAACACCATTGCTAGCTCCACACAGATCTAATTAATTGCAATGATTTTCATGCCACCTAAATTAGAGACTATTATGGTTACACTAAATTTTGCAAAGTGGAGGATACAAACATACTTGAATTGGGTCAACATCTGAAGCTCAAATGGGCATGAAAAAAAAGTCATTGAAACTGAACATGACTACAAACTACTCCTACAGGTTCTGCAGATTGCCACATAGACATACAAGCAATAAAGCAGGCCTAACTGCAGCTCTACAAGCAGTGGTGGAGATCCAGGATCGCTGATTTGGAGTGGAGGGGGAGGTGCCACTTCTCTTTCTCCTCTTCTTCATGCAAGCATAAAATTGTTGGGGGGCTCCATTTTCCGAGCAGTGCTAGGGGGGCTCAAGCTCCCCCAGAACTCACACTGGATCCAGCCCTGGTACAACCTACAAAGCAATAAACTAGCATGCTTTTTTCTTTACCTGATCGTTACAAACTTATTTGTGCCGTGCTTAGCCCAAAACGTCTTCATGTCAATTGGATTAGCAAGGTTGTACCCTTCACCAGCCAGCTTCTCAAGCACCTTTTTAAATGCACCTTGGCTCATCTTCCTTCCAGAAATACGTGCACCACGGCGCTTTGCGCTCATGGGCAAT
Organism: Coix lacryma-jobi var. lacryma-jobi; assembly: GCA_009763385.1. Taxonomy (NCBI): domain Eukaryota; kingdom Viridiplantae; phylum Streptophyta; class Magnoliopsida; order Poales; family Poaceae; genus Coix; species Coix lacryma-jobi. The sequence goes on from CM019824.1 coordinate 167,405,431, forward strand.
GGGTACGTTGATATAGAAGTTGTGCAGCATGCAGACTGCCAGCCACCAGCACCCCACCGGTAGCATTGCTGGGGAGACCCGGTGCATGAGCAAATTGGTGTTGGTATGTTGGCAAGGTCCAGCTCAATACCGTTAATCACCATCCCCACAGTCTTCTTAGGTCCCCTCCTTCGGGGTGTATGCCCATTGGGTGCCCCATCCACCAGTGGAACAGCAGCCTTCTTAGGCTTCTTGGGCTTTGGTGACTTAGGCTGCCGATTCTGCTGCCGGCCCCGCTGCCTCTTTTTCACAGGTGGTCCGGTACTAACAACAGAGTGATCCTCAATCAGTGGAGGTGGCGCTTCCTCTTCCTTGCATGGAGGAGGCTCCTGAAGCTGTGACTCAAGCTGTGGTTGCATCATCTGGAGAGTATGCTGTGCATCTGATATCATCCCATAGCCAATAGGATGGTGATGCACAATATGTGGATTGCCACCATGGCCTGGATGCCCAGCATGACCAGCTGGTCTGATAGGACGAGAATGAAGGACCTTCTGCTCACTGGGACGTTGGTGGTGTGACTGGTGCAACCAAGCTTCATTGCGTGAGAAGTCCATGTGAATAGGTTGCGACTCGGTGGGCATGCCACCAGAGGCTCCACCACCAGCAGGGCCACGGGGATGTTGCGAGTGCTGCATGTGGAGCTGGTGCGGGGCATTGTGGTGTCCATTGTGCTGCAAGAAGGCACCGTTCGGAAGCAGTGACTTTGTGTCTCGGTCAGGTGGCACGGATGACATGAGCTGCAGGCCGAGGTTGCCTTTCACAGTGTCGTAGAAGCCCCAATTCCGAATGCCTAGGCTGCCGTCTTCATCGTCCATATCTGATATGTGGAAAAGGCAAATGCACCTCCGAAGACCGCAATAAGGAGAAGAAAACCGAACCTTCTGACGGTTCTGATCAGCCCATCTGAGAAATCAGCAATTCCTACATACGCATTTTGGCAATCAGACCAGAAGAAGCAGGTGTAAAAATACAAAATTGCAGTACATTGTAACCGAACTCTAAGATACCAAATCGAAGCCAGTGGTGGGCCTAATTGTGATGGTTAGGTCAGATCCGGATATAAATTGCTTCGGCTAGGGTTTGGGGATGCTCGGTTCAGCACAGCAGCAGGGGCGGACCCAGTAAAGGGCACACAATGCATGCATATTCACCTGTAACTGGATTCAGATCCGATAGTATGTTAGGGTTTGGGCGCACTACTCGTTACGTTAAGGTTTGGGCGCACAGCTTCGCACAGCAGGGAGGGAGGACAAGGGGAGGGAATACCTGGTGTCCTGGTGGTGCTCGTCGCCGGCCAAGGTGGCGAGTGGCGAAGTAGGACAGCAGCGACGGTCGCGGGGACACCGGGGCTGCAGAGGGCGGACGCCGCGCCGGAGCTCCTTATCAGCCGAGCGGAGCGCGGGGTTACGGCCGCGGGCGAGACGAGTCAGGCGGCGGACCAAGGGTCCGAGCCAAGCAGGCAGTGACGGACGGTGGGGGGTGTTTGGAGGCTAGAGTTAAGAGTTTATATTCATGCCACATTAGAGGTTGTAGTACTAATTTGATTTATTAAAAATAAATTTATAAAATTAACTATACCGTCGTATAATAATTAACAAGGTGAATAATCTATCATTATTTACTGTTGTATCATATTATTAAATTATAAACTAATAGGTTTAATAGATTTGTATTGTGATTTAGTCTCTGGTAATTTAGTTTTATAACTAGTCTATTTTAAGTAGATAAAATTAAGATAATAACATTCGATGTGATAAGAACTAAATTTTAGCCTAGAGAATTTTAAAAGGCCTTAGAATCAAGTAGTCCTGATCAATATTTTATACTGCCTTGTATCTACAAATCAAGACATTTTGAATAAGGTTTGAGTTAAATATTGAGAATATAAATTATAAATAACTTTTAAGTTGTTGAGTTTGGTAATGTTAGGATCGTAGCGATAGATTTATCTTTAAAAATACTTTTATAAAAAATATATGTATATCACTTTTTGACAAATATTTTTATAAAAAAAAGATAAAATTGTACTTTAGAGACCGTGTTGTTGTCCAAGACAATTTTATTTAAGGTCCAGAGGGAGTATATGATATACGATAAAAATCAAATAAATTTTTTGATACATATAACTGTAAATTAATCAAATCACGGTAATGCTTTTTCTTATAACTTTGAAAAAAAAAATAGTCATTCGTTATCTGATCTACGGAACTGGGCCCGTTATTCGTTGAATGATCTGCGGCTTGCATGCAATGGTGAGTGGTGACAAATCGCTTGGCATCGCTCCTCCGCCATCCGGCGTTTCCTTGATGAAGGAGGTGGAGGTCGAAGGACCAAGAGACCAGCTGTCAGAGCAACAGCGTGCATGGATTCTTGTTCTCATGGATTTCGGATTGGACGTGGAAGTTTGCAAAGTAATTAAGCCCGGCTACCAAGCGGAGATAGTTCTCTTGTTAAATTTAGTTTGATTGATTATTATTACGAATGCAAATTGTATTTTATTGATTAGATGGAAGGGCAAATCCGTAACGCATAAACAATGACATTGCTGTCGTATTGTACTGAAGTAACAGAAAAGCTCTACTTGACATGCTATAACTTTAAGAGGGAAGGATAAGTTTAGTTATCTGAATCGACAGTTAGAACTTAGAACAGGTCAAAGACTCACAGTAGATTGAATATTTGAATTGAACAAAAATTCTGACAAAAATAAATGTCATAGGGACAGTTTCTTCTTAAGTCTGAGTGGCTAGGCTCATAAAGCGTATCATGTCCTCATACTTACAAAAGAAAAGTCACAAGTCTTGATTGTCACGATGGCCTGATACGAACAAGGTACACAATAATGTGCATTTTCTAGCTTGCACACAAAGGATGCTTTTGCGACGGCACGCTCACTTGATGCTAATAGGTAGTACTTCACTAAAATCTGTGAGAATTCCATGTCCCGATGAAGGTATCGCTGTATAGACCAACCAACGTTGTGTAGTTGTTTGACGACCATTTTAAATAAACTGGCTTTCCTCTAGGCCATGTGTTGCCTTTTGATCTAGTCCCAGACTAGATGAATATGGCGCTAAACGCCTCCTCCAGTGCTCTTCTCTTACTCAATTCAGCAGTCCATCCACCAGCTCGTGCTGCTCGCTCTGCGCGTAGTCTCCTGGTCTCCTCGTCATCTCCTTGAAGAGGATCTGACCGCCCGTCCATTAGTTGGGGAGCCATACCCGTGGGGCGAGGCTGAGCCACTCCCCCAAGAACAGCGGCAGGTGCATATTGGCCCTGAACTCCTGCCCCACCACTAATACCCTGAGAACTCCCAGCAGCCTGTTACAGATTGCAAGAGCACCAAGTGTTGGCATTTATACCAAGAGCACGGCATCAATGCATCAACCTCTCAAGAGAAAAAAAAAGTATCAAAGTAAAGCAGTACAGTGTAGAGAAACATAATGAAAACAAAAAGGAACTTTGCAGTTCATTATGCGTGAGTCAAACCAGACAAAAAACTGAACATGATCATATAAGGATACAAAAAGTGAAGATGACAATAGCATGCCTTTACTAAATTTCATTTCTTTACTAAATTTCATTTGCGGTCATGTTGGTCGGGTAGGGCAATATCTAAAGATGTAAGACATCTATGCAAATATATATATACCAATAAAAAATGAATAATGAAGGTGAAACATGCTGACAGAGGATTTAACTTGCTAAAAGGTTGCCCCTTCGATCACCAAATCACCACTCTTGAATAGGTCATTTTTTTTCTAGTGCAAAACATGCAGCCAATACTGTGATTATGATCACAATTACCAATAGAACATGTTGATAAGGCGATAAATCTGAAAGCTGTCACTTCATAATTTAGCATTTCATCACAACTATATTCTCATGATGTTTACTAGAAGTTTGCCTGGTTGACCTACTAAATGTAGTGCCAAATATTTCCCATGCCAGCAGGTTACCAGTGACACCAGCATGATGGGATTGCTCATGTACTTACACAACCAGCTATCAGACTTTTTCTCTAAGTTGAAGAAAACCCATATTTTATAACCTTCACAACTTTTTATGAACAAAACATATATATTGAAAATATCTACTGACCATATCATTGGCCTCGGCCTTTACAGGGTTCATCCTGCTTGCTTTAAGTGCTGCTGCAAGATCTTCCGCCTATAAAGGAACACATAATACATAAAAGATAAATCTTTCTCAATCGGATATAAGCATACGTCAAAGGTTAGAGTAAAACATTTCAACAGGAATTTCGGACTCCATAAGACTAGATCAGGGACCATGACAAAAACACACCCTTTTAGCTCTGGACAAGTATATCTGCTCCGCATTTTCCTGTTGGTATCTTGCAATTTTTGCTTCAATCACCTCGACATCTATCCCTTCGATCAGATTGAAAGCTTGAAAAGAAAAATCAAACCTGCTAAGTTTTTTTCTAATTGGTATAATTTAATAAGAATAATAAATTAACAAACAGGGAAAACAACTCACTCATATCCTCAACTTCTTCCAGATAATCGTTGTAGTCCTTCAGCGTAGGGAAGTGTTCCTGCGTCTTGTTGAATCTGAATCCAAATCCATACAAATAATGGTAGTTAGCAGCTTGATAGAAAAGAATCCCTTTCTTAGAGAGAACAGAGAGATTGCTTCAAGGTAAGGAATGCACATGCTGGCTATCCTGCGGCGGAGGGTCATTTCCTTTGCCCACGCGTTCCCCCCGCCACCTGACACCATCACCATCTCACTGCCGCCGCTTAGAGCGCAGGATCAGGTCCTGCACTGCCGTGGACTCGCACTGCGGCAGGTTCGAGCTGCAGTGGCGAAGCCTAAAGCAAAATACACGAGGGGCCAATTTACCAATTGAAACTATATGTACATAGATTATGGAGAAATTAATTAGTCTTAGTACTTATAATTAGCTAGGTCACAGTTCACAAAATACAAATGACCATAGTCTATTTGTCTATGAAGACCATCACAATACAAGATTAATATTATATATATACATATATGAATATACACACTGACACACACCAAAATACTACGTACAATAACATACATAACTGATGCTTGTCAAAAGTCTACTTTCCTTTTCTTTAGATATTGGAAATCAGAAATTATGTCTTCATAACTGTAGATCTCAATAAACAACAAAATATTACTTAAACAGTCAATTCTAGTATGCATAGCTTGCAGATTTTACAGATCAAAGAATTTGGAAGCAAAAAGTAGAAGACTCATTAAGAACAACAAACATACCTGTATGGCTATGTGGGTGCCGCGCCGGTGCCGGGGCCGCCTGATCCGCCGTCGGCCACCCGGTGCCCGGTCGATGTGATCGCGGACGCCGGCACGCCGCGCTGGTGCCTGGGAAGTGGGAAGTGACTAGGGTTCGGAATCGGGAGAGGAAAGGCCGAAAGGGGGAAGAAGCTTTTGCCCCAACAGCAATTAGAGTGAAAATGAGAGGTCCTTACCGACAAATTTGGTTTTAGTCGATCTGAGCCGTCTGATACCGATCGAACAGCTAGGAGTTTTCACGTGTCAAGGGTTTAGACCTTGTCCCTTGCATCCACGCGACGAACACCATGGCGGCGCTTGCGGTTCGTCTCATCGGCTGCCGCCGCCTCCTCCCGTCGCCGCTCGCCGCCGCGGTTGCTCACCTCTCCGCCGCTTTCCAGAGCCCGTGCCACCACTACCACCCACTTCCGACCCCCGCGCTCCCGTTGCCCCCTCGTGAGCTCCCTCCTTTCGCTCTCCACTCGCGAAGCTTCTCGTGGTACTCCCGCTCCGGCTCCGGGCCTGGTCCCACTCCCAGTCCCGGCACCACTGCCGCGGACGATCCCGGAGAGGACGTGTACACCGAGAAGGAAAGCGTGTACTTGGATGGTGTGACAATCGTTGATGACGGGGAAGGGGTCGCCAGCGGAGCGGGTGCTGCGGCGGATGCCGTGGGAGGTGCCGGCGGCGTCACGGCCGACGGCGTCGGGGGAGTGTCGGAATTGGCTGTTAGCACAGTTTTGGACCTCATGGACGGGTTCCATAGCCTCACTGGACTGCCGTGGTTGGCCTCTTACTGCTGGAAAAAAGCTTTTCATTTCCCATTATTTTTGGCAACACGTTCTCTCGTGCCAATTTGAGACTATGTTTTTGCTTCGAATATCGTTTTTGCTTTTACTTTTGCATATCCCCTGTCATTGAGCCGATGAGTCTAGTTTAAGTTTATTAATTGTTGGTCCACCACAGGTGGTTGACAATCTCCTTTTCTACTGTGGCCATGAGACTGTTGATACTTCCTGCCCTCATAGTGCAGCTTCAGAAGACTGCTAAAATTGGTGAAGTATTCCGAAAATGTAAGTTGTACTCCCTGCTCTGCAAGCTCTGTATTGTCTGGTGACGCAACGACGCATCGGCTATCAGGTGCCAGTAAAAAAATGATCAATATTTTTATTCATCTTGCAGAAGTTGAGCAGAAGTATATTCTAAATTCCCAACAGTTTTATTTATGTAATTTAATATGTTTAGCATCCAAACAAACAAAACGATCAATACCCCCTCCTGATTTAACAGTATGATAACACCTACTGCCTAGTATTGTTTGTCTCAAAATGCTTTTGTTACAGGAGCCTGATTCAAAGATACATATGTGGTATTGGCTTTAATAGACTCTGCATTTTCCACGTGTTTCTGATTGGATTCTCGTATATATTTTCTGAAGTGTCCACTTCATTACCCCGTCCCCAGCCTGGAAGTAACTTCCGTGAACAGTACACTCTATTCCAGAAGAAAAAGAAGGAGCTTGGTTGTCCCTCATTTCTTTGGAATTTTGCCTATTTTTCAGTACAGGTAATGATATAAATATGTGATAAGATCTTTTGGCTTCTGCCCTTCACATAGTTTAATATAAGTTGCAGATCTTATGAAGGTGTCAGTTAATTTTTGCAGTGTACATTTTGTTGTTCCTAATTATGTTCTCATCTCTTCTACCCTCTGTATTTTGTCGCAGTTCCCTTGCTTTATTCTTTGGATGATGAGTATACGGAGCATGTGCTTGAATAATCACCCTGGATTTTTTAATGTATGTTCAAGGTATCTCTGTACCTTTTCCTCTATTCCTTGTACTAGTCACATATTTCGTGAAGAGAGTATGATATGATTCTTAAGGAGTTAAGGCCACAATGTTAGCAGCCATAGTTGTTGATACTGTTTACTTTATATGTATTCATGTTCTATATTCTTTATTGTATTGTCTAAATTAACTGCTGATATTTTACACATACATTAATTTGTTAATTTCACAGTTAGGATGCAACTTATTGAAACTATAACAAAAGTTTATACTCCATATTCAATCCTAGAATTACTATGTCGCTATTGGCAAATTGCATAGAGTTTAATGCACTTACTTGTACTTTACCTAGCTATGAGAAGAAAGAAAACGATGCCAAGGTGTGAAGTACTGAATTACATTATTGATACCATGTGGTCTCAGGTGTTTTAAGGAACTACTGTGTCAGTTGAGCTTCTAGAGATATCTTGCTTAACATACTGCTAAGTTCCATTAGTTCTTTAAGAGATTCAGAGCTGTTGATAATTGTGGTTGTTAGGTAAAGGGAATGTATATCCAGGGGCATGGTGAGGTGGTTGAATAGGCTGCGGGCTGGATTCGGCTGAAGCTAGTCAGTCAAAGTTGCCAGCATCAGGGTAGTGAATATGGACTGGCTGGGGTTTGATACCGTAAAGCTTTGATGCCATGTTAGGCACTCAACAAATAAGTTGCATTGAGTTGAAAATTGGTATATATACAAGAGAAGAAAGGACATATGGGCAAGCCAAAAACATATCAAACTATATGGTATACGCTCGAGCTCTGCGAGAGGTTGGGCGGAGATTGTAGGAGTGTTGGGCGAGAGGTCGGGGACGAAGAGCTCGCGGCAATCGGCGCGGCGGTGCCGTGGCGTACGCGAGCAGGGGGAAATCGGTGGAAGGAGATTAGGTCTCCCGGCTCCCTTCAGGAAGCCGGAAACAAATAATGTTTCTGCTTATCTTCCATAATTCCTGATTACAAGTATTTATGCTAATGAATATCCTTTTGCTAATTAACCCCTTGAACTAAAAGCTAATAATAGACGATAAATCCCGAAATAAATAAATAGACCCTATTAGCCACTAACGGCGTCTGGCATACTGCCTGCCGATCATAACATCTCTCCCCGCCTCGGCAAACAGCTCGTCCTCGAGCTGGACATCGGAGTAGAGGGTCTTGAAGGCCTGGAGAGGCTCCCATGTTGCATCATCCGCTGAGAGACCCTGCCACTTCACAAGAAGGTGCCAATCACCACGACGGAGCTGGGCACGCAGCACGCGCTCGGGGGCCGGCAGCAGGCGCCCATCCTGCACTGGTGGTAGCGCTGCCGGGGTCGTCGGGGGGTCGCCGGTGTAGTTGTAGGGCTTGAGCAGCCCCACATGGAAAACATCATGCAGGCGCGCTGCTGCTGGCAAGTGGAGGTGGTACGCCACCGGCCCGATGCGCTCAACAATCTGGAACGGCCCGGCGTAGCGCGGGCGCAGCTTGCCCTTCGACGGGGACGCAAGGGCATGGGTGGGTCGGTGTAGCAGACGAAGAAGCACCCATGCCCCCACGTCGAACTCCACCTCGCGATGGTGCTCGTCATAGTACCGCTTGGCGTACTGCTGAGCCTGAAGAAGACGCTCGCGAACCTCCTCCAGGAACGCGTCACGATCACGAAGCAGGGTGTCCACCGCCTCGGTCTGGGCGGCCCCCGCCTGGTGCGGTAGGAGGGAGGGCGGGGGGCGCCCATACACCACCTCGAACGGTGTAGCGCGGAGCGCCGTGTGGTACGAAGTGTTGTAGCAGTACTTCGCCCACGAGAGCCAGTCAACCCACGAACGCGGCCGATCACCGGTCGCACACCGCAAGTACATTGCGAGCACCTTGTTGACGACCTCTGACTGGCCGTCGGTCTGCGGGTGGAACGTTGTACTGAGCCGGAGCTTCACACCAGCACACTTGAAGAGGTCGCGCCACATATTGCTGGTGAAGACCGGGTCGCGGTCGCTGACGATGGACGTGGGAAAGCCGTGCAGGCGCACAATCCCCTCGAAGAAAGCACAAGCAACCGTGGCGGCTGTGTAGGGGTGGCTGAGAGCGATGAAGTGGGCATACTTGGAGAAGCGATCCACCACCGTTAGAATGACCGACTTGCCGTGCACCTTCGGAAGACCCTCAATAAAGTCCATAGCAATATCCGCCCATACCCCAGACGGAACGTCCAGGGGTTGAAGGAGGCCGGCCGGCCGCGTGGTCGGCGTCTTGTTCCGCTGACAGACATCGCAGGAGCGGACGAAGTCGTGCACGAGCTGACGATCGCCAGGGATGTAGAAGTCACCTCGGAGGCGCAGAAGGGTCTTTTGGACCCCCTCGTGCCCAGCCGAGTGCGCAAGAGCCACCACTTGATGGCGCAGGTCGTCGACGGCCGGTACATAGATGCGCTTGCCGTGGAGGAGGAACCCGTCCGCGGTTGTCCAGGGCGCGTCCAGGGAGGCTGCAGCCAGCTGCTGCAGCAGGTCACGCGCGACCGGGTCGGCCGCTGTGGCCCGTCGGATGTCGGTGAAGAGGCCGAATGACGGCCCGGACAGGGCACACAACGCCGCCTTCTCCTCGTCGCGGCGGGAGAGTGCATCAGCCGCCGAGTTGAGCCGCCCGGGGCGATACTCGACGGCGAAGTCGAACCCGAAGAGCTTGCTGAGCCACTGGTGCTGGGGAACGGTGGACAGCCGCTGGTCCAGGAGGAACTTCAAGCTGTAGTGGTCGGTGCGAACGAGGAAGCGGCGCCCCCACAGATATGGGCGCCAATGGCGTACTGCTTGCACCAGCCCAATGAGCTCGCGCTCGTACGCCGCCAGTTTCACATGGCGGGCGGCGAACGGACGACTGAAGAAGGCCAGGGGGCCGGCCCCCTGGTGAAGAACGGCTCCAAAGCCGGCGCCGGAGGCGTCGCAGTCGACCACGAACTGACGCTCAAAGTCAGGCATCTGGAGGACCGGCGCCGAAGATAGCGCCCGCTTGAGGGCAGCAAAGGCCTTGTCCGCCTCAGCTGTCTAGGCGAAAGCCTCCTTCCGTAGGAGACGCGTGAGGGGGGCCGCAATGGAGCCAAAGTCGCGGATGAACTTTCTGTAGTAGCCGGCGAGCCCCAAGAAGCCACGCACACCGCGTGGCGAGCGCGGCACCGGCCAAGAGGCGACCGCAGCCACCTTGTCGCCGTCCATAGCGACGCCGTCGGCGGAGATGACGTGGCCGAGATAGGCGACGGAGAGGGCCCCGAAGGAGCACTTCGACCTCTTAAGAAAGAGACCGTGTGCTCGCAGGGCAGTGAAGACGAGGCCGACGTGCTGCAAGTGCTCGGACCACGATGTGCTGTAAATGAGAATGTCGTCGAAGAAAACCAGCACAAACCTGCGGAGAAAAGGGCGGAGCACATCGTTCATCAATGCCTGGAATGTCGTTGGGGCGTTGGAGAGCCCAAACGGCATCACGAGAAACTCGAAGTGGCCGTGGTGAGTACGGAAAGCGGTCTTCTCGACGTCCGCCGGGTGCATGCGCACCTGGTGGTACCCGGAACGGAGGTCTAGCTTGGTGAAGTACTTCGCCCCATGGAGCTCGTCGAGGAGCTCGTCCACCACCGGGATCGGGAACTTGTCCTTGGACGTGCGGTCGTTGAGTGCGCGGTAGTCGATGCAGAAGCGCCACGACCCGTCCGCCTTCTTGACGAGCAGCACCGGTGCGGAGAACGGAGAGGTACTTGGGCGAATGATGCCCTGCTCCATCATGGTGGCGCATTGCCGCTCGAGCTCGTCCTTCTGCAGCTGCGGGTATCGGTAGGGCCGCACGGCTACTGGCGCGGTCCCCGGCAGGAGGTGGATGCGGTGGTCGTAGGGGCGGGCTGGAGGGAGGCCCCGCGGCGTGTCGAAGACGGCCTCGTGCTGCAGGAGCAGCTCGTCCAGTAAGGGCTGCTGCGGGTCAGGCACCATGGCGGCCAAGGCCCGCTGAGGCGAGGGAGCGCCCGGGGCGCCCACGCAGTGCCACGTCACGCGGCTGCCACCCTTCTGGAAGGACACGGTCAGCCCCTCGAAGTCCCAGGTGAGGGGGCCCAACGTGCCGAGGAAGTCCACGCCGAGGATGAGGTCGAAGCAGCCCAGCGCGAGCCCAACGCAGGTGATGGGGAAGGTCTCGCCGCTGATGGTGACGGGGACGTCGCGTGCGATGCCCTCGCACGGCACCCGCTCGCCGTTGGCGACAGTGACGCGGAGCTGCTCGCCCTCCCGCGAAGCAAGACCCAGACGACGCATGGACGCCACCTGGAGGAAAGTGTGGGTGGAGCCCGTGTCCAGCAAGGCGAGGAGGCTCTCGCCCTGGATCGTCACCGGAAGCAGCAAGGTGTGGGAGGTTCGAATTCCTGCAAGAGCATGTAGCGAGACCACAAGGGCGTTAGCAGTAGCCCCGTCCTCCGCAGTAGCCGCGTCCGCGGGCAGCGTCTCGTCGTCTCCGTTGGGCACGGCATCGATGAAGTCATCGGCCTCGAGGAAGAACAGGCGGGGACACACATGCCCACGCACATACTGCTCGTCGCAGTTGTAACATAGGCCTTGGCGACGACGTTCCTGCATCTCCGCCGGCGAGAGGCGGCGGAAGGTACGGTTCGGTGCAGCTGTACCCGTCGCCGGGGCGCCCGCCGGGGGTATCGCTGCGCCCGCTGCAGCCGTGGGCGCTGGGGCCCGTGGAGGGAGGCCCGTTCGCTGCGGGGGACGAACCCCGCGCTGCTGAGGCTGCATGGCCGTCGCCCGAGACTCGAAGGCGCGGGCCAGGAACATGGCCGTCTGCAGGTCCGGCGGCGCCCGCATGGCGACGTCGACTCGAATGTGCTCGGGGAGGCCACCGACGAAGAGCTCTGCTTTCTGGCGCGTGGAGATGTCGCGAGAGTGCGCCAGGAGCGTCTGGAAGCGCTCGGCAAACTCTTGGACGGACGACAGGAACGGTAGTCGCCCCAGCTCGGCGAGCCGAGAGCCGTAGGTGGTGGGGCCGAATCGAAGGCGGCAGAGTTCCTTGAAGCGTTCCCAGGAAGGCATGCCCTCGTCCTGCTCGAGGGCGTAGTACCACGTTTGCGCGGCGCCGGTGAGGTGGTAGGAGGCCATCCAGGTTCGCTGTGACGCCGGTGTGCGCTGGCCCCAGAAGAACTGTTCGCAGTGCGTAAGCCAGTTCAGGGGATCCACGGAGCCGTCATAGGTCGTGAACTCGATCTTGTGGAACTTGGGCGGCAACTCGACCGGCTCGGTGGAAATCCTGCTGCCCTCCCGTGCTGACTCGTTGTAGGGAGACGGAGAGGAGTGGAACGGCCACAGGCTGCTGCCATGGAACAGGGGCCCGTCCACGCCCCCGTACAACGTGCCGGGAGCGAAGGGCCCGCCATGCCCCACGCCCAGGGAAGCCGCAGGCGCCATGGTCACCGACGTCCGCGCTGGGGCCTCCGAGTAGATCGGACTAGGCGCGCCCATGGCCCAGCCCGGAATCGGCGATGGCGAGGAGGGAAAACGGACCTGCTGGATGGGCACGCCACCGCCCGGCAGCGTACTCGGCGCCGCGGTCGATATCGCCGCGGAGGAAGCCTCCGGAGGCATGCCGTAGTGGACAACCGGCGCAGCTGGACCGGACGATGGTGGGGATGGGAGTTGGGGCTGTGAGTGCGGTGCGGAAGATTGCGGAAGCGGCGGTGAGGAACGCGTGGATTCCAGCCACCGCCTTGCCGAGATCGAGGACCGCCCGCGTCAGCTCCTCGGGGCTCATGACCGGGGCCGCGGAGGAACTGCCGGACGAGGACCGGGGGATCAACTCCTGCGGGGCGGAAGGGGTGGGCGCGGCTGGAGCGGAAGCGGTGAGCGGGAGCGGAGCAGAGGAGGCGGGCGGGTGCGACATCGAGCCTGAGCAATCCGATACCAGGTTGGTATACGCTCGAGCTCTGCGAGAGGTTGGGCGGAGATTGTAGGAGTGCTGGGCGAGAGGTCGGGGACGAAGAGCTCGCGGCAATCGGCGCGGCGGTGCCGTGGCGTACGCGAGCAGGGGGAAATCGGTGGAAGGAGATTAGGTCTCCCGGCTCCCTTCAGGAAGCCGGAAACAAATAATGTTTCTGCTTATCTTCCATAATTCCTGATTACAAGTATTTATGCTAATGAATATCCTTTTGCTAATTAACCCCTTGAACTAAAAGCTAATAATAGACGATAAATCCCGAAATCAATAAATAGACCCTATTAGCCACTAACGGCGTCTGGCATACTGCCTGCCGATCATAACACTATATGCTAGTATTGATAGTAGTATAGCACTATAGTTACCATTTATTTCCCTGATATACATTGCCTAATGGCAAGTGTATCCTGTTTGTGAAGCATACTTTTCTTTTTTTTGCAAGGATTATATTCATACTATTACACTACATGGTTAACTCATTTTGATTTAATATAGATTGAACTTCCTATTGTTTGTTTCTGTACTACTAAACAGGGTGGGATTCTGTGGTTTCATAATTTGTGTGAGTTTCCACATGGCACTTTAGGTCCCATCTTTCCTATCTTAGTTGCTGGTCTGCATTACTTAAATGTTCAGGTACTCTCTTGCCAATTTCTGTTCTGAATGGCTTTGTCTACTATTCTCCCTTTCCAATGTGTTTCCTTTTGCTTTGTAAGTCTAGTCTCTAGTACCAGGTCAACACACGGAAAGTGTAACAAGTTAAACTTCATGGCTGGGTCAATTTTTTTCTGATAGGTTCTCACTATGTGGTCATTAATTTGAATTTCATATACAATGTTTGGTTAAGAATCATGCAAGCAAGTTGGTGTGCAAGCGATGGCAACATTGAGGGTCTATTATGAGCTTAGATTAAACTAGTGCAGTAAGGTTAACTTGTGTTGGATGGATTATAGGTTCGTGTGAACTGGTGATTTTGGTCTTAACATTGAGGTTAACTTGTGTTGGATGGATTATAGGTTGGTGTTAACTTGTGTTGGATGGATTATAGGTTGGTGTGAACTGGTGATTTTGGAACTTTCCAAATGTAGAACCTGGGGGGAAGGGCGGGGGTCAGCACTGTGATATGTATTAAGTTTGGTCATGTTCTTTTAAAACCTTTCGTTTAAATAGAACATTTTTAAGTTATTTTTTGGCTATAAGTAGAAAGATGATGGTTTGTAATCTTATGAAGTTATTGCTAAGAGTTTGTTTGTTCTAAACTCTCTCTGAGACTGACTTCATCTGTTGTCTCAGATTTCTTTCCAGGGGTCCCAGATCAAGGATCATCCAGGAATTTTTGGCTTGCTGGCTAAGGTATGATCCAGAAAACCAATCACAGGAATACATGTACCTAGTTGACTAGCTGTTGTAAATTCTTAATAAATTATCAGCATAAGTAACCCATTACTCAGATTTTGTAATGAAGAGTAAAGAACATGGATAGTGGCCATCAATCAGAAAATCAAGTGTTCTTTTACTCTAAGTATATATGATGTATATAGTGTACTTGGGCAGTTGGCCTTAGGAGCTATGACCCATATGATGTTGTTAATTTACTTGGATCATGGGGGTACCTACGATTGATGAAATGAAGTGTTTTGGACATGGTCAGATGGTCCTGAGCCCCTGACAGCAGCAGGGTGTCATGTGGAGTAAACTATCGGACTAACGATGATGAACTGCCCCTTTTACTTGTTTGATGGCAATCAGTGGAGGTCAATGAAACACTTGCGGGGTTTAGATGGTAAACAAGACTAGCATTACAACCAAGGTTGTTAAAATAAATAAATCATAATCCTGAATCCGATTGGAACTCCAACGGTAGGATCCAAATCATAGGATCATAACTACTAGAATCACAAAATCGTAGATTCTACTCAATAGAATCATAGAATCAAAGCAATCAACTAAGGTCATAAAGTCGTAAAATTAGATGATAGAATCAAGATTTTAACAACT
Source organism: Coix lacryma-jobi var. lacryma-jobi (assembly GCA_009763385.1). Taxonomy (NCBI): domain Eukaryota; kingdom Viridiplantae; phylum Streptophyta; class Magnoliopsida; order Poales; family Poaceae; genus Coix; species Coix lacryma-jobi. The sequence continues at coordinate 167,420,525 of CM019824.1, forward strand.
ATGATTACAACTGTCTCCCACTTGTTTTCTTTCTGTCATTATATTGCACTGGCATTGTTGCTGCATTTGTACGATTGATGTGGTTGCTATACTGAGCTCCGGATTAATACCCAAGTACGAGCTATGGTTGGTACATATGAATACGCATAATACCATTCTTAGAGGTATGAATTATGTTCGGTGGGGTGCTCTGAACCTTGATGTCTACAATTAGGTATTAATAATTTATTTTCCTATTTAGTGCGGTCCATTGAGATACCTGTGAATTTATTTCAGGTTGACTGTTTACTTTGGACGTGTTCTATTTTCACTACTTTTATGTAAATCTGTCTTGTTCTGAAAATATTTCTTTCTTGTATGCAGTACTATAGAATATACCTCGATATCCTGACTATCCCTTTGTTTCTTATTGCATACGTGGTTCCTCAGGTCAGTTACTTGCATTTTTGCTTTGCTTTATTGCATATGTGATTCCTCCGATCAGATACTTGCATTTTGTTTTTATGTGGTTGCGGACAAATGCTGTGTGGTCGATTAGCATTTCCAGATTTTGTTCTCAAGTTTGCTGGGCAATAAATTGGCCTAATAATTATTGTGGAATTTCACAACCACTGCAGATGCTTTAGTATTTGGCTATTTGCAATGGTTTTCCAGCAATACACTCTATTTGGCACATTGTTCCATTCACATTACAATACAATCCTTCTAATATCACAATAATGACAGGCAGACACCACTAATTTCTGCTTGTGCTCTCACAAGCAAACTAGACAGTGTTGGATGAATAAGATATTGCATCTGGAGAGGGAAAGAGGTTATGCAGAACTGTGGGCTCTGGGCTGTGGCAAAACCTGATTTTCTTTTCATAGGATTTGAAACTAAAAGTACAATACTCATACATTGTGTGATGATGTGAACTAATTTGCCCGAAATTGTTTAGTCAATGATATTTTTCGTACACTAACATGCTTATTATAGCCAAACTGGTTGCAGAAGAAGTATCACACTTGTGTGCACCTTTTGTTTCACCCAAATAGCAATTCAGATGCTGAATTTGGTTTTTGTAATCTTTGATTGGCAGGGAAGCCTGGTCTACTGGACTACAAATGGTTTATTTTCTGTAGCTCAGGTTAGAGCATAATTTTTACTTGTATTATGAAGTCATTTCCTTTTTACAGTTTGATATATTGTGATAATCTTTTATGATTTTTGTGGTAGAGTAATAGTAAACCTCATCCAAAAAATAGGGAAGATGGATCACGTGTCTTGGTACAATTATCTTATTTCTTTTTTTTTTTTTTTTTTGGGGGGGGGGGGGGGGGGGGGGGCTGGCACTGATCAAATAGTTCAAATATCAACAATGTAGGCATGTGCTGTAAGCTTGTAGCACCGTTTTTATGCTTCTGCTCCAATAAATCAATGAGTGAAGGCTAATACATAATCCTAAGAACACCTTGACGGAGATAGGGTGTGTTTGGTTTGTGGAATGAGTTGGTCCATCATCTTCTCATTCCTCATTTTTTTATTTGGTTTGTGGAATAGGATAAGTTGACCCATCACCATCTCATTCCTCACAAGCTAATAATTAGTATATACTCCCTCCAGTTTGGTAAAAGAAGTCGTTTCGGACATCGGCACGGTCTCTAAAACGTAACTTTGACCACTTGTTTCTTTAAAAATATTTATTGGAAAGTGGTATATGTATATTTTTATGAAAGTACTTTTCAAGACAAATTTATTTATATGATTTTTACATCTCTAAACTCAATAATTTAAAAGTTATTCATGATTTATATACCCAATGTTTGACATAATCCACAACAGATGGTATGGTAATGCAACGGCTGTCAAGAATCCCGAAGAAGTTGCTTAGAACAGATAGATGCATCCCAACCTCTATTGCTATTGTGTAAACTCCAACAGGAAAAAAAATGATTATGAATTCCCCTTTTTGTTTGTAATTGCCTATTTCTATTCTTTGAGCAGATCAGGTTCCATGCATTTTAATTTGAACAAGCTTGATGTGAAGTCAGCATTGTGTACTTAATGTTACGTTCTGTTTTTTTCAAATGAATAAATCGCAGCAATTGTCCTTGAGAAATGATGCTGCCCGAAAGCTATTGGGATTGCCAGATAGTAGGAGGGCTCAGATTGGTTACAGAGCACAAAAATCACCTCTTGAGGTACCTGAGATGATGCAGGCATGCCCATCTATTTTAAGTGCTCTTGTTATTTCCATTATGTGCAATTGAATCACGGTGCTTACAGAAGCCACTGCTTGAAGATGCTGACTTGCAAACGAAATCGATGTCATCTGATAAGGGAACTGCCAGTGAGAGTACAACTCCTAATTTTGTAATGGAAAGAATGGAAGGAAATATATCTGTGTCCAGTTCACCTGAGGAGCTACTTGAAGTATGAATGTTTACACAATTTTTTTGTCTTTAATTTTGTTCTGGTATGAATTCTGATGCATATACCTATATGTTCATCACTAGCAAGCATTACAGTATCTGGGGACTGGCTGCCGAGATCAAGCTCTTCCACTGATCAGGTAAGTTGGTGTTGTGGTTTGTCTAATCAATTGTTGGCTACCATTTCATTGCAAACAATGGGAGTTGGTGATCAATGTTGCACACAGGACAGCAGTAGAGAGAAACCCAGATCTGTCTACGGCGTTGATTGGAATGGGACAAACCCTGTTCTCAAATAAATTGTTTCCTGAAGCTGCAGTTTGTTTCGAACATGCTATACCAAAGGTCTGTTGTTACCTCAAATGATTTTCATGATCTGAGAGTAATTTAGTAAGACTCAATGATCTCGATTGTGTAGATTCAAGAAGATGATCCTCTTCTTGTGCTTGCATGTTTCGGGGCAGGTCTTTCAAACGAGCGTCAGGTAGAGTAATGCTCCATTTGGACTCAGTTTATAAAAACATTTGGAATAACAGTGAACAACATAAGCATCTGTTTGGTTTCCAATGTAGGGGGATAATGAGACTGCAATCAAACTCTTGCAGAGAATGACAGAGCTCAAGGAACCAGAAAAGCCCATCAACAAAACCTGCTACTTCCAAGGGATGCTTCTTTTGGGAAGGTAGAGTCCTTTTATAGATCATTCTGTTACAAACGGTCCATCAATACGATGTGCTATGGCTACCCCACCTTCATTCTAGATGGTAGCTTGGCCCAGCATGTAGCCACTCATTGTGGTTCAACTCCATTATTGATTTTATTTATGTGGCTCTGCTTTCCTAAAATGCTGGGCAGTTGCCAAAGGTGCTGACATTGGTTATTGCAGTATATTATCTAGAGAAGGCCGCAATTCTGAGGCTGCCAAATATCTGGGGATGGCTATTGCTTATGATCCTTCTGTAGAAAGACTTCTTAAGGAATGCGAGGAAGGAATGGATGATCAACCAAAGCCAGAGGAGAAGTGATGTGCTGGACCTGAAAAAGCCACAGTAACAGAGATAGCATACTGCTTTTGTTTTTGAACAGAAAGACATGGTTTGTCTGGAATTGAAATTCTGTAACGCGAACCAGCAAATCCTGGGCAATTAGCGCTATTGAAGAAATACGAAACCAGAGGGTGGCAATTGCACGGTCACAATATCTAGGCCATACTGCTGCATCTGAAGTCTGTGACCGCCTCACACACACCTGTCCAGTTTCACACCATCCAGTGTGCTTGAGCCCAAAGTCCCAACATACTTTCCTTGTAACTTGAATGCCCAACTCGTGTTCTTTGGTAGAATAAAGAAATCAATACGCTGCAGAAATATGAGTGACTTAATGATATGCACACGAGTACATGACCTCACGGTAGTGAACATTTCCTGCCGTTTGATTGATGATAATAAAGTTCTCATCATAAGATCAAAGCTTATTTGGAACTGCTGCCTTTAAAGTAATTTTATAGCTCAAATCTTATTCTGTCCATGGCATAAGCCATTACAATACCATGTCCATAAAAGTCTTCCATGATTTTTTATTGGAAGTACACGGTATTGTAAAATTAGTACTCAAATAATAGTATCAGAGTTGTCGTTCTTGCAACAGCAGCGTCTCTGCCGGCATTCAAACTGTTACAAGGTGGAACTCAAAACAAGTATATCATTCTTGAGCCGAGAACAATAGCTAACTGCGTGGGAGCCAATATTGAACTCACCCGCATAGCTCTGTCCTATGTAAACGGTTGACCTTGAGCATTAAGTCTCATAGGCGCCAGATAAATTGTTACATCCATTTCGCTAGTACACAGGGAAATCAGGATCAACATCTCGTGCCCACACCTGCAGCCCACCGATGATATCCTTCGCAGAGGCAAATCCGTTCTCGTGGAGAAGCTTGACGGCTCTCTGAGAGTCATTGCCTCTTCTGCACAGGACAACCAAGGTTGACGCCTCTCCTGCTTCCTTCAGTGAGGTTTGAAGCGTAGGCAGCTTCTCTTCCAACATGGAAAGTGGGATGTTCAGAGATGGAGAAATTGAAGCTATTTGGAAGTGATGTGCAGGTCGTACGTCCAATAATAGATGAGGTTCACCACTGTCGACCATTTTTTTGTAATCTCTGCAAGTGATCCGGGCGCTCTCTGGGAGTAGGTTCACACTTGGTGCTGCCTGCAGTAAATGTAACAGTAGATGAGGAAGCGATTTCAAGATCATTCTTGATATGAACTGCACTGCAAACTGCATACATTCACATTACCTTATCAGACATTGGTGATTGTGTGAAGTTCTCATAGTCAAACTTCTGAAAATCTTGTTCTGTGAAAAAAGAATTTTTGCCACAATGGGTGCAATCTGGAGAGCTTCCACGAAGCTTAACCTGCAAATATACGTAGACATGATAATGAGCTATATTAAGACAGTCCTATAGCTATGCGTCCAAGCAATGCAAGCAACTTCAAAGTATCAAAAGATGTTAATAATTTACAGGATGACCAGAACTACATTGATGACCATAATCCACTTAATGGCAGACCACCTGCAAATAGCCTCAAACATGGTTTCAAATGCCATTGGCGACTGGAAATTACACAGTAAGTTCTGGGAGAAGAAACCAGGCAAGATCATGCGAAAGCTTTGGTGACCACTTCACAATTATATTCTTTTTAAAGTTAGAAGGTTTGTAACACTAACTACTGGTGCTGGGAATAGGTTAGGGTTACCAGCTCTCTGCGAAGGTCTGGAAAACATTAAAACAGGGGAGTTTTAAACTCCACTAGCAACAGCTATGTTCACAGAATCTAAATAGCTCGAAGGTATTATATATTGGATCAAAAGCACAAAACTAAACTTTATGAGGCACAATCAAGATGTGAACATCACATATAAGGACACAACACAGCAGAATACTAGAATGTAAAGGTTGTTCCCATAAGAAAAGAGAGTCAAAGTTTCTCTTTTTTTTTTCATGAACACGCAGGAGAGCTGTGTCATTATATTAAGAAGAAGACAGGTTTGTAACTCATACACCAAACAATCAGACACTTTTCTCACTAGAGCTGAGAATTATCCTATAAAGGATTACTTTCTTGTTAGAACCAATTTCAATTCTTTCATAATAAAACATGATTGGCAACATTATCCTATTCCACTATTAATTCATGTATTAGACTTGAATCTGTGATAAATATACTCAAAAGAACGTGCAAGTTAAAACTTAGGAGGATGCAGCATTGCCATCCCCCAATGGTGCTGGGATTAGGATAAATTGTGATCATGCATTTAAAGACAAATAAATTTACAGAGTGAATTGACATACAATTCTAATACGAGCAGAGAGTGCATCAAATAGTAGCATTCTTCCGCACAGGGGCTCACCAACACCAGTTGCAACCTTTATAGCCTCCAGAGCTTGTAAGCAACCAATCACTCCCGGAACTAGCAAACAAAACAGTAGTTAGTACACCAGTGCAAAACAATGTCCAATAAAGTAACTAACAGGGCACCAATCATATATAGCAGCAAACTACATAAACTAATTATACAAATGGCTAACTTAACTAAGGTGTCTACACTGATTTCTTGTAAAAGCACAGTAAATACCACAGTAGTTAAGAACATTCTGAAGAAAAAGCCATTTTAGTAATTACATCATTGAGTGAATCAACAAAAACCTCTAAATAATAAGGATTAATATGGACATGAAAAAAAAATACACAACATTGGAGCCACCAACTCATGGTTTAAAATATCCTATTTGGGTTGAACTCCACATAATATAAACAAAGAAGTTTGATGAAAAAATCTAAGTTTTTGCCCACTGTACTAATGATGAACTTCTACAGTGTGACCTACCAACCCCAAGAACACCACTGTCTGAGCATCTCTGGCAGGCTGCCACAGGTGGTGGACTTGGAAAGAGGCACCGATAGCATGGACTTCCATTATGATGATAAACAGTCAACTGTTAGAGAAAACAATGAATGAATGAAAAATATAAGGTGAAGTAAAAAAGGTGCAATATCTTTGGCAAGCAAGATGCTTACCTGCCCTTCCAAACCTAATGCGGCACCAGATACAAGTGGCTGCAAGAAGTAGGTCAAATGTAAGTGTGATTGATCAATGCATGATTACATGAAATCAATAAAAAAACTATTACACTATATCATATTGATGGAGAAATTTACTTTGCAACAAGTTACATGGCAGAGCAAGAATTCCATATCAAATATAGCATGCATCATTTATAACAACAAAAATAAAGTTACCTTGTTCAGCAAAACACAACAATCACTGATCATATACCTAGTAGGAAGGTTGTCAGTTGCATCAACAACTATATCATATCTGAAGTTGTTTTAGTTAATGCTGACTTTGTAACTTTGTCAGTTACAAGAGTGTTGCCTTCGAGAAAAAAAAAAACTGTATCTGTCATAGCATATATTGTAACTTTGTAAGGATACTTCCGCACAACCTCCAAAGCGTTGCATGGCTTCAGAGTATGATGATGCTCTACTACCTTGATAGAGGAATTAATCCTGATTTGAGACAACATAGGTGATATAGTGAAACAGTAGCATCAAATAGTACATTTGGTTGGCAACCAATGCAGAGAAAACTGCCAAAAGGATAGTTTCTTACTCACGGCAAGCATCAGCTGCTGACTTCACTTTTGATTGTCCAACATATGCTTCTTTATGAATTATCTGAGAGTTTGAGGACAAAAAACAAGGTTAGCATTGATATGTATGACCGTCACAGATTTAAATAACCAATTTTGATCATGGGTAGCTTTTGAGTGCATATCTATATTCCCCACAAATTTAAAAAAAGGTTAACATTTATGTATGCTCAAATTTGTTTTATCAAGCAGAACTGTCTCACTTCACCACAAATTTGCTAGCTTTTGAGTGCATATCTATATTCCCCTTCTAATTGAGTTACCAAGAACAACAAGAATACATAATGCAGACAATTCAGTGTTTAGATATGATCCAAAGAAAATATTGAGCACGCTAGATAAGAGGGACAGAAGACATGCTAAATCATTTCACCTGTCGATGAAGGTTATTCAGTTCAACATCATCACCATCCACAATGCCCAAACAACCTAATAAGATAACAAGCTGTAAGCAACGATACATTAGTGAATACAACAAATTAGTGAACTGGAGCCCACCAACAAATTCAATTTACACATAAATAAAAAAAGCTTTGCCAAGGAGGACGTCTAGAAATCTGTCTTATCATTAAAGAAATATAATTTCTTCCTTGAGAAACTAACATTATACACAACTTCACAATAAAGTATGAGGCAGCTGTTGATGAGAAGGAACAATGTATCTTCCTAGCTATAACTGTGTCCTTTACAACAATCAGATTGGAGAATCTTTGCGAGCACTTCATTCTCTGTCTGTTTGCTTCTGCCTGTTGGAACCTGGTTAATGTGCAGACAAGCTCAGGCATGGACCCTTTTGAATGTCTTGATCAGTTCAAGCAGCAACTCAACATGCCCTCCTTTATGGAAATTATCATGATTATATGCAGGAGCATTTGGAAGGCAAGAAATGATCTAATTTTCCAAGGAATTCAACCATCTGTTTTGACTTCCAAGAAAATCAGAATTTTGTCTGTTCACCAAGAGCACAAAGTGGAGCTACTTCCCTCTAATTGATGCATGGCTAGTAAACTTAGTTTAATTCAGTTATTTTTCTTTGTTTCTTAAGCTTGTTTCTTCCTCACTTGGGTTAACTCTCTCAGGTTAACTCTTTACTTTTTATTTACTCCCTCCATTCCAAATTATAAGTCATTCCAAGAATCTTAGAGAGTCAATGCATCTCAAGTTTGACCAAAATGTATAGAGAGAAACACAAAGATTTATGACATTAAATAGATATACTACGAAAATGTAGCTAATGAATAATCTAATAATAGTTGTTATCATAAATGTTATTCTTATTATACAAAATTGGACAAACTTAGAAAAAAACTTTGACTCTCCAAGATTCTTGAAATGACTTATAATTTATTTGGGATGGAGGGAGTAATATATATTGTAGTAGGCCTCCTGATTCCTTCAAAAAAAAAAAGAAAAAACAGCAGCAGAGGAAAATTACCGACACCACAAGCTGCTAGATACAATGCCACGGGAGAGCCCAAACCTCCAGCTCCAACCACTAAAATCGACGACTGTGACAGCTTCTGCTGGCCTGCCAGATAGATGACAAAAGTCATAGGATTAGCCGAAACGAGACACTGCACTTTTTTTCCCCAGCAATATGCTGCAATTGTGATTGCACATCGGAAGCAGAAGAGACAAGCAACTATATGCTAGTAGTATAGTAAACAAGAGAAGGGGGCAGTTCTTGGAGCAACCAGGAAGCCTTACTAAGCAAGTCTGTGACTTTGGAGGCAGCAAGCCCTGCTGATTGAAATGAAACAACTGACCTTCGATCCCAAAGTCCGGGAGAAGGAGGTGGCGGCTGTACCGGTGGATCATATCCGCCGGGAGGCCACCATCCAGCGCAAACCCGTTGCCCACGCGGCTCTGGCACGCAACACGCCCGCCGCACGCACCATCCCCTACTCCTTTCCCCGCCGCCGCACCGCTGACTCCCGCAGGCACCAACTCAAGCTGCGATTCCAGCAGCCGTATTCGGCCGTCGAGCTCCTCCCGCTCTGCCCGAAGCTTTTTCAGCTCCCGCTCTATCGCCTCCCTCCTGCCACCGCCGCCGCCGCCGCCCATCCCTCCGCACCTGGACGCTTTGCTCAACTGCTGCCGAGTCGCCTCAACCGCCGAAATTGTCTCGCCACAGCCGCCGCCGAAATTAACCAACCGCGTCTTCCCACGTGGGGCCCGGCCCATGTAAACAAATACGTAAAGCTCGGCCCACGTAGACGCTTACGTGAAGCCTGGAGCACAGTCCGACCCACGTAGTAGTAGAAGGTGTATTAAAGCCCGGCCCAGTAAGAGCCCACTTGCGTTAAGAGGCGAGGTGGTAATTGCGCGTTTGCTCTCTTGCCCGTTCCCGTGGCGGCTTGGCCTCTCGTCGGCGGCGGAGAGGACGAGGGGATGGCGCACCGACTGCTGCGGGACGCGCAGGCGGACGGGTGGGAGCGGTCGGACTTCCCCATCATCTGCGAGTCATGCCTCGGCGACAACCCCTACGTCCGGATGGTAACACACCAAACCCTAACCCTATCTGAATGATTTGTGCGCTTCTCCTTGACGTTGTGATGCGGTTTGCACCGCGGTGGTCCGCTTGATTTGGTGTTCATTTGTGATTTCTTATTCTCGAGATGGGATCCGGACCCAGGTTACGCCTCTGTTTAGGTGTCGAATTTTGTGCACGTGTGGCATCAGTTGTTTTACATATTGTTTTTTTTTTTGTGAAGTAGTCGTTGCTCTGTGTAACTAAGTATGGTAGATGTGCTGTTGAACTTGGGATTAGATCGTTAGAAAGTCTGATGCTTGCTTCGGGATGTGCACTACAAAAATGCATTGCTGTAGTAGTAGTAGTAGTATAGGGACCGTTTGCTTTGGTTGCTTCTCCTCCCCTCACCTTTCTTAGACCGGAAATAGAAATTTGGTTGGGAGGCCTGGAAAAATATTGCTCTTACTGTTGATGGTTCTGCAAGATCAGTAGTGCAGTACAATGGTTTTACCATATGCATAGTGCAGTTAACAAGATGAGAATTAGATTTAAGCCAGTTTTACTAGCTAGCAAAACCAGGGTCAATAGTTTTTAGCAAATTATACTAGCTAGCAAAATTGGTTTTGCCATATGCCATACACATCATGTAGTACTAGGTAGGTGTTTTTTTAGGCGTCGGCAGGGGAGCCCCCTACCTAAATTTTTTTCATTATATATAAGGAGATATGTACAGAGGCACGGAGTTTAGAAAGCTCAAAACAGAAAAGAGGGGTGGTACATTATAGGGAATTCTCACGCCAAAGGTCTAAAGCTAGTCTCCTACCCTGCTTAGCCTGATGCATACCATACTAAGCTCTTCCCTGAAAACTTTTTTTCCATCTCTGTAAACTTCTTTCCATCATATATTACTAGGTAGGTGTTATACATGAATGGGGATAACTTTCCAATTAATCTCTCCTTATTTTGCATTTGCTTCAGTGTTTCATGTACATACGATTTATATGGCTTAGTGGCTCTTATTTTCTTTGCAGTTAAGAGCTGAATATGACAAAGAATGCAAAATTTGTGCACGCCCTTTTACCGTCTTCCGGTGGCGTCCTGGTCGTGATGCAAGGTACAAGAAGACTGAGATCTGCCAGACATGTTGCAAGCTAAAGAATGTCTGCCAGGTTTGCCTGCTGGATCTTGAATATGGTCTGCCTGTTCAGGTCCGGGATACAGCACTTGCTATCAATTCTAATGATGCAATTCCAAGGAGTGATGTTAATCGCGAATATTTTGCAGAAGAGCATGATAGGAGGGTACGTTTCTCTTTCAATATTGAATCTTGATGCTGTTGTTAATTTCTTTCATATTACCTAAAATCTAAGATAAATTGTGTATTCTTCAGGTTTGTTTTGTTCATTTGAAATCTGAAAATGAAGATATCATGTATATACTGTAATACTGTTTCTATGATGTCACCGTACACTATTATAGTGTTGGATACACTTTTAAGTATGGCAGCAACAAAAGATGCCTTCTTTTAGATGTAATTTATCTTGATCCGCTACGGTTGAAATGAATTGCACTTATTCTCTGCTTATATGCACTTATTCTTGTTTGTTCCATTTGATATAAGAATAGCTGTTCCTAATGAGAGTTTATGGTTCATAAATGTAGGCCAGAGCTGGCATAGACTATGATTCTTCCTATGGGAAGGCTCGTCCAAATGATACCATTTTGAAGCTTCAGAGGACAGCACCATATTACAAGAGGAACAGAGCTCATGTTTGTAGTTTCTTTGTGCGTGGTGAATGTACAAGAGGAGCTGAGTGCCCTTATCGTCATGAGATGCCTGAAACTGGGGAGTTATCTCAGCAGAACATTAAAGATCGCTACTATGGGTATGTTGCTGTGCTTATGCACTCATTATTTTTAGTTATGTGTTTTTTTGTGGTTCTCGGCATGTATTGTGGGCTTCATTTCAGCAATCACTATTGTTGATTAGCATGTGCAATTTAAAACTGGTATTCATAATTTCAACATATGAAATAATGAAACAGATAGCCTTCTGTTTTTGACTCTGCTTGTCAACATTGCGGTGTCTAAAGGATTTGATACTTTTCATTCAACTCTTTTGCGCCGCCACATCAGTAGAACACTATGTTGCCATTCCTGTGTTCATGTAGTCCATCTAGTTCTTTCTGGAGCATATAGCAAAGACCTATTAAGCAATGCTTTTCCTTTATAACTCGGATTTTAGATGACGTATTTGAAGATCCATATTACCTTCTGTTTTGTTTCTTGTCATTTTTTTTTTGACTGACTTGGGACTAAAAGGCTATGCTGTTGTTGTTGATTTTAAGGTGGTAAGACAAAAATTAGATATTTCTAGTTACTCACAATTGATATTAGCATCTGTACAGTTAACCCACACCTGGGTAGAAACTGTATTGCTTACATGTACGGATGTTGTTTTAGATAAAAGGCTTACATGTACAGATGTACAGACAAAAGATGTCTTCAGATGCTGTTTGGTCATGAAACTATCCTAACTTGGTTGAAATGTTGAACTTGTAGCTGTATCTTGGAAACCTTTATCCCTGCCAAAATTGCGCTCTAGATATGCCAAACATTGATGTTTTTAGGTCAAGTTAATGAGTTCAACTAAATTATTCATTAATCATTATTAAAAACCTTTAGGTGAATGTATGTATTTACTTTACTAAATTTTCCGTGTCTATTCTCTCCTCTGCCTTAGTTTCTGACTATCTCTTGCTCCTTGCAGAGTTAATGATCCAGTTGCACTGAAACTTTTGGGCAAGGCAGGTGAGATGCCATCCTTGACACCGCCAGATGATGAGACTATAAGGACCCTCTACATTGGTGGACTTGATAGCAGAATAACTGAGCAGGATTTGAGGGATCAATTTTATGCCCATGGTGAGATTGAGTCCATAAGGATGGTACTTCAACGTGCAATCGCATTTGTGACCTATACTACAAGAGAAGGCGCAGAGAAGGCTGCAGAGGAGCTTGCTAACAAGCTAGTCATCAAGGGTGTGCGCCTGAAGCTGATGTGGGGCAAGCCTCAGGCTCCAAAGCCTGAGGAGGATGAGTCTGGGAGGCAGGGGCAGGTTTCCCATGGAGGACTGCTCCCTAGGGCTGTCATATCTCAGCAGCAGAGCGGCGACCAACCTCAACCCCCTGGGATGGAGGGGCAACAGCAACAGGCTGCACCAACATCGTACTACTTCAACATTCCAGCACCACCAGCATCAGAGCGCACTCTGTACCCATCCATGGATCCACAGAGGATGGGTGCTATAGTTAAATCACAGGATGGTGAAGGCAAACCAGGGCCACAGCAAGCTGGGCAAGCTCAGCCATCAAGCAGCTCAGCACAGGGTGGCTATCCTGCACCACCACCATATTACCATGGTTATCCACCATATTATCCACCTCCACCACCATATGGTGGCTACATGCCGCCTCCTCGCATGCCCTACCCACCGCAATATCCACCTTACCAGCCGATACTAGCACAACCACCACAGGCACAGGCTAGTTCATCACAGCAACCACCGCAAGCAGGTGCAGGACAGCAGCTGCCTCATGGCCCTCCAGCTCAGCAGCAGCCGCAGCAGCCAATTCAGAACTGAAGTCCTTACAAGATGTTGGATATTGCTACAGCTCTAGTTGCTCAGCAGAAGAATGTAAGGGGCCGTTTGGGAGAGCCCTAGCTTCTCCAAAGAGAATCACTCCCAACCAGCCAAACGCCCAAAATGCGAACTGATTCAGGTGGAGGTAGGTCAGGAGAGAATTATTTCTTCATTTACACTAAGAGCTAAAAAAATACCTGCTGCAACCTGTACCATGTTATATTTTGGTGGGGATCAACACAAAATCAATCCTCATCAAGCCCCTTCAAGTAATCCAATGGAACCATGAGAATCAGGAGCAAAGCTGAAGAATAAGGGAGCGGAGCTCTCCCAAACGGGGTCTAAACCTCCTGGGTCACCAGCTTTTGTAATTTCATTACTTAATTTTGTGGTTAACAGTAAAACCTTGTATTGCTTATCAAAGTTTGAAAAACTGGGAGATTTTTGTGTTACTGTGTCGGCTAAGTTCCGCGTGTAGGCCATCGAAGGGCCTGTTTGGTTACCACCCACTAAACCCACTAAACTTTAGTTATTAAACTTTAGGCACTTTTAGTAGTTAAAATGTCAAACACCCCCCACTAAAAGGAACTCTAAAACATTTTTAGTTCCTTTTAGTCCCTTTTAGTAAGGGTGTTGCTACTAAAAGTGACAAGTTTAGTAGGTGGAACCAAACAGGCCTGAAGCCTTCCATCTCTTCAGATCGACAAATAAGACGACTTGAATCACCCTGTATATATGCATGCAGCACGTACTACGTTCAACTTTCAAAATACAAAGACCCAAGATATTTTATCACTGTCTCGACCCTGTTCGGCAAACCATAATATAAGTTCTGAAACCAAATTTCAGCATCTAAAATTTTGTTCATAAAGGCCCTAAAACCATGTTTTCTTGTCTGCAGATGTTAGGAGAAAATAAGCCCCACACTGTCAATAGCACTTTCTATTCTTCAACACTACAAGATGTGCACTAATGTCTTATTGACATGGTTATAAGGGCCACATATAAATGAGACAATAGGTGGGAAATCCTAACTTTTCCCACAAATAAACATTCCTGACTTCAAAGATAAACTCTTTAGTCTCATACATAACCAGAAAAACCAAACAATATAAATGAAGTTTAGTGCACAGCACACTAGATAATACATCATCTCATGCACTCTTTCAGCAGGAAAGAGAAACTACTACTCCAAGCTAACTTAATAGGGAAAATTGGAAAAATTACAGACTACGTACATCACAAAATCATAACTATGCTAAAAATATCAGGTCAAAATAATAAAGTTTATAATAGTATATTTAGCATGAGTAAGTTTATAGATTTATATTCTGTCAAGCTTAATTGATATATTAATCTTTTTTATTTTGAGCTGATATTTTTAGCATAGTCATGATTTAGCGATATACATATTCTATGATTTTTTTCAAGATTTTTAGTGTCCAACAAATATATGAATAAATTAACCATGGTATAATTTTGCTTATTTATGAAGGGAGGAAAAATGATCATTTCAGTGCAAAAGGATATTTTATCATGTAGTTCTCATCATATAGAGTGTAAAAGATTTTATAGTATAATTTTCGGACACTTATATGATTTTATATCAATTTTGTAAATTTATTTTATTATCCACAGTGTCTATCAGCAAATTTGATAAGAAGTAGAGTGTCTTTCAGCAAATGGCTTCACTTTGAGTGTCCGCCAGCAAACGGCCTCCACTTTCAGTGTCCGCTGGCCAATTTTCCCAACTTAATAACATATATGTTAAATATTAATAGAGATCGAGAAGTACTGCAACATTTTCAGGGCAGTCAAGTAAGGTTGCATAAACCATAGAACTTCCTTTAAGTTCCATGCACATCATTAATAACACCGTACAAAATTGAACTTTACTTTCTTGAGTAAAAGGAGATGGCATAAGGTCAACAAGAACCAAAGATAAAAAGTACTTGCACAAAAAAGGGTATTTCAACAAAAGAAATCAATGAAAGATGTAGCAAATTAAAAATTCATAAATATCAAACATTGGACACGTTAAATTTCATGCCATCTAAGCTAGAGATTCTGTTACACTTCAACTTCTAAGTAGAACGATAAACAACTCTCCATGAGATTGATATCTAAGTGATACCAGCATGCAAGTTAAATTTCACAAAACTGAAAATGGCTACAGACTGTAAAAACTTTTGCATATACATATAGAGTACCCGAGTCCTCCGGGCAAGCTACAACCACGAAACCTAAGGCAGCCTGACCATTAAAAACTTGTTTGTGTCACGCTTAGCCCCAAAGGCTTCAAAAGACCGAAATCATATGTTCAAATGAGAACATGATCCTCTTTTGAGGGTTTCTTCCCCTTGTACTCTCATTTCTTCTTAATGAAATAATAGAAGAAATAATAACAGCTCTTCTGCATGTTTGAGGAAAAAGAGAGAACATAATCCAATCACCACATCTGCATAAACTATAGTTTATCCTAGCTAGTAACATAATCACAGAAATGACTTCTCAATCATTTTTGACAACCACTAAGACATGGTCCTACCCTCCTAGGCTCAAGGATAGCCTTTTTATTTTAACATGTGGCTATGGAACCATAGCAACCAAATACCATAAAGAAAGTTAAGCACAACCTCCACATACCCTTTCTGAAGAAATATTACTTCCTCAGATCGCAGATATAGTTCCATCTCGTCTTGTCCTAAGTCAAACTTGTTCGACTTTGAATAGCAATTTACAGAAATATATCTCAAATGTAAAGAGTTATATATTAGGAAAGTATATTTGTTATTGTGAATCTAGTAGAGTGAACCTGATGTTGCCAATCTATATAAAATGCTAGATATTAGTTGTCAAAGTTAAAAAAGCATAGATGGGCTTATATTTACGATGGGAGGAACTACATGCCAACCAGCACTTGAAAAGAAAATACAACATGAACTAAAAGCAAAGTTCTATAAACATTTCACGGTGAGCAAGAAGCCCACAGATGATAATATTTGCTCTTGCACAGACCACTGGAGGTATGAAGATGCAGTCAAGGATTAGTTTCTTGAATCTGTTCTTGAGTGTGAATTGTAAGGCATCAAATACATAATATGAGTACTTCATAAACATAACTTAAAAGATGTCATACAATAAGTTGACAGTTAACTAGCTTCTCATGAGTTACACCAGTAAGGGCAGTGTGATTGGGGGTCTCCCCTTGTCAGTTTGCATTCAAACCCTAGTACAACTTCTTATTGTAATGCCCAGGGAGCGTCTCCCTCAGCGGTCAAGTTTCTTTTAATAAGTTAACAGTTATCTCCATAAAAAGGTGCTGGTAAATGTCTTCCACCAGACAAAGTCACAAAACCTTCACATAACACCATTGCTAGCTCCACACAGATCTAATTAATTGCAATGATTTTCATGCCACCTAAATTAGAGACTATTATGGTTACACTAAAGTTTGCAAAGTGGAGGATACAAACATACTTGAATTGGGTCAACATCTGAAGCTCAAATGGGCATGAACATAAAGTCATTGAAACTGAACATGACTACAAACTACTCCTACAGGTTCTGCAGATTGCCACATTAGACATACAAGCAATAAATCAGGCCTAACTGCAGCTCTACAAGCAGTGGCGGAGATCCAGGATCACTGATTTGGAGTGGAGGGGGAGGTGCCACTTCTCTTTCTCCTCATCTTCCTCCATTTTTTCTCCTCTTCTTCATGCATGCATAAAATTGTGGGGGGCTCCATTTTCCGAGCAGCGCTAGGGGGGCTCAACCTCCCCCAGAACTCACACTGGATCCAGCCCTGGTACAACCTACAAAGCAATAAACTAGCATGCCTTTTTCTTTACCTGATTGTTACAAACTTATTTGTGCCGTGCTTAGCCCAAAACGTTTTCATGTCAATTGGATTAGCAAGGTTGTACCCTTCACCAGCCAGCTTCTCAAGCACCTTTTTAAATGCACCTTGGCTCATCTTCCTTCCAGAAATACGTGCGCCGCGGCGCTTTGTGCTCATTGGCAGTGGGTACATTGATATAGAAGTTGTGCAGCATGCAGACTGCCAGCCACCAGCACCCCACCGGTAGCATTGCTGGGGAGCTCCGGTGCATGAGCAAATTGGTGTTGGTATGTTGGCAAGGTCCAGCTCAATACCGTTAATGACCATCCCCACAGTCTTCTTAGGTCCCCTCCTTCGGGGTGTATGCCCATTGGGTACCCCATCCACCAGTGGAACAGCAGCCTTCTTAGGCTTCTTGGGCTTTGGTGACTTAGGCTGCCGATTCTGCTGCTGGCCCCGCTGCCTCTTCTTCACAGGTGGTCCGGTACTCACAACAGAGTGATCCTCAATCAGTGGAGGTGGCGCTTCCTCTTCCTTGCATGGAGGAGGCTCCTGAAGCTGTGACTCAAGCTGTGGTTGCATCATCTGGAGAGTATGCTGTGCATCTGATATCATCCCATAGCCAATAGGATGGTGATGCACAATATGTGGATTGCCACCATGGCCTGGATGCCCAGCATGACCAGCTGGTCTGATAGGACGAGAATGAAGGACCTTCTGCTCACTGGGACGTTGGTGGTGTGACTGGTGCAACCAAGCTTCATTGCGTGAGAAGTCCATGTGAATAGGTTGCGACTCGGTGGGCATGCCACCAGAGGCTCCACCACCAGCAGGGCCACGGGGATGCTGCGAGTGCTGCATGTGGAGCTGGTGCGGGGCATTGTGGTGTCCATGGTGCTGCAAGAAGGCACCATTCGGAAGCAGTGACTTTGTATCTCGGTCAGGTGGCACGGACGACATGAGCTGCAGGCCGAGGTTGCCTTTCACAGTGTCGTAGAAGCCCCAATTTCGAATGCCTAGGCTGCCGTCTTCGTCGTCCATATCTGATATGTGGAAAAGGCAAATCCACCTCCGAAGACCGCAATTAGGAGAAGAAAACCGAACCTTCTGACAGTTCTGATCAGCCCATCTGAGAAATCGGCAATTCCTACACACGCATTTTGGCAATCAGACCAGAAGAAGCAGGTGTAAAAATACAAAATTGCAGGACATTGTAACCGAACTCTAAGATACCAAATCCAAGCCAGTGGTGGGCCTAGTTGTGATGGTTAGGTCAGATCCGGATAAAAATTGCTTCGGCTAGGGTTTGGGGGTGCCCGGTGACCCAGTAAAGGACATAATGCATGCATATTCACCTGTAACTAGATTCAGATCCGATAGTATGCTAGGGTTTGGGCGCACTACTCATTACGTTAAGGTTTGGGCGCACAGCAGGAATGGAGGACAAGGGGAGGGAATACCTGGTGTCCTGGTGGTGCTCGTCGCCGGCCAAGGTGGCGAGTGGAGAAGTAGTACAGCAGCGACGGCCGCGGTGACACCGGGGCTGCAGAGGGCGGACGCCGCGCCGGAGGTGGCTGGGCCCCAGGTGGTCCTTATCGGCCGAGCGGAGCGCGGGGTTACGGGCCTACGGCCGCGGTCGAGACGAGTCAGGCGGCGGACCAAGGGTCGAGCCAAGCAGGCAGTGACGGACGGTGGGGGGTGTTTGGAGGCTAGAGTTTATATTCATGGCACATTAGAGGTTGTAGTACTAATTTGATTTATTAAAAATAGATTTGTAAAACTAATTATACTACCATACATACAATAATTAATAAGATGAGTAATCTATCGTTAGTAAATCGGTTGATAATTTGGTTTTATAATTAGTCTATTTTAAATAGATAAAATTGAGATCGTAACATTTGATGTGATAAGAACTAAATTTTAGCCCAGAAAACCAAACAAAACCTTAGAACCAAGTAGTCCCGGTCAAAATTTTATATTTTTTTATATCTGTAAATCAAGTCATTTTGAATAAGGCTGGAGTCAAATATTGAGAATATAAATTATAAATAACTTTTAAGTTATTGAGTTTGGTAATGTTAAGATCATAGGAATTGATTTGTTTTAAAAAATACTCTTATAAAAATATATGTATATCACTTTTGATAATATTTTTATGAAAAAAAAGAAGATGAAGTTGTGCTTTAGAGACCGTGTTGTTGTCCAAAACGATTTTATTTAAGGTCCAGAGGGAGTATATGATATACGATAAAAATCAAATAAAATTTTGGCACACATAACGGTAAATTAATCAAATTACGGTAACGCTTTTTCTTATAACTTTGAAAAAAATAATATTTATTTTCTTTGTGACTCATCTTTCTGAAAAACAACAAATTTTATTCATTCAATTATATACTCTCCGCGAAAGGAGTACTTTCAACAAACATGGGGTCTTCTGCCTCTGGAGCAGACAAGCACAGGGCAAGGCACTAGGTTCACAATCTTCACACAAGCAGAGTTCACTGAGGCAACGACAGACCAATTTGACGACAAGAATGTTTTTGGTGTGGCGGCCATGGGACTGTCTACAATGGCACGCTCAAGAATGGCAGGCACTCTGGTCATCTTTGATAGTCTGGTAGAGGTTGCTATTACTCGAACTGTTTCTTGTCTCTTTTGTTACTCTTGAGGAATTATCTCTTGTTCAAAGGAACACTAATGCGTAGTGGCATACAGGAATCAACCCTTCAGTGACGATGATGAGTGGGAATTTAGAATTGGATAAAGCCATAAAGGCATGAGTGAAATCGATTGGAGCATCTCCAAGAATTCTCTTATGCAGCCTCTAGAAGTCAAAATTAAGATTTATGAAAAAAAATCACCTCTACCAGTCCCCTTATCTAATACCATATGTTCTCATCTTTGGAACAAATTCTCATACTAACCAATAAGTACGACTTTATTCTGCATAATGCTTTGTCAACTTTTTACTTTTACTGACTAAAAAATTGAGGAAAAAGGCCATTTCCCCTTGGTTTGGTTTAGGGTTGATTTTACAAATGAAGGCACACAACCTTCTGTGGCATACCAACGGAACACAAAACTTGGTGGCCTTGGTCACAACTCACAACCCAGTGACTAAAAACTATTTATAGCAACACAACAGACGACAGCACATGCCCTTCTCGCCCAACCAACCTAAATGGGCAATACTTCAACATCAAAACTGCACATCACCTAAACAAAAGAGTACTATTTTCTCCATATTTGTGCTAAGATGATCCAAGCAAATCGCTTCGGTGGTCCGGTGGGCCCCTTCTAGTTCTCCAAGAGGTCAGTCTCTTATCCACTTCCCTCACTTTAGTCACTTATCTTCTCCCAAACAGATATAAGTAAACTATCCACAAAATTAAGTCTATATACGCATACGTGTACTAGGTCACTTGCATTCCCATCCTTGGCCGCCTAGCAGATCATGATATCACGCAATTCCTTAAGAAAACACCTCGTTATTTCTCTAATCATGTGAGGAGGAGTACACAACAACTGGTAACCACGAAGGCTTATTTAGCTACATTCATATTAAACTCAATGCCTCAATCCATGTGCTGAGATGGATTATTGGCTTGAAAATTAGGGATTTGTTATATTTCAGACGTCTGAAATATAACATATTTTTAAGCGGCGACTACAACTTTCAGATCTTCATCCAATAGTCTAAATCTATTAGCATGAATCATAATAAATAAATGATAATTTGTTTCTATAAAATGATGACAAAGACAAAATTATTCAGGTACCTGAAATATATATAGAAAATGTGTGGGAAAATTAAGCAAACTTACACTTCAATCTACCCAAACCGTCCAAGGCATGTGCATTGAGGTGGATAAACAAGAAGCGAGAAATCTAGCCTAGAGCCGTGTTCGTCCTCGTGACCACTTTCATTGGCAAACCGCCTTCCATCCGCAGCGTGAGCGAGAGCACGAGCCCCGGCCGCTCCTCGCCGTCACCGCCGACGAACTGGAAGCTGAACCTCTCGAGCACGCACGCCACGATGGATTTCATCTGGATGTACGCCATCTCCTTGCCGAGGCACATCCTTGGCCCGGCGTGGAACACCGGGTACTTGAACGGGCTCTCTGGCCGGAACGCGCCGTCCTCGCCGATCCACCGCTCCGGCCTGAACTCGTCGCAGTCCGCGCCCCAAATGTCCTCCACCCGACCCATGGCGAACGCGGAGTAGGTCGTCAGCCACCCTCTCCCGACGAACGTGCCGTCGGGGAGGAAGTCGTCCTCCCTGCAGCTGTGCGTGTCCATGGGCACCGGCGGGTACAGCCGCATGGACTCGGTGATGGCCGCGTGGAGGTACTGCATGTCCCGCAGCTCGTCGAAGCTGAACGTCGCCGCCGCCGCCGCCGGGGCGCCCGCGCGCCGCACCGCGCGGACCTCGCGCACGATCTCCTCCTCCACGTCAGGCCGCGTGGCGACCAGCCAGAAGAACCACGTCAGCGCCGACGACGTCGTGTCGCGCCCGGCGAGCAGGAAGTTGGTGACCACGTCCCGGAGGCTCTCGTCGCTGTGCTCGCCGCTCGCGGCGAAGCGCGACAGGAAGTCGGCGTCCCCGGATCCGGATGCTAGCCGGCCAGCCGCCGCGACTCTCGCCCGGCGCTCGCGGATGATCCTGTCGGCGTAGCCGTGGATGGTGCCGACCGCCTCGCTCATCCGCCGCTCGGGCTCCATGTCCAGAACCCTCTTGAGCCGCCACAGCGACTTCACCGGCGACATGAACCGGGCCATGATGGCGCTCTGCGCGTCGTTGAAGGCGCGCATGAACTCGGCGTTCTGCGCCGCCACCGCCGCCGCCGCCACGCCCTCCTCGCTGGCGGCGGCGAGGCACGCCGGGTCGTCGCCGAACGCCACGCGGCAGATGTTGTCGAGCGCGAACCGCTCCAGCACGTCCTGCACGTCCACCGTCCGGCCGTCGCGCCGCGCCGCGTCGAGCAGCGGCAGCAGCCGCTCGACGACCTCGAACCGGACGGCGTCGACCACGAAGTTCCTCAGCGAGCGCTTGCTGAACTCGTAGCTGGCGGCCTTGCGCTGCCACAGCCACTGCTCCCCGTCGGAGTTGAAGATGCCGTGCCCGAGGAAGTCCTCGATCATGGACACCGTCAGCTCGCCCTTGGGGTAGTTGGCGAAGTTGGTCTTGAGGATGTGCTCGACGTTGGCCGGGTTGGCCGTGATGGCGCCGCCGGTGAGCCCGAGCGCCTTGAACGACAGGGTGTGCGAGGGGTCCCGCTTGAGGACGTCGGTGGACCAGTGGAGGAAGCGATGCTGGTTCTTGACGAAGTGCGGGAGGGTACCGACGAGCGGGTAGACCTTGAGGCCATGAGCGCGTGGCTGCTTCTTGGGGTCATGGCGGCGCAGGTAGAGTAAGCAGAGCAGAGGGAGCAAGGGGAGGAGCAGGACGAACTTCAGAGCAGGGGATGAGGTCAGGGAGAGTTCCATGCCGATACGGCTTTGGCTTCGGCTTTGCGAGTGGTGCTGATGATTTCTCTCGTCTTGTGCTGGCACATCTGCCGTGGCCCCGTGGGTTCGAGCGTCCTATTCGATGTGTACAAATATTCGCTTGCAATCAGTCGGACCTTTTTTCATTTTGTTCTACTAATTTGAAATTATAGGACGTTTTAATTTTCTTAGATATATTTCTTTTTACTGTATATCTAGACATAGTATATATTTAAGTACATCACAAAAGTAATATACTTCCTTCGTCCACAAAAGAATGTAATTATAAGAAGCATGCCGGTCGAATTATTTTAACTTTTTTCAAGTTTACAGTAAATAGTATTAACATTTATATTTTAAAATAAATTTATATTATGCAAATATATTTTATAACCAATCTAATAGTGTTTATTTTGTCTTATAAGTGTTAATAATTTTTCATATAATTTTAATTAAAATTTACAATGTTTGACTATTCGAGATCTGAAAAATGTATTCTTTTGTAGATAGAAGGGGCATATAGAAAAGGTAAAACGTCTTGTAATCTGAAATAAAGGGAGTAGTATAAAAGAACCTTCTTCATATCATTTGTTTTCTCCTGGATCGGCCACTGATAATATATACTCCCTCCGTCCTTAAATAAGTGTCTTAGAAATCCGTATTTTTCTCACAGACACACTTTTCGGACGACACTTAAAAAGGAACGGAGGGAGTACAGTACTATGCACATTGGGAGACTTTTTGATGGGATGCACGCTACTCAATCCATCCGGCCCTCTTATTGACTTCTTTTATAGCCTTTGAGAATTTTTGATGGGATGCACGCTACTCGATCCATCCGGCCCTCTTATTGACTTTTTTTTATAGCCTTTGAGTTTAACCGTTGACCACAATTTTTTTACCTACTAGAATATAGTTCTTGGTGGAACTTTCCAATGTTAAATAGGAATTTGGTCAAATTGCAAGTATTTCTTGCCAAAGGGAATATACAATTATAGTTATATGGTTGGAAATTGTATTTTTCCTTGAAAAGTCTCATTGCGCAACATGAATTTTCATCTAGAGGCTAGCATACCAATATACCATGTATTTTTCTAGTTTTCCCCTTTTAATTCCCATACGGCCATACTATCTGAAAAATTCATTGAGGGAATGCCAATTTTCAGTCCAGATAGATTGTTAGAAGATTTGGGCCTGGCCCAAATAAATATTCCAAATAAATCCCAAAGGCCCATCACACATGCATGGTATGGTGGGGGACTTTAGTCCCACATTGCTACTCCAGAAGGAGGGAGGCCAGCTTATATAGTTGAGTCATCTCCAACTGGTTGAAGCTATTGAGGAGAGGCAAAGTAAGTAACCCACACGCGCGCTCTCTCGGGTCGGGCGTGGCGTGGCGTGGCTACTCGCGCGGGGGCGCACGACATGCGCGTGAATGGTCCGACCGAGGCTTTGCGGGTGCGCGGCTTCCTTTTGTCACTTGATATTTTTGCATGCATGGAGAAAATTGCGCTGGCCTATTTTAGCAAGCAATTATTCTCGTATTAATGGTGATTGACTCGTACACTAATGGTAGGTTCAATCACATTAATATTGTGATTACGCGGTTGTCTCTTTCTAAAGATACAACTGCGGCGTGTGTATAAAAGAAGGACGAGACGTCGTCCTCCATACGACACATTCTCCTCCTCCGCTCTCAAAGTGTTGCGCTGCTGCTGTCGACCCCATCCCGCCGCCGACGTGCCATCGGTGCCGGGAGAGCAGGATCTCCGAAGTCCGCGTCTCCTCGCGTCCCTGCACGGGGTAGGAGACGTATAAGGTTTTTGGGAAGCGCCGTCGCGACTGCTCGCTGGACGTCTTCTTCCCTCTACGCCGACTTCGCCGGTCTTCATCAACGATTTGCGTCGTCTTCTCGCAACCCCACAGTAAGCATGCCTTCAATCTCACTGTTCCTCTATTTTATGTTCATCGTGTTATTAGCGATACATAGTCTGGATATGTATCGGATTATACTGTTAGTGGTAGATTACATATCTACGATACATGTTGTTTATCTTTTCCTCATTGTCGGAATTAATTTATGCATCACTAAATTGCTATTATTTCCAACAATCCAAAAACCTTATAGGCATTTAGTGATGGCTGGTTTTACTGATGCGATGAAACCGGAGAAATTCACTAGTGTGAATTTTAAGAGATGGCAGACGAGAGCTCAGTTGTGGCTCACGGCTATGGGCGTATTTTGGGTCGTCAGTGATCCTCCCGCACTACCTCTCGAATCTGAGAAAGAGGTGCGCGATTTCACTGCGGCTACGACGATTTTCGTCGGATGCGTTCTTAGCGTGCTCTCGGACCAGCTATGTGATGTTTATATGAACATCAAAAGTGTTGTTGAACTGTGGGAGGCACTTGAACATAAGTTCTTGGCCTCAGACGCTGGGCGCGAGCTGTACGTGATGGAGCAGTACACCGACTTTAAAATGGTTGATAACCGTTCGGTCGTGGAACAGGCTCATGAGTTCCAACTTATTGTGAGGGAACTCGAACAGCTCGGACATGTCTTGCCTGATAAATTTGTGGCGGGTGGCATTATTGCCAAGTTGCCTTCTTCATGGAGGAACTTTGCCACAGCTCTGAAACATAAAAGACGGAAAATCTCCGTTGAAGATTTGTTGGCTGGTCTTGATGTTGAAGAGAAGGCTCGGGCAAAGGATGCTCCACCAAGAGCACCTGAAGGGCAGTCCAGCGCCAACATGATGCAGCACGCTGGTAGGAACAAGCAAAGGTCTAACCAGACTACTCAGTTCAAAAAGAAGAAGATGAACATGGACGAGGTTGTGTGCTTCGTTTGCGGTGAGACTGGGCACTTCGCCAAGAAGTGCAAGAACCGCAAAGGAAAGAAGAATCAGCAAGGGCAGAAATCTGCAAACATGACTATTGGCGATCCTAGCGGATCTGGGTACGGTAATCATTTACCGAGTGTATTTTCTGTATGTCAATCTAATGATTGGTGGATAGATACAGGGGCCAATATTCATGTTTGTACTGATATCTCCATGTTTTCATCTTACCAGGACGCACGAGGTTCAACCGTCATGATGGGGAACGGCTCGCATGCTACTGTTCTTGGTGTTGGTTCGGTCGATCTGAAGTTCAATTCGGGAAAGATCGTGCGGCTAAAGAACGTGCAGCATGCCCCCTCAATAAAGAAGAACCTCGTTAATGGATCCCTCTTGTGTCGAGATGGATTTAAACTGGTATTTGAATCGAATAAAGTAGTCATCTCAAGGTATGTCCAATTCATTGGCAAAGGCTATGATAGCGGAGGCTTGTTTCGCTTTTCTCTCTCCGATTTTTGTAATAAAGTGGTGAACCATATCTGTGACTCAAACAACTCAGTGGCTGATGTATGACATTCACGTTTGTGTCACATTAATTTTGGTTGTATGTCGCGTCTATCCAGCATGAATTTAATTCCAAATTTTTCAACTGTCAAAGGCTCTAAATGTCAAGCGTGCGTGCAAGCGAAGCAACCTCGTAAGCCACACAAGGCTGTAGACGAGAGGCGCACGACATTATTAGAGCTCATACATTCTGATCTTTGTGGGATGGATGATGTGTTGACAAAGGGAGGAAAAAGATATTTTATGACTTTAATTGATGATGCAACAAAATATTGTTATGTGTTTCTTCTAAAAATGAAAGATGAGGCGTTAGAATGTTTTAAGACTTATAAAGCTGAGGTGGAAAATCATTTGGAAAAGAAAATAAAACGTGTTAGGTCTGATCGTGGTGGTGAATATTTTTCCAATGAGTTTGATCTGTTCTGTTCGGAGAATTGAATAATTCATGAACGGACACCTCCATATTCACCGCAATCTAATGGGGTTGCCGAAAGAAAGAACCGGACGCTAATGGACTTGGTGAATGCCATGTTAGGAACGTCCGGTATGACCAAGGCATGGTGGGGGAGGCTGTTTTGACAGCATGTCATGTTCTGAATAGAGTTCCCACTAAAAATAGTGATGTGACTCCGTATGAAGGATGGAAAGGAAGAAAACCTTCACTACATTACTTGCGTACGTGGGGCTGTTTGGCAATGGTTAGCGTACCAATTAATAAGAAGCGCAAGCTCGGACCTAAGACAGTTGACTGTGTTCTTTTGGGATATGCGTACCACAGCACGACATATAAGTTTTTAGTGATAAAATCAGAGACGCCTGATATTTTAGTTGATACACTTATAGAGTCACGGGATGTTACTTTCTTTGAAAATATATTCCCGATGAACGGTGTTTATTCTTTGCCTAGTTCATCAACTGAATTTACCCCTGAACCCATACCCATAATTGAACCAATTGTAAACCCACTTGGTAATGAAGAGGATGACAGTGATGTAGCTCCTAGAAGGAGTAAAAGACAAAGGGTTGCAAAATCCTTTGATGAAGACTTCACTGTCTACCTCGTGGATGATACACCCACGACCATTGCTGAAGCATATGCATCACCTGATGCAGAATATTGGAAGGATGCAGTCCGTAGCGAAATGGACTCCATCATGGCAAATGGTACTTGGGAAGTGACAGATATACCAGTGGGTTGTAAGCCAGTTGGCTGCAAATGGGTATTTAAGAAAAAGCTTAGGCCTGATGGTACTATTGAAAAGTACAAGGCGAGGCTTGTGGCTAAAGGTTACACACAAAAACAAGACGAGGATTTCTTTGATACCTACTCACCTGTGGCCAGATTAACTACAATCCGAGTGCTTTTATCTGTGGCTGCTTCCCATGGTCTTCTTGTTCATCAAATGGATGTGAAGACAGCTTTCCTTAACGGAGAGTTGGAGGAAGAAATTTATATGGATCAGCCCGATGGATTTATAGCACAAGGACAAGAGGGCAAGGTGTGCAGGTTACTCAAATCCTTGTATGGTCTAAAGCAGGCACCCAAACAGTGGCATGAGAAGTTTGATAATACTTTAACCTCTGCTGGGTTTACTGTAAATGAGGCTGATACCTGTGTGTACTACCGTTATGGTGGGGGCAAAGGAATAATCCTGTTGTCGGGGGTCCGCAAAAGGGGTACCCCCAATCAACGCAAACAAATAGGGTAAACCTAGAACACCGGTTAATAACAGACCTAACTAGTCTAACCCCCTAAAAACCGACCCCTCGAGGCCTACAACGCTGGCCCACCGAGCCGAGCCCTCCAAGCTAGGCCTCGGACGAACGCTCGTTTTCCGTCTCGCCCGAGCCCTCCAAGCTAGGCCTCGGGCGAACGCTCGTTTTCCGTCTCGCCTGAGCCCTCCAAGCGAGGCCTCGGGCGAACGCTCGTTTTCCGTCTCGCCCGAGCCCTCCAAGCCAGGCCTCGGGCGAACGCTCGTTTTCCGTCTCGCCCGAGCCCTCCAAGCCAGGCCTCGGGCGAACGCTCGTTTTCCGTCTCGCCCGAGCCCTCCAAGCCAGGCCTCGGGCGAACTCTCGTTCTCCGTCTCGCCCGAGCCCTCCGCGTCAGGCCTCGGGCAAGCGCTCCACTACCCTTCGAGCCCCCCACAGCCGAACACCACACCTCGAGACCCCACGCGGGGACCTCGAGCCTCTCTGGCACAGCGGCCTATCCCTCGAGACGCTTTATGCCTCCCTCGAGCGGTGCAGACATCGGATGTCAGCCCCATACCGCGCATTTAATACATCCACCTACTCCAGTCACGTCCTCTGCAACCCAACGTGCACCACAGTGAACTAGGGCAGAGTCAAGTCTCGTTTTCACCGCAAGTATGGGCGAAAAGGCACCAGTAAGGCACTGTTAACCCATGCCCTATACTGTTGCACGTCCAAGCCACGTCTCGAGGCCCGGATGCCTGCCGCTCAATCAATTTTCACGGGACTTGCCCATACCTGCGGGGACTCGAGCCCCCCGTAGGCGCCGCCTCGAGGCCGGCTCCGCGCCCCTCGAGCCCTAACTACTTTCATGCTATTGGAGGACAGGTACCCCAAGACCCGGAGGGACCCCGCCGCGTCCTGTACGTTCCGGGATGGGTGTTGTACGACTTCCACCTCGCCACGCCTCCACGTCCGCGTCCGGGATGGAGGCCACGCTTCAAGGACGCCCCAACAGCAACCCCCGCGTCGGCTACAATGTCTTCGACAAGACAGGGTTCCTACCCTTCTTCGTATTGGACACAGTACGCCCCGACACCTGTAATACCCTTGTGTAACCCTGGCCTCCCCTTGCTCTATAAAAGGGGACACTAGGGCCCTCATTCCGCCGGTTACAGACACGTTAGAACGCACATGCACCCACACACACTCAAGTCCGGACTCCGGTCCACGCTCACTGAGCTTGTATTCGCCCCTGTACAAGCACTTAGGTGCAAGTAATACAAGAACCTCCTCCCCCGCTGGACGTAGGGCCTTCTTTGCCCGAACCAGGATAAATCCTTGTGTCATCTTGCATCACCATCCAGGAAGAGAGCACGCGATCATATTACTCGTTGGTGTCATACCCCCGGGTTCGAAACACCGACAGTTGGCGCGCCAGGTAGGGGCCTTCGCGTGTCTGAGCCGATTTCTCGTTGTCTCCTGGATGGCTTCATCCCCTCCTTCGTTCTCGGCTGGTGCCATCGTCTGGTTCGGGAGCCTCGAGTTCCTGGCCACCGGCAACGGCAACGAGCTGACCCTGCTCTCCACGGAGGGCCCGAGCGGAGGGCGTGTCACGCCACCCCGCGCGGGAGGCGTGGCTGAAAGGTCCAAAATGGCTAGAGGGGGGGTGAATAGCCTATAAAAATTTCTACAACAACACTTAAACAAACTAGTTAGACAACTAAATGGCGAAGCGAAGTTTGCGCTAGCTCTACACAGATGCAAGCCACCTATTCACAATTCTAGATAACCACAAACTCTAAACCACACAATATCAAGGGAACTATTCAACAACTAAATAGGCAATAAAGTATATCACTACACAAGATAAGAGAAGGTAACGAACAACAAGATATGAAAATAACTTGCAAGAAAGTAACAAATGTAAGTACAGGAGATAGAGGTGTGTATACCGAGCCGGCAAGAGATTAATAAATGAATATCAAAGAATACCACGGAGACAAGTTGACACAATAATTTTTCCTCCGAGGTTCACTTGCTTGCCGGCAAGCTACGTCCCCGTTGTAGCGATACACCCACTTGGAGGTTCACGCGCTAATAGGCATCACACGCCTAACCCTCAATAGGGTGCCGCACAACCAACACAAGATGGGGATCCACAAGCTACGAGCAATCCACTAGAGTTACCTTTGGCGCTCCGCCGGGGAAGGTACAAGAAACCCCTTACAAATCACCGGGAGATGGCCACGAACAATCACCACTCGTGCCTAATCTCCTCCGCTGCTCCAAACCGTCTAGGTGGCGGCAACCACCAAGAGTAATAAGAATATCCGCAACAACAACAATCGCCAAGTGCCACTAGATGCAAACTCACAAGCAAATGCACTTGGATCTCTCGATCTCACTTGGATTCGCACTAACAAGCAAAGAGATCGGAGGGAGGGATTAGATCTTGTTCAAGAGGATGTTCCAAGAAGTCAGAGAGTCAAGAAGATATCCCCAAAGGCGGCCACGGTCAATTTATAGGGAAGGGAGGGCGACGGCCCGAACCCTACCTTTCTGCGCTTGGTCGGTAGTACCGACCCCTCCTGGGCGGTAGTACCGACAGAGTCAAACTAGCCGTTTAACACACGTCCCGCTGATTTAGGCGAGGCACCGACTCTGGTCGGTACCTCCGAGGTCGGTAGTACCGAGGTAATGGCGGTACTACCGCCAGGCCAAAATCGCCGCGAACAGAGAGCTCTGCGAAAAACCAGCCATTACCGACCTTGCGTCGGTACCACCGTGGGCGGTAGTACCGAAGTAATGGCGGTACTACCGGCAAGCCATTTTCAAAACTACAGAGAGCCTCGCGAAACCCCTCAGGGCCACGGTACCACCGACCATTCGGTCGGTACCACCGCCGGCGGTAGTACCGAGGTAATAGCGGTACCACCGTCAGGCCAAAAAACGCCCCAACACAGAGAGGGCTGCACGCAGCACCTATGGGCGGTACCACCGACCACCCTGGTCGGTACCACCGACCATACACAGAAAACTCCATTTTCTTCTCTGTGTTGATCCAAACCAACTCCAACAACTTCTCCTTTGCAAATGTGCTAACACCAACAAGTGTACAACATCATGTGCATGTGTGTTAGCATTTTCACAAACATATTCAAAGGATTCGAGTTAGCACACTAGGTCCTAATGCATATGCATGTATGAATTCACCTAGTGGCACTTGATAACCGTGATCACTGAGATATTCCCCTCTTAATAGTACGGCTATCTATCCTAAATGCACTCACACCCTCTATGGTGTCTTGAGTGCCAAAACAAAATTCCTATCTATACCTTTGCCTTGATCTCCATAGGATGTTGTTTTTCTCTTCTTCTTCTTCCAAATGTAGAGCACTTGATCTATCTTTTGGTCATCACCACCAATACCATGATCATCATTTGGCTCCCGTACTTGGAATGTACCAACCTAGCTCATAAACACTTCATGACAAGGTTAGTACTCTAGGTGACATCAATTATCCAAAACCAAACAAGGACTTTCAATCTCCCCCTTTTTGGTAATTGATGACAACCTTTCACAAAGATATATGTTTGAAAATTTGAGTCACCACTTTGTTAGTATTAGCTCCCCCTACATATGTGCTATAGTGTTTGGTTCAAGTTCGGCACATATGCATAGATATAAAATGTGGGAGAGTAATATTATCAAATGATGCTAAGGTATAAAGAATGGACCTTTGAAGCGTGATACCAATCGGAGTTGCCAATGTACACCATCCTTAGCATCTTGATTAGCTAGACTTACAAAAACACTAGATACCTTATGAGATCAACATTATATAAAAGGTTCTAGTACCACTTTGCAAAAACAGATTTCATCTAGCTACCACTTATGCATGCTAGTTCACAAATCATCATTCAAAATTTATTTCTAGCATACATCACACAAGCATGTATATTGAATTTAAACTTTTACAATGCAATCACTCATATGAATATGCACATTCAAATGCAACAATAAGTTCATGAGCTTGCTCCCCCAACTTATATGCTCAAATTTTAATTGATCCCTCCCTTTGTTATATATATCTATCTTAACCATTTCTCCCCCTTTGTCATTAAGTACCATAAAAGGCACACCAATTTTAGTAGGAGTTAAGTTAATCAATAAGGTGATCAAGTTCATAGTATGGTTCAACCTAGCAAACAAACATAAGATATTTAACACGGTTTGCTCTAGAGTAAGCTTCTTCACACATCTTTCAATGGTTATCTTACTCACGTCGGTTAAACCCTTGAATGCTTGTTTTCAAGATCAAACACTAGGTTCACAAGCCCATAAACATGTCATATGCTACCACTAGATCATATCAAACATAGAAGCAACAGTGGTACCATATGTACATCAAAAGTATTTTATTTTCATGAATGAGCCTATAAGATGCAAGGAATGACTAAATGCACTAAACATATCCTTAGCAAGAATGAATGTCATGCCAAACAATTTTACCTTTGCTTTGTCGAAGGAGAGGCATGTCATATAATGGAGGGTGCATCAACTCATATTTGAGAAATCAAGTATATTCAATTCATTCCTTAGCTTGCAAAATCTCTTTTCATCAAGTGGCTTGGTGAATATATCGGCAAGTTGATCATCGGTACCAACATTCTCAATTGAAATATCACCCTTTTGTTGATGGTCTCTTATGAAGTGATGGCGAATGTCAATGTGCTTTGTTCTTGAATGTTGTACTGGATTGTTAGTAAGCTTTACTGCACTCTCATTGTCACATAGCAATGGTACTTGTTTGAATTTAATTCCAAAGTCATCCAAAGTTGCTTTCATCCAAAGTAATTGAGCACAACAACTTCCTGCGGATATGTATTCTGCTTCGGCGGTTGAAAGTGCAACACTGTTTTGCTTTTTCGATGACCATGATACAAGTGATCTTCCAAGTAATTGACATGTGCCTGATGTGCTTTTTCTATCAACTTTGCATCCTGCGTAGTCGGAGTCCGAATATCCAATCAACTCAAAGTTTGACCCCTTGGGATACCACAATCCAACATTTTGTGTATGCTTCAAATATCTCAATATTCTTTTAGTTGCCTTCAAGTGACTCTCTCTTGGTGAAGCTTGAAATCTCGCACACATGCATACACTAAACATGACGTCCGGCCTAGAAGCGGTCACATAGAGTAAGCTTCCAATCATAGACCGATACAACTTTTGATCCACCATGTTGCCACTAGCATCACTATCCAAATGTCCATTTGTTCCCATAGGTGTACTAGTAGCTTTTGCATCATGAGAATACATATGATGAATGATTGACTGTGTTGAGGAAGGTTTGAGGCTTTCACCCGGTTGAGTCATTATTTGCTATGCGCTTAATGCTTATGACTAACTGGTGGCGTGAGTTGTGTGGTGTTTCTGTGTTGGTGTGCGTGTGCGACATGTGTCTCTTGGCTGTGTTGATGTGCAGGTGTGGAGCTCGGAGACAGTGGTCTATGGCGAGGTGAAGGTCAAGTTGAGACGTGCCGTGCCGACGGATCGGGTGCGGTGAAGGATGGGCGTGCTGTGCGGCGGACGTGCCATGCCGAGGTACCGAGCGATGAAGGGCGGACGTGAGGCTTGGACTGACGGACCGGAGGGCCAGAGGACCAGCTGTGGTAGCTGGCACGTGGCATCGGCGAGCAGGAGCACATGGGGATGTGCGGTGCATCGGCCGAGTCGGGAGGAAGGCGCTGGAGTCGTGTCACTTGGCGGGAGGTCGGACACGGGCTTGCGTGCGGCGCAAGTGCCGTCGGCCGAGTCAAGAAGGAAGGCGAAGGCGTTGTGCCCGGCGTGGAGGCTGGACATGCATCGGCATCGGTGCCGGTGGTCGGGGTGTGAGAACCACATCCCGTCTACGGTGCGGGTTCGGTAGCTGAGCCTCAAAAAGCTACCATCGACGGTTTCCAGGTTTGGACCTCAAAACCTGGGGTGGCCGGTTTGCCTGGTTTGGGCCTCAAAACCAGTGGGTTGGTCCGAAAGGACGGTCGACGCGTGGCGGCACCGAGAGGCTTGCGTTGCGGCGAAGCTATCGGTGAGAAGGCGCGGCGGTCGACGGTGGCGGCACGTGGCGGCATCGGGTGAGGTCGCGTCGAGGCGAAGCTACCGGATGTGCGGGCGTGGCCGTCGGATGAAGATCGTCAGGACTGGATGGTTTTACCCCTGGGGGGTATTTGGGACGAGTGCTTAATGTAAGGGCGCTTTGGTCATTAGGACGTGCGCCTATATATATGGAGGGGGCTGCTAGGGCAGCCGTATCCTTGGCAATCCTCTGGTGGTGTCTCTCTCATTTTGTTCCTGTGAGAGTAGGCTAGGGTTAGGGAGAGTTGGCTCTTGTTCTTGAGCTTTTCGCCATCCAAGCTTTGATCTGCTGGAGTGGCTTGTAGCCCGTACACCAAGTGCTTAATGAATCATCCATTCCTCTGAGTCCAAGGATCAAATTCGTGCTTTGATTTGTCTTGCGATTTTGTTCTTCGCGTTTGCACGTTTTCCCCTCTTTCGTTCTTCATGAGAATTCTTGTTTCGAGGGAAGATTCGCAAATCCATTTGAACCATCTTGTGTAGCTTCGTGAGAGTCTTCTTTCTACCGAAGGAATTTCTCTAATACCTCACGAACTCACAGATCGTGCGGATTTAGTTTTGGGATCGAGCTCTTGCCCGTTCTTCACCGTTTTCTTCGATTCACCGATTTGGAGTTAGGTTCGAGCCATGATCTCTTAGGAGTAGCTCACTAACATCCTTGTGATCCCTCACACGAAATTTGAGCCCTAGTGCTTTTGATTTGAGGGAGATCGGGTCGATTCGGTGGAAGAACAGTGGGCTGGTCAGGGTGACCGGACGCTGCCTCATAGCGACCGAACGCACCGAGCCAGAGTCCGATCGTTGAACACCCGCGCTGTCCAGTTCGCGCGAGGTGACCAGACGCACGCCTCAAACCGACCGGACGCTGTCCTCGTGCGTCCGATCGTTGAAGGCTGAGCGAGATCGTGCTGTGCATAACTGACCGGACGCTAGGGTTTCGTGTGACCGGACGCACTGAAGGCACTGTTCATTGCCTCCTCGGTGCTTGACCGGACGCTCAGTTGTAACGACCGGACGCTTGATCACCGTGAGTCCGGTCGTGAACAGAGAGCATCCAGAGAGGTTTTTCTCTGACCGGACGCGTCCGATCGACACTGACCGGACGCACCTCAGAGTCCGGTCAGTGCAGTGTTTCCGCGTTTTCGCCCGTATCTTTTGCGTTCGAGCTCCGATTTGAGATCCGCTTTTTGCGTTGGATTCCCGACTCTGTGCTCTACAGAAACCGGGCTTCCCGCTTTGTGAAAAAGCCTGAATCCCCCTCGCGTTGCTCGGGGGAGGTTGAGGTTACCCAAACTCCATCCTGTCACTAGTTGACTCGCGTGGATTTGGAAGAGGGAGCTTTTGTGGTGTCCCGCTGTGTTCCTAGGGAACATCCACCCATTCTCTTGGGTCGTGGACATCACGTGTGTCGGCTTTGCTCTTGGGGTTGATTTTGTTGGGACAGAGGCCGGAATTTCTGAGAAGAAATTTTTTGGCTCCCATTCACCCCCCCTCTGGTCGCCTTGCTTTAGCATTTTCGGTCCTTCAATTGGTATCGGAGCCAGTTAAGGATCTCTCTACCTTAACCGGTTCCGGATCCGCGAAGGCGACCTTTTTAGAGTGGTTTGGCTTCCGACGTGGTTTGTCGAGGTGTTGAGCTTTTGTTTGGCTAACACTAACGGTGCTTTTCGAGATGGCACCAAGTTCTTCTTCCAGTGTGTCTTTGTCCTTAGGTTTGAGTCTTGGACATGCTAATGAGGACGACACCTTGGTGAGGAGGAGGAGTACGGCTCTTGAGGCGGAACGTGAGGTGGATGCTTTGCTGGGCTTCCTAGGAGATGATGAGCATTCAACGGAGGATCGCATACGCGAACTTGGCAAAGCCAAGAAAGGTATTCTTGCTGCATGTCTTGGGATCTTATCCCAACAATTTGAAGCTTGTTGTGATGAAAACTTGAGATATGATGAGCTTTGCGATACCTTGCATAGAAAGATCAAGAAGTTGAAATGCTCCATTGATAGGTTAAAATGTGGCCTTTTTCATTGGAAGTCTAGTGCATCTTTACCTTGCACCTCTTGTAATGACATGGTTAGGAAGAATAATGAGCTATGCTTTTCGCTTGCTAGCTTAGAATCTGAAAATGAAACTTTGAAATCAAATGATTCCATACCATGTCTTGTTTGCTTTGACTTGCGCAAGGACCTTGTTTATGCTAAATCTGAAATAGCCTTGCTTAGGTCAAAAGCTTCTTTACCATGTGGTTCTTGTGAGTCTTTGCTTGCTGAAATTAATAAATTAAAATTGACTCACACCACATGTGTAGATGAACTTGAGCATGCTAGGCCTGGTAGCTTGTGCTCTTTGAATAAAAATGCTTGCCATGCTTCTAGTGCTACTCATGATTCTTTGCTTGATGGGAATGGTGATGTTTCTTCCACCGATTTCATGTGCACATCATGCATTGATTTGGAAAAAGAAGTTTTGGTTTTGAAGCAAATGCGCGATGATATGAGCGCTAAGTTGGTTGAGCACAATGATATGAGTGCCAACCTTGAGAGTGAAGTTGAGCTCTTGCGTACCACATATGCCGAGTGCATAAAGGAGGAGATGGAGAATCTGAAAAACACTCCTTGTGGTACTTGTGATCGCCTCATGTTTGAGAATGAGGTTTTAGCCAAAAGGTGCAAGAGCCTTTGTGCTAAGTCGTTTGAGTCACGCATTTCTTGCAACTCCGATGTTGATGCTTCTAAAATTGCTTCTTTGCAACCGGAGTTGAGTTCTTGTGTTGCGCGTGAGTCTTTTGACATTAGCACTAGTGCCAAGGTTTCGGATAGCTCTTTCATAGCTACTCCTAACCTTGCTAGTTCTTCGAGTGATGTCCAAGGGACTTCTCTTGACAAGGGTGCTTCTCATATTTTTGGGACTCGTCCTCCCAATCCGGTTTTCCATTGCACCTTTTGCAAGAAGGATGGACATTCATTCGATTTTTGTTTTCGCCGTGTCAAGCACGAGCGGCGAATTCGAGCTAAGGCTTTTAGGAAGCTGCGTAGCCTTTCCCATGGCACGTGTGCTCCTAGCATTGGCACCAAGTTGGTGGTTGATGCTTCTTGTTCTAAGTCCCAAGGGACTTCTCACTTGTCAGAGAATGGTGTGCCTGCCAGTAGGCCTTTGTACCATTGCTCTTTTTGTGAGAAAGATGGGCATCAAGAAAGCTTTTGCTATCGGCGTGCCAAACGCTTGCGCCAAGCTCGCTCTTCTAGGAAGATGGTGGTTCATATCCCTTCTCATGGCATGAACGCTTGTGTTCCTAGTAAGAAGCCCATTTTTGTTGATGGGTTTTATGACTCCTTTTCTAGTGGGATAGGTCATGGTCATGGACATGTTTCTACTGCTTCTTCTCTTGGTCCACGTCATGCTTCTCATGGTGCTTCTATTGGTTCTTCTACAAAAACCCTGGAAGATGTTTGCCTCTTTTCCCATGGTTCGACTCGTTCTTCTCCTCGAGTTGTTCTTTTGAGGAATGCTTCCAAGGGTGTTTCAAAATTGCTTTTGAACCAGCATTTGCATCATGCTAACCCACATGAGAAGTTGAGATTTGTGACCAAGTCCTGGATTCCCAAGTACATGCTTGCTAACCCTTCGGGATCCAAGGCTCGGGTTACCTTGTCCTCTTGTGTGTAGATATGAGGACGCGGGGTGGAGGACATGCGCCGAATGGAGCTTGATCTTTTAGATGTGATCAAGTTTTGATGGTTCTCTGCATCCCGCTTAGATTTGCCTCCAAAGAGGTTTGTATAGCTTGGTGAGCTTTCTTATACACTCATACCTTGTTCATCCATGATTTATGTCTTGTGGTATGAGATGGATCATCATGTGCTCACTTGTATAGCTTTTACATGTACATTTTCTTTTGTATCATGTTTTGCTTTAGTCTAGCATGTGCTATTTTGTATATCATGTCATGCTGGCGTTGTGTATAGCTTTTGTGGATTATCCACCTTTCATGCTAGTCTGTGATCCTTATGAACATTATGCCATGTTTTACCATACTTCTCCATGAGCTTTACATGTGGAGGTATGATGTTCATTAGGTATCATTTTTCAGGTGCTAGTTTTGTGTAGCTACATGTATCCTGTTGATGTGATTAGTTTGAGCACTAGCCCTTCCACAATTTTATCATGTTACATGCTTTTGGATCTATTGCTATCATTTTCTGGCATTGTGGCATGTGTTGAGGTTTAGGCTGCGTTTGAGTTGATCATGTCCTTAGGATGCATTTTGCTCCATAGTGCTTTATCCTGTTGCATGGTAGTCTTGTCTAGTTTGGATTCATATCTCCTTGCGGTATCATTCATGGGTAGACCTCTTTTTGTTGAGAGCTTACCTTATGCTTTTATGTGACTAACCATTTTCGTGGAGACCTTGAGGTCACACTAGACGAGACAATGCCTTCTGTTGTCTTCTGCTTTTAAGTGTGCAGGAGAACAGGAGCCTGGAAAGAGCTTTTCGGCTCATGGACCCGATTCCACTTCTTCCACGTCTTGGGATTCCATTCGAGCAGCTCTCCAGTGAGCACTAGCAGCGCCTGTGCGAGCGACAGCATCAGGCGAGGGGAGACGACTTCGGCGAGGCAGATGCCCCAAAGATTTCAGCAAGCTCAGGCGTCCCCTCGGGCATCACACCAGCAGGCGGTCTTGCGCTTCGTGAGGTACCTCCGACACACTTCTGAGTTCAGTTTTTGGTACTCTTCTTTTTTGACCTCTTTTTGCTGTGTGGTCTTTTCGATATGGATTTTGTTGGCTGTTGCTTGAGCATTTCTTGGCTCTTTTCTTTTGAGTCTGATGCATGTTTCCCTTTTAGTTGGGGAAGTATTTCACTTGTTGTATCTTAGTTGGGCTTCTCCGATACCCTTTTGTTTTGGGTTTTCCTTAGAGGCTAGTTTTGCATGCATCTCATCATGAACATATTGCATTTTAGAGCTTCATGTATATAGTAATGAAAATGAGACTATGCTCTTTTAGGTATGCCCTGTTGATTCATGATGATGCTTGTAGCTTAGGCTCTTTTTGATCACATGATACATGTTATGAGCTAAGCTATTTTTTGCAAATGGTGAACTTGTTTAATCAACTATGAAACCTTTAATTTGTTCACCATTGAGATTGGCAACTAGCATGGGTAGGACGTGTTGAGATCACTTGTACTATCTTTTGTATGCTAGGTTGCTATGTCTCTTGCATTGAGTCTTTCACTTGCTTGGATTGCATATTTACCTTGTGCTTAAAATTTGATCCAAGTATTTGTGAAATGAAAAGATCGAGATGGGATTTCATGTGTCAGCACATCACGGTATCGAGACTGTTTCTCATTGCACATTTGAGTTAAACTTGAGCCGTGTAGTGTAAGACCGAAACCGATGCTTTAAGCTTCCGATTGCTTTTATTGCATAGGCTTAGCCCGGTTGAAAAGTTAGGCAATGACCATGCTTTTAACCTCTCGCAATCACATGCTTTAATATGAACTTGTGTTAATACCGCTGCAAATTCCGATAAAACTTGAAAATAACACAAGTTTATGCTTCATTCTATTGCATGATGATTGAACTTTGCTAGGGGTAGTTCACCTTTTATACTTGAGTTAGCACTTGGTTGATTTCCTATCTATCCATGCTAAGTGCTATTTTAGTGGTGAACTCCTTTTTAAATGGCTTAAAACTGCTCATATGCTTAATTGTTCATATTTCGTATTCATTTGATCAGTTTGAGCCTTTGCTAGCATTTGTATTGGTTGCTAAAGTTTCAGGGCAGCACCCTTTTTGAGCATCTTTTCATTCTGATTGCTATACACTTGAAGCTGTTGCATTGTGCATTTCGTGCATTTTTAGCCTAGTGTGCATACCCCCCAGCTCCGATACTCTTTGTGGTCACCTTCAATTGGTTTCGGGCCACTTTTTATGCTTTTCACCGCCCTCACATGCTTTTGGATGACTTGTCTTGTGTTTGTGTCAACTTTTGTGGAAAAATGTTAAAACCCCTCAGCATGTTCCCTTTTGTCAAGGGGGAGAAGCTATTTTCAAGGGGGAGCTTGAGTGTTGGCACAAAGGGGAGAGTCATGCATTTTGGGGAGAGCTTTGAGCGAGGGGGAGTTTAGCTCTTTTGGTATCTTCACTCGGTATAGCTCTTTTATGTGTTCCAATTGGTATCCATCTTTCGGTATGGAATGCAATTGATGTCATGAGCTGTATTGCATAGCTTTTGTATATAGGCTTGCTTTCAGGGGGAGTTGCTTTTGTCTTGCTGCTTCTCCGTGTGCTCCGAGTGTTTGTGCTCCATTTCACCTTGAGCCTTTTCTTTGGGCTTTTTCAATTGATATCGAACCTTCTTTGTGTTCCTTCTATTGGTTCGCTTCGATTGATTTTCATTTGGTGTGGAGCATGTTTGGCCGTAAGGCATTGGTATCGAGCCTGCTAGTCGTGTTGAGCCGTTTTGCCTCTCTCTTGAGGGACTAGCAGCTTTTGCTTGATATTTTTGATTGGTTTGGAGCCTTCAGCTAGTTGTGTTGAGCCGTTTTGCCTCTGTCTTGAGGAACTAGCTGTTTTCACCAATTTGTGGCTGATTTTGAATGGTATCAAATTTTCTGCTAGTTGTGTTGAGCCTCTGTGCCTCTATCTTGAGGGACTAGCAGTTTTGCTTCTTATGCGCTGTTTCAGCCTCATTTGGTGTCGAGCCTTGAGCTAGCGGTGTTGAGCCCCTCTTCTGCCTCTTCTTGAGGACTAGCTCATTTTGGACTTGGTTGCGTCGAGCCGTTGCCCATGTCTTTGGGAACCAAGTCTTTTGCTCTTTGTGATCGAGTTTTGCTCCTTGTTGAGTTGTTGCTCCGATCCTTCGCTTGGTTGCGTTGAGCCGTTGCCCATGTCTTTGGGGACCAAGTTTTCGGCTCTGGTATCTCAAACCATCTCTTGTGCCTAGTTTTTTTGTCAATTCAATCATCAAGGGGGAGAAATTTAGAAACCCCCAAGTTAAATTTAGAAACCCCCAAGTGACTTAATCATCAAGGGGGAGATAAAGGGGAGAAATTGACCCAAGTGAATCCAAGTGGATAAGTACCTTGGTTTCTTTTGTGATGATTGTTTGACAATTTTTTTGAGATTGGTTTTCGAGTGCCTTTTGGGATTCATGAAACTCTTGTCTTCTCTTGACTCTTCGGTTGTGTGGAGGCTTTGCCCACTTTTCCCATTTCTGTTGGGACCGAGAGTTTTTATTTGGAGTTTTCTTGATCCTCCCTCTCTCAAGTGGCCTTGTGTTTGCTTTTACCTGGCTTTTGGGCACTTGAGTGAGGCTTGCCTTCAAACCCTTTCTTTTTGATTTTACTGTCAGTCGATGCATTCATCAAGGGGGAGATTGAGAATACATATGATGAATGATTGACTGTGTTGAGGAAGGTTTGAGGCTTTCACCCGGTTGAGTCATTATTTGCTATGCGCTTAATGCTTATGACTAACTGGTGGCGTGAGTTGTGTGGTGTTTCTGTGTTGGTGTGCGTGTGCGACATGTGTCTCTTGGCTGTGTTGATGTGCAGGTGTGGAGCTCGGAGACAGTGGTCTATGGCGAGGTGAAGGTCAAGTTGAGACGTGCCGTGCCGACGGATCGGGTGCGGTGAAGGATGGGCGTGCTGTGCGGCGGACGTGCCATGCCGAGGTACCGAGCGATGAAGGGCGGACGTGAGGCTTGGACTGACGGACCGGAGGGCCAGAGGACCAGCTGTGGTAGCTGGCACGTGGCATCGGCGAGCAGGAGCACATGGGGATGTGCGGTGCATCGGCCGAGTCGGGAGGAAGGCGCTGGAGTCGTGTCACTTGGCGGGAGGTCGGACACGGGCTTGCGTGCGGCGCAAGTGCCGTCGGCCGAGTCAAGAAGGAAGGCGAAGGCGTTGTGCCCGGCGTGGAGGCTGGACATGCATCGGCATCGGTGCCGGTGGTCGGGGTGTGAGAACCACATCCCGTCTACGGTGCGGGTTCGGTAGCTGAGCCTCAAAAAGCTACCATCGACGGTTTCCAGGTTTGGACCTCAAAACCTGGGGTGGCCGGTTTGCCTGGTTTGGGCCTCAAAACCAGTGGGTTGGTCCGAAAGGACGGTCGACGCGTGGCGGCACCGAGAGGCTTGCGTTGCGGCGAAGCTATCGGTGAGAAGGCGCGGCGGTCGACGGTGGCGGCACGTGGCGGCATCGGGTGAGGTCGCGTCGAGGCGAAGCTACCGGATGTGCGGGCGTGGCCGTCGGATGAAGATCGTCAGGACTGGATGGTTTTACCCCTGGGGGGTATTTGGGACGAGTGCTTAATGTAAGGGCGCTTTGGTCATTAGGACGTGCGCCTATATATATGGAGGGGGCTGCTAGGGCAGCCGTATCCTTGGCAATCCTCTGGTGGTGTCTCTCTCATTTTGTTCCTGTGAGAGTAGGCTAGGGTTAGGGAGAGTTGGCTCTTGTTCTTGAGCTTTTCGCCATCCAAGCTTTGATCTGCTGGAGTGGCTTGTAGCCCGTACACCAAGTGCTTAATGAATCATCCATTCCTCTGAGTCCAAGGATCAAATTCGTGCTTTGATTTGTCTTGCGATTTTGTTCTTCGCGTTTGCACGTTTTCCCCTCTTTCGTTCTTCATGAGAATTCTTGTTTCGAGGGAAGATTCGCAAATCCGTTTGAACCATCTTGTGTAGCTTCGTGAGAGTCTTCTTTCTACCGAAGGAATTTCTCTAATACCTCACGAACTCACAGATCGTGCGGATTTAGTTTTGGGATCGAGCTCTTGCCCGTTCTTCACCGTTTTCTTCGATTCACCGATTTGGAGTTAGGTTCGAGCCATGATCTCTTAGGAGTAGCTCACTAACATCCTTGTGATCCCTCACACGAAATTTGA
Source organism: Coix lacryma-jobi var. lacryma-jobi (assembly GCA_009763385.1). Classification (NCBI taxonomy): domain Eukaryota; kingdom Viridiplantae; phylum Streptophyta; class Magnoliopsida; order Poales; family Poaceae; genus Coix; species Coix lacryma-jobi. Next base: position 167,463,239 of record CM019824.1, read on the forward strand.
GCCCTAGTGCTTTTGATTTGAGGGAGATCGGGTCGATTCGGTGGAAGAACAGTGGGCTGGTCAGGGTGACCGGACGCTGCCTCATAGCGACCGAACGCACCGAGCCAGAGTCCGATCGTTGAACACCCGCGCTGTCCAGTTCGCGCGAGGTGACCAGACGCACGCCTCAAACCGACCGGACGCTGTCCTCGTGCGTCCGATCGTTGAAGGCTGAGCGAGATCGTGCTGTGCATAACTGACCGGACGCTAGGGTTTCGTGTGACCGGACGCACTGAAGGCACTGTTCATTGCCTCCTCGGTGCTTGACCGGACGCTCAGTTGTAACGACCGGACGCTTGATCACCGTGAGTCCGGTCGTGAACAGAGAGCATCCAGAGAGGTTTTTCTCTGACCGGACGCGTCCGATCGACACTGACCGGACGCACCTCAGAGTCCGGTCAGTGCAGTGTTTCCGCGTTTTCGCCCGTATCTTTTGCGTTCGAGCTCCGATTTGAGATCCGCTTTTTGCGTTGGATTCCCGACTCTGTGCTCTACAGAAACCGGGCTTCCCGCTTTGTGAAAAAGCCTGAATCCCCCTCGCGTTGCTCGGGGGAGGTTGAGGTTACCCAAACTCCATCCTGTCACTAGTTGACTCGCGTGGATTTGGAAGAGGGAGCTTTTGTGGTGTCCCGCTGTGTTCCTAGGGAACATCCACCCATTCTCTTGGGTCGTGGACATCACGTGTGTCGGCTTTGCTCTTGGGGTTGATTTTGTTGGGACAGAGGCCGGAATTTCTGAGAAGAAATTTTTTGGCTCCCATTCACCCCCCCTCTGGTCGCCTTGCTTTAGCATTTTCGGTCCTTCACATCATTTAGACCAAACTTCTTAAGCATATCTTTGATGTACTTGCCTTGACTCACAAAAGTGCCATTCTTCATTTGCTTGATTTGAAGACCAAGGAAGTAACTAAGCTCTCCAATCATAGACATCTCAAACTCATTTGCCATCATATTCCCAAACTCTTCACAAAACTCTTGGTTGGTTGACCCAAAGATAATATCATCAACATATATTTGCAACACAAACAAGTCTTTGTCAATCTTCTTGGTGAAGAGAGTAGTATCAACCTTGCCCATCTTGAACCCTTTAGAGAGTAGGAAATCTCTCAACCTCTCGTACCATGCTCTTGGTGCTTGCTTCAAACCATACAACGCCTTTTTGAGCTTGTAAACATGGTTGGGCTTCTTGTCATCTTCAAAACCGGGAGGTTGTTCTACAAATACTAACTCATTGATATACCCATTAAGAAATGCACTTTTGACATCCATTTGATATAACTTGATATTATGAGCACATGCATAAGCCAATAGAATTCTAATTGCTTCCATTCTTGCAACCGGTGCATATGTTTCTCCAAAATCAAGACCTTCAACTTGAGTGTAGCCTTGAGCTACCAATCTTGCTTTGTTTCTTACTACTATCCCATCTTGATCTTGCTTATTTCGAAATACCCATTTGGTTCCAATTACATTGTAATTCTTTGGTCTCTCAACAAGTTCCCAAACTTGGTTGCGGGTGAAGTTGTTCAGCTCTTCATGCATAGCGTTTACCCAATCAACATCCATCAATGCATCTTCTATCTTGTTTGGCTCAAATGATGACACAAAAGAAAAATGCTCACAAAATGATGCCAATCATGATCTTGTTTGCACACCACTTCTAATATCCCCAACAATTTGATCTATGGGATGATCTCTTGCAATATTGGTTGGTTGGAGGATTTGCACTTGATTGCTTGGTTGAGATGAACTAGCTTGTTGATCTTCACTAGCACTTGATTGATCATGAGAACCACTGGCTTGATTTGCATCAACTTGCACATTTGAGGAGAACATTTGGTCATCTTCATTATCATCCACTTGTCTTGGCCTAATATCACCAATATCCATATTCTTCATTGCATTTGACAATTGAGTGCCTCTCACATCATTAAGATTTTCATTTCCTTCTTGAGAGCCCTTAGTTTCATCAAATTCAACATCATGCACTTCTTCCATAATACCACTAGCCAAGTTCCAAACTCTATATGCTTTGCTTGTTGTTGAATATCCAAGTAAGAATCCTTCATCACATTTCTTCTCAAATTTGCTCAATCTTGCACCTTTCTTCAATATATAACATTTGCAACCAAAAACTCTGAAGTATGCGATATTTGGCTTTCTTCCATTTAATAGCTCATATGGTGTCTTCTCTAGCATGCCATGGCAATAGAGACGGTTGCTACAATAGCAAGCCGTATTGATAGCTTCGGCCCAAAAAGAATGACTGACATTATATTCACTGAGCATAGACCTTGCCATATCAATCAAAGTTCTGTTCTTCCTTTCAACAATCCCATTTGATTGAGGAGTATACTTGGGTGAGAATTGATGTCTCATGCCAAAGTCATCACACAACTCATCAATTCTTGTATTCTTAAATTCACTCCCATTGTCACTTCTAACTTTCTTGATTGTTGTTTCAAACTCATTCTGACATTTCTTGACAAAAGTTTTGAAGATATCAAAAGTTTCACTTTTATCACTAAGAAAGAAGACCCATGTGTATCTAGTGTAATCATCCACTATCACAAAGCCATATTTACTTCCACCGATGCTAGTGTATGTTGTTGGTCCAAATAAATCCATGTGCAATAACTCAAATGCTTTGCTAGTACTCATCATGCTTTTCTTAGGATGGGAGTTACCAACTTGTTTGCCAGCTTGACAAGAGCTACAAAGTTTATCCTTCTCAAAAGTGACATCTTTCAAGCCTCTAACTAAATCATGCTTCACTATTTTGTTTAACTGTTTCATTCCAACATGACCAAGCCTTCTATGCCATAACCATCCCAAACCAGATTTAGTGAACAAGCATGTTGACAACTGGGTTTCACTAGCATTGAAATCAACCAAGTATAGGTTCTCATATCTAAATCCTTTGAATATCAAATTAGAACCATCTACACTTATGATTTCTACATCATCAACTCCAAAAATGCATTTGAAACCAAGATCACACAACTGAGCAACTGACAGTAAATTGAAGTTCAAGCTCTCAACTAGCAACACATTGGAAATGCTCATGTCATTTGATATTGCAATCTTACCAAGCCCTTTAACCTTGCCTTTGCCATTGTCACCAAAAGTGATAGAATCAAAACCATGATTGCCGCTTGAATTAATTGAATTGAACATTCTTGAATCCCCGGTCATATGTTGAGTGCACCCACTATCAAGCACCCAATGCCTCCCTCCGGCTTTATAGTTGACCTACAAGAACAAATCAATCCTTTTTAGGTACCCAAACCTTTTTGGGTCCTCCAAGATTAGTGACCAAACTCTTTGGTACCCAAATAGCTTTCTTCTTTGAGCCCACAATTGGTGTACCAATGAATTTAGCTTTTATGCCATTAACACCCTTGGTAAGCAAATAACAAGAATCAAATTTAATAGAGGATACATTAGCGTTCTTGTTCTTGTTCTTGCAATATTGCTCTACATGCCCACTTTGCTTGCATCTAGTGCAAAACCGACCATTGCTCTTCACAAAACTAGTCTTGTGAGTAGCAAAAGCCGCCTTGCCATTCTTGGGGGTATAGCCCAATCCCTCTTTGTTGAGAGAAAAACGTTGGCTACCCAAGCACTTAAGCAAGCGGGCCTCACCACCATAGGCTTTACCTAAGGCGTGAGTGAGCTCATTTACCTCCTTCTTCAATGTCTCATTTTCAACCATGAGTGAGGCATCACAAGTGAAGCCATCATCCATAGATGAAGTAGTAGTGGTAGATGATGAGCTACATGAAGGGTTAGTAGCAGCAATAACAATAGGCTTATAGAAAGATTCATCGATTATATCACAAGCTATGCCTATGTCACATGTTTTAACCACTTTTTCAGTTTTAGCTTGATCAACAAGTGAGGAGTGAGCTTCCTTAAGCTTAGTGTGAGCATTGCCAAGCTCCTCATGGGCTTCCACTAGCCTCTCATGAGTAGCATTGAGCTCCTCAAAGGATTGCTCAAGAGCTTTTAGTCTCTTTTGCAATTCTTTGCACTCCTTTCTCTTTTTATCAAAATGTTCTCTAGCATCATCAAGCATTTCAATTAATTCATCTTTAGTGGGTTCATCATCATCACTATCATCACTATCACTCTCATCATCATCAGATAGTACCTTTGTGGCCTTAGCCATGAAGCATGATGGAGTGTCGAAGATTGAAGGCTTGTTGTTGATAGCAATACTTGCAAGTGCCTTCTTCTTGCTTGTCTTGCGATCTTCATTATCACTATCTTCATCACTATCACTTGTGGATGCATCACTATCCCAAGTGACCATATATGATTGCCCCTTCTTCTTCTTTGTGTAATTCTTCTTTTCTTTCTTCTCCTTCTTCTTGTCCTTCTTGTTGTCATTATCATCATTCTCACTGTTGTACGGACATTGAGCAACAAGATGGTCCTTGCTACCGCACTTGAAGCACCTCCTTGGTTCATCCTTGTTCTTGTATGAAGTCTTCTTTCTCCTTGCCCGGTAGCCCTTCTTCTTCATGAATTTGCCAAACCTTTTGACAAATAGAGCCATCTCTTCATCATCGCCATCACTGTCATTTGAGCAGTTATCTTCGCTAGAATCTTCTCTCTTTGCTTTGCCCTTGTTCTTTGATGATGATGTTGTGGCTTTGAATGCCACACTCTTCTTCTTCTCATCCTTCTTCACTTCTTGATCATTCTCATCTCTATAGGTGTCATCGGTCATTACATCTCCAAGAACTTGGTTTGGTGTCATAGTGTCTAAACCGCTTCTTACAAGCAACGTGACTAACATGCCAAATCTGCTGGGAAGACATCTCAAGAATTTATGAGAGAAATCTTTGTCCTTCACCTCTTCTCCAAGTGCTTTGAGATCATTGACAAGCACTTGAAGCCTATGGAACATCTCTGGAACACTTTCATCTTCATTCATCTTGAAGCTAGCAAACTTTTCTTTGAGAATGTATGCTTTTGCTCCTTTCACTGCTTGAGTGCCCTCAAATGATTCTTCCAATTTCTTCCAAGCATCATATGCCATATCCAAATTTTTGATTTGCTCAAACACCCTCTCATCAACGGCATCATGAATAGCACTAAGAGCAATGTCATTGTTCTGCATCTTCTCTTCTTCGGTATTGGTGAGATTTTCCGGATCAACTATCTCAATCTTGACATCCACAACCTGCCATATCCTTCTATTGATTGACTTTAAATGAGTGGTCATTTTTGCCTTCCAATAGCCATAGTTTGTGCCATCAAATTGGGGTGGCCTTTTGGTGTTGTTGATATGAGCCATTTTGACACCGAAGGTTGTTAAGCCTCAAATAAACGGTGACCTTGCTCCGATACCAATTGAAAGGTCCTAAATGGCTAGAGGGGGGGTGAATAGCCTATAAAAATTTCTACAACAACACTTAAACAAACTAGTTAGACAACTAAATGAACAATAATGTATAGTTACATTCTCTTATCTTGTGTAGTGATATACATTATTGTTCATTTAGTTGTCTAACTAGTTTGTTTAAGTGTTGTTGTAGAAATTTTTATAGGCTATTCACCCCCCCTCTAGCCATTTAGGACCTTTCAATTGGTATCGGAGCAAGGTCACCGTTTATTTGAGGCTTAACAACCTTCGGTGTCAAAATGGCTCATATCAACAACACCAAAAGGCCACCCCAATTTGATGGCACAAACTATGGCTATTGGAAGGCAAAAATGACCACTCATTTAAAGTCAATCAATAGAAGGATATGGCAGGTTGTGGATGTCAAGATTGAGATAGTTGATCCGGAAAATCTCACCAATACCGAAGAAGAGAAGATGCAGAACAATGACATTGCTCTTAGTGCTATTCATGATGCCGTTGATGAGAGGGTGTTTGAGCAAATCAAAAATTTGGATATGGCATATGATGCTTGGAAGAAATTGGAAGAATCATTTGAGGGCACTCAAGCAGTGAAAGGAGCAAAAGCATACATTCTCAAAGAAAAGTTTGCTAGCTTCAAGATGAATGAAGATGAAAGTGTTCCAGAGATGTTCCATAGGCTTCAAGTGCTTGTCAATGATCTCAAAGCACTTGGAGAAGAGGTGAAGGACAAAGATTTCTCTCATAAATTCTTGAGATGTCTTCCCAGCAGATTTGGCATGTTAGTCACGTTGCTTGTAAGAAGCGGTTTAGACACTATGACACCAAACCAAGTTCTTGGAGATGTAATGACCGATGACACCTATAGAGATGAGAATGATCAAGAAGTGAAGAAGGATGAGAAGAAGAAGAGTGTGGCATTCAAAGCCACAACATCATCATCAAAGAACAAGGGCAAAGCAAAGAGAGAAGATTCTAGCGAAGATAACTGCTCAAATGACAGTGATGGCGATGATGAAGAGATGGCTCTATTTGTCAAAAGGTTTGGCAAATTCATGAAGAAGAAGGGCTACCGGGCAAGGAGAAAGAAGACTTCATACAAGAACAAGGATGAACCAAGGAGGTGCTTCAAGTGCGGTAGCAAGGACCATCTTGTTGCTCAATGTCCGTACAACAGTGAGAATGATGATAATGACAACAAGAAGGACAAGAAGAAGGAGAAGAAAGAAAAGAAGAATTACACAAAGAAGAAGAAGGGGCAATCATATATGGTCACTTGGGATAGTGATGCATCCACAAGTGATAGTGATGAAGATAGTGATAATGAAGATCGCAAGACAAGCAAGAAGAAGGCACTTGCAAGTATTGCTATCAACAACAAGCCTTCAATCTTCGACACTCCATCATGCTTCATGGCTAAGGCCACAAAGGTACTATCTGATGATGATGAGAGTGATAGTGATGATAGTGATGATGATGAACCCACTAAAGATGAATTAATTGAAATGCTTGATGATGCTAGAGAACATTTTGATAAAAAGAGAAAGGAGTGCAAAGAATTGCAAAAGAGACTAAAAGCTCTTGAGCAATCCTTTGAGGAGCTCAATGCTACTCATGAGAGGCTAGTGGAAGCCCATGAGGAGCTTGGCAATGCTCACACTAAGCTTAAGGAAGCTCACTCCTCACTTGTTGATCAAGCTAAAACTGAAAAAGTGGTTAAAACATGTGACATAGGCATAGCTTGTGATATAATCGATGAATCTTTCTATAAGCCTATTGTTATTGCTGCTACTAACCCTTCATGTAGCTCATCATCTACCACTACTACTTCATCTATGGATGATGGCTTCACTTGTGATGCCTCACTCATGGTTGAAAATGAGACATTGAAGAAGGAGGTAAATGAGCTCACTCACGCCTTAGGTAAAGCCTATGGTGGTGAGGCCCGCTTGCTTAAGTGCTTGGGTAGCCAACGTTTTTCTCTCAACAAAGAGGGATTGGGCTATACCCCCAAGAATGGCAAGGCGGCTTTTGCTACTCACAAGACTAGTTTTGTGAAGAGCAATGGTCGGTTTTGCACTAGATGCAAGCAAAGTGGGCATGTAGAGCAATATTGCAAGAACAAGAACAAGAACGCTAATGTATCCTCTATTAAATTTGATTCTTGTTATTTGCTTACCAAGGGTGTTAATGGCATAAAAGCTAAATTCATTGGTACACCAATTGTGGGCTCAAAGAAGAAAGCTATTTGGGTACCAAAGAGTTTGGTCACTAATCTTGGAGGACCCAAAAAGGTTTGGGTACCTAAAAAGGATTGATTTGTTCTTGTAGGTCAACTATAAAGCCGGAGGGAGGCATTGGGTGCTTGATAGTGGGTGCACTCAACATATGACCGGGGATTCAAGAATGTTCAATTCAATTAATTCAAGCGGCAATCATGGTTTTGATTCTATCACTTTTGGTGACAATGGCAAAGGCAAGGTTAAAGGGCTTGGTAAGATTGCAATATCAAATGACATGAGCATTTCCAATGTGTTGCTAGTTGAGAGCTTGAACTTCAATTTACTGTCAGTTGCTCAGTTGTGTGATCTTGGTTTCAAATGCATTTTTGGAGTTGATGATGTAGAAATCATAAGTGTAGATGGTTCTAATTTGATATTCAAAGGATTTAGATATGAGAACCTATACTTGGTTGATTTCAATGCTAGTGAAACCCAGTTGTCAACATGCTTGTTCACTAAATCTGGTTTGGGATGGTTATGGCATAGAAGGCTTGGTCATGTTGGAATGAAACAGTTAAACAAAATAGTGAAGCATGATTTAGTTAGAGGCTTGAAAGATGTCACTTTTGAGAAGGATAAACTTTGTAGCTCTTGTCAAGCTGGCAAACAAGTTGGTAACTCCCATCCTAAGAAAAGCATGATGAGTACTAGCAAAGCATTTGAGTTATTGCACATGGATTTATTTGGACCAACAACATACACTAGCATCGGTGGAAGTAAATATGGCTTTGTGATAGTGGATGATTACACTAGATACACATGGGTCTTCTTTCTTAGTGATAAAAGTGAAACTTTTGATATCTTCAAAACTTTTGTCAAGAAATGTCAGAATGAGTTTGAAACAACAATCAAGAAAGTTAGAAGTGACAATGGGAGTGAATTTAAGAATACAAGAATTGATGAGTTGTGTGATGACTTTGGCATGAGACATCAATTCTCACCCAAGTATACTCCTCAATCAAATGGGATTGTTGAAAGGAAGAACAGAACTTTGATTGATATGGCAAGGTCTATGCTCAGTGAATATAATGTCAGTCATTCTTTTTGGGCCGAAGCTATCAATACGGCTTGCTATTGTAGCAACCGTCTCTATTGCCATGGCATGCTAGAGAAGACACCATATGAGCTATTAAATGGAAGAAAGCCAAATATCGCATACTTCAGAGTTTTTGGTTGCAAATGTTATATATTGAAGAAAGGTGCAAGATTGAGCAAATTTGAGAAGAAATGTGATGAAGGATTCTTACTTGGATATTCAACAACAAGCAAAGCATATAGAGTTTGGAACTTGGCTAGTGGTATTATGGAAGAAGTGCATGATGTTGAATTTGATGAAACTAAGGGCTCTCAAGAAGGAAATGAAAATCTTAATGATGTGAGAGGCACTCAATTGTCAAATGCAATGAAGAATATGGATATTGGTGATATTAGGCCAAGACAAGTGGATGATTATGAAGATGACCAAATGTTCTCATCAAATGTTCAAGTTGATGCAAATCAAGCTAGTGGTTCTCATGTTCAATCAAGTGCTAGTGAAGATCAACAAGCTAGTTCATTTCAACCAAGCAATCAAGTGCAAATCCTCCAACCAACCAATATTGCAAGAGATCATCCCATAGATCAAATTGTTGGGGATATTAGAAGTGGTGTGCAAACAAGATCAAGATTGGCATCATTTTGTGAGCATTTTTCTTTTGTGTCATCATTTGAGCCAAACAAGATAGAAGATGCATTGATGGATGTTGATTGGGTAAACGCTATGCATGAAGAGCTAAACAACTTCACCCGCAACCAAGTTTGGGAACTTGTTGAGAGACCAAAGAATTACAATGTAATTGGAACCAAATGGGTATTTCGAAATAAGCAAGATCAAGATGGGATAGTAGTAAGAAACAAAGCAAGATTGGTAGCTCAAGGTTACACTCAAGTTGAAGGTCTTGATTTTGGAGAAACATATGCACCGGTTGCAAGAATGGAAGCAATTAGAATTCTATTGGCTTATGCATGTGCTCATAATATCAAGTTATATCAAATGGATGTCAAAAGTGCATTTCTAAATGGGTATATCAATGAGTTAGTATTTGTAGAACAACCTCCCGGTTTTGAAGATGACAAGAAGCCCAACCATGTTTACAAGCTCAAAAAGGCGTTGTATGGTTTGAAGCAAGCACCAAGAGCATGGTACGAGAGGTTGAGAGACTTCCTACTCTCTAAAGGGTTCAAGATGGGCAAGGTTGATACTACTCTCTTCACCAAGAAGATTGACAAAGACTTGTTTGTGTTGCAAATATATGTTGATGATATTATCTTTGGGTCAACCAACCAAGAGTTTTGTGAAGAGTTTGGGAATATGATGGCAAATGAGTTTGAGATGTCTATGATTGGAGAGCTTAGTTACTTCCTTGGTCTTCAAATCAAGCAAATGAAGAATGGCACTTTTGTGAGTCAAGGCAAGTACATCAAAGATATGCTCAAGAAGTTTGGTCTAAATGATGCAAAAGCTATTAGTACACCTATGGGAACAAATGGACATTTGGATAGTGATGCTAGTGGCAACATGGTGGATCAAAAATTGTATCGGTCTATGATTGGAAGCTTACTCTATGTGACCGCTTCTAGGCCGGACGTCATGTTTAGTGTATGCATGTGTGCAAGATTTCAAGCTTCACCAAGAGAGAGTCACTTGAAGGCAACTAAAAGAATATTGAGATATTTGAAGCATACACAAAATGTTGGATTGTGGTATCCCAAGGGGTCGAACTTTGAGTTGATTGGATATTCGGACTCTGACTATGCAGGATGCAAAGTTGATAGAAAAAGCACATCGGGCACATGTCAATTACTTGGAAGATCACTTGTATCATGGTCATCGAAAAAGCAAAACAGTGTTGCACTTTCAACCGCCGAAGCAGAATACATATCCGCAGGAAGTTGTTGTGCTCAGTTACTTTGGATGAAAGCAACTTTGGATGACTTTGGAAGTAAATTCAAACAAGTACCATTGCTATGTGACAATGAGAGTGCAGTAAAGCTCACCAACAATCCAGTACAACATTCAAGAACAAAGCACATTGACATTCGCCATCACTTCATAAGAGACCATCAACAAAAGGGTGATATTTCAATTGAGAATGTTGGTACCGATGATCAACTTGCCGATATATTCACCAAGCCACTTGATGAAAAGAGATTTTGCAAGCTAAGGAATGAATTGAATATACTTGATTTCTCAAATATGAGTTGATGCACCCTCCGTTATATGACATGCCTCTCCTTCGCCAAAGCAAAGGTAAAATTGTTTGGCATGACATTCATTCTTGCTAAGGATATGATTAGTGCATTTAGTCATTCCTTGCATCTTATAGGCTCATTCATGAAAATAAAATACTTTGGATGTACATATGGTACCACTATTGCTTCTCTGTTTGATATGATCTAGTGGTAGCATATGACATGTTTATGGGCTTGTGAACCTAGGGTTTGATCTTGAAAACAAGCATTCAAGGGTTTAACCGACGTGAGTAAGATAACCATTGCAAGATGTGTGAAGAAGCTTACTCTAGAGCAAACCGTGTTAAATATCTTATGTTTGTTTGCTAGGCTGAACCATACTACAAACTTGATCACCCTATTGGTTACCTTAACTCCTACTAAAATTGGTGTGCCTTTTATGGTACTTAATGACAAAGGGGGAGAAATGGTTAAGATAGATGCATATAACAAAGGGGATCAATGTATATAACAAAGGGGATCAATTAAAATTTGAGCACGGAGCAAGCTCATGAACTGATTGTTGCATTTGAATGTGCATATTCATATGAGTGATTGCATTGTACAAATTTAAATTCAATATACATGCTTGTGTGATGTATGCTAGAAATAAATTTTGAATGATGATTTGTGAACTAGCATGCATAAGTGGTAGCTAAACCTTTTATATAATGTTGATCTCATAAGGTATCTAGTGTTTTTGTAAAGTCTAGCTAATCAAGATGCTAAGGATGGTGTACATTGGCAACTCCGATTGGTATCACGCTTCAAAGGTCTATTCTTTATACCTTAGCATCATTTGATAGTATTACTCTCCCACATTTTATATCTATGCATATGTGCCGAACTTGAACCAAACACTATAGCACATATGTAGGGGGAGCTAATACTAACAAAGTGGTGACTCAAATTTTCAAACATATATCTTTGTGAAAGGTTGTCATCAATTACCAAAAAGGGGGAGATTGAAAGTCCTTGTTTGGTTTTGGATAATTGATGTCACCTAGAGTACTAACCTTGTCATGAAGTGTTTATGAGCTAGGTTGGTACATTCCAAGTACGGGAGCCAAATGATGATCATGGTATTGGTGGTGATGACCAAAAGATAGATCAAGTGCTCCACATTTGGGAGAAGAAGAAGAGAAAAACAAAATCCTATGGAGTTCAAGGCAAAGGTATAAATAGGAATTTTGTTTTGGTACTCAAGACACCATAGAGGGTGTGAGTGCATTTAGGATAGATAGCCGTACTATTAAGAGGGGAATATCTCGGTGATCACGGTTATCAAGTGCCACTAGGTGAATTCATACATGCATATGCATTAGGACCTAGTGTGCTAACTCGAATCCTTTGAATATGTTTGTGAAAATGCTAACACACATGCACATGATGTTGTACACTTGTTGGTGTTAGCACATTTGCAAAGGAGAAGTTGTTGGAGTTGGTTTGGATCAACACAGAGAAGAAAATGGAGTTTTCTGTGTATGGTCGGTGGTACCGACCAGGTGGTCGGTGGTACCGCCCATAGGTGCTGCGTGCAGCCTTCTCTGTGTTGGGGCGTTTTTGGCCTGGCGGTGGTACCGCTATTACCTCGGTACTACCGCCGGCGGTGGTACCGACCGGATGGTCGGTGGTACCTTGGTCCTGAGGAGTTTCGCGAGGCTCTCTGTAGTTTTTGAAAATGGCTTGCCGGTAGTACCGCCATTACCTCGGTACTACCGCCCACGGTGGTACCGACGCAAGGTCGGTAGTGGTTGGCTTTTCGCAGAGCTCTCTGTTCGCGGTGATTTTTGGCCTGGCGGTAGTACCGCCATTACCTCGGTACTACCGACCTCGGAGGTACCGACCAGAGTCGGTGCCTCGCCTAAATCAGCGGGACGTGTGTTAAACGGCTAGTTTGACTCTGTCGGTACTACCGCCCAAGAGGGGTCGGTACTACCGACCAAGCGCAGAAAGGTAGGGTTCAGGCCGCCGCCCTCCCTTCCCTATAAATTGGACGTGGCCGCCTTTGGGGTGTTCTGCTTGACTCTCTGACTTCTTGAACATCCTCTTGAGCAAGATCTAATCCCTCCCTCCGATCTCTTTGCTTGTTAGTGCGAATCCAAGTGAGATCGAGAGATCCAAGTGCATTTGCTTGTAAGTTTGCATCTAGTGGCACTTGGCGATTGTGGTTGCTGCGGATATTCTTATTACTCTTGGTGGTTGCCGCCACCTAGACGGTTTGGAGCAGCGGAGGAGATAAGGCACGAGTGGTGATTGTTCGTGGCCATCTCCCGGTGATTTGTAAGGGGTTTCTTGTACCTTCCCCGGCGGAGCGCCAAAGGTAACTCTAGTGGATTGCTCGTAGCTTGTGGATCCCCATCTTGTGTTGGTTGTGCGGCACCCTATTGAGGGTTAGGCGTGTGATGCCTATTAGCGCGTGAACCTCCAAGTGGGTGTATCGCTACAACGGGGACGTAGCTTGCCGGCAAGCAAGTGAACCTCGGAGGAAAAATTATTGTGTCAACTTGTCTCCGTGGTATTCTTTGATATTCATTTATTAATCTCTTGCCGGCTCGGTATACACACCTCTATCTCTCGTACTTACATTTGTTACTTTCTTGCAAGATAATATTATACCTTGTTGTTAGTTACATTCTCTTATCTTGTGTAGTGATATACATTATTGTTCATTTAGTTGTCTAACTAGTTTGTTTAAGTGTTGTTGTAGAAATTTTTATAGGCTATTCACCCCCCTCTAGCCATTTAGGACCTTTCAGCGGAGAGCTCAGCCTCGTGGCGGCGCGGGGCGGCCTCGGAGAAACCAGCAGACACGCCCCGCAATGAGCGCGAGATGTCCGTCCACCAGCCGGACGCCTCTCGAGCTAGGCCGGTCCGGGAACGGATCGTCGATAACCGGCCACCTCGAGACCCCAATGACGCCCGCAACGACATCAACCGCCGGCGCAAAGACAAGGGGGCCCAAGAGCGCGGCTATAGCGCCCATCGAGGGGGGCACTACGACAGCGACGAAGACCGGCAAATCCTCGAGCCTCCGGGCCCCAGAGTCTTCAGCCGGGCCATCCGCAGCTCAACCCTCCCCGACCGCTTCCGACCACCGACCAACATCGTGAAGTATGATGGGGGGGTCGAGCCCAAGCTCTGGCTCTCGGACTTCCGCCTAGGCTACCAACTGGGCGGAGCGAAGAATGACGACCGTGTGATCATACGCCAACTCCCACTTTACCTCTCTGACACCGCCCACCGGTGGCTCGAGGGGCTCCCGCCGGATCGGATCGATGACTGGGCCGACCTAGTCAGGGTCTTCGATGGGAATTTCAAGGGGACTTGCGTGTGCCCAGGCAACCCCTCGGACCTACGGCGTTGCAGGCAGGCGGCAGACGAGCCCCTCCGCGACTTTGCTCGACGTTTCTCGAAGCAGCGCCTCGAGCTCCCCCACGTGCCTGATGAGGATGTCATTTCAGCGTTCCTCGCGGGCACGACATGCCAAGAGCTGGTTCATGAGCTAGGGCGCTACCGTCCCAGGACGGCCGAGGACCTGATGGATCGTGTCACCAGCTTTGCCTCAGGCGACGAGGCAGTGGGGGCCTTCTTTGGCCGCTCTGCGGACAAAGGTAAGGCGCTGACCGCACCGGAGGGCTCGAACAAGGGCAACGACTCCAAGAACCGCAACAACAACAATAACAAAAAGAAGAAGAACAAAAGCAAAAGTCAAAAGGCGAAGCGCGGCGCCGATGACGACGACGATGAAGAAGTGCTCATGGGCGCCCTCGACCATAAGAAACCTCGAGGCCCCCCCGACGGGGCTGTTTTCGACCAGATGCTCGAGGACCCCTGCACTTATCACAAGGGCCCCGTAAATCACAAGTTAAAGGACTGCCGGCTGTTGAAAGGCTACTACTCCAAGCTCGGCGACAAGAAAGAAGACGCGCCTAAGGGCAAGGATACCAATCGGCGCGGCGGTGGGGACGCGGACGGCGACTTCCCCCCGGTGCGCGACTGCTACATGATCTACGGGGGGGCGACCGTCGGGCTCTCAGCTCGAGAAAGAAAGAAGGAGCGCCGGGAGATCTTTGCACTCTGCCACGACGCCCCCCGGTATCTTGACTGGTCTGATGCTCCAATCACGTTCGACCGTGACGACCATCCGGACCGTGTCATAAACCCGGGAGCGTACCCCCTCGTCGTCGACCCCGTCATAGTCGACGTACGGTTCTCCAAGGTGTTGATGGATGGGGGCTCGAGCCTCAACGTCATATACCTCGAAACCCTCGACCTCCTGGGGTTTTCGGAGGGTCAGCTCCAACCCAGCGTCGGGGGGTTCCACGGAGTCGTACCAGGGAAGAAGGCCCACCCCCTCGGGCGCATCGACCTGTCGGTTTGCTTTGGCACGCCGGCTAACTTCCGCCGGGAAACGCTCACCTTCGAGGTGGTTGGCTTCCAAGGGACCTACCATGCCATCATCGGCAGACCCGGCTATGCTAAGTTCATGGCGGTCCCCAACTACACGTACTTGAAGCTCAAGATGCCGGGGCCAAAAGGGGTCATCACCGTCGACACCTCCTACGAGCACGTGTACCACTGCGACGTGGAGTGCGTCAAGCGTGGGGAGGCCAACATCCACCTCGACTCGCTCGAGGCCTTGGCGGCCCTGGCCACCGAGGAGGCCCCAGAAGCAAAGCGCCACGCCGGCACCTTCGAGCCGGCTGAGCACACCAAGCAGATACCCATCGACCCGACCTCGACCAATGGCAAGACGCTGACCATCAGTGCCAGCCTCGAGCCTAAATAGGAAGCAGTGCTCGTCGACTTTCTCCGCGCGAACATCGACATGTTTGCGTGGAGCCCCTCGGACATGCCGGGCATACCGAGGGAGGTCACCGAGCACGCCTTGGAGATCCAGGCCGGGTCCAGACCGGTGAAGCAACGCCTGCGCCGCTTCGACGAGGAAAAGCACAGGATCATCGGCGAGGAGGTGCACAAGCTTTTGGTGGCCGGATTCATCAAGGAGGTATTTCACCCAGAGTGGCTAGCTAACCCTGTGCTAGTTAGGAAAAAGAATGGAAAAATGCGGATGTGTGTAGATTACACTGGTCTGAATAAAGCATGTCCAAAAGTTCCATTTCCTTTACCTAGAATTGATCAGATTGTCGACTCCACTGCGGGGTGTGAAGTACTTTCATTTCTCGATGCGTATTCCGGCTACCACCAGATTAGGATGAAAGAATCCGACGAGCTCGCTACTTCTTTTGTTACGCCTTTTGGTATGTACTGCTACGTTACAATGCCTTTCGGCCTTCGAAACGCCGGGGCAACGTACCAACGTTGCATGCAGCATATCTTTGGCGAACGCATAGGCAAAACCGTCGAGGCCTACGTCGATGACATCGCAGTTAAAACCAAGAAAGTCGGGAGCCTCATCAGCGATCTCGAGACCACGTTCGGGTGCCTCCGGGCCAAGAATGTGAAGCTCAACCCCGAGAAATGTGTCTTTGGTGTGCCTCGGGGCATGCTACTTGGCTACATTGTCTCACAACGGGGGATCGAGGCTAACCCCGAAAAAATCTCAGCAGTCACGAGGATGGGCCCAATTCGAGACCTCAAGGGTGTACAGAAAGTTACAGGCTGCCTAGACGCTCTCAGCAGATTCATCTCGAGGCTAGGGGAAAAGGCACTACCACTCTACCGCCTGCTGAAGAAGACGGAACGCTTTGCGTGGACTGTCGATGCCGAGGAAGCCTTAACCAAGTTGAAGGGGTTGCTGACTTCCGCGCCAATTCTTGTGCCACCACGACCAGCCCAGGGTGGCGATTCCCCCGAGCCTCTCCTCCTCTATGTGGCCGCAACCACTCAGGTGGTCAGCGCGGTCATAGCCGTCGAGAGGCACGAGGAGGGTCATGCGTTGCCGGTCCAACGGGCGGTGTACTTCACCAGTGAGGTGCTCTCTGAGGCCAAGGTCTGGTACCCGCACATCCAGAAGCTGCTCTACGGCATCATCATCACGAGGCGCAAGCTCCAGCACTACTTCCTCGCTCATCCCGTAACGGTGGTGTCATCCTTCCCCCTCGGCGAAATCATCAACAATCGGGAGGCCACGGGGCGCATCGCCAAGTGGTCCGCCGAGCTAATGGGGGAGGCCATCACCTACGCCCCGCGAAAAGCCATCAAGTCACAAGCGTTGGCATACTTCGTTGCTGAGTGGACCGACACCCAGCTCCCGCCGGCACAAATCCAAGCCGAGCTCTGGACCATGTACTTCGACGGATCCCTCATGAAGACGGGGGCAGGCGCAGGCCTGCTCTTCGTCTCACCCATCGGAGTCCACATGCGCTACCTGCTACGATTGCACTTCCCCGCCTCCAACAACGTCACTGAGTACGAGGCCCTGGTTAATGGGCTGCGCATTGCCCTCGAGCTCGGGGTCCGACGCCTCGACGTTCGAGGAGACTCGCAGCTCGTCGTCAACCAGGTTATGAAGGCTTCAAGCTGCATCGATCCCAAGATGGAGGCATACTGCGGGGAGGTGCACAAGCTAGAAGATAAGTTCTACGGCCTTGAGCTCAACCACATCGCTTGAAAGTACAACGAGGCCGCAGATGAGCTGGCAAAGTTGGCGTCCACACGCAGCACGGTTCCACCAGATGTTTTCTCGAGGGATGTCTTCGAGCCATCCGTCAAAATCGGCCCGGAGGCTGGCCCCTCGACGCCACCCCTCGAGCCAGACACGGGGGCTGGCCCCTCGACGCCACCCCTCGAGCCAGACACGGGGGCTCGACCTTCAACGCCACCCCTCGGGAATGACCCCTCGACATCCGCTGAGGCGATGCAAATCGACGCACCTACCACTTCGTCATCACGACCTCTCGACTGGCGGACATCGTTCCTCGACTACTTGACGCAAGGCATGCTACCGGAGGATAAGACAGAGGCCCGACGCATCGCTCGAAGGGCCAAGACCTACGTCATCTACGGCGACGAACGAGAGCTGTACCGACGAAGCCCATCAGGAATCCTTCAACGCTGCATCCCCCTCGAGGAAGGGCGCAAGCTCCTCGACGACATGCACTCGGGGGCTTGCGGCCACCACGCAGCACCAAGGACCCTGGTGGGGAACGCCTTCCGTCAAGGCTTCTATTGGCCGACCGCCATTGGAGACGCCAAGCGCTTGGTCCGAGCATGCCATGGGTGTCAATTCTACGCCAAGCAAACGCACCAGCCCGCGCACGCCCTGCAGATGATCCCCATTACTTGGCCGTTTGCCGTCTGGGGGCTCGACCTCGTGGGTCCCCTCAAGATGACAACCGGAAAGTACACGCACGTGCTCGTGGCCATCGACAAATTCACCAAATGGATCGAGGCCAAGCCCATAGGCGACCCCACCTCCGAGAAAGTCGTCGAGTTCATCGCAGACATCATGTACCGGTTCAGGGTGTCTAACGTCATCATCACCGACAATGGCACCCAATTCACGGGCAAAAAGTTTACCAACTTCTGCGACGACAGCGGCATTCGCGTGACCTGGGCCTCGGTTGCATACCCTCAATGCAACGGGCAGGTCGAGCGCGCCAACGGCATGATACTCCATGGGCTGAAGCCGAGGCTGTTCAAGACCCTCAAAAATTTCGGAAAGGGGTGGGCTGCAGAGCTCCCCTCGGTGCTGTGGGGCCTCAGGACTACGCCGAGTCGAGCCACCGGGTTCATTCCGTTTTTCCTAACCTACGGCGCCGAGGCCGTCTTGCCTACGGACCTCGAGTACGGCTCACCTCGACTTCGAGCCTACAACGAGCAAACCAACGACGAAAAGCTCGCCAACGCCAAGGACCAGCTCGAGGAGGCCCGAGACATGGCGCTCATCAACTCCGCACGCTACTAGCAAACACTTCGACGCTACCACGACAAGCACGTGCGCAAAAGGGACCTAGCGGTGGGGGACCTCGTGCTTCGACGACTGCAAGATAATTGAGGGCACCATAAGCTCACCCCTCCATGGGAGGGCCCATACACCGTAGCTGAAGTGCTCAGGCCAGGAACGTACAAACTCCACGACAGTCAAGGCAGGATCCTGACGAACGCGTGGAACATATCTCAGCTACGTCGCTTCTACCCTTAAAGGCCTCGAGGCCTTGTTCATTTTGTTGCTTTGTACAAACATGTCAAATATGAATGAACAATCTCGCGCACTGTCATTCATTTTACTTAGCAACTTAAGGTAGCCTCGACCCTGCCATGCTCAGGGTCGAGCCTCCCTCGGGGGCTGACGGGGGGACCCCCCCAGACTCCGGAAAAAGCGCGTTTTCTTTTCAAAAATTCGACCCTCGTCTCGACTCGTGCCTCGAGTGAACTAGCGACGTCTAAATCCTAAAATACCTCGAGCCTCCAAGGGTCGGGAGGCGTCGACGTAGACGTCCACCTACGCCCCCGGGCTATGGTACCCTACCTACGCCTCCCCTCGAGGGGCTCGCGACGTATCGAAGGAACACAGACTAAGCTAGCAGAAACTCAAGCTTGCAACAAAGAGAAGTGGTCAAACGCATTTGAAAAGAAAACAACTCTTTTAATGAACAAGTCATATATACATTCGGGTCTCGAAGTACCCTCATTCATGTCATAAAATTCTTACAAGGGCCTTGACGCCCAAATTTGGCACGCATGCCTCAGTCCTCGTCGGTCCGATACTCCTCCCCGAGGTCTTCCACGGCGGGCTCAGCCTCGACACCCGAGCTAGAGGGAGGAGGGTCCTCGACACCGCTGCTGGCGTCAGGAGGCAGCACGTCCTCCTCAAAGATCTTTGCGAGCGACGTCCCCGGCCTCTCCATCTTCTCCAAGATTTTGTCGACACGGCGGTTGTTCCACTCCTCGTCCTTCCCCTCGATCTCGATGAAGCCATTGGCGACAACGTGGACCGGGAAGCGGAAGCCGGAGCGGCCGACCGCGAGCGTCTGCTTGACGCCATGGTGGAGAGCTTGCCAGACACGGTCCCGCGCAGCTACGTCGAGGAAGCACAAGGCGTCGACCAAAGTGTCGCCTTGGGCCACCGCACCTTCTGCCGCAGCCACCGGAGGAACACCCCACATGGAGCCAAGCCGGTCGAGGGAAGCGCGAGCCCGCTCCGCCACCATCGTCTCGTTTTGGAGTTGGTCCAAGAGAGCCTGGTTCGTTGCGCGGAGCTCCTCGACCGTCTTCTCGACCCCTGCGCAACGAATGAGGAAGAGTGAGACTGCGGCGTAACAAAAACTTTGAGGCCCAAGCAAGGACAAGGCGTAAGCCTCACCATCGCAATGCTGCCCCAGTTCGGCGAGGTCGCTGGTAAGGCCCTCAGCGCGTTGCTCGAGCCTGCGCTTCTCGGCCAGCATGAGGAGCTTCTCGGACCTAAGCTCCTCGACCAGCTTGCCCGTCTCCGCGAGGGCCAGATCCTTGCGGATCACCTCCTGCCGCGCCGCCCCCTCGGCAGCTCGGGCGGTGGCGACACCGCTCTCGGCGTCTTCGACCTCCTTCTTCGCCGCCTCCGCTGCGGACCGAGCGGCGGCGGCATTGCGTTGAGCATCCTCAGCCTCCTTCTTCGCCGCCTCCGCTGCGGACCGAGCGGCGGCGGCATCGCGTTGAGCATCCTCAGCCTCTTTTCTCGCCGCCTCCGCTGCGGTTCGGGCGGTGGCAGCCTCGCCTCGGGCGTCAGCGGCCTCCTTCTTCGCCGCCTCAGCTTCAGCCCGGGCGGAGGTGGCCTCGCTTCGGGCGACCGCGGCCTCCTTCCTCGACGCCTCGAGAGCGGCGGCGGCCTCCTCCTTGGATCGAGCGACCTCACCTCGAGCCGCCCGGACCTCCGCGTCCGCCTCGTTGAGCCGGCTCGCCATTTGGGCGTTCCGGCTCAGCTCAGCGCGGAGATCTTGAAGCTCCGCCTCAGCCCTCGCGAGGGCAGCCGACACCTGTGCGGACCGGCCCGCCTCCTCGGAGCAGGACCGTTCCGCCTTCGCCATGAGCTCGGCCACCTCCCAGAAGATGGACCGCACCTCGCGCGGGGCCCCCCGCTGGGCCGGTTGCTCGACGGGGACCATGGCGAGGGACGGGCTCGGCGCGTCGGGAAACGGCCATACTGGTCAGTCAAGCTCGATGACGGGCAGATCCTCCTCCGCCCCGAGCTGCACCAACTGCGACCCGCCTCCCGACGGCACGGGCCCCGGCTCCCTCCGTCCCTCCGCCGGCACCTCCTGTTGCTCCGCCGCCTCCCGAGGCGGCGTCACAACCTCGCGTGGGGGCGAAGGCTCGAGCAGCGGCGGGTCAATCAAAAGAAGGCTCGACCCCTCCCCCTCTTCCCTGGTCGGGTCCTCCGGCGTCTTGTCAGCGCTAGCCGGCGCCTCGGGCGCCTCCACCATCGTCAAGCCCACGGCGAGGAGCGGCCCCTGCTCCAGCTCGTTCAGGAGGTCCTCCACCGTCGGCTCCTTCTCCGCCAATGCCTCTCCCCCCTTTCCCTCCTCCGCAGCCCGGCTCGTGTCGGCCGGGGCCCAGAGGGGCGCAGTCTCCTCGGCCCCAGACACCGGCGGGGCCATGCTCGCCCCAGGCGCTTCCCCCGGAACAGCCGTCGTGGTGGGGGGAAGGGTGGCGCTCCCAACTGGCGCCATCGCGGGAGGAGGAGGAGGGGGAGGAGGCAGCACCTCAGTGGACGTGGTGGTGGCAGGCTCGATGCCGTAAGCTGTGGCCCCTGCAATAAGAGATGACAGTGATATCAGAACCGGGAAGGATGCCTCGACCCCTGTGGTCGATGGCGACGGCCTCACCAAAATTCGCGACGACCATCTTGCTTCCTCGAGCCATAGCAGCTCGAGCCTTCTCCAGCCAAGCAGCTTCTCTAGCGGAGGAAGGTGCCATACCTCGAAGTGCTTGTGCCTCGACGGAGCTCGAGGTCTTGGCCCGCTTGGACGCAGCGAGGTCCACCTCCTGGTAGGAGCGCTTCCCCCTGAGAAACCAGAGGTGGCATGCGTCATCAAAAGTAAAGAGGTAAAGCCTCACTACCGACGAGATCCAAGAAAATTACTCACCCAAAGCGGCGGCTGGGCTTCTTCCCGGAATCGCCGGACCCACTCGAGGGCTTCGAGCCCACCCCACGGCTCGAGCCCTGCGTCTGTGCCGTCTCCGCAGGGCTGGGATGGGGGGAGGGCTCCCGATGCCTCCCGTGGCTCGACCTCGAGGGAGATCCCTCCTTCCGCCCCACATCGCGGGAGGGCGACCGTACCTCCCTTGTGCTGACGTCGAGGCGCCTGTCCCGGCGCGGGCTCCAGGACCTGCTCCGACGCTCGTGCTGGCGGTCGCGCCCTCCCGCGTCCACTTCTGTGTCCCGGCGGCGGTGCGGCGACGGACTCCGGGGACGCTCACGCCCCTGGTCACGAGACGCCCGGGGGCTCTCTCCCCGACGCTCGTGATGGTGCGGGCTCGACGCCTTCTCCTGACGCCCGCTCCTCCGCGGGCTCGACCCCGACCTCGATGGCTCGCGGCGGTCGGACCCGGAGCCCCTCCCGATGTGGTCACTGCCCCTCGGGGCTCGGCCCTTCTCGAGACCTCCCACCTGGGCTGACGCGGGGACAGCCTCCGTTGGTGCTGTGGTGGAGGCGCTCCGGGTTCGGGGCTTCCTCACGACAGGGGGCGCGTCCGGCCGGGAGCTCGACATGCCCTGGGCCTCCAACGAGGCGGAGCTGGGCGCGGCCTTCTGCTGCTTCACCCCGCGCGGTACCTTCGCCGGGGGGACCTCGTAGATGCTCTCCTGCACAGAGGAGCGGTCAGCCCCGACGTCGAAGACCCCCGCGCGTCTCAGGCGCGCGTCCATCCCCTCGTCGTCGCTCTCATCATCATCATCATCATCCTCCGAGCTCGAGGAGCTGAGCTCGGGGGACTCGTCCCCAGGCTGCCGATTGCGGCGAGCCTTCGCCAGTCTCTGCTCCCGAGCCGAGCGACGCAAGTTTTTGTTTTTCTCTTTCTTCTTTCCGGCATCCTTGCTCTCCTTGTCTTTCTGAGCAGAGAGGCGCCTCACCTGGGTATCCGCGGCGTCCTCCCTCACCGGGGGCCTCGACGCGCGACAAGTAAACGCCCCCTGCAAAAAGAAGAAGCGTGACGAGACAAACTACGAGAAGAAGGCGCAAGGTTCGAAGAAGAAAGAAGGAGGGGAGGCTCGAGACGGGCTAGCTCGATGGGGACCTACCAGATAGAGGCACCCCTCGTCGGGCGCCATGGGGACTAGCTTGGTACTCTCCGGGGCGAACGACCCGTGGATCATGATCGACACCCGGGAGATGCCCTCGCTGCAGGGCAATCCCTCCTCGGCCATCCTCGACTCGCTCAGCGCTTCGGTCGTGGCCTTCTCCCCCATTTGGTACAGGAAGAGGGGGCAGTCCGCTAATGGGAGGACCCTCCGTTGGTGGAACGCCCAGATGACCGCCGGGATGGTCAACCCCTCCTCGTCCACCAGCTTCTTCATCAGCTTCATCAGCGACACCAGGTGGCGCTGCCTGTCTGCCGCGACGCCCCAGATCCACTGGTCCGGGCGCCGGTCGAGCACCCTGCCGGTATACTGCGAAAGGAGCCCTCCCTCGTTCCGCAGATAGAACCAGTGCTCGTCCCACCCCGACTGGTTGGTCGAGAGCCGGTGGTGGAGGTACTCGCGGGGGACGCCGGCCGACGAAGGCCCGGTCCGCATGGTGATGGCGAGGGAGCCGGCGCGCACGAGCCGCTTCCCGTTGGGCTTCAGCGTCTTGGTGAAGAGCTCGCCCCGGAAGATGTGAACGAACATCTCCCAATGCGGCTCCATCCTCAAGTACCCCTCGCACAACGCAGCAAAGATGGCGGCGTGCGAGATCGAGTTGGGGGAGAAGTGTTGAAGCTCCACCCCGTAGTGGTGGGTTAACGCCCGCATGAAGCGGCTCGGCGGGACGCCGAGCCCCAAGCGGTGGTAACGGGTGAAGCTCACCACGTACCCCTCCGGCGGGTGCGGCTCCCGGTGGTCGTCCGACGGGATGACCCACCACGCAGATCCCTCCTCTAGGTTGGGACGAAGAAGCCCCTGAGCCACCAGCGAGTCCATCTCGCGCTGCATCACCTTCGACCATCTCCAGGCCTCGACCGACTGCGGCGAGGTCTTGTTGGCCATGGCGACGATGGCGTGGGCTTTGACGGCGGACGAACGACCGGGGAGGTTGCTGGCTGCGGGCTCAGGAGGAAGGGGTGCGGGAACTGTGGCGGCTATGGGGGCAAAGGCAAAGTGAAGAGCCCTCTCCCCCTCTCTCGGTATTTATACGAAAGAGCCCCAACAGGTGAGGCATCCTACGGCGACGAAAAAGGTAACCGCATAGCATTTAATGCGCCCACCTAACTACGTCTCGAGCCGGATGCAGGGAACACGTGCCAGCTCTCCGTTCGCTCAACTACCGGGGCCCTCCGCAGCCGCCGCTCCAACTTCACGCCCGCCGCCCTGGCGCCACGATCTCCACTCCCTGACGGTTTCCGCCTAAAAAGGCGCGCCCAACGGGCAGAAGGATTCCCAGACGACGGAGGCTTCTTCACGAAGGTAAAAACGGGCCCCGGCCCTAAGTCTCGAAGCAGCGAAGGCTGGCCCTCGAAGAGGGTTCGACAGCCGGCTTCGAGCACCCGAGTCAGGGACACCAAAGGGCGCCACTCGCGGCATTACTCGAGGGCCAAGCCCTCGAGGCCCCTCACGTGTATCTAAGTGTAACACCTCTGGTGTTAAGCAGTAATTAAAGTTCTAAATAATATGTTTAGTATGCATAATTATCTAGCATCATGGCATAAAGCATTTCATCTTTTAAGTACAAATGTGATGCTTCATATGTTTTGCTTGAGTGTTGCATGATCTTGTGTGATGCTTTGATAAGTGATGTGGTTAGGTGTCACATGAAATGATAAGTGTGAGTGGAAAACTTAATTTTTCTATGCTCTTTTTGGTTCCCTTTTTAATGAGTCAAAAAGTGTGTCAAATTTCAAAATGATTTCACAAGCAAAGTTGTAGCTCTTGTTGAGAGGGACAACTTTGGTATTGAAAGTTTTTCAAGTTTCTGTACAAAATTTTGAATAAATTTGAAATCTTTCAAACCCTGAATTTGACCCCAAGACTAGATTTCAAAAACTAAAAAGAACTAGACTTTGGTTCTTTAATAAAAGATGTAGAGTGGTTTAAAATAAACAACTTTTATTAATATAGATTTTCAAGTTATTAAAGAAAATCTGAAGTAATTTGTAAAACAAGTTTGATTTGTTTCAATTGGAAAATCAATTTCTAAAACCTAGTTTTATCCCCTTTTGTGTAATTTCAAAGTTATGCATATTTTGGATATTTGACCAAAAGCAAAGTTGCTCTATTTTTGTTAAGGAACAACTTTTATTTTGGTGAAATTTGAAATTTTTCAGAAAGTTTTAAAGTAATTTTGAATTTACTCAAAACCTGGAAATGGTCTCCTTTTGATTTTAAACTTGCATTTCAAAATTAATTGAAATATGAGTTTGAGGTTTACATCAAAGTTGTAGAGAATTTAAAAATGAACCTTTCATACATGGACCAATTTTTCAAGTGTCCATGTAAAATCAAAAGTAATTTTGCTTTTATTGCAAAACCCTAATTTTGTCCCCTTTCAAATTCCCTTTTGAAGTCAATTTGAACTGTTTTGGTCAAATTGATCTTTTTCCAGTTGAAATCAGCTCAAGTGTATTAAAACAAAGTTGTACATCTTTTCAAGCTCTACTTTTCATATTTTGACAAATCTTGAGGTACAGTTCAAATTTCAAAAGTAATTTTGAATTCAGTTTCCTCCAAATTTGGTTTTGAACTTTATTTCAAAATCTAGGCGAATTTGAATTTGATTCTTAAAGAAAGTTTGTAGAACATAAAATTTGGAACAACTTTTGTTTTTGAAGTTTTTGTTGTGCAGTACAAGTTTTGGAACAATCAGAAAGGGGGAAGTTCTGCCTGCTACAGTAGAATGGGAGGTGAAAATATCAGCGCAGAGCTGGCCACCGCCGCACCGTCCACCGCCGTCGCCGCTGGCCGTGCGCGCGTCCGCCACGCAGAGGCCGTCGTGGCGCGGTCGAGAAACATCACGCGTGCGTGAGCGAACCCGAGGCGCTATCGTCTTCTTCTTCCCTTCTTCCTTCTCTCTGTTTCCGCTCTCCATCTCCTCTGTCTTCTTCTTCTTCGAGCAGAGCCCGCCGAGGCCGTCCATCGCCGTTGCTTTGCCCCGACCCGCTCCACCTCGCCAGCAACCTCGCCTCGCCTTTGCGCTCCTCTAGAGCTAGCTTGAGCCAGCTCGAACCGCCAGTAGCCGTTGCACCGCCGTCTTCTTCCTTGCGGCCGAGCAGTGCGCCGCCGCAAGCCGACGTCGTGGCCATGCTCCTCCGGTGAGCTTTGCTCCAATAGAAACCGTGTTCAAGCTCCTTCGGATTCCCCAGATGCTGGTCGGCTCTTTACATCCGTCGCTATCGACCTTATAGAGCCGGACCGCCGTAACCGAGCCGGTTGGGCCGCCACCGCCGCCATAGCTGCCAACCACCTAGCTCTAAGGTGTTCCCGTCCTTTCTGGTGGGCGCACCATGACCAGGGTGTGCTCCCGGTGCTCGTAGTTTACTTCTTCGTGTCCCTACCTTGCTCCCTCGCCGGACCGCCGCCGTGCCGGCGTGTTCCGCTCGACCGGACCGCCATGGCCACGGATGGGGGGTCTCCGAGCTCTAACCTGCCAACCTAATCCTCTAGGGCGATGCACTGAGTCATGGGGATGGTGCCGGTGCCAGCCCCATCGCCGGGGAGGTCACCGCCGACGAGAGTAGGGTGGTCGGCGCGGCCACAGCCCCCAGCCATGGCTCTAGCCTTGGTCAAGGCCGAGTCTTGAGCCGGACATGGTCTGGTTGACCAGGTCCCGCACGTCAGTGAGGAGAGGTAAGGAGAAGGTGAGTAAGAAATGGTTTTTGGCTCTTTAATCTTTTCCAGAAAATACTTATTTGTGTTGATTGTTTGATTAATGCATAACTAATTCATATGTGCTCCAAAAGTTATGAGATAAATTTTGTTGTAATCCTTGTAATGTGTTCTATCAATTAAAAATATGAAACTTGATGTTTGAATAAATTTTAGTGGTGATTTAAATATGCCTTTTAATTAATAAATAGGACTTTAATGATTTTTGTAGGCTTAGTTATATGTCCAAAAATCATGAAACTAATTTTTTCTGCTGTTTACATCATGTAACTAGTCTTCACAAAAATTTTGAGGTCATTTGGTGAAAATAAATTTAATTCTCCTTTTATGCTTTGTTTAATAGATAAATAATTATATATCTTAGATTAATTGTGTAGGCCAAGATAATTATCCAAAAATTATGAAATTTGTTTTGCAACTATAGTTTATTATAATCAACCGTCCCTAAAAGTTTGAGTTTAATTTGACAAACTTTAATTAAACCTTATTTTCAATAATTAATTTAATAAAGGGTGGTTAATAAAACTTTGTTAGTTAATTAAGGTGTTTAGCAGGTAATTAGGATTAACCTTGGTTACCCTAATGAACCTTTGTTGATGAATGATGGTTTGTGTTTAATAATGTTGGTTAGTCATGTAGGATTAAGTTGTAAGTTAAATAATAAACTTGTTTTTGCATACATGCGATGATATGGGTCAAGTAGAGCTTTAATCTTGCTTACATATAAAAACATGGACTTGGTTCATGAAAGAAACCCATGGGGTATATTTCCTTTTGATTATTCCATGGCTTGATCGATGTTTGATAAGCTTTTCAAATTGTCCAGGATTACCCTTTTGAATTTTGGTAGCTCTAGTTGTGGTTTGTTTAGCATAGAGTTTGTGATCTGTCCCAAGTTTGGGCAGTGATGTTTACAACTTGGGTGACTTTGGATTATTGTTTGAAGACCATGGGACACCTCTCATCTTGTGTTCCTATAGCATTGAATGTTGTTTTAATAAACCCTAGCCATCTTTAGTTATCTTCATAAAAGTGCTTGGTGGAGGTTGTATGTATATCTAGAAACCTTAATTGGTAAGTTGCAAATTGGGTTTGTTGGTTTGCAACTGTACCGCGAAGGAAAGTTGTACTCAATTTTCTTATCTTGTGTTTATCTTTGTTATGCATTGGAATTGTCCTGCACCTTAGCATACATCACATGGCATCATGCTAAGCATACATCATTTATCTACGTGTAGTATCCGAGAGTGTTGGAGTTGTGTTGATCAAGCTCTGATGATCACCCTTGTCAAACAAGCCTCGGAAGAAGATTCTTGTTGGACAAGCTTCGTCGAAAAGACTTAACTTCAAAGCAGCAAAGGAACTAACTTGTGTCGATCTTTCTTGGATCCTATCTTCCCTGCAACAAAGGCAAGCCCCGGACATTAACCCTATCCTTGTGGTTTTATAAAGTTACTTATATCACTTGAGTTAATATGATGCATTAAGTGAATAGGAGTTGAGTGAACCCTATTTGATGCATTACCAACCTTGATGATTCCAACACTTAACCTTGATACCTGTTTTATGAAAATGCTTAGTATGCTTAGCCATGCTTTACTACTTCATTACAATAGGTGTTTTTAAAAATGGTTGCTATGTTATGGGGATAATGAATCTGGAAACAACATGATAAGTATAGTAACTTACATCAAGAATGGAGTCTTGTTGTAAGGTTACTCAACATAGGACCTTATCATTGTTGGCCTGTTGTGATTGAGACCTTTGAGTACAGCCCACATGCGGTGGTAAGCCTCTTCTATAGCTATTCCGATACTCGAGAATGGCTAACCGCGCACTGGGAGTGGAAAGATGGCGGGAGTAGCGTGTACCCTCGGGGCTATGAGATAGTCGGGTTCGAGGTGTACTGTACTCTCGGGTGGCGCGGACCCGTTCTTGTATGGGAGGATCTATAGATAGGGTTGATATATGCAAGATTAAGTTCTACATATGTCGTGTGGTACTGAATCCCCAGCTGGGTTTAATCGATTCGAATCGCCGTGTTTCCTCGGATATGGAGCCTCAATTCCCCGACCCGCACCGTAGTAAAGAATGAGATGGTTATGAAATGAGAATTGAAAGAGGATGAAGGTTTAAGAATCTTTGGTTAGTTACAAACTTGAGTTAAAACTTGAAAATAGGTTTTACTTTTAGTAAGCTTTTATGCAAATGAAAAATACTTTTGAGCCTACCCAAACCAGCATGACCCTGAAGTCTTTTCTATTGACGGGTAAGTCTTGCTGAGTATCGACCGTACTCAGGGTTTGTTAATTCCCTGTTGCAGGTTTCTTTAATAGGTGATGTTGATCATGATCATGTCAGTGGGCTTGATATGATCTGGTTGTTCTTCTTCTCCAACTTAGGTACTCCGCCTAAGTGTGGTTCCATAATACTATTCTACTTCCGCAATACCAGTTATGTTTATGTAAAAAGTAACTTGTTCATGGTTTTGTAAAGTTTTTATCTCTTACTTCCACACTCCGATGGTATTTTGTAACAAATGTTGTAATGTTGTAATTATTCCAACCTTCATGATGATGATCCTGTGGTTCGTGGATAATTCGGGTTCTCTCGAGAACACCCGACAGACCTTTCCAGTGATGTGGTACATGTGCACAGTCATTAGGGCTCGGGGAGACGGTGACGTGTGCAGGTGGGCCACATTAATGGGAGGTTCTGCCACACTAAGGCGGGGAGCTCGACATGCAGAGAGATCCCCTCGGAGGGAGGCATCGAGCCACCGGGTCCTATCGAATGGACCCGGTACTCCTGCAGACTGAGCACCCATGCTTTATGAGATCGCCTCCGGGCTACAGTCGACCCCTATCGAACGGGGCACGAGGTCTCACTTGGATTCCCCGTTATCAGCTCACCGGGAACCTCGATACTCGCCCGCTCGTGGTAGTACGAGGCATCCCCCTCGCATCCGATCGAAAGGACTCGCGGGATGACAAGCCAGGGCAACCGGCGTGCCGGATAGCTCGAAGAGCCGGCCGGTCGGTTCAGCCTGGCACCCCTCGACGAAAGAGGGTTAAAAAACTCGGGGGCTCGACACTCCCGAACCTAAAAATCGCAACTAACACTCACACTCGCAAAAAGCCCACGAGGGAGTTCTAACCACTCCCCCGTGGCCTCGGGGGCTACACCCGCGGGTGTCGCTCGCACGACACCCACGGAATCAAATCGACGAAACCCTCGAGACCAGTTAGCTAACCCTCGAGATCCCAGTCGGGAGCCCCTGCTCGAGTGCAAGCACTCGAACAAGGGCTTAGGGGCTACTGTCGGGGGTCCGCAAAAGGGGTACCCCCCATCAACGTAAACAAATAGGGTAAACCTAGAACACCGGTTAATAACAGACCTAACTAGTCTAACCCCCTAAAAAACCGACCCCTCGAGGCCTACAACGCTGGCCCACCGAGCCGAGCCCTCCAAGCTAGGCCTCGGACGAACGCTCGTTTTCCGTCTCGCCCGAGCCCTCCAAGCTAGGCCTCGGGCGAACGCTCGTTTTCCGTCTCGCCTGAGCCCTCCAAGCGAGGCCTCGGGCGAACGCTCGTTTTCCGTCTCGCCCGAGCCCTCCAAGCCAGGCCTCGGGCGAACGCTCGTTTTCCGTCTCGCCCGAGCCCTCCAAGCCAGGCCTCGGGCGAACGCTCGTTTTCCGTCTCGCCCGAGCCCTCCAAGCCAGGCCTCGGGCGAACTCTCGTTCTCCGTCTCGCCCGAGCCCTCCGCGTCAGGCCTCGGGCAAGCGCTCCACTACCCTTCGAGCCCCCCACAGCCAAACACCACACCTCGAGACCCCACGCGGGGACCTCGAGCCTCTCTGGCACAGCGGCCTATCCCTCGAGACGCTTTATGCCTCCCTCGAGCGGTGCAGACATCGGATGTCAGCCCCATACCGCGCATTTAATACATCCACCTACTCCAGTCACGTCCTCTGCAACCCAACGTGCACCACAGTGAACTAGGGCAGAGTCAAGTCTCGTTTTCACCGCAAGTATGGGCGAAAAGGCACCAGTAAGGCACTGTTAACCCATGCCCTATACTGTTGCACGTCCAAGCCACGTCTCGAGGCCCGGATGCCTGCCGCTCAATCAATTTTCACGGGACTTGCCCATACCTGCGGGGACTCGAGCCCCCCGTAGGCGCCGCCTCGAGGCCGGCTCCGCGCCCCTCGAGCCCTAACTACTTTCATGCTATTGGAGGACAGGTACCCCAAGACCCGGAGGGACCCCGCCGCGTCCTGTACGTTCCGAGATGGGTGTTGTACGGCTTCCACCTCGCCACGCCTCCACGTCCGCGTCCGGGATGGAGGCCACGCTTCAAGGACGCCCCAACAACAACCCCCGCGTCGGCTACAATGTCTTCGACAAGACAGGGTTCCTACCCTTCTTCGTATTGGACACAGTACGCCCCGACACCTGTAATACCCTTGTGTAACCCTGGCCTCCCCTTGCTCTATAAAAGGGGACACCAGGGCCCTCATTCCGCCGGTTACAGACACGTTAGAACGCACATGCACCCACACACACTCAAGTCCGGACTCCGGTCCACGCTCACTGAGCTTGTATTCGCCCCTGTACAAGCACTTAGGTGCAAGTAATACAAGAACCTCCTCCCCCGCTGGACGTAGGGCCTTCTTTGCCCGAACCAGGATAAATCCTTGTGTCATCTTGCATCACCATCCAGGAAGAGAGCACGCGATCATATTACTCGTTGGTGTCATACCCCCGGGTTCGAAACACCGACACCTGTGCTTGTATGTTGACGACATACTGATCTTTGGGACAAGCATCGATGAGATTAATGATGTAAAATCATTCTTATCCCAAAACTTTGACTTGAAGGATTTGGGAGAAGCTGATGTGATCCTTAATATTAAACTTAATAAGGGCGAGAATGGGATTACTCTTTTGCAGTCTCATTATGTGGAAAAGGTATTGAGCCGCTTTGGCTATATGGATAGCAAACCTTCTCCAACACCCTATGATCCTAGTCTAATTCTTCGAAAGAATCGGAGGCTAGGAAAGGATCAACTAAGATACTCCCAGATTATTGGCTCATTGATGTATTTAGCTAGCGCAACCCGCCCTGACATCTCATTTGCTGTAAGCAAGTTGAGTAGATTCACATCTAGTCCAGGAGATGATCATTGGCGTGGTATTGATCGAGTAATGCGCTATCTAAAGGGTACAATGAGCTATGCGATTCACTATTCAGGGTATCTAGGTGTACTTGAAGGATATAGTGATTCAAATTGGATTACAGATGCTGATGAGCTAAAGGCCACTAGTGGATATATATTCACTTTAAGAGGTGGTGTCGTCTCTTGGAGATCTTGTAAGCAGACAATACTTACAAAATCGACAATGGAGGCAGAGCTCACAGCTCTGGACACAGCTTCTACTGAAGCTGAATGGTTAAGAGAACTGTTGATGGACTTACCTGTGGTTGAAAAACCAATTCCTGCTATTCTCATAAACTGTGATAACCAAACAGTTATTACGAAGGTGAAGAATAAACAGGATAATATGAAGTCCAACAAACATGTGAAACGTAGACTGAAGTCTGTCAGAAAACTGAGAAACTCTGGAATAATAGCTGTGGACTACATCCAGACAGCTAAGAACCTGGCAGATCCCTTTACCAAGGGACTATCACGTACTGTGATTGATAATGCATCGAAGGAGATGGGACTGAGACCCATGTGAGTTATCCTCAGTAGTAACCCAACCTATGTGATCGGAGATCCCGTGAATTAGGATCTAGGAAAAACAAGCTGCTGGTTGACGGGAGAGTACACTTTTACTTAACCCACTCCATTGGAGATGCAGTACTCTCATTTCTGTAAGGCAGGATAACTTTGTCTTAATGTGTTCTGAGGCTTTATAGCAAGATACTGTCCTACAGAGTATCTGTGTAAGAACACACCTATGTGAGCTTAACTGCTAGTCGCAGTTTGTGAGATTTGGGAATTGTCTAAGAAGCTCATGAAGTGAGATAGGAGTATGACTTATACGCTCCACTCGCGGGGTAGGCAAATGGCAGCCTAGTATCAATCAAGACATCAAGTGAAGCTCGTTCGCACCAAACTGTCAATTCAAGGCCTAGTCCATTGTGCAGTTGTAAACGAGTCTAGCTTGTCGCTCTAGGTAGATGTTCAACCTTAACCGGTCTCCACTGAATAGCTGGTATATTAATAGTACTTTGGTACGGGGAGGATGAAGAGTGCCTCTGGGATCTGGTGGGGGATTGTTAGAAGATTTGGGCCTGGCCCAGATAAATATTCTAAATAAATCTCAAAGGCCCATCACACATGCATGGTATGGTGGGGGACTTTAGTCCCACATTGCTACTCCAGAAGGAGGGAGGCCAGCTTATATAGTTGAGTCATCTCCAACTGGTTGAAGCTATTGAGGAGAGGCAAAGGAAGTAACTCACACGCTCGCTCGCCTCGCCTCGCCGGGCCGGGCGTGGCGTGGCGTGGCTACTCGCGCGGGGGCGCACGACATGCGCGTGAATGGTCCGACCGAGGCCTTGCGGGTGCGCGGCTTCCTTTTGTCACTTGATATTTTTGCATGCATGGAGAAAATTGCGCTGGCCTATTTTAGCAAGCAATTATTCTCGTATTAATGGTGATTGACTCGTACACTAATGGTAGGTTCAATCACATTAATATTGTGATTACGCGGTTGTCTCTTTCTAAAGATACAACTGCGGCGTGTGTATAAAAGAAGGACGAGACGTCGTCCTCCATACGACACATTCTCCTCCTCCGCTCTCAAAGTGTTGCGCTGCTGCTGTCGACCCCATCCCGCCGCCGACGTGCCATCGGTGCCGGGAGAGCAGGATCTCCGAAGCCCGCGTCTCCTCGCGTCCCTGCACGGGGTAGGAGACGTATAAGGTTTTTGGGAAGCGCCGTCGCGACTGCTCGCTGGACGTCTTCTTCCCTCTACGCCGACTTCGCCGGTCTTCATCAACGGTTTGCGTCGTCTTCTCGCAACCCTACTGTAAGCATGCCTTCAATCTCACTGTTCCTCTATTCTATTTTATGTTCATCGTGTTATTAGCGATACATAGTCTGGATATGTATCGGATTATACTGCTAGTGGTAGATTACATATCTACGATACAGGTTGTTTATCTTTTCCTCATTGTCGGAATTAATTTATGCATCACTAAATTGCTATTATTTCCAACAGATTCAGCAGATATAATGGAACGAGACGGGAGACTTTCTTTGCTCCTTGCATTAAAAAAAATGTTGCAAGTTTTGAATTTGATTGTATGATGATGAATCAACTGAATTGTCGATTTGGGCCATAAGTCTCTCTGGTGGCCCAACCCATGTTCGGCCTAGCAGGAAACACGGCCTGTATCCGTCCATCAACAAGAGCGGTGATGAGGCCGCTGGCCCGGCGCACGGCGCAGCGGGACCCGCCCCCTCGAGGCGCGGCGCTATGGTCGCGGATGGACGGAGACGGAGAGGTCGAAGCCGGGTTAGCAGAGGGCTTCAGATGCTGCGGGGGCCGAGGGGTCAGCTCGACGCCCGGACTCCGAAGGCGACGGCTAGATGAACGCCGGCCGCCATAGCCAGTGTAACGCGCGGCGACGGGTAGCTCGAGGTTAGCCTGGTTCTACTGACTCCAGTCCTCCCAATCCCTCCGATCTTCTAGCATTGCCCAAATCTGAATCCACCAACTGAACAATGTGTTGAGACTTGAGTTACGCTAATTTTAGTTGGGATAAATAACGGGTTAGTTTTTTTTAACATTAACGGGTTGGCCGCCGTGACCCACATTCCGCCCTCAAATAACTGTGGCATCATGACCTCTGCGATTTTCGACTTGGCCAAACCAATCCTCACTGGGTGTTCGTTTCGCTGGCAAAATTTTTTTGCCTGTCACATCGAACATTGCGGCACTAGTTTAGTCTATTAAAAATAAATTAATTATAAAACTAATTACAGGGTCATATACTAATTACTAAGACGAATCTATTAAGGTAAATTAATCTATCATTAACAAATGTTTACTGTAGCACCACATTGTCAAATCATGAACTAATTAAGTTTAATAGATTCGTCTCGTGAATTAGTCTCCGGCTGACAAATTAGTTTTTTAATTAGTATATTTTTAATAGGCTAAACTAGGGCCGTAATATTCGATGTGACAAGGCAAAATTTTTTTTGCCCTGAAACGAACATGCCCTCAGTTTCGCGTTGACTTTGGTTTGGCGTGACGTGAGTACGTGACATCTGTACTATCGACCTAGCCACAGCAATATTTTTCACGTGATGACTTGACTTCACTGCAGAGCGAATTGGAAACTTGAAGGGCATCAGCGCTATATGTAAAGGCTGTATTTTTAGGTGTAAACATTTCATTAGGGTCATTTCGGTGCGGTCACGACACGATAACAGATTTGTCAACATAGCGATCCGCCAACTGAACAATATAGAATCTGCCTTCGTTGAAAAGGGAGAACAATGCTTGGAAGTATTCCTTTTGAGTGCTTGTAATGTTGCAATCCAATCTTGCCTCAGTTTTGGCCTGATCCCCATAGTTTTTGATGTGGCCAAACGAGACCATATCCAGCCTTGAATTTAGTGTGGTGTGACATTTTGGGGGGTGTTTGGTTTCCGGCCACAGCCGGCCACACCACAAGTTAGGCTGCCACAGGAATCTTTGGCTGCTGTTTGGTTCACACTTGAAACGTGGCCACCACAGCTTTTTACAGTATAAAATACGCCACCGAGTGTGGCGGATGAAACCTCCGCCACCGCCACACCTTGCCTCACCTTTGGCGTGGCTACCGATGGTCTCAACCAACAACAACAACAACAACAACAACCAAGCCTCTTAGTCCCAAACAAGTTGGGGTAGGCTAGAGTTGAAACCCAAGAAGAGACCCTAGTCACGGTTCAGGCACATCAATGGCTGCTCTCCATGCAATTCTATCCAAACATAGATCTCTAGGTATATCCCAACTTTTTAGATCTCTCTTTATTGCCTCCCCCCACGTCAATCTCGGTCTACCTCTACCTCTCCTCATATGAAAATCTTGGGCTAAAACTCCACAATGCACTGGTGCCTCTGGAGGTCTCCTTTGGACATGACCAAACCACCTCAACCGATGTTGGACCAACTTTTCTTCAATTGGTGCTACCCCTAGCCGGTCACGAATATCGTCATTTCGGACACGGTCCATCCTTGTGTGGCCACAAATCCAACGCAACATACGCATTTCTGCAACACTCATTTGTTGGACATGTCGTCTTTTAGTAGGCCAACATTCTGCTCCATACAACATAGCCGGTCGAATCGCCGTCCTATAAAACTTGCCTTTGAGCTTTTGTGGTACCCTCTTGTCACAGAGAATACCAGATGCTTGGCGCCACTTCATCCACCCTGCTTTGATCCTATGGCTAACATCTGCATCAATATCTCCATCCTTCTGTAACATTGATCCAAGATACCGGAAGACATCTTTCTTAGGCACCACTTGGTCTTCCAAGCTCACCTCTCCCTCTTCCTGTGCAGCATTGCCAAAATCACATCTCATGTACTCAGTCTTAGTCCTGCTTATTCTAAACCCTTTGGACTCAAGAGTCTGCCGCCACAACTCCAGTTTCCTATTTACTCCTGTCCGACTTTCATCAACTAACACTACATCGTCTGCAAAAAGCATACACCAAGGGATATCTCCTTGTATGTCCCTCGTAACCTCATCCATAACCAAGGCAAAGAGATATGGGCTCAAGGCTGACCCTTGATGAAGACCTATTCTAATCGGAAAGAAATCAGTGTCACCATCATTTGTCCGCACACTGGTCTCGGCGTTGTTGTACATGTCCTTGATGAGCGTAACATACTTTGTTGGGACTTTATGTTTGTCCAAAACCCACCACATAACATTCCTTGGTATCTTGTCGTACGTCTTCTCCAAGTCAATGAAAACCATGTGTAGGTCCTTCTTTTGCTCCCTGAACCGCTCCATAACTTGTCTTATTAAGAAGATTGCTTCTATGGTTGACCTTCCAGGCATGAAACCAAATTGGTTCATGGATATCCGCGTCGACCCTCGCAATCTATGCTCAATAACTCTCTCCCACAACTTCATCGTGTGGCTCATCAACTTAATTCCCCGATAGTTAGTGCAGCTTTGGACGTCTCCCTTGTTCTTGTAGATTGGAACCAATATGCTTCTTCTCCACTCCTGAGGCATCTTGTTTGAACGATAGATACTGTTAAACAACTTGGTTAGCCATACTACAGCTATATCCCCGAGGCATCTCCACACCTTGATTGGAATACCATCAGGACCCATCGCTTTATCCACTTTCATCCTTTTCAAAGCTTCTCTAACCTCATGCTCTTGGATCCTCCGCACATAGCGCCTATTGGTGTCATCAGATGAATCATCCAACCGAACGGTGGAGTTCTCATTCTCCCCATTGAACAAATTATCAAAATATTCTTGCCACCTATGTCTAATCTCATCTTCCTTCACCAAGAGTTGCTCCCTCTTATCCTTAATGCACTTGACTTGGTTGAAGTCCCTTGTCTTCTTATCACGAGCCCTAGCCATCCTATAAATGTCCTTCTCTCCTTCCTTCGTATTCAAACGTTGGTAAAGATCCTCGTAAGCCCGCCCCTTCGCCTCGCTCACTGCTCGTTTTGCAGCCTTCTTAGCCACCTTGTACTTTTCTATGTTGTCCGCGCACCGGTCTTGGTACAAGCACTTATAGCATTCCTTTTTTTCCTTAATAGCCTTTTGCACATCTTCATTCCACCACCAAGTGTCCTTTGGATCGCGGCCACTTCCTTTAGACACTCCAAGCACCTCTGCGGCAACCTTCCGAACGCAAGTTGCCATCTTCTCCCACATGTTGTTTGCATCTCCTTCGTCTTTCCAAGGGCCCTCATCAATAACTCTTTCTTTGAAGCCCTTCAATGCTTCTCCTTTTAA
Organism: Coix lacryma-jobi var. lacryma-jobi; assembly: GCA_009763385.1. Taxonomy (NCBI): domain Eukaryota; kingdom Viridiplantae; phylum Streptophyta; class Magnoliopsida; order Poales; family Poaceae; genus Coix; species Coix lacryma-jobi. The sequence continues at coordinate 167,501,168 of CM019824.1, forward strand.
ATTCCACCACTTTGTCCTCGCACTCTTGGCTTGTTTGACCCTACGAGCATGCACCAGGAAGCGAAAATCGGCCACCAGAAGCTTGTGTTGAGAAACCACACATTCTCCAGGTATCACCTTACAATCCTCGCAAGTGTGTTTGTCCCCCCTTCTTGTAAGGACAAAGTCGATCTGGCTAGAGGAACGACCACTACTAAAGGTCACTAAATGGGAAGGTCTCTTTCTAAAGAAAGTATTGGCTATCATCAGATCGAAAGCTGTAGCAAAATCTAGGACATCCACTCCCTCCTGGTTCCTACTACCATAACCGAAACCACCGTGAGCCGCCTCAAAACCTGCACTTGAAGACCCTATATGGCCATTTAGGTCCCCTCCTATGAAGAGCTTCTCACTGTTAGGTACAGCTCTAACCAAGCCATCCAAATCTTCCCAGAACTGCCTCTTAACACTCTCATCATGGCCTACTTGAGGGGCATAAGCACTAATTACGTTTAGAACCATATCACTAACAACAAGTTTAACTAAGATAATCCTATCTCCTTGTCTTCTCACCTCCACTACTCCATCCTTTAGGCTCTTGTCAATCAAAACTCCTACTCCATTAATATTTGAAGTTGTCCCTGTGTACCAGAGCTTGAAACCAGTATTTTCCACCTCCTTCGCCTTCTGCCCCTTCCATTTAGTCTCTTGGACGCACAAGATATTTACACGCCTCCTAACCGCTGTATCAACTAACTCTCTTAACTTACCCGTGAGGGACCCTACGTTCCAACTGCCTATACGAATCCTAGTTGGCTCGACTAGCTTCCTTACCCTTCTCACCCGCCGAGTCAGATGAGAAGACCCTTGCACATTTTTCACCACATCCGGGCGCCGATGTGGCGCGCCACTAAGGATGCGACGACCCGATCCTTGCTCACTTGGCACCATGCCCAGATCACGACACGGCGCGTCACGGGGGTGACGACCCGGCCCTTGCTCATTTGACACCATGCCCGGGTTCCGACATGGCGCGTCGCTAAGAGGGTTACGCCCCAACGGGATTCTTTTGGGTTTCATCTCCATAAGGTTAGCTAGGTTTTTACGTTGGCTCGCCAAGCCTATCACAACCCTCCTCCTTAACCAGGGCTTGGGACCTGCTATGTTGAGCCGCCATAAACACCCCAACATAGGCGGAGTTCACCGATGGTCTCAACCAAACAGCCCAAATTTGGAGAGGGACAGCATTACACGGTATTTCAGTACCGTCGATCCACTCGTATCCATCGTTCTACAGCTTCTTTAATTGTTTCAGTTGCATGCTTACCTAATTTGAAGGTTAAACATGTGCAATGGCTAATTATTAAGGTGAGAGTTTCCCCAGTGTCCTTTTCCTTGCGGTGCCATCACTGCAGTAGAATTTGTCAACATAAAGTTTGCAGGATATACACTCCCCATAATTGTGGTAAAAAAAACTCCTAGTTGTGGCAACACTCCCCATAATTGTGGTAAAAAAACTCCTAGTTGTGGCAATCTCTCGTCAGGTCCAAACAAATTAATGAGATGTAACTGCATGAAATTGGAGTCTTTCACTGCTAGTTGCGAGTTTACATTTGTCAATTGAGTGGATTGAAGAATAGAGTCAACTGAACAATCTGTGCTAGAATTCAGAGAATTCTTAAAAAATAATAGGTTGCACAAAATTTAGTGCCTAGTTTTTGGATTGTATTAAACCTTTCTGTTAAGTCCCCACCCATCCATCCCAAATTTAACTGGAAAGTTTTTAGATCTCGTCTAGCACTATAAATTTGGTACAGAGCATGTCCCTATCGAAGGTCATTTGAAAAAATTCAAAAAAAGTTGAATGTCAAAATCAAGAACTTAAAACAAATATTTGAGCCTAAAAATGATCTCAAATAAAAGTAATTGTCAACTAAAAAGTTGTAGATTGCGTCAAGTTCTAAATTTTGATATAAAGTTTTTGTCTTCATCTGATTTCATATGAAAAAAGTAAATAATTATTTTTATAAGAGAAAAAGAGAGACCTCCTGACATGTGAGCCTTGCTTCCATGTCAACAAAATCACGTCAGAAACCAATTTTAAATGGTCAAAGGGTGTATTTTTTCTGGTTTTAAAAGTTAAAGGTGTATATTTCAGGGGGTAAAAACGGACCTGACTCTAAACCTTTTTCCCTTGAGGCCCTGTATGGCAGAGCTCTCAAAGCAGTTTTTAAGCTGAATCCACAAAATTGTATCTTAGAAAATCACTTTTAGTCATAGAATCACTTTTCATGGAGAATCAGAGCAAGCAAGCCCTAAGGTGGAAGTTGGAACAGGAAGATGATTTGCTCAATCAAAACAGCGATGACCCTTTCAAAGGATTCCAAACCATAGCATGTATTTGTTATTTTGTTGGAGTCATCAAAAGATGATAAAATAATGATCTCATTTTGCAGCAAAAAAGAAAGAAAGAAAAAGGTCTGTACAATTAGCAAAGTATAAGCGTTGGACAGCTATATATAGAGACTACTGTATCGTATATGCACATGAAAAGAAGATATTGAGGAATACCATAAGAAACTATGTACTACTACAAGAACTCCACTGATACAGTACCTATTCTTGTCCTGCTACTCTTCAGCCTCACAGTTACAATTGGTTTCCATGGCAAGGCAGTGGTGTTGCCAGGCCCCAAGTGCCTGAATAAATGCGGCGATGTTGACATTGTATTCCCATTTGGGATTGGTGCTGATTGTGCAATGGAAGGATTTAAGCTCGACTGCAACAACACTATGGATGGCCGCAGCAACATAACATATTACTACAACATGCCAGTGATGAATATATCGGTGTTCCATGGCCAGGTAAGAATGAAGAACATTATCTCATATATGTGCAACAACCACTCTAATGGGAGCATCGTCGATTACTCCACGTTCCTGCTGCGGCTCTCCAATACACCATTCACATTCTCTGAGCACCTCAACATGTTCACAGTTGTCGGCATCAACACGCTCGCATACATGGTTGGCTATACTGTGAGTTTTTCTCAAGTAACGATCATCTTTTTTCATGACCGCTAAGCACATTTTTTATTAAGAGGAAATCAAGTACTGATTATCTTAAGATGGCTTGGCAACTAAGCATACAAAGAAAATTCATAGATAATGATTTATTACTAGACATATATTTTAATTCTTTACTCTTTGGTTGACAATAAACTGATTTTTCTGTTATGCAGAATGTGCTTGGGTGTTTGGCAAAATCCTGGCCCGCTAACAACCGCTCAGCACGAGATGGTTCTTGTGATGGTGTCGGCTGCTGCCAGGTTGCACTCACCCGCAACATGTCCTACTACGAGGTGGATTTCAGTGAACGGCACAACACCACAGCCTATACCAACAGAAGCACCACAGATGGTGCAGAGTACTGTGGCTATGCTGTGATGATGGAGGCTGATGCATTCCATTTTCGCACAACATATCTTAACACGACATTGTTCTGGAAAGAAAACACTGGCCGTGTCCCAGTGATATTGAACTGGGTAGTGGGCAATGAGACATGCGCCGTTGCCAGCAAGAAAGCAGATTCATATGCTTGCCGCAGTAATAACAGCAAGTGCATAGAATCAAGCAATGGCCCAGGTTACCTCTGCAATTGCACTGACGGCTACAGTGGCAATCCTTACCTTACTGATGGATGCCAAGGTGCATATTGCAAGTTTTATTTTTATTGCACGACGCAGGAAAGCCGTGTAGCTTTATTGATACATATAAGTATATATCGTCTAATTCAATCCTTGCAGAGCACAGCTAAGTATCTTCCTGTGTTCGCAGATATTGATGAGTGTGCCGTCAATGTCGCACGGCCATGCCCTGGGCACTGCACCAACATTCCTGGGAATTATTCTTGCCCAAATGAAAAGCCTCCGAGTTCAAATGAAAAGCCTCCGAGTTCTTCTGGCACCGTGCTACTAGTTGTTGGTAACATTCTTTCTTCCCTTTAGCTTAATAAGAATCACATTTACGCATGATCGACTTGTAAGTTGTAACATAAAGCTACACAGGTCTAAGCACTGGGGTCGTAATTGTGGTCATAGCCATCACCTGCACATACTTGATCATTGAAAGAAAGAAGTTGGCCAAGATCAAGCGGAAGTATTTCCAACAGCACGGTGGGATGCTTCTGCTGCAGGAGATAAGATTGAAGCAAGGAACTGCCTTCTCCATCTTCTCAGAAGGAGAGCTCATTCAGGCAACCGACAAGTTTGATGACAAGAACATCCTCGGCCGTGGTGGCCATGGCACCGTCTACAGGGGCACGCTCAAGGATGGTAATCTAATTGCGGTCAAACGCTGTGTTTCGATGACCAGTGAGCAGCAGAAGAAAGAGTTCGGCAAAGAGATGCTCATCCTTTCCCAAATCAACCACAAGAACATTGTCAAACTACTGGGTTGCTGCCTGGAAGTAGAGGTTCCAATGCTAGTTTACGAGTTCATTCCCAACGGCACTCTGTTTCAGTTGATCCATGGTGACAATGGCTGCCACAACATCCCCTTCTCGAGTCGGTTGCGCATCGCCCTTGAGTCTGCTCTAGCCTTAGCTTATCTTCATTCATGGGCTTCACCTCCAATCCTCCATGGTGATGTCAAATCTTCCAATATACTTCTCGATGAGAACTATGCTGTAAAGGTATCAGACTTTGGGGCCTCGATACTAGCACCGACTGACAAGTCCCAGTTCATGACTCTGGTGCAAGGGACTTGTGGGTATCTAGACCCTGAGTACATGCAGACTTGCCAGCTGACGGATAAGAGTGACGTGTACAGCTTTGGTGTTGTTCTTCTAGAGCTACTCACTGGCAAGATGGCATTCAATCTTGAAGGCCCTGAGAACGAGAAGAGCCTTTCGCTACACTTCTTGAGCGCCATGAAGGAGGATAGACTCATGGACATCATAGACGACCACATAAAGATTGCCAATGATATTTGGTTGCTAGAAGAGGTCACAGAGCTTGCTCGGGAGTGCCTGGAGATGACCGGCGATAGACGGCCGGCAATGAGAGATGTTGCTGAGAAGCTGGACCGACTTTGCAAGGTCGTGCAGCACCCGTGGGTGGCAGCGCAACATGACCCCGAAGAGATGGAAAGCCTGCTCGGGCAGTCGTCAGTGGGCAGCTTGGAGATTGTCAGCACCGGAAATTTCAGCATGGAGAAGAGGATTCTGCAAGGGCTGCAGGAATCTGGGCGTTAGGTTCGGCCCAATCATACCATACGTTATGTTTTCATTTCATGCGAACGTGATACTCCTTTTTAATTAGTGTAATGTATGTATATACTCCTTTTTAGTGCATTGTATATGTATGTATAATTGTATATACGTCCATACCTGTATTAGCCTATCCTGACTTGGACAGGATTCATCAGCATTCAGCACTACCTGTACATTCTTTCAGCACAGTATGTTCAAATATATACTATAAGTTATAGTGTCTGGCTTTCTAGTTATATGTTTATGCAACATTAAAAACTGTTTGAACTTGTGCAACTCGGTAGATATTTTATCTCTCAGTTTCTAAGACATCTATATTTTAAAAACAGTGCAGAAGAGTTTCATTCCTATAAATTTTTTCATACTTTTATCATCTCTCTTCGTTAATATAGTGTCATGTTAGTATATTTAATGTTCATAAAACTTTAGAAAACTCTCATTGAGACTAACCTAATATCCATTTATTTCAGTGCAGGTTTAATTCTCCTCGTCTTCAGTTTGGCATAATTTGTCAAAGATGTTGAATAAAATTTGTGATGACCTGCTGCTGCGTGCACCTCGTAATTTTTGGTACGAACTCCTACTTGAGTGAGGGAAAGTTGAGGGTACCTTTTGTGCGGCTGTGCGTTGAATTTCGCCGAGTTGAAGAGCTAGTTGAGGCCTCGAGGGAATCTCCTGTCAGTTTCAAATAAGATTGTGACAAGTGAGTGAGTGAAATGGCGGCCACAAGTTTGAATTGTACAATGGGAGTAGAAGATGTTTTTAGAGAGTCGAACTGAACTGTACCTGCTGCAGTAGCTCATTGACTTGACCAAAGATAGCAGCAGACCGCAAGTCGTGTTTGATTCTCCAATATTGGGTGCTGAGACGCAAGTTGAAATCAAAAGATTACTGTATTCAAAGGGTTTAACTAAAGCCGTAGCATTGAGAGACTACTGTAAACGATGTCCAGTGTATATAGGGATAGACTGTTAACGGTATCATGTGCGCTCATAAATCAAAGCAGACACGTACTGTAACACACCAAAGCACACTACGACCAACTATTACTACTACAAGAACCCCATTGATGATATATGTGTCTCTATGCTTCTGTTCTGCTACTACTACTTACTTTTCATCCTCACAGTAACGCTGCAATTCCGAGCCAAGACGCTCGATTTGCCAGGACGTAGCTGTCTGAAGTATTGCGGCGATGTTGAGATTCAATACGCATAGGGTTGGCGACTTGGCGATGGCTGCGCAATAAAAGGATTTGAGCCCAACTGAGCAAGGCCCTAGTTCGTTTTGGCCCAGAATGGCCTGGAACATGGCCTGTTCCACCGAGAATAATTCGGCCTGGTTTGAAATCAGGTCCAACCCGGAATCTTCGGTCATTTAGACTCCATCTAGTTACTTGGGAATAATTCTCGGCTCTACTGTTTCTTCATTAATTTGTATAGCATTGGAAAAGTTCCTGGTCGTTCTAGGCTCGGAACGGGTTAACTCAACGACCCATTAGACTCGGTCTGAAACAAAAATGGGCCATTATAGGCTTTACCACCTCCTCTTCAGCTCAAAATCGATCCGTATACCTTACCTTAATCCAGACAGCCTACGAAGGCTGAAAACAGACCTGGCCTAGACTGAGTAAAACCAACTGATATGATTTGATCCACCTGGATTGAAAAGAGGCAGCATAGGGACTCGTTCGGTTAGCTTGGGGAATGATTCCAAATGAATATCCCTTCGTTGTTTTACATACGATTGGAACGATTCCAGACTAAAATGGCCCGGAACGGCCCGGAACAAATGCAAACCGAACGGGGCCTAGATGGAATCCAAGGATGGCCACAATTTGTTAACTGGCTTCGGCGTAATTTCGGTGTGAAATATATTGCTGCTCGATGGCCAAGTTCGGATCATGAAACACACATCTCATCCATGTTCTACAATCTTATAGATCAATGCAAGGCGATCAACTACAGTATATGGGGGCATGAATCTCTCCAACATGGCGTTTAGATATTCAGGGAACTCCAACATATTTACGGTTATCGGTGTCAACACTTTCGTATACATGATGGTCAATTTTGTGAGCAGACTCAGGGTATAACAAAAATTCATTTATGATTACATATGACTAAATGCGAAAAGTGTTGACACCCTTGCTTTCAGTGTTCTCTCTAGTTGGGCTACAACTCACAGGAAGTGCGTACGGTTTTTATCGCCAATAACACAAGAATGCATTTTTATGGATTGGTGGCACCTAGCTTTGCAGCATGTTCCTAAACATCATCGTAAGGGTTTCAACTCATTGGTCGTCCGGGTGAGCATAGAAATTATTGTGTCTTTGAGCTAGGGATCTCAATCAAATTTTAGTTCCATCATACAGGATATTATTAGAGATGAGGTCAAGTTGTGGTATATGGTGTGGGGGCCAAAGAGCTCCGTAGCTTATGGCCATAATTGTTTTGTCAATCCTTTACTTATAGATTCTGTGTTTTGTTTCTTCTCTCTTCTGCTGTACAGGTCATGCTTTTCTAATGTCTGGTTGTCATGCCCTTCTAAGATGTGATTTGAGTCGCCTAGACTCTTTATTCTTCTTCTTAATATAATAATATGTAGCTCTATTGCGCGTTCGAGAAAAATATTTTTAACTCTTCAGTACACTGAACTATGTACGCGTACGTTTTAGGCTGCTAATAAGTTAAGGGCCTGTTTGGGACAGCTCCTCCAGCTCCAGATCCACTAAAAACAGCTTCACTTCACAAAAAGTTATCCAAACAGTCTAGCTCCACAAAATTCAGATTCATCGAAACAGTGAATCTGAGGGCCAGATTCACTATTTTGGTGGATCTCCTCAAGGGGTGCTCCACCAAACTCAAATATGTGGAGTTGGTAAAAATTACCCACCACTACCACCGATTACACAACTTACCGGTTCGTTCTATTCTTTTTCCTCCGCACGCGACCTCGACCTCCGCCGCTCTTCCTTTTTCCTCCGCAGAGGCCATGCCCGCTCGGGCCGGCGAGACCGCACCGCTCGGATCCGACGAGCCGCGCACGCGGCGAGACCACGCCGCCCGCGCCCGGTGAGGCCGCGCCGCCCGCCCCGGCAAGGCCGCGCGCCCGCCCGCGGTCGTCGAGGACGCGCGCCCGCCCGCGCCGGGCGTGGCCGCGCGTCCGCCGTCGAGGCCATGCGTCTTCCCGTTCGATCGACGAAGATTTTTCCGTCTCCCCTGACAAGTGGGTCACATGTCCAAGGGCAAATCAGTCAATTACAAATAAAATACCCTCACGTGGATCTGAGCTGGTTGTGTAGCCAAACAGTTCTATGATGAATCTCATATCTACGAGTGGAGCCGCTCCATGGTGAATCCCAGATTCAGATCCAGTTTTTTAGTGGAGGAGCTGTCCCAAACAGGACCTAAATCTTCGTGTTTATGCTCGCAGAAGGTGATTTTTGGATGTGTATGACACAGCTCGGTATCTCACCCTGACCGTAACAACCTCAAGGCACAAGAAGGGAAGTACGTGGGTTAGACTAGACTAAACGTTGTGTTGGCCTGTTGGGTCAGACCGAGAAGAAGTTTCAAGTCAAAATCTTTAGGCCGAGCTCGACCCAACATACTGGCGGCGCGTTTCGGATCGGTGGATCAGGTTTTTTGGGCAAGTTAATTGGTCGGGGACTCGGGGTAACTTAATGAACGAGATGGGGATGTGTATACAAAAAAAATATATAGACACATCGTATTAGAAAAACTCAAGATAGCTACATCAAGTTGATATAATCACCTTAAGATCACTTCTTACCTCTGCACAAAAGCGTATAGCCTATAAAAGTTCATTTCTCGAGAGATATAGATATACTGGTGGGTCTATCAATTCATACATCATACACTAGACCGTCACTTACGTGTCTCGGTAAAAAAAAAAAAAAAAAAAAAAAAAAATCTTTACCGCAAGCTCTAAAAATATTGTTGCCATGCCACTCACTATGACGAAACCTTGTGAATATAATTACTGGAGAATAACCCAAGCATAAAGCAGGATCAATGGATATCAAGTCGTAGATAAACTGCAAAGGACAATTGATATGGACGCGTGCGCAGATGTCGCGACTTATAGTCGTTCAATGAGGAGTGAGGAATATTCTGGGAGAATCGACAAAAGTAACTAAACTGTAGTAGATGTCGCAATCCCTTGACTCCAGGTACCGTAGACTTGACGAGTAAACACATATCTAGCGTCCATTCTGTTTAATTAGGTGAAAGTTTCCCTGATGATACTTCCGTCACCATCACTGCAAGGATTGCTCAACACCTTTGTCCTAAGCTGGAAACTGGAAAAGGAAGACGCGTTGCTGAATAGAAAAGGTCGTGATCATGAGCGAGACGAAGCCTCGAAGGGTCCAAAACAGTAGCGCGTGTTTCTGGTAATCCTTAATGTTAATGTTAATGTCTGTTTAGACCTCACCTACTAAACTTTAGTCACTTTTAGTAACAACATTCTTATTAAAAGAGACTAAAAGGAAAAAAAACTTTTTGATCTTTTTAGTGGAGGTGTTTGGTATTTTAGCTACTAAAAATGACTAAAGTTGAGAATGTCTGTTGTTGGGAGGACATTTGGTTAGGCAGACCGAGTCCCATAAAAAGGGTGTCTCTGCACAAGCACAAGGCAATTTCTGCACAGCCTCTGCATCGGCTCTTTCACCTCTCCCCCTATCCCTATATGTGCACGCTTTTAAACAGCTATACTTGTTCACTGGAACTGGAAGACACTGCAGCATGCTTCTACAGTTCTACGTACTTTAGAGCAACTCCAACAGTTTGCTAAACATCACTTGGCAAATCTATAGTTTTGCCAAATCTCATAACCAAATACCAAGTGCTAAAAATAGGTCTTCTCCAACAGTTTGCTATTTGGGTTTGGCAAATGAAAAATAAGTGGCCCACATGTCTTATTTTTTTGGGGACCCATGCATTTGGGCGATTCCTATTCATCCCATGTGGAAGGAGATCGCACTGCCGCACTCACCTACGACGCAGGAAGGCCGCGACGTCCTTCCTCCCTCTGCCGCCGCCCCTCAGGTCCTCCCTCTGCCACCGCCCCCAGGCCATCTTCCCCTCCCTCCGACTCCATCTTCTCCAACCTAGAACCATGTCTAGGAAGAGATCTCGTGCTCGGAGACAGTTAGATGAATCTTCATCCGATGACGATGGCCTTCTCCTGTCCTCGGTTGCTCAAATTGCGAGCAATCTTTCCAACGATGACGAAAGAAGGCCCGGTGGCTCTGTCCCTGGCCATCGAGTTATTTATCGTGATAGAGAAGGCGGACACGATAGGATGTTTCAAGATTATTTGGCGGATAATCCAACGTACGGCCCTGATATATTCCGTCGAAGGTACATGATTTGATCTATCACATGAGATTTGTTTGTAATATGTGCTTTCTTATTTTTTGCTCCAATATATGCTCGCTATCACATCGATTGTAATATGTTTCTTCAGGTACAGGATGTCCAAGAAGCTTTTTCTACACATAATGGATACTGTTGAAGGGTACGATGATTACTTCGTCCAGAAAAGAAATGCAGCCAATGTACTTGGACTTAGTTGCTTCCAAAAGGTCACTGCCGCAATGCGGATGCTCACTTATGGGCTTCCAGCGGATGCTACAGATGAGTACGTTCGCATTGGCGAAAGTACTGCACTAGAGAGCTTTCGAAAGTTTGTTGCTGCAGTGGTTGATATTTTTGAAGATGAATACCTGAGTACCCTAATGAGAAAGACACAACACGCTTACTTGCAATGGGTGAGAAGAAAGGTTTTCCTGGAATGTTAGGATGCATCGATTGTATGCATTGGGCATGGAAGAATTGTCCATATGACAAACAAGGTCAGTACAAGGGGCATGTGGACAAACCCACTATTATTCTGGAGGCTGTTGCTTCGGATGATCTTTGGATATGGCATGCCTTTTTCGGGATGCCTGGGTCGCACAATGACATCAATGTTCTTCACCGGTCTCCTTTGTTTGCAAACTTGGCGGAAGGGACAGCTCCACAAGTGAACTATAAAATCAATGGGCATGATTATACGATGGGCTATTATCTTGCAGATGGTATATATCCATCGTGGGCTACATTAGTCAAGTCCATCACTCGTCCAATGGGGAACAAGAACAAATATTTTGCGAAGGCACAAGAAGCAGCGAGGAAGGCAGTGGAGAGAGCTTTTGGTGTTCTTCAGTCAAGGTTCGCCATTATCCGTGGACCAGCTCGTATTTGAGACATAGAGACATTAGCATTGATCATGAAGGCTTGTATTATCATGCACAACATGATAATTGAAGATGAAGGGCATGTCGATCCTGACGAGCGTTTCGATGACGGTGGTGAAAATGTGGAACCTGAACATGGCCAGCCTACTCGAACACTACAAGAATTTATTGAGGCGCACAAAAAATCAGAGACCCCGAAACACACGGCCAACTCAAAGAAGACCTCATTGAGCACCTATAGAATCATCATCCTGATTTATATAGCTACAATATTTGATCAGTACTTTATATTTCATGAAGTTCTAGTTTCGATTCGATTTAATATTATAAGCAATCAGTACTTTATATTGTGAGAAATCGATCTGTCATATTGTTCAGAACAAGCAGCTGCTGTCGGCCACGCAATCATTTGAGCACAGCACCTCACGGTTTTGTTTATTAAATTCTTTCATGTCTCCATCAGCTACAGGACCATGCATGATGAGGCATTGCACGTCGGTTTTAAATTCTTCAAACACAGAGATTATAGGCAAATGCAGCAGGATATTTCATAGATAATACTGACGGATACATACTGAAAGGATCTCCTAATTCAGGATACAGAAACTGAATGATAAAAGGTTCGGATGATTAAACAAAAGACTAAAGCATATGTAAAATAAACATAATGTTTTGATGACTAAATATAATCTAATTAGCCATACGGCGAGCAATGATCTTCCTCTGCATCATCTCGTAGTACTCCAGCTGCAATGAGTCGAGTTTGCTCTTGTCTACTTGCATAATTTCTTTTTCTTCTTTCATCAACTTCGCCTCCGCTAGTTTTGCTTCATTTGATGCTCGCTCCTTGTCCACCTCTAGTGCAGCCTTGTCTAGCTCAATCGTTTGCTTGAACCTCTCCTCTTTCACCTTCTCTTTTTCCTTGTCCAAAGACTCCTTCTTTGCCCACATCTTTTCTATAGCCTCGACGCAAAGTTCAGCAGTCCCACCTCGCCTAAGAATTTGTTTTGACTTCTTGATCCCGTCTGACCTTTTTCTTCGTTCAGTTTGTTCATCATCTACATCTATTATTCCTTCATTGATGGTTGCTACCTCATCCCTTGGCCTGGACGTCTTGGTGGCCTTCTGTTTCTTCTTTGCTTGTTTCTCCACCTCGGCAAGTTCTATCCTCCTGGCTGCCCACTTATCCTCCCCCTTCAGTATGTCATAACAATGGATAAGCGTGAATGTCTTCTTCTCTTTGTCTAATTTTATATACATCTTGGAGGCTGCAGCGATCTATACAACAAATTTCTCATCAATGTACACATAATTTAAAATGAAGCAAAATTAAAAAAAATGGTTGAATAAATATCAAATACCTTGTTTTGGACAGTCTGTCCACTCTGATTCCTTCGTTCAATTGCCTCCATGCATGAACAATACTTGTTCACTTGTAACTGAATTGTAAGCCACCTGTGCATAATGGAACTTTGAGTCCTCACAGCAGCAGTCGACTTGTGCTTCTCAAAATAAGCATGAACTCTTTTCCAAAATGATGCACGACTTTGATTGGCACCGTGAATTGGATCCTTGCTAACTTTCAACCAGCCGTCGCATATAACTTCATCTTCCTTAAAAAAAAAATTTGGTCCTCTTCGATTTATTTGTGCTTCGACTTGCCTGTACTTCTTCCACATCTCCATCATGCGTTTCTTGGGTCATCGGAATCTCGTAGTCGTTCAGACCAGCAAGGTCACCATCAACTTCGTTGGAAACTCCGTTGCAAAGAATGTCAGTCAAAAATCCATCCCCCTTCATCGCAAAGACTGTACAAAAAATAAAAAAAAATGGCATCATGAATCTGTACAACAGCAACATTCATCCCCTTCCATTATCAAGAATGTCAGTCATCAATATGTACAACACAGCAGCATATTCCTTCAATTATACCACAGCATCGATCTAGTAGCATATAGTACCTTCAATTATACAAGAGCTATGAATGGAACAATACGATGCTAGTACATGGATCTAGCATCGATCTAGCATCGGTCTAGCATATACCGCCTTCAATTATACTAGCATCGATCTAGCAGATACCTTCAATCGATCTAGCATCCATCGTCCTTCACTTGCCACAGATCGATGCTAGTACATATGCAAGAATACGACGGCAGCCTACAAAGCTATATCCAAATCAATGAAAAAGGAGGATGGAAGAACCGTACCTACAGCAGCCGCCTCGATCTAGGCCTGTCCTCGCGCCATCTGCCGTCGTCGGTCCGTCTCTCCTGCAGCGGGCGATGAAGGTCGGCGCTCCTGCAGTGGGCGATGAAACAAGACGGCGGCGTGCGACTACGCGAGTTAAATAGGACGCCCGCCCCCGCCCAGGCTCTTCACACGCGCGGGAAAGGAAAGCGGGGCAACTTCGCGCGCGCGGGAGAAGCCGCGGCGACACCCGAAATCGCGATGCCAAGCGAGCGAGACCGGCGCATATATGCGCGTGGAAGGACCTCTTTTGCCAAGTTTCCCAATTTGCCAACTCCTTTTGCCAACCTGTTGGAGGATGTTTTTTTGTCGTTTTGGCAAAAATCTCAATTTGCCAAGTGTTTTTGCCAAACTGTTGGAGTTGCTCTTAGCCTTAGTTGAGTGGAGGGATTTGGACAAGAAGTTACCGATCAGTGCAGGTCTAAGCGCATGAGGGAATTTTAGCAGGTAAAAGTCCTACTCCTACACGTACGTGTCTTGGGCCCGGGTGAGCCAGAGCCCTCTCCATCTAAGATGGAAATTGCATGCAATTGGGTTGGGAGACGAAGAGCATCTCCAACAGTTTCTTAAATCATCTTGTTATTCCTGTTTTTTGGCAAAACATGATAATCTACTCTCCAACATTTTACTAAAAGAGGTTACTATCTTTGATAACTTGCTATCTAGAGGTCTCGCACGCGCATATGTACGCGCGCGGAAAGGACTTGCCATCGCACCTTCGTCGACGGTCCGTGTACTAGGAGATAGGAGCTGCGCCGCCGGCTGGAAGCTTTTATCGCCACTGACCACTCCCTATGGCTAGTGTTGGTCGCCTTCTGTGCTGCTGATCTGCTGTAGCGCATGAGACTTTTTTGCATGGTACTACTACTGTGCCTGTGCTCTACTCCTTCCGTCCTTTTTAATTGTTGTCTGGAAAACGTGTTTAGAGACAGTTATTTAGGGACGGAGGGAGTAGTATAAATAAAAAATGATCCGACAGGGTCTCTGACATGGCCGGCAGGGCCTCTGATGGCGCCGGCAGGAAGTAGTGGCCATGGGAAGTAGCGGCGGCGGTAGGAGCAGGCACGCCAGGAAGCCAAATGTGTGCGACTCGGCCAACACAATCTCACGGTAAAAAAAAAGACGCGCAACTAACTGGTGGGACCCACAATTTTTAGAAAAAAAATAGCAAACTATTGAAGATGACATAATTTTCTGCTCTCAAAACATTTTTGGAACTTGCTAAACTACAACTTTTGACGAAGTAAAAATAGCAAACTCTTGGAGATGCTCTGAATACAAACAATCATGGATCTTTCGAAAAAATACAAACAATCATGACCGTGTCGCGATTGGAAGCTTGACAATTTCTTAAAGCGATGGGAGGACAGTGAAGGTTTTTCTTGAAGCGAGAGTCGCCCGCATGCGGGTTTAGTAGTAGCCGCCGTCGCCGCTTAGGAAAAAAGAGCCGCCGCCACCGCAGCCGCCCACCACTCCGAGCACCACCGTCGTCTCTCCGCTTGTTCCCCTCTCTTTCATCCGGCATATCGCCGGAGACCAGACGGAGTGGGGATCCATTATTTTTTTTAATAATCTTTCCCAATAGATTAAGTTCTTAGGGTTCGAGTCTTTCTATGTCAATTATTGTGGTATTGGAGATTTATCTCCTCCTTCTCCTCGCCGAAAAAGAAGGATGAAATTGTTTTCTCCATGGCGACTCCGTTGAAGATGAGGGCGACAACTTCAGCGTCAGTATCTTCAACGACATGACGATATGAAGACTTTTGTTTCCGGACAGCGGCATCAAGATGAAGATGATCTCGCTGCCATGGAATAATTTTCTCCAGTCTTTTCTTCGTTTTGTTGTGGTTGGATCTGGCCACGACGAAAGACTAGGGGAATAATTTTCAGATCAGTCTTTTTTATTTTTCGGTGGCAGAAAGAAGAAGAAGAAAAATACAAGTAAGAAGAAGTTTCTCAACTCCGCAAGAATGTTGGCCGTCCGTTTGACATCTGTTCTCATACCTAAAATAACTGTTGCCGAGTATTTGTGTATGCAGCCATCCATACGAAGCGTCAAACAGGTTTGGATTTGAGAGTTTAAACTATTCACACCATGAGTATAATATAGATGAAATTCAGTTTCTAGATACATGTTTTTTTTAAGTACTTGTAACGTGATGATGTACCTAGATATAATCTAATACAATTCTTCTTTCGTCTCAAGAAAAAAAAACAATCATCATGACCCGGTCCAAAACTATAGCTTCTATCTGGTGGGGGCCAAGGCCAAACAATCGTCTTGTTTTGCATAAAAATGACTGGCTGATTGAAGAAAACGCCTACTAGTCTATAGACATGACACCGTCAAAGGATTCGACACCATGGGATTCATAGCACGCGTTGCAAGTTTGAACTTGGAACATGCTTGACCTGGACTGAAACAGCCATATGGGGCCGCCCATGCATCATGAGTCCATGACCCCGTCAGGGTTCAACATCACGCCCTGGGTGGACACCAATAACCTGACTGAGTAACAAAGCAACCAACAGACTGCGTACTATATAAGAGAGAGAGAGAGAGAGAGAGAGAGAGAGACTAATGTGCCATATGTGCTCAAGAATCGAAGCAAGTATTGTGAGACGCCATAAGAAACTATGCACTACTACAAGAGCGCCACTGATACATCAGTTCCTATGCTTATGCTTCTACTGATCTTCAGCCTCACAGTTCTGCTGCAATTTCAAGGCCAAGCGGTGGTGGCTTTGCCATTGCCAGGCTCCAGCTGCCAGAGAAGGTGCGGCGATGTTGAGATCATATACCCATTTGGGATCGGCGCTGGGTGCGCAATGGAAGGATTTGAGCTCGATTGCTCCAAGACCGCGGAGGGCCGCGCCAATGAGACCTTTTTGGGCACCATGCCGCTGCTGAATATATCACTGCTCCAAGGTGAGATACGGGTGACGCACCGCATCTCATCCATGTGCTACAACCAGTCGACGAGGAACATCTCCTATGTGGAGGGGGGAATGAACCTCGACAGCCCACCATTCACATTCACGTTCTCGGAGCAGCGCAACAAGTTCACAGTTATCGGCTTCAACACATTCGCGTACATGATCGGCACAACTGTGAGTTATCTCTAGCAATTGTCACCCTCCATTCCAAAATATAAGTCACTTTGAATTTTTTTTGTTGTTGTTGGTGCATCCATTTTTCTATGGCTAAATGTATGTACTAAAAAAATCTAAGCGATTTATATTTTGAAAGGGTAGTTTTCTCACAATAGTTAGCTAGCTACGAGGCTCCCATAGTCCCATATATTGGCTCTCTTTTGATCTAGCTGCTAATAGTTACTTCCTTCGTTCCAAATTATAAATCATTTTAAGAATCTTAGAGAGTCAAAACATCTTAAGTTTGATCAAAATTATAGAGAAAAATCAAAGATTTATGACATCAAATGAGTATATTATGAAAATATAACTAATGAACTTAGCTGATATTATAAATGTTATTATCTTATTATATAAATTTGATCAAACTTAAAAAAACTTTGACTTCTCAAGATTCTTGGGATTATTTATAATTTATGACATAAGGAGTAACTAACTAATAGTGGTAGATCTAGGATTTTTTACAATAATTATGCTACACACTAGGGTCTTGTTTGGATGTAGTTAGATTCACATCAATCTGTATATTTTAAGCATATATAGATTGAGGTAAATCCAACAACATCCAAACAACACATAAGGCGTTGGATATGCATTCGGAGCTAGGTAGGGGTTTCAGCACAAAATAAAGTGTACTACAGAGGAAGTGCAATAAAAGTGTCGAGTAGTGGTGCTCCATGGTATTGGTTCAAATTTTAGTCAATAAAATTTCCTCCATATAATACAATTACAAATAGGTCCAATACCATGAAATATAGAAATCATTACAATATTATTTGTTTGGTCTACGTTTTGTAAAGAACATCTAGCCTTAAGTAGACTCCCTCTGTCGCTGTATATAAGGTGTAACCATCTATAGTTTAAAGACCAAGGAACATATTTAATTCTCTCTCAACACTAATACTACTATAGCGAAGTATATGTATTAGAGAGAGAGTGTCTTATACTATGAGACATAAATAAAAAGTGGTTACAACGGAGGAAGTATCATCTTAATTATCTTAATTAACTTTATAGAAAATGAGTCCACAACCACACTATTCAACAAGCATATCATGCACGGCTAAGCAAGTACTATAGTTAATTTACAGGGAATAAAAAGTATTAGTAAGAAAATAAAAAACAATATCATAGTTAGAGGATGTTTAGTTGATGTGTGAAAAGTTTATAGGTGTCACGTCGGATGTTGTTGTACTAATTTAGTCTATTTAAAATAGACTAATAAAAACAAATTAGATATTTCATTAGGAAACATGAGACGAATTTAATAATGCTAATTAATTCATCATTAGCATATGTTTACTGTAGCACAACATTATCAAATTATAGACTAATTAGGCTTAAAAAATCATCTCGCAAAGTTATCACAATCTGTATAATTAGTTATTTTTTAGTATATTTAATACTCTATGCATGTGTCTAAATATTTGATGTGATAGATGAATTTTTTTGGGTGGAAACTAAGCACCCCTTATTTTGTAAAAGATAGAAAAACTGCAACTCGCTAGTACATCATGCACTATGTGCTACAACCTATATTCCAAATTATAATTCATTTGACCACTCATCTTATTCAAAAATTTAAGCAAAATATCACTTCTTTTGTTATGACTTATTTTATTAATAAAAAATCTTCAAGAATGACTTAAATTTGACAATGTATGTACAAATTTTTTGAGTAAGGTGAGTGGTAAAACTTAGGGTCAAAAAAATCAAACGAATTATAATTTGGTACGAAGGGAGTACAAGAAATAATAATAAGAAGAAAGTAAAAATAAAGTGCAGCAAAATAGTTAATTTGTAGAGAGATAAAAAGTAGAAAATAGAAAATAAGTTTGCCCCAATAAGAGCATCTCCAAGAGTTTGATATCTTAATTCGACATCCATAAAAATGTTGCAAAATAAGAAAAAAAAATAGTTTCCAACAGATTGACATCCTAACTTGACAATTTTCTCAACTTTTGGCATCTTCCCCTCCCTAGCACGTATCTTTACGCGCGTATACGGATTGACAAAAGTGATTAGAAGGCTGAAAAATGATTAGAAACTCTTTCCAGGGTTTTAGTTATGAAAGTACCAGAGACAAAGAAAAGATAGGAGGACATGTTTTAGTTTAGATAAAAGTTTAGGGTTTACTTTGCAAAAGTGTTTTTGGTTTTGACAAGTCAAAATAACAAACTCTTGGAGAGGAGCTTTACTTTTACTTGACACATTTTTTAAAGAGTTGCAAAACATAAGATTTGTCAAGTAAAATATAAGAAACACTTGGAGATACTCTAATACATCACGCAACACTAAAAATAGAAAAACAGACCAAAAACACATCTGCTAGCAACCTCCTATAGTTAAATAAAGGAATACTTAAAAATAAAATTTAAAATGTAGCATATAATAGGAATCAAGCTAGCAACCTCTTTGTTTTTTGACAACAAGCAACCTCTTTGTTAGGAGGCAAGATCCAAACCACTAGGCTAACATCATCTTATTATTAATAACAACACATTATTATTAAAATATCAAACATTATGTACATGATATATTAGTGTTAGGTGAGAGCTAGGCTAGGCAGCTCCACATTATATTACATGCCAAATGTTGTAGCCCACTTGGTATACCCCTGTGGGCCTGCCCCAGCTAGCTAATACTAGACGATACTCTGCGTATTGCTACAAGAAATCTATAAACATCGGGATGAGAATTAATAGAGTTAGAACTTAAAATTACAGAGAGCTATAGAAAATCATATCATAATACAGTTCCGGCGATCTTGCTAAACTGTAAGTTATATCAAAAGATTAATAATTATTTAAAGAATGACTGAAGGCAGAAAATAATTAGAACAATATCATCAACGTATGTATAAACTATAGCATACTCCCTCTGTCCCGATATGTATGTCGTTGTGGTTTTGGACCAAGTGTAGCGAAGGTTCTGTGAACCTGGACACAGGGTGCGTACATATACATTTAACATCGTGTGAATGTAGATATCTGAGACAGCTGCTATAACGACAGACTTTGGGAGATAGAGGGAGTATTTTATAAGTTTTTTAATCTTCAAATTTTCCCTTTTATTAAAAATGAAATACACCGTTTTGGGCCAAGCCACCAAGGGCCATATGGCCTGCACCGCTCCATCTCCTCACTTATCCCATTTATCCTTATCCCTTCCAAGATTTTCATTAAAAAAAGAAAAAGAAAAAATCCATCCCAAGACACACGAATGAATCTCCGCAGTCCGCACGAATCCACCACTCGCAAAACGCCGCCGCCGCTCGCCCTCTCCCGTGCCGTTGCCGCTCGTCCGTGCAGCGCCCGTGATGCGCTCGGACCGGAGCTTGCGCCGCCGCTCGTCCTCTTCCACGCCGATGTTGAAACACCACGCTGATGTTTGGAGGATATGAGGCGCTGTCGAGCGGATGCGTAGCCGAGCGCACCACGGGCGCTGCGCGGACGATGATGGTTCATTCTCTTCTGCATTGTTTGTGGTGGTAGCTTTTCTTCACATTTGTTGTGGTAGAGGAAACGATGGGGCAAGAGTTTATGGGCGATTGTTATGCGAGGAGACAGCCATCTTGTTTGACTGCTTGACCGGTGGTTGTATGGTCTTTTTATGACGTGGCTTCATGAAACTGCAGAGAAATCTGTGGTAGTGGATTTCTTCTATTTAGGTATAATAATAATAATAATAATAAGCTAGCTAACTATTAACTGATGATATGGTTCAACTAGTGAGATGTAGTTGTTAGTTGTAACTAACAATTAGTTGGACCCGTTTAGATCCAAAGAGCTAATTATTAGTACCATGTATCAAACAGGGCCAAAGAAAACCTGTGGATTGTGATTTACTATTGTCTTTATGGTTTTAATTCTTAGTACCATGGACTGAGGAATTTTAGGACCGACAATAAAGTGGAACGTTCTTGTGGTGCAGAATGTGCTTGGGTGTTTGGCGCAATCCGGGCCCTACAACAACAACCTCACAGCACAAGATGGGGTTTGCAAAGGTGTTGGCTGCTGCCAGGTTGCACTCACGGGCAACATGTCTAACTATGAAGCAGATTTCGTTCGTCGATTCAACACTACCGACATGAGCACCATAGACGGCGCAGAGTACTGTGGCTATGCTGTGATGATGGAGGCTCGAGCGTTCCAATTTCGCACAACATACCTTAACACGACAGAGTTCTGGACAGAAAACGATGGCCGTGTCCCAGTGATCTTGAACTGGGCAGTGGCCAACGAGACCTGTGATATTGCCAAGACAAATGCAACTTCGTATGCTTGTGTTAGCAACAACAGCAAATGCATTGATTCAGTCAATGGTCTAGGTTACCTCTGCAATTGCACTGAAGGCTACACTGGCAACCCTTACCTTCCTGATGGATGCCAAGGTTTGTATTAATTGGAGTATATATCTGATGCGTTCAAGCATTTTATGTGTCACTTTTCGATCCTCGCACAGCAGATCATCGACCTCTAAATATGATATGTGTTTGCAGATATTGATGAGTGTGTTGTCAACGTTCCACCTCCATGCCCTGGGCACTGCAAGAACACAAACGGGAGTTTCATTTGCCCAGATCAAAAACCTTGGAAAAGCACTGTGGTCCTAGTTGTCGGTAATTCACTCTTTCTCCCCTCATGGATTTAAGTAGTCCACGTCCACCCACGATTGAATTGGAAATTTGGAATAGCAACAATCTGAAAACTGCATGCACTGATGCACGTACAGGTCCAAGCATCGGGGTTGTAATTGTGGTCATAGCCATCACCTGCACGTACCTGATCCTTGAAAGGAAGAAGCTGTCCAACATCAAGCAGAAGTATTTCCAACAACATGGTGGGATGATGTTGCTACAAGAGATAAGCATAAAGCAAGGAGCTGGCTTCTCCATCTTCACAGAAGCAGAGCTCATTGAGGCAACTGAAAAATTTGATGACAAGAACATCCTCGGCCGTGGTGGCCATGGCACCGTCTACAGGGGTTTGCTCAAGGATGGCAGTCTAATCGCCGTCAAACGGTGTGCATCGATGACCAGCGAGCAGCAGAAGAAAGAGTTTGGCAAAGAAATGCTCATCCTCTCCCAGATCAACCACAGGAACATTGTCAAGCTGCTGGGCTGCTGCCTCGAAGTAGAGGTTCCGATGCTGGTCTACGAGTTCATCCCCAACGGCACACTGTTTCAGTTCATCCATGGCGACAATGGCTCTCGCAGCATCCCCTTCTCGACTCGGATACGCATCGCCCTTGAGTCTGCCATGGCCCTGGCATACCTTCACTCCTGGGCATCGCCGCCGATCCTTCACGGTGATGTCAAATCTTCCAACATACTTCTGGACGAGAACTACGAGGCGAAGGTATCAGACTTTGGGGCCTCGATACTCGCGCCAGCTGACAAGAGCCAGTTCATGACTCTGGTGCAGGGGACCTGCGGGTACCTAGATCCTGAGTACATGCAGACCTGCCAGCTGACAGACAAGAGCGACGTGTACAGCTTCGGCGTTGTCCTCCTGGAGCTGCTCACTGGCAGCACGGCGTTCAACCTGGAAGGTCCTGAGAACGAGAGGAGCCTTTCGCTGCGCTTCTTGAACGCCATGAAGGAGGGCAGGCTCATGGACGTCATTGACGGCCGCATCAAGGCTGACAGCGACAGTGGGCTGCTCGAGGAGGTCGCGGAGCTTGCGAGGCAGTGCCTGGATATGATCGGCGAGAGGCGGCCAGCGATGAGAGATGTCGCCGAGAAGCTGGACCGGCTGATCAAGGTCATGCAGCAGCAGCACCCCTGGGTGCCGGCGCAGCTTAACCCGGAAGAGATGGAGAGCCTGCTTGGGGCTGGGGAGTCGGCGGTGGCCAGCTTAGAGATGATCAGCACCGGAAATTTCAGCATGGAGAAGAGGATTGTGCAAGGGTTGCTGGATTCTGGGCGTTAGATTAGGCCCTACAATACCATGTATTTTCGGTGATAAACTGATAATCCTATTGTCATGTGTTTCTTAGTAGTAAATGGAACAGTAAAATTCATACTGTTAGAACGTGTTTCATCACAGTAGACACTGCATGCAGCAGGGTCGAAAATTTGAACTTAAACCTAGAAGTTCTGAGCTGTGTAAAACTAGAATCCATGGGCATCTAAGTGTAAATGGATACCTAGGGATACTAGTATAGCTAGCTAATTTTTTCTTTGTGCGGAATTAGATTCTAGTATGAATAATGTTAGCTGAAAAATAAGATATGAATATGAATGTATATATATCGACTTCATATATATCTGACTTTGGAGTTATATGCTTATGTAGATGAAAAAGGGTTCGAACAAGTGCAGTGGACTAATGGCCAAGGCCAATTATTTATGCGAAAGTTTTCAACGTATCTTCACTGTAGCAGAATTTGTCAAAGAAACTTTGTGATGACGTGTAGCTGTGTGTGCCTCGTAGGTTTTTTTTTTTTTACTTTGATGTTTTGCGGGGAAGTTGTTGAGGAGTACCTCTTATGCGCTTGTGCGTCGAGTTTTGTTCAGTTGAGGGGCTAGTGGGGCTAATCTTTTGTCAGGTTCAAATTCAAATTCAAATGACTTTGTGAGTGGTAAGTGAAGTATGGAATACTTTGCCGTAAGTGAAATATGGAATACTTTTGCTGGTGGCCACGAGTTACAGTGAGGGTACGAGACATTTTTGAAGAGTCAACTAAACTGTACCTGCAGTAATTCATTGACTTGACCAGAGATACTCTCTCCGTCCATAAAAAGATACAACTATAGGTTCCGTGCTAATAAAATTATTAATATTTATTAATTAAAAAACTTTACTATAAATGTATATTTTGTAATCAATCTAATGATGTTTATTTGATATCATAAATATTAATATATTTTTATTTATAATTGTTTAAACTTAAGATACTAAAATATGATACTGTGCTAGAATTGCATATTTTATTAGATTGAGGGAGTAGCAAATTGCAAAGTCTAGCATCCACTGCAGGGGCCCGAAAGAGTGGTATCTCACTTTTTTCACGGAGTCAACGAGTCATTTAACCAAATAATAATATTTACGAGTTTTAATAAGTATCTTAAATGTTAGGTGAATTATATAATATATTTTCATAATTAATCTATCTATAGAGATACAAACGGTGATAGTATTTTGTATACTCCCTCCGTATCGGAAATAGAAGTCCTTTTGGAAAAGGTTTAGGTCAAACATTGGGAATATAAATCATGAATAACTTTTAAATTATTAAGTTTAGAGATGTAAAAATCATATAAATAAATTTGTCTTGAAAAGTACTTTCATAAAAATATACATATACCACTTTACAATAAATATTTTTAAAGAAATAAGTGGTCAAAGTTATGCTTTGAAGACCGTGTCACTGTCCTAAAGAACTTCTATTTGTGATACGGAGGGAGTATATAGTGAAACTTAAAAAAAGTTTGACTCGGTCCAAATCTAAAATAACATTCTTTTATAATATTAATAATATATGTATTCCCTCCGGTACTGAAAGTCATTTAGGACAGGATTACGCTTACCAAAGAGTGTCAAAGAGTGATTAATTAGAGGATATTTTTTTATGTCTACCCTTATTAAATACAGTTGCGCCTGCTACCTTTACAAGAAAGATGTGTAGCCTAAGTGACAAGTGTTTTGCAGCCCAATGCGGGAGCTCGCTGGTTCGAGCCCCTGGATTCGCGATTATTCTGCTGGCTGCAGTGTCAGGTCCCATGCAGGGGTGTGGTTTTCTTTGAAATTTCAGTGTATGTTGGGCGCTTAACGCGCGGTGCGGGATGCGAAGCATGAGCTCTTAACGCGTGGCGAGGGATACGAAGCGCAAGGGGCAACATGGTTAAAAAATTGCTTTGGATACGAAGCGCAGGGGGCAACATGGTTAAAAAGGTGTGGTTTTCTTTGAAATTTCAGCGTATGCTGGGCGCTTAACGCGCGGTGCGGGATGCGAAGCACGAGCTCTTAACGCGTGGCGAGGGATACGAAGCGCAAGGGGCAACATGGTTAAAAAATTGCGTTGGATACGAAGCGCAAGGGGCAACATGGTTAAAGAATTGCGTTGGAGGTCAGAATGACTTCTAATGGCTCGGACGAGTACGTGGCCAGAACGTCTTCTAATAATAATACTAGTATAGAGGGAGCATGTTGTTACTTTTAAGTTTCTTTCGCAGGTGGGCGATTGAGATGCAAACTGAGTTACTTTTAACAATGGCGAAGGTGGCATATGCTTGGGTTGCTTTAGATCATTTTAATTAATTAATAACAGACATGGATAATTTAGATGTAAATTTAAAAGGTTACACTATATTATTTTTCTTGAATAACATATGTGGGTAATTTAGATTGGCACTAGAGGTTATTTTTCAAAGTGATAGTAGTTGTGAGTTTAGAGATAGATTTAGGCTGTTATGGTAGGATAATTTTATAATGGTAAAGTTGAGTAATTTTCTAGGATATAAAATAAATCAAATGGGTAATATTGCCATGACAAATTTTCAGACTAGAAAATCGAGGTAGGAGGATAAAGCATAATTTTAGAAATTATCTAAAATTGGTTTCAAATTTTTTCAAACTAAATTTTTTCTATGAATTTTTAAAATTAACTGATTTTGGGATTTTAAATTCCATTTTTTCAAAAAAGCTTGGGTAGATTTTAAAATATTTATTTCTATATTTTTTGGTAAAGTATATCTGAGTCCTTACCTATTAACGTAGTCGAATTTATCTTCCTCGTCACTATATACCGTTGTATAGAACGTCTGACATGACACTGACTATACTGTCTTGAAAACAATTAAAAAATTAATAACCAGTTTCAATAATTGAAGCAGCAAAAAAATAGGGTGTTTTTTTATCAGGCATAATTTGGACGTACATAACCCACGCACTCCACACTCACACCACACGCGTGCGCGTTCGTACACATGCAAAGAGAGATTGAGAAACTCGCCGCCTCCAGTACGTGGGAAACACGCAGTACTACCGAACGCGCACGCATGCGTGTACCTGCAAAATTCTAGAAAAAATCTAGAAAAAGGTGCGATACCAGGGTTTGAACCCTGGTGGGTAGCGTCTTACTGGACCGTTCTATCACTCGACCACGGGCCCATTCGCAAAAATAGGGTAAGATTTTTTTCCCATCCAAAACATAATTACGCGTGGCCTTAACCTGCCAGATATTGGGCGGCCCAACCAGAGCTCAGCCCGGCACGATCTTTCGTTTCCGAAGGCCCACCATGCCTCCGAGGCTCCACCATGGAACGGCGAGCGATGGCCGAATCGCCGATTCCCAGCGGCGAGCGCCGCCACTCGACCACGGGAACGGCCGCACGGGACCCGCGAAGGCCAGCCGCTGGACTTGCGATGCCCATGCCCGCGCGCCGCGCGTGGACGCGAAGTCGGAGTTGGAGTCTGGAGGACTGGAGGAATGGAGGATACGACATCGCGTGAAAGCGGGCTCGGCGTCCGGAGGTGATGACTGGGCCGGATGCTGGTGACAGCCGCGGTGGCGACGGCAGGAGGCGGCGACGGAGAGAGTGAGGTTTGGCTTTTCCTACTCCCCCAGATCTACCGTAATCTTCTGCCGGCTGCAGAGTTGCTCCCCATACGAAAATCGGGGAGCCGTGAATCGGAACGAAGTTCCCGGTACGTGGAACGTACCCACGTTCCCGTTTCCAGGCTGCTAAGGGTTGGACTATGCTCACATTCCGCGTGTGTGGACGGCTCACGGCTCACGGGTGGGGATCAGGGAAAGTAGTTTGGCAGGACGTCGTGAGCTCTGTACTTATTGCGTTTTGGACCTGACACTCTGATAGCCAATCCAAACACCACCACATCTACATCGAATTTGACACTGTGCGTTGTAGACTTGTAGTAGATGTGGCATTACGCCAGGCTTTCTCTTTTATGATTGAAACTTGGACAGCAACATCCTAGCAGCGGCAGCGCTATTTACATTCTGCTCCATGGATGGTGGTGAAACAGGCTACATGCACGGCTATTGCACATGTGCAACCTTTCGATCTTTGTAAATTTTATACAAAATCTCCTAATCGAGGAACTTTTTGTCCGATCAGAAATGTATTTAGGAGAATTTTTCAATGAGAATTGAATAGTATTTTGGGAGAGACCATTTGACGTCACAAATCACGGCGTGTTTGTATGTCCACCACTCACTTTCTTAGGTGGAAGTTTTCAGGATGGCCCTTACATCGCCATCGTTTTTTATAGCGATCATGATAGCATATAGTTGTTTGATTCCTTTGACGGGTTCTACGATATTTATTCGTGAGGTGGAAATTGAAACTGAAAGATGATTGATTGAAATTAGACAGCCATCACCTTGTCAAAACGGTACAAAACCATGACATGTACGTATTTGGTGGAGACCATATAGACTATAGTCACATCAAATTTTGCAGCAGAAAATAATAAAAAAAAGGCTGGCTGACTAACGAAGTAAACAGTGCACTAGTAATATATATATAGAGAGAGAGAGACTAATGAGTCATATGTGCTGATCAAACAAAGCAGAAATTGTGACACACCATAGCACACTATGTACTACTGTTACAAAAACTCCATTGATACAGTACATATGCTTCTTCTGCTGCTCTTCAGCCTCACAGTCACGCTGCAATTCCAAGCCAAGACGCTGGCTTTGCCAGGACCCAGCTGCCTGAAGCGTTGCGGCGGTGTCGAGATTCAATACCCATTCGGGGTTGGCGATGGCTGTGCAATGAAAGGATTTGAGCTCAACTGTAACCAGAAGGATGGCCGCAGCTTCTTAACAGTCTTCGGCGCAATTCCGGTGCGGAAAATATTTCTGCTCGATGGCCAGGTTCGGATCATGAAACACATCTCATCCATGTTCTATAATCACTCGACCAAGGAGATTGGGTACAGTACGTGGGGCAAGGATCTGTCTGGCACGCCATATACATATTCAAGGAAGTCTAACATGTTTACGGTTATCGGTGTCAACACTTTCGCAACCATGACGGATAATGTTGTGAGTAGACTCTTGTATAACAAGGATTCATTTATAATCATATACGGATAGCTGTATGTTTTAATTCTTCAGTACAATGGACAGGGTACGTTTTAGGCTGCTAATAAGTTGAATCTTCATGTTTATGCATGCAGAATGTGATCTTTGGGTGTGTATCGAACAGCTCACCCTACGGCAACCTTGAGGCACAAGATGGGAAGTGTGTCGGTGCCGGCTGCTGCCAGGTTGCGCTCACCAGGGACATGTACTTTGACGGTGTGTCTTTCAGTTCACTTTACAACACGACGAGTTACTACACCAACAGAAGCACCACAGACAGGGCAGAGTACTGGGCATATGCTGTGATAACAGAGACTGACACGTTCCAATTCAAAACAACATATCTAAACACGACAGCCTTTTTGGATGAGCATGATGACGGCCGTGTCCCAGCCATCTAGAACTGGGAAGTGAGCAACGAGACTTGTGATGTCGCGACGAAGAAAAATTCATATGCTTGCCTCAGTACTAACAGCACGTGCGTTAATTCCAGCAGTGGAGGTTACCTCTGCAACTGCACCAAAGGATACAAGGGTAATCCTTACCTTCCTGATGGATGCTTAGGTCGGTATTGCATGTATACCTTTTGATTCATGTGTACATATGCAACAAAGAATTTCTCAGAAGAATATATTTATGCAATCCTTGAGCTCTAAGTACCATACTCTGTATGCAGATATTGATGAGTGTGCTGCCAAACCACCTCCATGCACTGGCTGTAAGAATACACCTGGAGGTTACTCTTGTCCAGCCCCGAGACCTGTGAACGTTGTAGCACTAGCTGTGGGTAAACACTAAACACACTTCTCTTCTATCTTTGAGAAAAACGTGTTTATACATCTTACACCATTATTGATTAGAGACTTATTTCAGTGCCCACTAATTCTCATGAGTCAGACTAGGGAATAAAATGAGAACTCATAAAAGTTGTCACAGACCCTAATCAGTTGGAGACTACAATCACCATGGACTATAATAGCTATTGGATCTATTTTGTTTTCTAAAAAGTATACCCACATTTGCTATTATAAAATATAGTCAAAAGTAACCCTAGCCTTAAATTTATATCTAAATTTCTCACCTCTACCATTATGAAAGCTAAGTAACCAATAAAACTTTCATCTAAATTACCCATATGTATCACTATTGCATACAACCTAAAACATCCCTAAATTTGTATCTAAACTAGTAATCCCCAAATTTTCATCTAAATTACATATAAAGTACTTTATA
The DNA here is from genome assembly GCA_009763385.1 of Coix lacryma-jobi var. lacryma-jobi. Taxonomy (NCBI): domain Eukaryota; kingdom Viridiplantae; phylum Streptophyta; class Magnoliopsida; order Poales; family Poaceae; genus Coix; species Coix lacryma-jobi. Next base: position 167,530,377 of record CM019824.1, read on the forward strand.
TTTGCTTCTAGATTGCTCACTTATGTCGTTGTTAATATATATAAAAAAACTATCTCAAATCGCATGATTGTGACACAATGCAAGACATTGATGCCAAGATAAAACTACGAATCAGCATGCAACCTATATATATAGTAATTGGCAATAGCCTATATAACTTCATGGATGACAAGATCACGGTGGCGAAGACTTTGCTGCAGGATTTCTGGAGTCAAACTAAAGATATGGAGGTCAAAGGACTTATCTGATAGCCTGTTCTTTTGGACTTATAGCTGGTAGTTGGCGAATTTTAGCTGTTTTTCTTGTTGTGTTCAGCAAGTTTTTGTGTTTTGGTGCTAGTCTGGTAAGCTGGTTTACCCAGCCTTTGTGTCGTGTGTGTTTTCTGTCAAAAAAAGTAATTGGTAATAACATCTACAAAACCATATATAAAGTGAAATGTACAAGTAAGAATACCAATATGAACAAATGGGAGAGCAAAAATAAATAGCTTTGATTAGGTATAGGCCTCAAACATGTGTGTGAACTTGTAACACTTGTGTGTTTTAAATTACTGCTAGTCCATGAGGAGCATAAGTTGATTAACTTGTTAAGATCTGTAATTATAGTAATTGTCTGAAAACCACACAGGTTCAAGCATCGGGGTTGCATTTGTGGCCATAGCCATCACCTGCACTTACTTTATCCATGAAAGGAAAAAGTTGGACAAAATCAAGCGGAAGTATTTCCAACAGCATGGTGGGATGCTTCTATTGCAGGAGATAAGCTTAAAGCAAGGAACTGCTTTCACCATCTTCACAGAAGCAGAGCTCATTGATGCAACAGACAAATTTGACGACAGGAACATCCTTGGCCGTGGTGGCCATGGCACTGTCTACAAGGGCACTCTCAGGGAAGGCAGTCTGATCGCAGTCAAACGGTGTGTATCAATGACAAGTGAGCAGCAAAAGAAGGAGTTTGGAAAAGAGATGTTAATCCTTTCCCAGATCAACCACAAGAACATCGTTAAGCTACTGGGCTGCTGCCTCGAGGTAGAGGTTCCAATGCTAGTCTATGAGTTCATCCCCAACGGCACCCTATTTCAGTTCATCCATGGTAGCAATGGCTGCCACAACATCCCCTTCTCGGCTCGCTTACACATTGCCCTCGAGTCTGCTGCAGCCTTAGCTTACCTACATTCATGGGCTTCACCTCCAATACTTCATGGAGATGTCAAATCATCCAATATACTCCTTGATGAGAACTATGCAGCTAAGGTATCAGACTTTGGGGCCTCAATACTGGCGCCGACTGATGAGTCTCAGTTTGTCACACTTGTGCAAGGGACTTGCGGTTACTTAGACCCTGAGTATATGCAGACGTGCCAGCTGACAGATAAGAGTGATGTTTACAGTTTTGGGGTCGTTCTCCTGGAGCTTCTCAGTGGCAAGAAGGCATTCAACCTTGATGGGCCTGAAAACGAGAAGAGCCTTTCACTATGCTTCTTACGTGCTATGAAGGAAGGCAGACTCATGGACATCATTGACAATCGCATCAAGAATGAGAACGACATGGGGTTGCTCGAGGAGGTCGCGGAGCTTGCGAGTCAGTGCCTAGAGATGGTCGGTGAGAGGCGACCGGCAATGAAAGATGTGGCCGAGAAGCTGGACAGCCTCAGCAAGGTCATGCAGCACCCTTGGGTGCCTGCGCAACATCATCCTGAAGAGATGGAGAGCCTGCTCGAGGAGTCGTCGATGGTCAGTTTGGAGATGATAGGCACAGGAAATTTCATCATGGAGAAGAGGATTGTGCAAGGGCTACTGGAGTCTGGACGTTAGATTTGTCGGCTGTCACACCTTCATACCACAATACCACATATTCATAGTGATGGTTTTGTGTGTTACACGTCTGTTAGTTTCAGGGTAATACATACTCCATAATTGCATTTCTTTGGGAGAACTTAATTATCCACCTCCATGCCCGGTGGGTCTGTTCGTTTGACTTATTTCGGTTGATTTCAGTTGTTGTTTTAATAGTGTTCATTAAGAAAGAATAAGTTGTAGTACGACTGATAAGTTTAAGCAATTGAAATGTTATTTACGTTTGCTGTGAAAGTTTTGTTGTGACTGGCGGGAAAGTTCCTCTTTTGCTACCTCTTTCTATCTCATTCAGTCATACCTGGAACGGTGAAATCTGAATGCTGGACATCACGAGATAAAATATTTGTACGATCGACTCTTTTCTGCGGACGAAGGGACGTGGAGTTGTAGACTGTGCTGGTGGGCCACTGGCACATGTGCTTGCTATGCTGGGCTGGTACCTATTTTTCCAGCTCTATCCTCTCCAGGAAACAAATCAAACAATCTTTAGTTAGTAAGATTCCACAGTACTTGTCTGGCCCATGAGCCCATCATGGCATCTGACTCCTAATTTCTGCTTCATCACCATTTTATGCAAACTGAATTTCCGTTTCGTTTGCAAATTTTGGCAAATCCTAACAGGTACAAGTGTTTCAACATGAAATTCTTGTTGACTTGGGCAGAATCCCTTGTCTGTCTTCATTATTTGCCACCTTCGGCTAGACTCCGGCATGGCGGCATGGATTTGGTGAAAAAAATTCTGCGATACCGTCGCATGCAAGTTTCCGTGCAACACCGGCTAACCGTGTTGCCACTGGCGGAGCTCAGTTAAGGCCATAGTGGGCAATGCCCCCCTGCCCACATTAATCTTCATTAAATGAACTATAATTTTAGCACTGTTCGTTGATATTAGTGTTTAATTACATAGAATAGCTCCCTCTATTTGTTCGCCACTATGTATTGCTATAGGCAGGACCTGTCTGTGACTACTCAACAAACTACCTACGTTAAGCATGCAGAGGTTGATGTATGAAGGGTTCTTTGCGATATCGTTGCATAGAATTTTGTTTGGCTAAAAGGTGAGGAAAAAATGCCTTTATTGAATTTGATGACAAATTCACGAGCAAAGTGGATGTGTTTTTCCGATATGAAAAACCATCGGTGGATCATAGAAAATCGCCTTTCTCACTTCTATGACAAAAGTTTCTTAAGTTCACTAGGAGTTCATAAACACTAGTATAAATTATAAAATACTCCATTCGTTCCAAATTATAAGTCATTCTAAAAATTTTAGAGAGTAAAAAAATCCAAGTTTGACCAAAATTATAGTTATAAAAATTATAACTAATAAAAAATCTAATAAATACTTAGTTGGTATCATAAATGTTATTATTTTATTATATAAATTTATTAATTTAATCAAACTTAGAAAACTTTGACTCTCCAAAATTTTTGGAATGACTATTAATAATAATTTGGGATGGAGATAGTACATGTTTTTATATATATAATTTTCCCCTTTGATAGATGTTATTAATAATCTTTTCTAAAACTTTATTAAATTTAGAACAGTTTAACTTAATTTACTTAATGAATAAAGTGATTTTAGGCCTGTTTAGTTGGGGTGTGAAAAGTTTTTGCAGGTCACATCGGATGTTCCAACACTCATTTCATCCATTAAAAATAAACTAATAAAAAACAAATTACATATTCTGTCTGAAAATCGTGAGACGAATTCATTAAGACTAATTAATCCGCTATTAATACATGTTTACTGTAGCACAATATTGTCAAAAACATAAACTTATTAGGCTTGAAAAAACCGCCTCGCAATTTATACGCAATTTGTGTAATTAGTTATTTTTTTAGTTTATATTTAGTACTTCATGCATATGTCCAAACATTCGATGTGATGAGTGAAAAGTTTTTGCGGTGGGAACTAAACAGGGCATAACGTCTCTTATATTTTAGGACCATAACCCAATTTGCATTATTTTTACATATTTTCTATATTTCAAGCGTCTGAATAATTTTGTCTTTGTTCTTTTATAGAAAATATCATTATTTTTTGTGATTTATACTAATAGATTTGGACCATTAGACGTAGATCCGAAAGTTATAGTCGTCGCCTAACAGGCTGAAATATAACAAAACCTTTGTTTTTACACGGAACACGGTTATGATGTGCCGACGCGTCGGTCAATCCCCTAGCCCGCAGTCACGCGCCGGTTTGATCCTGCTGCCGGATGCCGGCGCCGTTGGTGCTGCTTCACGTAGGCTCCCACTCCCACTCGCCCGCCCACCATTCCGTTCCCACCGCTCACCCCACGCCGGAGAAACGGAATCGAATCAACCCGACGAGCCGGACGGTAAATCCGGCCGCCTCATCCCACATTCCCACCACCGCTGGTCGTTTGGCTGGCCGCCCCCATTCCCATGCCCGCGCCGCGCAGACGCTGACGCGAGGGAGGGATAAAGCGGAGAGCGGCCAGCCGCAGCCCGCAGGCAGCCGCCAGTGCGGCAGGCCGCGCCGCAGCCGCAGCAAAAGGCCACACCGAAAAGCCCCTTTCCCCTCGGCCGCGTCCCACATCATGACGATGGCGACGCCGACCCGTCGCTGCGGCACTGGTGCCAGCGCCTGCGCCAGTGCTCGCGCAGTCGCGCTGACGGGCGGCCCACCACCGCCACCGAGACCCGGCCACTCCACTCCCGCCCCCGCCCCCGCCCCCGCAGCCCCCGCTTGCTTCTCCGACTTGTGCACCCCCACCGCGCGCCACCTTTCGCTTTCGCTTTCCCTTTTGCGCCCCGCATCGCACTTATCTGCTTGCTCGGGCGATTTGGACTGGACGGGGGGTCGAGGGGAGCGAGAAAAGCGAAGCAGGCGGGGAGAGAAGAATCACACCGGGCCGTGCCGATGGGTGTGTAGGAGAGTGGTAGGAGCTGTGGCTCGTTGACCTCACCGCCTGGGCAGCAAGGAGGAGATGACTTCCCCGAAGCGGGCAGCAGCGGGGCGGGAAGGGTGCGGGTGCTGGGCCGCCGTCGCGCGGGGCCTCCGCGGGGCGTGCTTCCGGCCGGCGGCGCCGGCGGACGGTGACGGCGCCGGCTCCGCCAAGGGCAGCCACGTTCACGATGCAGGTGGTGGATTCTTGTCTTTTATTCTCTTCTCTTTCTTTTTTCCTTTTCCTATATAAGTCTCTTTTCGATCGGTTGGTTGGTGGGTGACTGGATGGATGGTGATCGTTTGTTTGGTTTGGGAAAGATTTGTTCCTGCCTGCTTGTTCGTTAGTGGCAAAGAGTTGGCTTGGCTATTAGCGTGGTGTTGTGACATATGACTGATGGTTTGATGCGCTGATCATCATATATGGCAATAGGAAGTTCTCTTTTCCATGTTCTTCTGCCCCCCATCATTCTTTGATTGTATTCATTGAAGTTTGTCATGGATTTGATCGTAACTAAAGAGCAATGATTAGATTGGCATGCAATGGTTGGTAGGTAAATCAATGGTTAAACTTCAGCCGTTGAACTGAAACTCTCATACTATTGGTCGATCAACTTTTCAACAAGCCATTATTGGTGATTGGCCAATTAGAGCGGACTAATACAGCATTAGCTGATGCATTGAACCTTGTCTGTTTCTCCTATGCTAGATTACTTGGCATCAATTCCATAAGCAACTTGCACTACATGTATGAGCTTGTGCCAAACTATTTGAATGCTATATGCTCATCAATAAGAGGTAAAAGCCGTATGTTAATCTGATTTGTATGAAAAAAATCTCCTTCCGGTCTGTCAATAGTTTTTGCTCCTTATCTTTCAATCCAAATTGCTTTATGTAATTCATTGTGGCACATTTCAGTTGCTAAATGAGATTTCTAATCATACAGAAACAATTGAAGCTGATGTGATAAAAGCTTTAAGAAAGTCTATGATTCATTGGTTCCAGGAGCCAATTACATCTGACTGTGTTGATTGCTGCTATTATGTTATTATATTGCCTGAAAGTGACACCTCCACAAATGATTAACCTGGATAACATAACAAAGCATGATCACGATACTTCAAATCAACTGGATAGGTTTGATCCTGTATTAAAAACTGGGGATGACTATGCTAAGTACATAATGCTTTGGGTCAATGCCTATCAACTTCTAACCATTTGGATATGTGGGAACTTGTGAGCGAATAGTTTTGGCTTTGGCAAATATATTCTATCTTATTATCTTGGTAATTGCTGTAGGTAAAATTTTCATTTTCTGTGTGATGTGCTCAAGGAACTTTGTTTTCTCTGTAGCAGCAGAGACAAGATATCTGAATGCTAGCAGTCGGGAGCTTGGTGATCATTTTCAGACAAAACATGATGGTGAAAATGGTGTCGATGCATCAATTGAAAAGAGAACACAACCCAAGCTACTTCAGTTTACCTTTCAAGAGTTGAAATCTGCCACCCTAAACTTCAGGCCAGACAGTATTCTTGGGGAGGGTGGGTTCGGTTATGTCTTCAAAGGGTGGATTGAGCCAAACAGTACTTCTCCTGCAAAACCTGGCACAGGAGTTACTGTGGCAGTCAAAAGTTTGAAGCCAGATGCGCTTCAAGGTCATAGAGAATGGGTGGTAAGTACTGTATGGCATTTTTCTTTTTGGATGGAGTACTCTAGCTATGGTTTTTACTTTTTAAAAATAATCACATTTTCAGGCAGAAGTTGACTTTCTGGGACAGTTGCATCATAAACACCTTGTTAAGCTGATTGGATATTGTATTGAGGATGATCAAAGGTTACTTGTATATGAATTCATGGCACGAGGAAGTCTTGAAAACCATCTTTTCAGAAGTAAGCAATCACATTAGAGAGTTAATGCAGTTGGGTAGATTTAGTGCCTTTACTAATTTGTTTCCCTACTTAGGCCTAACAAGTTGTTTGCTTCACTGACAAGTCTTTTTTGCATTTTTTCTGAGCAACCTTGGATTTTTTAGTTTGACCTGTGCCAATTACACCTATTCTTTCGTCTTAATTGAGCGGCAGAGCTCCTGCCATTGTTTTTTTTTAAACTTAGCAAGTTAATACATGAATGATTTCCACATAAAAAAAAAGTTACAAAAGTACTGCGGTGAGCAAGGATGCATGCACCAATGGTGGTGTCCATTCTATTGCTAACTTCTATATTGGTATTAGGTCATGCCCATGTAACCATTATTTTTAGGGAAAACATATTACCAGCTTTTCACGAAGTTGATTTTACTGTATGTGCCTGATCTTGTTGGCTTTCCTTGACAATCATACTTTGTTTAATCTTGAAGGGGCTCTTCCCCTACCTTGGTCCAACAGAATGAAGATTGCTCTAGGTGCCGCGAAAGGACTAGCCTTCCTCCATGGAGGTCCCAAACCTGTTATTTACAGGGATTTTAAGACATCGAATGTTCTTCTTGATGCGGTATTTTATCTGTTGAATCTGTTTTATACCATGCTTAGATAATGCATGCTACCTTGCTAATTGTGGTGATTTTACTTCTGTAGGAGTACAACGCAAAACTATCTGATTTCGGTTTAGCAAAAGCTGGTCCTCAGGGTGATAAAACTCATGTATCTACTCGAGTTGTTGGCACCTATGGTTATGCTGCACCGGAGTATGTAATGACAGGTATCGGGGATAAACTTTTGACTTCAGTATTCCCTGTAACATAATTTCTGTAGCTTGCTTATCTGTTGCATGCTGGTTTTCTTTACAATGTTTCTCTGAGCTTGTATCTTCTCTCGTGTTTGCTCCATATTGGACTCTAAATTGCCTTGACATTTTTCTCTGAAGACATAAAACTGGGGTGCCCATTTCAAAAAAAAAAAAAAAAAAAAAAAACTGGGGTGCCATTCTTCTTTTAGAGTTTTCCACCAACTATAGATCAAACTTTCTTCTTTCGAGTGAAGCTGTGTTTCGTTTTTTTATTGATGCAGTAAGGCTGTAGACTTAAATAACGAATCTTCTTGGTAATAGAACTAATGTTACATATGATTGCTTCTGTACTATAATTTTGCTTCCATACTAGAGTTCTGTTGTCCCACTTTGTTTCACTAACCATAATCTCAGGTGTTGCACATACTTGTAAGCTAATGCATGTGACGGTAGCTTCTATATGCATCCCGTCGTAGTATTCTTTGCACAGGATTTGTATGCACTACCCGATGAAAGCTGAAAAATATAACAAAAGCTGTTAGTTTATGATTCTTTCTTTAAGCAGTTGATATGTCAAGTTTTGTTACTCATGTCATGTGTTCAGGGCACTTGACATCTAAGAGTGATGTCTATAGCTTCGGAGTTGTGCTACTCGAGATGTTGACTGGGAGAAGATCAATGGACAAGAAGCGACCTACAGGGGAGCAGAACCTGGTTGCATGGGCGAGGCCTTACCTGAATGATCGGCGATGGCTCTATCAGCTCGTAGATCCTCGCTTGGGGCTGAACTACTCTGTCAAAGGGATGCAAAAGGTTGCTCAGATCTGCCACTATTGCCTTACCCGTGATAGTAAGTCTCGTCCATCGATGGATGAAGTTGTCAAGCAACTCACACCATTACAGGATCTAAATGACATGGCATCTGCATCGCCAAGGCCTCGCTCAACTCAGCGCGGTGAGTAGCACATGAACAAAGCGCCCTTTTACCAGTTTATGAGTGTGCAATTCTGGAACCATCATCCAAGATGACCGATGAAGCTCGCTGATTCTAAAAAGAATCGAAGCTCACTGCAGTTTACTTTGTGTAACAGGAAAGGGGCGCCGATGACGGCCGGTTCTGTTGTAAGAAGAGCGGCGCAGTTCTGGTTGCTGGATGCTTGTTTGGTTTTAATGTATAGCAAAATTAGCTTTGATGTTGACCCGCCGATACCTGGAGATGTGGCACCGCCAGATGTCTCGCTCAGGTCGATCACACTCTGTTTGGCTGGTTGCCAAAAGCGAGATAACGTTGTATCTGGTTGCAACATGTAATAATTATATAATGATCATTTTAAGTTCTGATGGGGGTACAGTACAGCAGATAATGGCTGGTGTACACCCAGGTTAGTAATCTTAATGGTGTCTTAATGTTGGATGAGGGTGAGTAGATGTTGTGCGGTTGTTCGCATTACCTTTAGGTATAGGTGCAGGTATTAAATTGTGATATACATTTGGCGTGTTTCTATAATATTAGGCCTTGTTTGGATGCGCATGTATCTACCTCAAACCACATGATTGGAGTAACTTAGTTCAAATACACTTCAATACATGCGAATTTAGCTAAATACATGTGCATCCAAACAAGCCTTAGGGTTCATTTGTACATGTTAACAATCTTGCTCCACCCTACACACAGGAATTCAAGCCCGGGATAGTGTTGATGTGCACGATCTCTGGAAGACAAACTGGATTCAGTTGGGCATACATCATCGGCAGTGCTCTGAACACAGTGCTAAACCAACCAACCCAAACCCTAGGAGAATCTGCAGCTGATCTCCCGGGTAAAATCTGAAAGTAACAGGAGCAAACCAAGGAACGACTGATCCTACAGCTGTCATGCACCATCAACCTCTGAAAAGTTTGAATCCTGTGACTCCTGCGTGCGGTCCCCTACGGAGCATTTCGTCGCCGTCTACATTGCTGATTTCGGCTAGGCAGCATATCATATCCGCGCAGCATTTAGCCAGGATAATGCAAGGGGACGCGTCACGTACCGCGCCTCGGAGCGGGGACGCGCACGCATCGGTCGATGTCGTCGTCCGGCGTCCTCCGCACACGGAAACAGAAAACGTTGCCCACTGATCAAGTAGTGCCCATGCTCACCCCGGAGACCGAGACTAGACGGACGATCGATGGTTCGGGTACGGGTAGCGCGTGACCCCGCGACGAGAGAGAGAGGCGGGCTCGCGTGCTGGGCGCGGCGAAGCCCGGCGCTGAGCGCCGGAAGGCTCCAAACCGGCGGCAGTGCGCCAGGGTCACGGGCGCGCCCGCCGTTCCCGAAGAGGACAACCAAGTCAGTCTCCGCGATACCCTTCTGCGGCAGTGCGGCGTCCTGCCTGGCCTGGCCTGCGAAGTCTCGAGCCCCTCATCATCGCCCCGCGCTATCCTCGCCTCCGCCATGTTCCGTCCGAGCAAAGCACGGAAGCACGGCCGGCGCCCGGCCGGCGGAGCAGGGATAGATAGCTACGACGACTGGGAGCGGACGCTTCTGCGTCACTTGCCGCCCGTGAGCCCCCGGCCGTTGGCGGCTGCGCGCCGCGTGTCCGCGCCAGGTGCCCGCGCGCCGCGCACCGCGGACAACACTGGCACCCATCGAGCCCTTCCCCGTCCCCGTTGCGCATGCATTTAACTCGGCAGCCTGAATGACATGGGCAATGAGATGAAAGATTTAGGACGCAACGCAAGTTCGCAACCATGATTAATTAGTGAGTGTTGACAAATCCTGCGGGCATGCAGTGCAGGTTGGCCTTGCACGTACCTGTGGTCTGTGACTGTGAGATTGCCATCGTGCACCAGAGCGCAGAGGGACCGTCGCGCGACGCTAGTAGCCGAGCACGTCTTCCTTACTTGCCCGCGCGCCCAACCGTACGTACGTGACGCTCCTCTATAAAAGGGACGTGTGCTGCAGTGTGCACACAACCCCGTCACGGGCGTCGTCTCTGTGTTGAGCCGGCGCAATGGCCGCCTCCACCACCTCAGCTCCCGCTCTCCTGCTTCCTCGCCGCCGCCGCCGTCCTCCCTGCTCCTCCCCAGCTCGCTGGCGTCGACGAGCAACTGTCCCCCGACCGCGCCCGGCAGTGGTACCGGTGGCACGGCCACCCGTCGCACCCGGCGCCCGCAGTGGCTCGCCGACGTGGCCTTCTCCCGGCTCCGGTTTCCGGCTCCGGCGGCGGCCACACCGCCCGCCCCACCATGGCAATCGCCCAAGCACCACCACGGGCCCCCGTCCAACTGCCCGCCGTGCAACCCGCCGTTCGTGCCTCCGACGCCTCGGCCGTCAACCGCCCTACGTGCCACCCTACGTCCCCCCGACGCCTCGGCCGTCACCGCCGCCCTACGTGCCACCTTACGCCCACCGACGCCTCGCCTCGTTCACACCGCCACCGCCCGTACGTTCCCCCGACGCCTCGGCCGCCGTCAACCACCGCCGCCCTACGTGCCGCCGTACGTTCCCTTCCCCGACGCCTCGGCCGTCACCCCGCCGCCGTACGTTCCCCCCCCCCGACGCCTCGCCGCCGTCACCGCCGCCCTACGTGTCCGCCGTACGTTCCACCGACGCCACCCTACGTGCCGCCCGCGACGCTCCGTACGTGCCGCCGACGCCGCCCGCCGGCGTCGCGGACGTGCCCGATCGACACCCTGAAATTGAACGCGTGCGTGGACGTGCTGAGCGGGCTGATCCACCTGGTGATCGGGCAGAGCCCAGGTCCAAGTGCTGCCCGCTGGTGCAGGGCGTCGCGGACCTGGACGCGGCGCTGTGCCTCTGCACCACCATCCGCTTGCGCCTGCTCAACATCAACATCTACCTCCCCATCGCGCTCAACCTGCTCATCACATGCGGCAAGCACCCGCCCTCGGGCTTCCAGTGCCCGCCGCTCGTCTACGACTGAGCCCGGCCACCAGCGAGGGAGAGATCACCGGCCGGCTACCGCCGCCGTCCATGTATACGATCGCCATGTGGCATGGCGCTTCTTCCTGCGTACTGCGGCCAGCATGATGATTCATCGATCGTTTGTGCAAGCTAGCTATATAGTAGCAGCATGTCTCAATTTGTGTACTACTATTCCGTAATTTCTTTATGTGCTCTCTCGGTTATGCATGTGTGGTGTACGTCTGGACTTGGGAGGACGTCGGGACGGGATCTCAAACAAGTGTGTGTGGCTTGCATGATCAGTCGAAGTATCGTCATGTTGCTCTTGTTCTTCTGGTGATGGCACATCGGCGCAGGTATTGGTCTCGGTTCGTTTTTCAGAAATATAGTGTGATGAGCGGGCAGGAACACCTTGTTCTCGGTTCATTCCACAGCTTAATTTCGTGTGCTTGGCGCGCGATTCTCTATTATCACTTGTGGTTTTCACTAGAGTTGCGAGTTTGAAACAGAAGGTATATGCATATATGTGATGGCACACAAAGGTGCAGAAACAATAATTCTTCAGCTTAATTCTATTTGCAACTTGTGAGTAGCAAGTCCTAGAGGTGAGAACACATGCTGGTTGTCTTCAGCTTAATTCTTTTACGAGAGGACTGAAAATCTTGCGGCAACACGGCAAAAGTTTTTTTTAACCAAATTAACAATATATCCACTTTGGTGCATGTGTCATTGCCACCGTAAATTTAGAGCTAATCAGTCAAAACCTGTCATGTTTTTCAGCGAATAGTGTTTTTCTCAACAGAACAGTATTGGTGTAGCCGCAACTATAATAAATTCTGCAAAAACATAGCTTTGAAGTTTGCCCAAATTTAGACTTCTTGCATCTTGATGGATCAACCTGGGCGCTCGGTTAACCAGAACCGATCGGTTCGGTTCTTCGGTTATTAACATAAATTCGGTTCTCTAAAAATAGAAACCGATGTTCTTCTCAATTTCTGGAACCGAGCAAAATCGGTTTCGGTTAGTTCGGTTCGGTTTCGGTTCCGAACTGAACTAACCGAAATTTTACCTAAGTAGTAAAAAATAATAGGGAATAGAGGATTTTTTTTAAAAGCACAATACCAAAATTTTAAAAATGAGGCCGATAGGGCTATGAGGGGTGTTATCCACCTTTTATATCTAGGGTTAAGGTGGTATTAGGCCTATGTTACAAGGTTTATTGAGCTTACTTCTGAAATTTGGTTTTGTTCGGTTATTTCGGTTAACCGAGGTAGGGAACCGAATTAACCCGATTAAATTCGGTTCCTGAGAAGTGGGAACCGAACAGGGAACCAAAATTTTCGGCTCCATTATTTCGGTTTCGGTTATTTCGGTTCGGTTCTCGGTTATTTTTGCCCAGGGTGATTGATGGAGAGCCTAATAACTCTCATCTCTCGAAAGAAAAAAAAAGATATCTCCCATCATAAAAAATAATGTTTGTAAGTTAATTCTCTGAAACATACGGCCTCAGGTGTTCCATTTCCATAGCGTTTTCAGTGATTTCCCCCTCTCGAGGAACAGTTTTCCTATTCCCTACAATCGTATGGCAAAATCAGCTATGGACCAAAAGTTGCATATGGGCCTACAAGTTGGGCTTTACGAGTCGGCTGGGCAAACGGGCTAAAATGTCTCTGTTCGCAACGCCGGCGCACAGATAGGCCTACCAGGCTGCCAACTCGGCCCTGCAGACAAATAGGCCCACCAGGCCGAGTAAGAATTCACACGAGAGTACACGACGCCCTGCTCCAGTGCTCCCGCATTCCCGCTCCCTTCTTCTGTACGATTCCTCTCGAATTCAAATTCAGGGCGCACGAGGGTCACGACGACGGCTTTCAGAAATTCCAGATCTCAACGGCTGCCGTTGCCGGACAGCAAGCATCATCCTCGCCGCGTCACCTCACAACGCAGCACTTCCCTGCAAGGAAGAACGAGAATCGAATGGCGTGGCAGTCCGGACCCAACCAATCATACGGCGGCCCCAAAAAGTGCACGTCCTGATCAAAAAATAAAAATTAAAACTGATCAAAAAAAAAAAAGTCCACGTCGCCCTCTCAAAACCTGGCAGCGTACCGCCCGCAACCGCAAAAGGCTTGCACAGCATGCTCCTCGATTCCCGCCTGCCGCGAGCGGCGAGCGGCGAGCGCACAGCCGCACACGCGCCGCCGTCGCACTGACATCAAGGGGCCACGTGCCGGCCCGTGACCGTCGCACGCGGCAGAATTCCTGTGCCTTTTGTGACATGCTGGACCAGAGAGAGACCGACTGACGTACTCCCTCCGTCCCTAAATAGTTGACGTTTTCGCTTCCTAAGAAATAACTACCGGCAATTTTTATAAATAACAACTATCATCTATTAGTCTCATAATTGATATCATTGGAAAGATATTTGAATCGAGTTTTTTAACAAAATTATTTGGAGATATAAATATTGCACATGTTTTCTACAAATCCAGTCAAACTTGTGGCATGGACACCGAAAATATCATGTATTCACGGACGGAGTAGTAGGCCCACACGTCGGTTTCTTGGGCTCCTTCGTGCCGCCCCACCACCCCACCCGCGCGCTCCACGACGCCAAATCCGCGCGGAAACCCCTCCGCGCCCGCGCGCCAAACCCAAACATTTTCTTCTCCAGCGCGCACAAAAAAAAAAAAAAATCCTCCACCTCCAGGCTCCAGCTCCGCTTCATTACTCCTCGCCTGTTCCGCGCCGGAAGGCGTTTAAAACCGTGCCAAACCCTACCGCCTCCCTCCCATCCCCCCCCCCCCCCAATCTCTGCTCGCTTTGTTCTCGTCCCGGCGGCGGCGTGGGCGCGCGCACCAGGTGTTCGACGGGAGTCCTCGCCGGCGCGGAAGATGTACGTCGTCAAGCGGGACGGCCGCCAGGAGACGGTGCACTTCGACAAGATCACGGCGCGCCTCAAGAAGCTCAGCTACGGCCTCAGCCAGGAACCACTGCGACCCCCCCGTGCTCGTCGCGCAGAAGGTCTGCGCGGGGGTCTACAAGGCGTCACCACCAGCCAGCTCGATGAGCTCGCCGCCGAGACCGCGGCGGCCATGACCGCGTCCCACCCCGACTACGCCTCGGTGAGGAACACACCCGAAATCCTCTTCCTTCCCTTGGTTTCAGCTCTCATGTCTGCCTTCGTTGTCCTGACGGTGGGGTTGGTTGCTGCCCCCTGTTCTCTGTCGTGATTCGTGAAGCTGGCGGCGAGGATTGCTGTGTCGAACCTGCACAAGAACACAAAGAAGTCCTTCTCGGAGACGTAAGAAACAGCTGACTTTGGTTTGACTTCATTCATTCATTTGTAGCGGCAGGATGAGGCTGGATTCGTTCGATTGAGTTGTGAGTTGGGATTTGGCTGTTGTGGATGCAGGATTAAGGACATGTACATGCACTTCAACGAGAGATCTGGGCTGATGGCCCCTCTGGTCGCTGAAGATGTTTATGAAATCATCATGAAGGTGAGATTCTGACTGCTTCTGACACGTTTCTGACAGGGAACCTGTGTAGATAGTGCTGATCTGTTTGTGGCAGTTAAATTCACTGTTCCATTCCTTGTTTTTTATAAGGTTGTTTATTTCATACAGTAAATATGTTATCCCTCTACCCGCATGATGTAAATCGTCCCTCACATGGCTCCAAATGCTGTTACATTTCAGAATGCTGCTCGCTTGGACAGTGAGATAATTTATGACAGGGATTTCGACTATGACTACTTTGGCTTCAAAACTCTGGAGAGGTCTTATCTATTGAAGCTTGGCGGGAAGGTCGTTGAAAGGCCACAGCACATGCTGATGAGGGTTTCAGTAGGGATACACAAGGAAGACATTGAGTCTGCCATCAGGACATACCATCTGATGTCCCAGCGCTGGTTTACACATGCTTCACCAACGCTTTTCAATGCTGGCACACCGAGGCCCCAAGTACTGTCTTGTTTCCTGCCAGATGATGTCAGTGTGGCTTGTGAAATTGTTTATTTACTGTCGCTTTTTCTGTGATGCAGTTAAGCAGCTGTTTTCTTATATGCATGAAAGATGACAGCATTGAGGGAATCTATGAGACCCTGAAGGAGTGTGCTGTAATAAGCAAGTCTGCTGGAGGAATTGGTGTCTCAGTTCATAATATTCGTGCTACTGGGAGTTATATTCGAGGAACAAATGGAACATCAAATGGAATTGTTCCTATGTTACGTGTCTTTAATGATACTGCTCGCTATGTTGATCAGGGTGGTGGCAAAAGAAAGGGTATGCCTTTTTTCATATTTTCACTTTTAGTTCCATCGTCTTCATAAATTCTTATGAGCTTCTAAAACTTAGGTGCATTTGCTGTATACTTGGAGCCTTGGCATGCTGATATTTTTGAGTTCCTTGATCTGAGAAAGAACCATGGGAAGGTATAGTCTCGACCAGTAGTCTTTAAGTACTTCCACATATTAAAACAGAAAGTATCTTTGTCTTTTGAATTCCAACACTAAGTTGATTTTATATGGTTGCTATCTTGATTCCTGCACCTAAATTGATTCCTTACCTTTGCCGAGTGTCTCCTTATATATGGTTGTTCAAGTCTTAGCTTTTTTTTCAAGGCAACGTATGCTATGTAAACCAACCTACTGTTCAAACTATAGAAACTCTAATCAAGACCACAAGAATCTAATCCGAAGGTGGTTTATTTTAGCACTTAAACCCCTCCACTCATCTCATCCTAATCCGAACAGACACAGGCACAATGGAGGGTTTAAGTGCTAAAATAACCCACTTCACCTCTAACCATCAGATTAGATTCCTATGGTCTTGATTAGAGTTTTTATAGTTTGCATAGGAGGCTGGTTTCCATAGCATATGTTGCTTTTTTTTTCAAGCTAATGTCTTATAGAGACAGTTACTCTAGTTTATTTCTGCATATCTAAACTTCTTGATAGTTTAGTCCGCATGCTGCTATCATGGAATAAGTACACCATGCTTTGCCTGCTATCTGTGTCTAACATAGTATCATCCACTCAACTTATGAGTCGCTAGTATGGAAAATTCTCAAAGACTTGCTACAAACAATATTTTAACAGGAGGAAAATCGTGCAAGGGATCTTTTCTATGCGCTATGGGTTCCTGATCTATTCATGCAAAGGGTCCAGAATAATGGAGAATGGTCATTATTTTGCCCTAATGAAGCTCCAGGGTTGGCTGATTGCTGGGGCGAGGAGTTTGATAATTTGTACATGAAATACGAGAGTCAAGTAAGCTGAAAAGTGAAAGATGTATTTGTATGTAGGCTATGTTGAAATGGGAACATGCTTTAGTAACCTTGCTTTCTGGTTTCAGGGCAAGGCAAAGAAAGTTGTTCCAGCACAGACCCTCTGGTTTGACATTTTGAAGGCACAAATAGAGACCGGCACACCATATATGCTTTACAAGGTACATTTGGTGGCTATAAAATTGGAGTACCTTCTAGAGTTTAGTCTCTTTTTCCAAAAATTCATTGTTTTTACTACCAGACTAAGGATTTGTTGTAATGGCTATTAACTGTATGCAGGATACTTGCAATAGGAAAAGTAATCAGCAGAATCTGGGCACAATTAAATCGTCAAACTTGTGCACTGAGATAATTGAGTTTACAAGCCCTAATGAAACTGCTGTCTGCAACCTAGCATCTATTGCTTTACCTCGTTTTGTTCGGGAAAAGGTATATCTTGTCAGTCCTAAATCTCAAGCCAACCATGAAGGATTGATTCTGATGCACCATATAATAAACTTGTTTTACAGGGTGTTCCTTTAGAGTCCCATCCATCTAAGCTTGTGGGTAGCAGTGATTCAAAAAATAGATATTTTGATTTTGAGAAGCTAGCTGAGGTTCGTTCAGATCCTATTTGTCTTAGATCCTCTATTCTGACGCATGTTGATGAATGTTCTGATACAATGTTGATTTTGGCAGGTTACCTCAACTGTTACTTACAATCTCAACAAAATTATTGATATTAATTACTATCCTGATTGAGACAGCAAAGAGATCAAATATGAGGCACCGGCCAATTGGCATAGGTGTTCAAGGCCTGGCAGATACTTTCATATTACTGGGCATGCCATTTGATTCACCAGAGGTACTTTTTGATTTCTCCCTAGAATATTAGCCATCTGTTCCCTTATGTAATTATTTGCTATATGTAACAAATGGTATGTCTTTTTCAGGCTCAACAGTTGAATAAGGATATATTTGAAACTATCTACTATCATTCTCTGAAAGCTTCTGCTGAACTTTCTGCTAAAGAAGGTCCCTATGAAACATATGAAGGGAGCCCTGTCAGCAAGGTTTTCCTCGACAAGCTTTCCCCTTTTCACTTATAGTTATATCCCTAGTGATTAGTGATATTTATATTCATGAAGAAGATTTATGTTTTTTTCTCATTATCAAGTATGCATCGACCTTACATGCTCTCTACCTGCTTTGTAGGGCATTCTCCAACCTGACATGTGGAATGTAGTGCCATCTAACAGATGGAACTGGCCATCTCTAAGGGAGACCATTTCTAAAGTTGGTATAAGAAATTCTCTTCTTGTTGCTCCAATGCCCACTGCTTCCACTAGTCAGATTCTTGGCAACAATGAGTGCTTTGAACCCTACACTTCTAATATATACAGTCGACGGGTTCTAAGGTCTGTAACTATACTCCTTCAGAGTATTTATTACATTCTGACCTACATGTGCATATATGATTAATCTTTCTATTTTTCATCCAGTGGGGAATTTGTCGTGGTTAACAAGCATCTCCTTCATGATCTGACTGAAATGGGCGTTTGGACTCCTACTCTGAAAAACCAGATAATATACGATGATGGTTCTGTCCAAAAGATAGCAGAAATCCCAGATGATCTTAAAGCAATCTACAGTATGTATTTTTCTCTACGGATTCCATTATTTTCTACAAGACTCGATTTGAGCATCTAAAAGCTTACATACAATTATTGCACCAGGACTGTTTGGGAGATCAAGCAGAAAACTTTAGTTGATATGGCGGTTGACCGTGGATGCTATATTGACCAGAGCCAGAGCCTCAATGTCCACATGGAGCAAGCAAATTTTGGGAAGTTAACATCACTTCACTTCCATGCTTGGTCCAAGGTATTGAACCTCCAGCCCTCAGCAATTGTCTCTTTATGGAGTGATTTGGTTTTTCTAATCTTGTTTGATCCAATGCCAGGGTCAAAACTGGAATGTACTATCTACGCACGCGAGCTGCTGCTGATGCGATCAAATTTACAGTTGATACCACACTTCTAAAGGAGAATGGGAATGGGGTATATTTTCTTTCCTTTAGTCCTACAATCTTTTTCCTCAAAAGTTACTAAAACGCGACTCACCTTGAAAACCACTTGCATATACAGGTGGAAAATGGAAAGCCCACAGAGGAAGACGTAGAAGCCAAAATGGCACAAATGGTCTGTTCTTTGAACAACCGGAAGAGTGCATGGCTTGTGGAAGCTAGATTGGAGCTCCATCTGGACACTGCACTTATTTGTGACCACAACATTATATACAGCCGGCTGATGATTGGAGCTAAATAACCAGAACGAAGTCTGTGATGTAGGTCGAGTTAGAAATTCCATTCCCATAATGGGAATACCTTGTCCCTGAATACTGCTACGGTGCTACCTCTGGCTTGTATTGCTCTAAGATATTTGTGCTGCTGCCGATGTAAATATCTACTACCATCAACGTCATTGATGTGCTCTAAGGTATTTTTTTAAAAACTGTCCAACACTCTTGCATTGGACCGAAACATGATGTAATTGTAATGACTAATTTTTCCATTATGACTTATGAGAGATTAAAGTATTAATGAGTGAGAACGCAGAAATATGCGAGTGTGAAAAACATAAAATAATTAGTATTTGCATTGTATTTCCTCCCAAGCTGAATATATGATGTCCAGAATTAATTTATTTCTAATCTAAATAACTTCTAAACACCATATAGAAACGGAGTAAATCTGTGAGTGAAACACGCTCATGATAAACCAAGAATCAGCAGCAACAATCTATTCTCTCTGAAAAAGAAAAAAAAAAGAGTAAACTTTATATACTCAATACAGAAGTCAGCGATTGACTTTTCAGTATTGTTCGGTATTGATCTAGATTTGTTTGCTCAAGTGGAATTTGGAACATTCCAAAAAATTGGAGATCCAGAGACAGAAAATCCTTTCCCGACACATGTACGTCCAGAAGATAATTTGATCGGTTTTACGAGTTCAGATTGTTATAATTTTTACTGAATTTTTTTAACTAATTGAATATTATTAACTAAATGATAAAGCGTTTTCAAAACAACTTCAAACCAAAGCAGGGATATAATTTAAACAGTTTTAAGATATTTGTTTAAGTTTGAGAAGGAAAATCAGACAACGACAATAATTAAGTGAGGTAGATGATAAGTGTTTCCCATTTTTAAACGAAACAAGAGAGCGAAATTAGATGTCCTCATCCTACAAGGCTACAATTTACTGATCAAAATTTAAAAGCATGGGGCTCAATCATCTAGCAGTATCGATGGATTAATTCCAATTGACCATTCTTTTTCAAGCAGACGCACGTACTTTCATGCCCCATACTACTTCATATTCATGCCTATAAATCAAATCATTTTAGACAAGACTTAAGCCAAACATTAAAAATATAAATCATGAATAACTTTTAAATTGTTGAGTTTAGAAATGTAAAAAACATATGAATAAATTTATCTTAAAATTTTTTTTCATAAAATATACATAATCATTTTTTATAAAAATAAGAAGTCAAAATTATGCGTTGGATACCGTGCTGTTGTCCAAAATAACTTACTTTAGAGATATGAAGGGAGTATATATCAACCATTCTTTTAGTCCCAAAAAAACTATTGCGCGTACTTTCGTAGACGCACCTAAGACTTTTTTTTTGGTTGTACGTAAAGGGTTTGAAAGAGATTGAATGAAAATTTAGTTCAAATTTCACTCTAATTCATCTCATTTGGATTGAGGTGTATTTATGTACAGTTAAATAAGGCCTAACGAATGCAAAAGGGCAGGACATTAGAGAGGACATACATGGCTGTTTACACCAGATTTTGGACCGAGGGGATTATCGTTTTGTAAACATAAACGACTGATTTATTAAGGAAAAGGATCAGCCAGAAAAATAGAAAGCTCGTGTGGACCAAGCGTAACCGGAAGGATTCAGGTGGACCAGCGCGATGGGCTTCGAAGACGTGTCGGGCTCAACCAAGGAGTTCAAGTCTGAGTCGTCTTTATTTTTACCTATTATATAACTTAGTCGTGTTAGGTCAGGAGTCAATCGGGTTATAAATAGCTAGAAACCCGGATTTTGTAAAGCACATCTGATCAATGAAACACAACCGGCCCTCGGTCAAAACCCTAGGAGTAGGAGTAACGTAGATCTCGGCGAGACCTTCAATCAGGCAGGGCTGCATCGGCATCGACCGACCTCCGGTTTGCTTGTAAGTTTCACCAATGGCTCGTGTCATCGTATAATAAGGCTGCATTGACATTGACCAAACTCTTGTTAAGCTATGACATGGCTAGTTATCGGTCTAAGCTCGTCTTTTGTAAGATTGTCTTGACTCTGATCAATCTCTTACTTTAGTCGATCTTGACTAGTTATCGGCTCTATTGGTTTGGCAAGCTAATAGATTCATCAAGTTATCGATGTTGTTTTATGTTTTAATTTGTTCATTTACGTTTTAAAACAACATCTTGTCCAATCAAGGTTGACAAAGTAGCCTGCGCTTAAAGGATACTGTAAGGAAAATGGACCTCAGACCATTTAACTTTGGATTTTGGTGTCTGATGAACAACATAACCAAATTGGACTAATAAGTTTGCAAGTGTTTTGTTTTGTAGTCCAATAGGGTGCAAATGTGACTTGGACTAAGGCGATGTGGTGATCCGATGATCAACGCCTCAAGCAAGACTCTAGAAGCTCAGTTGAAGACCCTAAAGATCAAGCAAAGTCCAAGGCACAAGAATGGAACCAAGACGGCGCAAGAAATCATGAAGAAACGAGAAGATAGGGACATCGGACGCTGCATCGGACGCTCTGTTGGTAAACCCTAGCTCGTGTCAGCACCAGCAGAGGCATCAGACGCTAAAGACCGAGGCATCGGACGCGACTGTGACACTGTGCAGACCTGCACAGCGAGCATCGGACGCTCCGGTGCTAACATCGGACGCTACAGGACCCTGCGTCCGATGACCATCCAGAGAGGTTCCAGAGAGGCTCTGCGAACATCGGACGCGTCCGATGGTATGACATCGGACGCTAACTAGCCGTTGCGACGCAGTGCCAGGCTGGCATCTAGCCGTTAAAGGAGCATCAGACGCGTCCGATGGTCACGACTCCAGCGTCCGATGGTTCGCTGTGAAGACCATGACTTTCTCCAAACGGCTCTATTTGCTTGGGGCTCTTTATATATCCCCATGGCCAGCCAAAACAGTAAGGTTGGAGCTCAAGGAAGCATACCAAGTGCATAGACACATATTTAGTTGCTCTAGCCACCAAAGTGCTCAAGTGATATACTCGGTGATTAGTGTATGTGCTTTGCGAAGTGCTTAAGCTAGTTAGACCATCGCTTTGCGCTTGCTCTAGGTGTTAGGCCTAGTGTTTAGTGAGGTTGAAAACCTCTTATCTACCGGTGCTTGCGCGCACCGTGGTTGTACATCGGTGGGGCTTGTAGTCTTGCGAGACCACACCAACCGGGTTTGTGGTGTGGCCGCCTCCGTGTACCGAAGGGAACAAGGCCCGCGGCGCTTCGGCCGGAAACTTGATAGTGAAGACGACGGAGAGCATTCGGGAGAGGCTTTGCCACGAGTGGCTTAACCGGAGACCCACTTGCGTGTGGGGAAGACCCGGAGCTATCCACGGAGTTACCCGACCGGGAGCTTGGCCCTTGCGAGGGATTCCTTGCGAGGGGCTCCAACGAGGACTAGGGGGAAGCTTGTGCGCTTCTCGATACCTCGGTAAAAATACCGGAGTCGTCGACGGGAGTTTGCATCTCTATCACACTCTTTAGCTTCCGCATTTACATTGCTACCTAGTTCATGTGCTTTACCTTTCTAGTTTGATATGCTAGTTGATAGTTTTGAGAATTAGGTAGTGAAAGGACCTAAGGTGTCGCCTAGAGGGGGGGGGGGTGAATAGGCTTTTCTGAAAATTAACAACTTATAACGCGGAAGCAATTAGTATGTGAGTTTCCAAACACTTGGAAACTCCCAATCGGAGTAAAACAGCCCCTCAAGAGACAAACACAAAGTATATGACTTGTATTTAAAACACCTAGAAGCTATCACCCTGCACCACAAAGATTAGCTCAAGGATTTAAACAAATTGGGTGCAGTCAACAAATACCGGACATGTCCGGTATCAATACCGGACTTGTCCGGTATGTGCGTGCTGTGCAGAACAGCTCTTTTTCTCCTCCAATTTCTCACACAACCTGCAATCACTATATGTGATGTATATATAGAACTGATTGCCTGCAAAACAACTTGCACAATGGAGAATAACAAATATCCAAATGTAATGCACAAGAGGATGACACGATATTTGTTTTACCGAAGTTCGGCATCCCCTCGGGTCCTACTCTCCGTTGAGCCGGCTGCGAGCTACCACAAAGGTGGGCTCTAGAGGACACCACGGGTCACTCTAGCCGCGGTCTATTTCACCCGCAATGCTCCTTCCACTAGTTGATCTCTTTTGAGGAGAGATCGAACCTTTACAAACTTTCCGAGGCACTTCACAAATCTCTTGGGTGCTCAACGGCGACGCCTAACCGTCTAGGACCGTAGAGTCCAAGAGTAACGAATGCGCACAACAAGATCGACGATTTGCACAAGTGCTCAAGAGGTGGCTTGCTCTCTAATTCTGAATCTCTCTCAACCCACAAATGGATTTGGCAATTAGAGGACAATCACTCACTAAGAGAGGGTTGGAAAGTGTTTTGAAAGGCTTAGAATGAGTGTGGGAACCAGTAGAATCAGTAGCCTCCAAAGGTGGAGGCTTGGGGGTATTTATAAGTCCACATTCGAAACTAGCCGTTTTCTAGCCGTTGGCTGAGTCAGCTCATATCGGACATACCGGACATGTCCGGTATGACTTTGCTATGAGAGAAACACACTGAACAGGTGTAAGGACCTGTGTGGCCTAGAGGGGGGGTGAATAGGCCTGTCAAAAATCACAGCTTAAAACTAAATTAGATAGGCCCGGCACTACCGCCCTGTGCCCGGCACTGCCGCTCCCCGGCACTGCCGGCCTCAGCGCGGTACTGCCGCGCAGATGAAGACCAGAAGCTGCAATTCGAAATCTAACCACAATCTGCAGATTCTATATGAATAGGAATGTAACAATAGGCTATATGAACCAGCAGAAACAACTACTCCAAGCCAAATATGAAAGATAGAGTAGATCGAGCCAAACCCTAGAATATATCACAAGCTCATGAACATAGAGAATGAAACTAAGCAAGCACGCGAGACAAGTGATTTATCCCGTGGTTCAGCTCGCCACCAAGGCTTGCCTACCTCCACGTTGTTGAGGTTGACCACTTAGGTCATGAGCTTTGCAACTCAACCTCGTTCTCAAGTCAAGGAACCAAATCCTTGAGGTGAGGGGTAATCTTACTAGCTGCACAAGTGATTACAAACCTCCCTAGGCCGCCACACAAGTTGGCAAGGCTCTAGGGCGACGCCTAGCCGGCTAGGGTTCCAAGAACCCAAGAGTAATAGAAGCAAATCCACCGGCTATGGCTCAAATCAAGTGCTCTAGGCAGTAGATCTCAGCTAGGGCTCCTCTTTGGTGAAGGTTTGAGCCTCTCAACCACTTGGAATCAATGGGAATGAAGATTTTGGTGGTTGGGAGCTTGGAGGGCCTTCAATGGAGAAGAGAGAGCTTGTCTGGAGGTAGGTGGAGTGAATGGTCGTGGATGACCGTTGGGGGGCAGAGGGGGTGATGTAAATACCCCCTGCCATCCAACGGGCAGTTTAAGTCGCGGCAGTGCCGGCCTCAAGCCCGGCAGTGCCGCGGCCCGGCACTGCCGCGCCTAGAGCGGCACTGCCGCGCCTACCAAGCAGACAGGTATAAATCTGAGTTAAGTGCAGCTGTCTTTGGTTGGAAATGTGGATGGTTTGGGTTGGTTTGAGCACATATCATTCAGCCATATCAATGAATTTGCATTCCCCCTTTATAGTACGGCATTCCTAAACTCAAGTAATCAAAATAAATATCTTTGAAGCGCTTTGAGTTCGGAACCGACGAAATGTAGTGTGAGGGGTCCACCAACGCATATACACCATCCTTTCTTAACATAACCTGCTTATCAACTTTATAAATCTCATTAGTCCTCTAATCGTGTGGTCATTATCACCAAAACCCACAATTAGGGCTTGATTGCACTTACAATCTCCCCCTTTTTGGTGATTGATGACACACAATTAGAGCTTACAAGAGAAGGGTATAAAACTGAGATTTTGAAGCTTAGGTGTGAAACCTCCCCTAAATGTGTGAATGAGAGCTGAATTCTCAAATTGGCATAAAAGGCCAACATTCACATATTAAAGTGGAATATAGGTTCAGTTTCACATCTGATAGCTTTGTGGGGTGCAATTAAACTGTGTCAATAATATAACGTGATGCGAATGACAGTTTAAGCACATCAGAGGTGTTTGCTGTCTTTTGCCAGAGCGGCACTGCCGCTCTGGGCGCGGCACTGCCGGGGCCCGGCACTGCCGGCCCTGGAGCGGCACTGCCGCTCAGGCAACAGTCAGCAAACGCAGCGGACAATATAAAACCACAAAGCATATATCAAACTGATCTAAACAAGATAGCACAAACTAAATAAAGCAGGTAAATGATACATGTCCACATCCAAGCATACGAAGTAGTACGATAGAGTATATTACAGAAATAGAGTTTTAAACGGTCCAACTCTCTCATCTCACAACTACAACTAAAGATGGGGACATGAAAAGCTGAAAAAGTGTTGTACCCCCTTCTCTTCACCTACTTCTCCCCCTTTGGCAACAAGTCACCAAAAAGAGCAAAGAGAGAAGAGAAGAGTGTCCAAGCACTCAATCATCATCCGATGCAACCTGTCCCACTCAACCTCATCTTCTTCCTCTTCTCTCCTCCTCTCATCATCGTCGTCGTCGTCGGAGACCACGGCCTTGCCCTGACGGTGGGTGGTACTGGTGTAGCGGGTCGAGGCGGAGGCACGTGAAGACCGACGAGGTGGCACTGGCACTATCTCCTCCTGCTCCTCCTCCTCGTCATCATCATCTATGTCGTCGGACTCAAGACTGGAGAGGTCAAAGCGAGGTGGAGAGCGGGGTGGAGGTAACGGCGAACGTCCCGCCCGCTCTCGCTCTGCGCGCTGCTCAACAAGCGCCTGGTGTGCCGTCTCGGCTGCGTAGGTGCAGGTAGAAA